>CM055077.1:10233113-10288171 GCA_029204045.2 Tillandsia leiboldiana | reverse complement strand
ACTACTAACAGGACTAACTAACAGGAACCATTGATGAGAACCGCTGGGACTAACTCTCCTAAATTTAATATGACCCACAATTATATGATGACTTATATTGAGACCTGTGATTGGAACAAAGGCTATAATCTCGCAGGCACAACTCTTTTTCCAGTAAAAACAATCTTCTTTTAAAAATAAATATTTGACACCTTTGTACAGCTTTTAATGATACAATTGCATCTAGTCAGCCACTCGTCATTGCTACACTATCATCTTGGATTTGTATCTGTTTCATTATTGTCCTTTGCATCCAGATGCTGGTTGCTCAAGTATGAGCAGGGGTTGGGGATAGTGTAGTCGATGATTGCATTAGATTGTGGGGCTTGTGGGTATTACGTGACCGCGGACAGTAGGCGGTCGACCAGATGTTTATCCTTGCATCAGATTGGGGGGGAGTCTGTTGTAGTTTTGCATCAGCTGGGATTGGGTTCCTGTAGTGGATGGTGTTTCCACTTATTGAGTACTATCGCATCTGATTGGATATCAGGCTTCTTTAGTGGATGGTTTTTTCCCACTTTGATCATAGTCATGATCCAGTCCTGCTATTTTGTGATATGTGCCACAGAGATACTTGTGATACTGATGACAGAGATACTTACTCGTGTGGGTCGCTCCCATCGAGTGCCACTCCGGAGGTGTGCTTTCTCGACCCAGCCTTGTGTGCCGGTCTGATACTTGTTTGGGGATGCGAGCCGTGCGGGCCGATCCCGCGGTTTCGAGCCTTGTGAGCAGATTCCGCTGAGCAGGCAACACCAGTTGTTACTGGTATCTAGATTGGGTTATTTGGACAGATACTATTCCTGATGCATACATACAGTTTGACAGCATAGTAGTGGTAGTTTACCTGTTTCAGCATCTTATGTATCTTACCACTTCCCCTTTTCCCTTTTTGCCTCTAGTAGTCCTAGTGGGTGCGTCAGAGTTGAGGTTTTGCCCACTAGGGGGGGCTGCTGGTTTATCTGGTAGTTCTCACCCCCATTATTTTTCTGTCCCTTTCTTCTCCTCTATTTTGCAGAGTCGTCTGCGGGAGCTGCTAGGCCATCGGCAGCTGATCGAGGTAAGGGGATCGCTGAATAGATAGATCTCCTAGGAGACTGAGAGCTGTAGATAGATGCTGTACCCTTCACTCAGACTGTGGTATTCGTCTTTTATTTTGAGTCTGGCTTTCGCCAGCTGGTTGTACTATTTTGGTGAGCTGGGAGATTATTGTACATATTACAGTTTATTTTTAGTTCCAGTATGAGATACTATGTGGTTCTTCTATTTCAGCTCTGTATTATGCTCTTTTATTGTACATCCGATATCTGAGCAGGTTACCAGCGCTTCGTGTACTCGGGAAATCCCGTGTGCACGGCGGATCTGTTGGCGAGCCCAGGTTCCGGGGCGTGACAGATTAAGTTGGTATCAGAGCTTAGGGATAGGTCAGTTGGGACTTAGGAAACCCTAGGCTTTTGACAGACCCTAAGATAATAGGGCGCGAGAGACGAGACATTTTGCGGAAGTCGTTAATTTATTGTTTGACTCTTCCAGTGAGAGAAGAGGGACCAACATACCCAAATTTCTGGTGCACGGTTATGTTGGCTGCAGACAACATAAAGTCACAGAAATAGGGGGATGTCTTTGACTTTCGCTAGATTTGGTCGTGTGGGGTTATGTTACTAAGTGTGATTTCTTGTGGTAGGATGCCTCCGCGACGTAGGATGTTGACACGTTCTCAGCCGGATTCCCCTGAGCCCGATCAGGAGGAGTCCGGGCAGGGCCAGCAGAGTGAGGTGCCAGAGCTACAAGCTCAGATGGCCCAGATGTCCGAGGCTGTTCGGCGTCAGGAGGAGGCGATGGGTCGGCTGACGCAGATGTTAGAACAGAGAGCGCAGCCTGTTGTTGCACCCCCGGAGAATTCTCCCGTACCTTCTTCCCCTGCTGTGAATCCCCCAGCTGTACCAGTGACCCCGGCATCCCCTGTTGCTCGGGGTACTGGTGGACAGCCGTCTGGGTTAACGGGATCTCTGACCCCGGCAGAGCAGCGAGGAGTGGTGGACTTGTTGATGAGGTTCCGCCAGTTCGACCCGCCCTATTTTTCGGGGCAGAACGCAGAGCCGTGGGAGGCAGAGTCGTGGATCACGGCGATGGAGCGACGTTTTGAGACATTGTTTATCGAGGAGCGATATCAGGTGGTATTAGCGATGAACTTTTTGGAACACAACGCCGAAGCTTGGTGGCGGCGAGTCCGACCGGCTGGTCCGCCTGGGGCTCAGCTCCTGACCTGGGCGGAATTCCGCAATCTCCTTCTTGGGGCTTTCTTCCCGGAAAGCGTCCGGCAGAGGTTGGAGGAACAGTTGAGAAACCTTCGCCAAGGAGATCGGCCCGTACATGAGTACATTGCCAATTTCAATCAATTGTTGGCAAGTGTACCGAACGTGGCCAGGGATGAGGCGCACCGGATCTATATGTTCGAGCGAGGGTTGCACCGAGACCTTTTTCAGTTAGTTCGTTCGCGTAGGTTGCAGACTTTGGAAGCTTCGATGGAGCAGGCACTCTACGTTGAGTGCGGGGAGGTAGTGATAGGGGAGGTAGCTCCAGCTCCCGTAGTGATCCCGGGGGCAAAGCGACCGGCACCGGAGGTTGGGGGACAAACTAGTTCGTGGAGGCCGCCACGACCGCCGCAGCCATAGTTCCCCGGCCAAGGACGGTCCTGAGCGACGAGGGCCTGGTGGGTCCCAGAGGCCCCAGCAGCGGCAGCAGCAGCAGAGGTCGCAATCGTCGCAGCGTGGGTCGCAGCGGCAGCCTCAGCGACAGCGGCAGTCTCAACAGCAATCACGACAGCCGCGGGCCCCCGGCAATTGTATTTTCTGCAGAGGTCAGCATTTTTCCAACACCTGCGACCAGCGGTGGGGTCGCTGCTATGGATGTGGGCAGCCCGGACACATTAAAGCTTCGTGCCCCTTTTCAGCCCCTGCCACTCCTTCCTCAGCATCGGCTCCATCTTCATCACAGCAACGGTCGACGGCTCAGCGGCCATATGCGCCAGCAGGCAGGCCGTCTTCTTCCCATCCCACGGATTATCGCCCTCCAGCTCAGAGTGGGCGAGTGTATGCTGCACAGGTAGAGGACTCTTCAGCCGCAGATCATGTGGTGGCAGGTATCACCTTACTTTCTGGCATTAGGACTCGTACTTTATTTGACACTGGAGCATCGCATTCTTTTATTAGTAAATCATTTGCATCATTACATGGGTTAGGGGTAGGACTTTTGCCACGTGCACTAAAGGTTCAGATTCCCGATCACACCTTGCACGTGGAGGAATATTGTTGGTCCTGCCCGATGCAAATCGAGCCCTGGATTATGCCAGCAGACCTGTTGGTCCTGAGACAATTGAAGGACTTCGATGTGGTCCTCGGGATGGACTGGCTGGCTCGGTATTTTGCGACTATTGATTGTGCCGCAAGGACCGTCACTTTTAGAGAGCCAGGCCAGGAGATGTTGGTATATCAAGGATGTCAGAGTGCTTTCTTTGCCTCTATGGTCTCGACTTCCCGAGCGAGGCAAATGATCCATCGAGGGTGTGTAGCCTTTTTGGCTAGTGTTGTTGAGGGGCCTACGGCGGCGCCGGGACTCGGGGATATCCCTATTGCCCGCGAGTTCCCGGATGTTTTTCCCCCTGAGCTTACTAACATGCCGCCAGATAGGGAAATTGAGTTTGTGATTGACGTAAGTCCCAGGAACTGCGCCAATCTCTAAGGCTCCTTACCGGATGGCACCGGCTGAGTTGCGAGAGCTTAAGGCGCAACTTCAGGATTTAATGGATAAGGGCTTTATTAGGCCGAGTGTGTCGCCTTGGGGAGCGCCGGTGCTATTCGTGAAAAAGAAGGATGGGTCACTTCGATTGTGTGTGGACTATAGGGAATTAAATAAAGTGACCATCAGAACAAGTACCCTTTGCCACGCATCGATGATCTTTTTGATCAGCTGCAAGGGTCTTGTGTCTTCTCTAAGATAGATTTGCAGTCCGGTTACCACCAGTTGAAGGTGAAGACCGTAGATATTCCGAAAACGGCATTTAGATCACGGTATGGGCATTATGAATTTACAGTTATGCCTTTTGGGCTAACTAATGCCCCTGCCGCGTTCATGGATTTAATGAACCGGATCTTCCGACCGTACTTAGATCGATTTGTGGTAGTTTTCATTGATGATATCTTGGTCTACTCCCGAAGTGATGCGGAGCATGAGGAGCACTTGAGGATTGTGCTGCAACTTCTACGAGAGAAGAAGTTGTTTGCCAAGCTGGCAAAATACGAATTTTGGCTTCGGGAGGTAGTCTTCTTGGGCCATGTGATTTCCGCTGCAGGTGTGGCGGTGGACCCAGCGAAGATTGAGGCAGTCCGTGATTAGCCCCGACCGACGACGGTTTCTGAGGTACGTAGCTTTATGGGTTTAGCTGGGTATTACCGTCGGTTTGTGGAAGGCTTTGCGAAGCTCTCCACACCCCTCACTCGCTTGACGCGTAAGGGAGTGAAGTTTATCTGGAGTGAGGACTGTCAAAAGAGCTTTGAGGAGCTGAAGAATAGACTGATGACCGCTCCTATCCTTTCCCTTCCTGTGATGGGAAAGGGATATGTGATCTACAGCGACGCATCACACAGTGGACTCGGTTGTGTGTTGATGCAGGAAGGGAGGGTAATTGCATATGCATCTAGACAACTCAAAGAATATGAGAAAAATTACCCTACCCATGACTTGGAGCTTGCAGCTGTAGTGATTGCGCTAAAGCTCTGGCGTCATTATCTGTATGGAGAACACTGTGAAATCTACACCGATCACAAGAGCCTAAAATACCTGTTCACGCAGAAGGAGCTAAATTTGAGGCAACGTAGGTGGTTAGAGCTATTAAAGGATTATGATGTAGATATTCTCTACCACCCAGGCAAGGCTAATGTGGTCGCTGACGCCTTGAGTAGGAGAGCGGTGCAAAGTTTGTCTATGTTGATCACAGACCAAGCGCCGCTATTAGAGGAGATGAGACGACTCGAGATAGAGGTTGTGTCCCCTGGGGTCACTGCTAGACTGACATCTTTAGTCTTGCAGCCCACTCTGCTGGACAGGATCAGGGAGAAACAGAGTGAGGACCCCCACTTGACCAGGATTAGAGATCAGATTCCGAGTGATCAGTCTGGGGACTTTACGGTAGATGCCTCGGGAGTACTGAGGTACAGGAACCGAGCATGTGTGCCAATAGATGTGGAGATTAGAGAACAGATATTGCGAGAGGCCCATTATACACCTTATACCCTACATCCTGGTGGGACTAAGATGTATAAAGACCTCAAGGCACACTTCTGGTGGAAAGGCATGAAAAGGGATATTGGGAGATTTGTGGCCCAGTGTTTAACTTGTCAGCAGGTGAAAGCTGAGCATCGAGTGCCAGCTGGCAAGTTACAGAGTCTCCCAATCCCCGAGTGGAAATGGGACCATATTACGATGGATTTCGTGGTCGGACTACCTAGGGCACAGGGAGGAGCTGATGCTATCTGGGTAGTTGTAGATCGACTTACCAAGTCGGCGCACTTTCTGCCCATGCATACTACGTGGCCACTTGAGCGACTAGCCCAGTTATATCTAGATGAGATAGTAAGATTACATGGAGTACCAGCCTCCATAGTATCAGATAGAGACCCGAGGTTTGTTTCGCATTTCTGGAAGAGTTTGCAAACAGCCTTGGGGACTGAACTCAGGTTCAGTACGACTTTTCATCCGCAGACTGATGGGCAGTCAGAGCGGACTATACAAATCCTGGAAGACATGTTAAGGGCTTGTGTCTTGGATTTCGGCGGAGGGTGGATTCGACATTTATCTTTGGCTGAATTCGCATACAACAATAGTTTTCAAGCGAGCATTCAGATGGCTCCGTTTGAAGCATTATATGGACGCAAGTGTCGATCACCACTTTATTGGAGTGATGTGGGCGAGAGGCGGACCTTGGGACCAGATGTGTTGTTAGAGGCAGAGGAGAAGGTCCGAGTGATTCGGAAGCATCTTCAAACCGCCCAAAGCCGACAAAGGAGTTATGCCGATGTTCGGCGACGAGACTTAGAATTTCAGGTTGGGGATCATGTATTCCTGAAAGTCTCGCCGTCCAAAGGAATCAGGAGGTTCGGCATTCGTGGGAAACTTAGCCCCCGATATATTGGACCCTTTGAGGTATTGGGGCGTATCGGGCCAGTTGCCTACCGACTCGCACTTCCTCCAAGGCTTGCTGGTGTCCATGATGTATTTCATGTTTCTACTTTAAGAAAGTATATCTTCGACCCATCGCACGTCATCGACTTCACACCGCTTGAGATCAGCGAGGATTTGAGGTATGAAGAGCGCCCACTGCGAGTTCTGGATCGAGAGGTGAGAGAATTACGCAGTCGGGTCATTCCCTATGTGAAGATCCAATGGAGCAATCATGACGAGCGCGAGGCTACATGGGAGCTCGAGTCGGAGATGAGGGATGCTCACCCCTACTTATTCGAGACATCGGACTCAGGATTATTGTTTAGTCTCGTTTCGAGGACGAAACTCTTTTAGTGGGGGAGGATGTGATGATCCTGACTCCCGCAGGAACTGTGCAACTTTAAACAGTGACTGCGGGGAGCTTATTCGTTGAAACAGAGCTTGTAGAATCAAAATTGGACATTTAATATAGACTCTGCGCGAAAATCGGAGCAAATGGAATTTTCCGGGAGCTTTCGGCAAAATTTCGGATGAGAATTTGGCAAAATGGACAGCGGATTTGGACTCAGCGCGCGAAAACGATCGAAATGGTATATTCGCTTTATTTTTTTGGCACTTGGTACTGTTCACCGGAACAGTAACCGCCGGCCGGAATTACTGTTCCGGCCGCCGGCGGCGACTGGCGAGCGGCGGCGGGCGGCGGCGCACGGCGGCGGGCAGCGGCGCAGCGGCGGCACAGTGGCGGAGTGCGGAGGCGCGCAGCGCGGGTGCGCGGTCCATGGGCCTGGCGTGCACCGGGAGCACCGAAGCCTCCCCTTGCCACGTGGCGCTTCCCCATTGGCCGGCCGGCTTCTAGAAGCACGTGGGAAGGTGACACGTGGCGCTCCCCTATTGGCCGACATCTTCCGGAAGACCCGGAGCGCGGACCGGCCACGTGCACCACGTGGCCACGTGGCGATTTTTCATTGGGCCTGCACAGGCTGTTTGCTGTTATGTGGACACGTGGCGCATTATGGATGGCCGATTTTGGTGTTTCCTGTTCGGATCCGAATCCCGTGTGGGAATATTCCCTTTGGCCCACTATATAAGAAGCCCCCCACCTCTCCTCATTTCCCACCTCGAATTGCGGGCCTTAGAGAGAGAATCCAAATTTGAGCTCTATAGGAAAGTTCTTCCTCTCTCTCTCCTCTCTCTCTTCTCCAGATTTTAGAATTTTTGGAGTTACAGTTAGTGAGTTATCTGCGACGCGGCGCACTGCGACGGTTTTCTTTTTCGGCCCATTTCCCGTCACAGTTCCGTCGAAAATTCCCTGTGGGCTAACCAGGAGGAATTTTTGGACGATTTTTGCGACAGCGCGTTCCTAAGAGGTAAGGCTTCGATTTCTGTGTTGATCACTTTGCTCCATTTCGCACTTTTGGCACGTTTCCCGAGGTCTCTTTGACCCCCCTTTTTGCTGTGGAAATTTCTGGACAGTGTCAACTTCTCCGATTTTTATCTTGGCGTAGGAGCATCAGATCGAGGCGTTTAAATAGTCAATTTTGATCTACTCTTCGCGAGGAACGCAACGGTAATTTTTCTGGATTTTTCTGAGCACTATTTAGAGGTGAAAAATTCCTCTTTTCCCGTGTTATTTGAAAAACAGCAAATATTGTGCTTTTTGGGATTTGTATTTATACCGGGAGCGTTGATTTGCAGGATTTGAGGACTGTGGACAACCAGGAAACTACCTGAGGTGTAGTTTGAGCTGCTCGAGGTGGGCGGTTGTTGCTTACCTCATTTTTGACAAGCTCACTGGGATTACTGGAACTCCCCTAAAATTTAATTGATGAGAACAATTGGGACAAACTAATATGACAATTGATGAGAACAATTGGGACAAACTAATATGACAATTGATGAGAACAATTGGGACAAACTAATATGACAATTGATGAGAATTATTGGGACAACTAACAGGACTACTAACAGGACTACTAACAGGACTACTAACAGGACAATTGATGAGAACCGCTGGGACTAACTCTCCTAAAATTTAATATGACCCCACAGATTATATGATGACTTATATTGAGACACTGTGATTGGAACAAAGGCTATAATCTCGCAGGCAAACAACTCTTTTTCCAGTAAAACAATCTTTTTTTAAAAATAAATATTTGACACCTTTGTACAGCTTTTTAATGATACAATTGCATCTAGTCAGCCACTCTTCATTGCTACACTATCATCTTGGGATTTGTATCTGTTTCATTATTGTCCTTTGCATCCAGATGCTGGTTGCTCAAGTATGAGCAAGGGTTGGGATAGTGTAGTCGAGATTGCATTAGATTGTGGGCTTGTGGGGTATTACGGTGACCGCGGACAGTAGGCGGTCGACCAGATGTTTATCCTTGCATCAGATTGGGGTGGAGTCTGGTTTATTTTTGCATCAGCTGGGGATTGGGTTCCTATAGTGGATGGTGTTTCCCACTTATTGAGTACTATCGCATCTGATTGGATATCAGGCTTCTTTAGTGGATGGTTTTTCCCACTTTGATCATAGTCATGATCCAGTCCTGCTATTTTGTGATATGTGCCACAGAGATACTTGTGATACTGATGACAGAGATACTTTACTCGTGTGGGTCGCTCCCCTCGAGTGCCACTCCGGAGGTGTGCTTTCTCGGACCCAGCCTTGTGTGCCGGTCTGATACTTGTTTGGGGATGCGAGCCGTGCGGGCCGATCCCGCGGTTTCGAGCCTTGTGAGCAGATTCCGCTGAGCAGGCAACACCAGTTGTTACTGGTATCTAGATTGGGTTATTTGGACAGATACTATTCCTGATGCATACATACAGTTTGACAGCATAGTAGTGGTAGTTTACCTGTTTCAGCATCTTATGTATCTTACCACTTCCCCTTTTCCCTTTTGCCTCTAGTAGTCCTAGTGGGTGCGTCAGAGTTGAGGTTTTGCCCACTAGGGGAGGCTGCTGGTTTATCTGGTAGTTCTCACCCCCATTATTTTTCTGTCCCTTTCTTCTCCTTTATTTTGCAGAGTCGTCTGCGGGAGCTGCTAGGCCATCGGCAGCTGATCGAGGTAAGGGGATCGCTGAATAGATAGATCTCCTGGGAGACTGAGAGCTGTAGATAGATGCTGTACCCTTCACTCAGACTGTGGTATTCGTCTTTTATTTTGAGTCTGGCTTTCGCCAGCTGGTTGTACTATTTTGGTGAGCTGGGAGATTATTGTACATATTACAGTTTATTTTTAGTTCCAGTATGAGATACTATGTGGTTCTTCTATTTCAGCTCTGTATTATGCTCTTTTATTGTACATCCGATATCTGAGCAGGTTACCAGCGCTTCGTGTACTCGAGAAATCCCGTGTGCATGGCGGATCTGTTGGCGAGCCCAGGTTCCGGGGCATGACAACCGGCACGATTTCTTTACAGCAGTCTGAGATAGAGTGTTTTTGGTTTTCCTGTCTGGAATGGAGGTAGAGTTGTTACCACGTGCACTAGAGGTACAGGTTCCTGTTGGTATTGTGCACTTGGGGAAGCCTTATGGATTATGTCTTGTGCTGTTGAGACTTGGAATTTTACCGGCAAGTTGACGGTTTTTGGTTGGGTGCTACCTGTTGAGCGTAGGTGACGTTTAGGACTAGAGTTGTGTTCCTAGGGGTCACGGTTAGATCGTAGCTTCTGTTTTGTAGCCACAGCAGGAACGGCTTCAACACTTCTCTCCCTTTTCTCGCCTTGTACTGAAATTTCCGAACATGACGAGAGCTACGAAAGACTGCTCCAGAAATGGAGACGGTGCCCGAACCTGTTCTTGTTTGATTGGGGCGAAGGCACTGGTCTTTCGGAATTTTCAGACTTTTCGTTAATTTCAGCTGTTTTTATAAACAGAGAGTTAGGGTTGACGACTTTCCTGCTGGTGGGGCCCTTACCTTTTCTTGTTGGGTTGTGGTGACGTTCTTCGTGTAGTTTGGACGAGTAGATTCGGTTAATCTTCCTTGTCCCCAGCTTTTTGGAGTTCCTGAGGTTTTCTGCGTCTCAGCTCGGAGGTGTTTTGCGTTGGACCCCTCGCCCGTGATTGACTCGCTCTAGTTGAGATTTGTGGGTGTGGGAGTACGAGGGACGCCCGTTGCGAATTCTGGCTCGTGTGATGAGAGAATTGCGCAACCGGGCCATGCCGTACTGATTATTATTTTTGTTGAGGAGCAATCACGGGGAGTGAGTAGCGACTGAGGAGTTGGAGACCGTGTTGTTGGATGCTTACCCTTGGCTTTGAACTCCCTTTGAGCCGTGTTTGTTTCGAGGACGAAACTTTCTTTTAGTGGGGGAGGATGTGAGGACCCGGAAATTCTCACGTTTGGATTACTGTTGGATCTGCGGCTTCTGGAGACCCCTGTTGGGTGTTAGAGGTGTTTGTGCGCATATTGGACCCAAGGTTTGGACCCGGCATGAAAAACGGATCAAGTTTGCTTTCCGGGAATTTTTGGTAAATTTTAGAAGTGGAAATTGGCAAATCGGACTTCGGATTTGGATTCAGCGCGCGAAAACGGTCAAGATAGACTATTTACTTGTATTTTTCGGAGCCCGGATGACCCGGCACGGATTTCGAGGTGATTTGGTACTGTTCCGGCCGCCGGAGGGGCGCCGGCGGCGGCAATGGGCGGCGGAGCGCGGCGGCTGGCGGCGGCGGAGGCGCGCGGTCCACCGCGGAGGCGTGCACCCGGGGGCTGGCCACGTGGCGGCTCCCAGTTGGCGGGCGCAGTGGGCGCGGTCCGCGGGATTGGCGCGGGTGCACGGTGGACCGGGACTGGACACGTGGCAGATCGGGGTTGGCGCGGCGTTGTGCGCGTGGTCCACGGTGCGGGGAGCTGGTACCTCGGGCCGCGTGCCCGACAGGCACGCGTGGGCGCACGTGGGGCGCGGCGTGGGCGCGTTGACCCGAGGCTCCCGGTGTGGACGCAACGTGTCGTCGCAGGGTTCGGCCACGTGGCGCATGGCTGTTGGCCCAAACAGCTGTTTGCTGTTTGGGTGTATACGTGGCGGCCTGGGGTTCTTCCGGGCGTGAACAGTAACGGGCCGGGCCCGCTACTGTAGCAGCCCGGAAGTACCGGGCGCCCGAAACTTTGGGCCAAAAGCCCAAAAGGTGGATTTTCGGGCTGGGCCTATAAATAGCTGGCTTGCTTGGGCTTTTTGCCCCCTTTCCCGAGCTCCCCTGCCCATAGCCCCTTTAGCAAAGTTGGAGATCTTCATCTTGCGCATCTTCTGGCAGAGGCCCGGATTTTTTGGAAGCCGCGGCGTCGACGACTTCGGCATCGGAACGCAGTGTGGCGATCTTTCATCGGAGGCCCGTTATCGTCGCAGTTCGATCTGAGATGTCCACAGAGCTACTCCGTCAGTATTTTTGGACGATTTTTACGGCGTTGGAATCACGAGAGGTACGTCTTCGACTTTCGTGTTGATCATCTTGCTGGATTCAGAGTTTATGACATGGTTTTCGAGGCATTTCTAAGCCGCTGTTTTCTGGTGGAGTTTTTGGACAGCGGCCCCTTGCCGGAATTTTATCTCCTCAACTGGACATCGGATCGAGACGAGCCTATACACTTTTTGGATCTACTCGTCGCGAGGATTATCATCGTATTTTTTTTGGGATTTTTATGAGGCTTGCCCGAAGGTATACTGTTTCCCTCTTACTGTGCAGAGTTTTACAGTTGTATGGTTGTGAGTGTTTGCGCACCTGTACTGTAGAATTTGTAACTCGGCCTACGGGGCTCGGATTTGGACGTGCAGGGTACCGTTTCGAAGATATCGACGCGAGGATCGCTGTGATATTTTTATTGGATTTTTCTGGCCATTTTCAGCAGGTGAAAAAGGGACATCTTTGGGACTGAAATTCTGTGTATGTTTTTATGGACAGTTTTGGACTTGATGTGTATTTGTGGACTTTGTGTTGTACCCAGGAGAGTTACGAGTGTTGCTGGATCTTTTGGAGTAGGAGATTTGGATTTCCTGGTATTTCAGCTGTACGACCCTGGACAGTTGTGCACCTTCAGGTGGGTGGCTTGCTTTCAAGATCTATGGACTGTGCTCTAATTCTATTGATATAGAACCATGCATGATAGTGATTGGACTTGGGTAGCATGCTAGAGTATAGGAATTGTTGATCCTTGTTATATCTGTCGATCTTGTGATCTCTTGCTTCCTACTATCATGTTGAATATTTATTATGTTGGAACCTGACCTAGCACCCCCGTCATATGTTGCATGTGTAACCAGACCAGTAGAAAACCCTCACTTGGGCTAGGGTTATTTATGTTTAGACATCCACACTTTATGTCGCATTCCTGGACTTAGTGTTATCCTCGCCCGGGTAGTGGGCCGAGCGGTCGGGACTTCTCTTTAGTGTGGGATGCATTTGCACTCGTGCTTGGGAGCAGAGTGGAGTCTGGTAGATGTGGTGGTTCGCTTGTCTGTATCGGGAGCCGTTTGGGGTAAACGGTGGACCCGAGAGATCTTGTTTTCCCCTGTTTGGGTCGTCGCCACTGTGTTAGTGGCAGTAGTGTACTAGTGTTAGCCGGACCTAGAACCCAGAACCCTTTTCGACATATACATGATTTTAGTCTACCAATGTTTTCTTCCAAACATCGAAGGGCCGCTGGAGTCTGTTCTTGTTTGATTGGACAAAGGCATCAGCCCTTCGGGGTTTGGGTAAAACACTTGTTTTCTAACTGTTTTTCTAAAAAGAACTAAAATCATTAAATATGGATTTCTTCCAGATCAAATTAGTTTTCAATAACAAATGTCACCTTTTTCCTGTAAATCTCCCCACTCGAAAGGATTCGAGTGGTCTGGGTTCTAGGGGCCGTTCCTCTGTCGGGACGAAAGCCACGGGGGGTTCAAAGATCATACTATCTGCCCGGAGAGAAAGCTGCCCGAGGAGAGATTGAGAGCTCCAACCGGGATCTTCGACTCACTACTCTTTGTTTTCCTTTGGAACCAGGGTCTGAACGTATCCCGCATGACCATCTTCTTGGCATGAACCTTTCTGCTTTCAAGTTCTGGGGAACCACTCCTCTTGTCTTGCCAGGCAACTCAACCTATTCTATTTGTCTGCTTTCTTTCCACCGAAAATCAAATTACTGTGGATCATGTTTAGAAAGAGAAAGAAAAGTGCTCTAATCAACCTGAGACCGCCGAGCCTGGAACCTGTTCTTGTTTGATAGGGTTGTAGGGGTAGGTCTCCCGGGACTTTCGGGCCCTGTTGGTGTCTTCTGCGAGTTGTACTGTGATTATTGCTTTCCCGAACTATAAGGGATCGGAAACTTCGATAGTCGGAGCCTAGAGTCTGTTCTTGTTTGATAGGGTTCTTAGCACCGGTCTATCGGGTTTCCGAACCCTTATGGTGTCGGTCATTCTGGAGAGTTTAGTGTTCTGTTGTGGGAGCCGTCTGGTGAACGGTGGCCCCAGCGGTGTGACTTCCAGCTTGTGGTTGAGAGTTGGTGTTGTTGGTCGATCTTGTTGATCGTGGTTTGGACTATAGCCTGCATGAGCCATATTTGAGCTCGACAGAGATACGCGGATACTTTCCTCGGTGGGGTCGCTCCCCTCGAGAGCCACTCCGGAGTTGGGCCTGTTACTTGCTATCGCGACTTGTCGACGCCGTCCCTCTGACTGGCTCAGTTAGCGGCAGTCACGGACACCCTACGGTAGACCCGTCCTGTTGAGGATATGCGGCAGTAGGTGGGCGCAGGTTTGACTGGACCCTTTGAGGCAGTCAGTTTAGATTTGGTGAGTTTACTGTGTGTGTTAGTAGATGCATCACGTTTCATCTGTTCCTTTTCTTGAGCATCTAGATAGAGGCATAGTAGCTGTAGAGTTACTTTTCCAGCCCTTTCATTTCAGTTTTATATTGTTACTTTATGCCTCTAGTAGACTTAGTGGGCAGTCCGTTGGGCTTGTTGGCGGCACCCACTGAGAACTACTTGGGACGTAGTTCTCACACCCGTCGTGGTGTATTTTTCCCACAGGGACTTCTACTCCTGTTCCTGCTGCTCCTGTTGCTGCTTCTTCTGATCGTGGTGAGAGAGTCGCGAGCTAGATCCCTACCAGTCGTCGTCCAGAGAGTAGATGTACCCTTTTTATTTTGAGAGTTTTCTTGTTGAGAGACCTTGTAGTGAGGTATAGAGTTGTACTTTTCCTTCTGAGTTGAGTGACTTGTACTTTGGTGAGGACTTTGTACTAATTTATTTTATTTCTAGTGGTTTATTTTCAGCTCTGATATCTGGGTAGTTTGTTGGGTTATATGTAATACGGATCTAAATAGGGGAAAAAACACCTAGAGGGGGGTGAATAGGTGTAAACGTATAAACACTCAAAAAATCGTTGCGATAAAACCCAATGCGGAAATAAAAATAATACGCAAGATTTTTACGTGGAAAACTCCATCACCGGAGTAAAAAACCACGGGACCGATAACACGGCAGAAATCCACTAGAATTAAAACGCGTACAAGGTGATTTACCGTACACACTTACGACTCAACCTTTTCCATACGCTCCTAGAGGATCTTCTCCGCTCGCTCCGCGACGCTTCTCGAATCCACGATCTGCGCCCAACGCCGAATCCACGGCGTCCAACGTCGAATCCACGACGTCCGACCGAATCCACGGTCTTCACCCAATAGCACCCTTCGAATCCACGAACGTGCCTCGCTCCGAATCCACGAGAGCGGTTGAACCTTGAATCCACAAGGACACGCGAATCCACGCGCCGATTTTTGGGGTAAATCGTTGTTTTGGGTGGTGATGATCCGCCGAATACTTAGATCAAAGATAGATCGGAAATACCATCTAAGTATTCATTAGTTTGATTCAACTCGAGATGTGAGTATGAAAACCTAGAATCAAACTAATCAATATAGATGAAGAAACATAGAGTATTATCTAATGATTTCCTTTCTTCTCTATATGTGGATCTATAGCCGTATAAAATGGTATATGAAAATGACGGCTATAGACTCTGTGGATTCACCCTAGAAAAAGAGTCATAGGGTGTATTTATAGGTTAGAAACCCTAGGAAGGAGATAAGAATCAAAAACCTAACATTTCTGGAAATTTTACGGACGGCGATCCGGATCGGACTAGCTAGGATCCGGATCGTCGTAACGAGACAGCCAGTTCCAAAAAAACAAAGGTTCGGGATCCGGATCGAAGTGCACGATCCGGATCGTTCATACAGTTTACCAAACATCAACGTTCGGGATCCGGATTGCGAAGCATGATCCGGATCGTTCAAGGAAAATGGTAAACTCACTGTTCGGGATCCGGATCAAGAGACTACGATCCGGATTGAACTGATGTATGAACGAACCACCTTCGGGATCCGGATCGAACAACCTGATCCGGATCCTGAACATGTCCCAAGTCCAGTTTTTGATTTTTATGCAATGAAAGATTCTTCCAAGTGTTTCTACACTACAAGAAGTATTCGGATCACACAAAATATTTAGTTAAACATACCTGATCCTTTTGAATTCTTCTTTCTTGAGATTGAGTTAAATGATCCAACTTTCTTCACCTTCAATCTTCAAGACTTGAGACTTTCACGAAACTACGCCAACTCAAATTCCGTAACAATCTCCCCCTTTGGCGGTTTCGTGACAAAACATAGATCCACTAAAGAAAATTCAAAAAGATATTTTTGTTGCTATCACCATACAACAAAAATTTACAATGGAGATCCAAAAATTTAAAAACATGAGATAAACTCCTAAAACAGACTCTAGACTTAGACATCTGTACTCTCTGCACAAAGAAATCATTCTTGACAAAAAGAGATCGTTAGATACCTCAAGAATATTTAGCATATAAAACCTAGTACAGAGATAGAGTTTATCTAATCATCATGACATTTGAGAATTCAGATATGTAAGAGAATCAAAGTTAAAAACCAACATATCTTGTATGCATTCAAAAACCAAATGTCAAAATGTTAGTCCAACATCAACTTGTTAGTTATATTACATGCCCAAATAGTTAGTCGAATAGTTAGTCGAGACATGCAAACAATCACAAGATGAAAACCAAAGTTGAAGTTGAGATCATACTTACCTTGATGTATACAAAATCTTCATCATCAAGATTTTCACAATCATTGTTCAAGTTCCCTTACCTTGATGTTCATTCACATCATCATTGTACCTTGATATTTCATTCAATTTCATCATTCATTGTTCAAAGTTCTCTCTAACTCTCTCCCCCTTTTTGTCACAAAACAAAGCCAAAATGTAGTTAAGACTACGAAATGTTAGGAGAGTGAAAAGTTCTAGTAAAACGTAAAACCTGAGAACTAAGCTAAAGTAAGTATAAAACTAAATCCTAAAATCAAAATCCTGCACAAATAGAAAAGGAAGGTGCAGTTCAGTCGGAGGAGTCGGAGCTGGTACAACTCAGCTTGCTCAAAATCCCTTTAAGCATTGTCGAGATAGTTGAACACTTCTTCTTGATCTTCTTGTGTTCAGAGGAAATTTGCTGGAGTTCCTTCGATATCCTCTCTTGTGCAGCAGAGAGTCTTTGTTGTTGCTGGCGAAGCGATTCCAATACAGCAGCGTCTGTATCCTGTCTTTTCGAGTGTGATGGATGCTGTCTAGAAGCAGATGGTGCATCCAATCCCGTAACCCATGGAGATTCAGTTTGTAGAATCCCAGAGAGTGAGCGAGCTCTAGTAAGAGGCCTACTATGATAACTTTCACTTCTTAGGACATTCTTTCGTCTTGTATATTGCTTAGTTGTTGATGCAGATTTCATAAGCCTTTTGCCCTTGACAGATTTCCTGTTTTCCTCATCAATCTTCTGTTGAACATCTTTGAAGAATTCATCCCATTCTTCCGTATCGTACTCCGAGCTGTCCTCCCTGCCTTCGGTTGTCTTATCTTCTGTTGAAACATCTGGTTCCTCTTTTACAGACGTACTCTTGTGCACCATTGTGACCAGGAAAAGGATTAACCAAGAGAGTGCCATTGATCAAAGTGCTTGAGTTAAGAAGGTGTCCTGTGAAAACCAACTCAAGAACACAAAAATTCTTAGTTTTCAAAAATTGAAATAAATTGTATCCAAAGAATCATTATCATGTAGAGAGACTAAGAATCAAATTAGTTTTGCAAAAGGATTTTTAAAAATAGATCAATTGCATGATTTTCGAAAATCCTTATTATATGCCCTAAAATCGAAATTTTAGAAATCGAAGCCTAAAAATCCGTTAATCAGGAGAATACCTAGCATATAATCAAAACTAATCTACCCAGAGTTCTTATTTCAAAAGAAATTTGATCAAAAACCATCCACAAACAAAGTTGATCCAAGAAATTCAACACGTTTGAGGAGAAAAAGAGAAAAACGGTGAAAAACCGAGATTTTGATCAATAAAACTTACTTGGAGTTGAAGAACCTGAGTTTGAAAGCTTCCAGGAAGGATGAAATCTAGAGAGAGAGGCTCTGGAAACTTCGGAACAAAAGATTGGAGTAAAGAAATCAAAAACCCCTTTCGTTCCTTATAAAACCTAGCCGCGATCCGGATCAGTTCATAACTGCGATCCGGATCGGCTACCCGCAGTAAGAAACTGCGTTCGGGATCCGAATCGGCAGATACAATCCGGATCGTCAGCCCGCAGAAGAATTCCTGCGTTCGGGATCCGGATCATCTAGCCCGATCCGGATCGGCCCCAACTTTTTCTTTAGAAAATTTCAGAGAAATTCAGGAAAATCCAGAAAAAGATTGTAAGCACAAATGTGTATCAACTTTAAACAAAAATCATCGTTTCATACAACAAGAATTAGATTATGCCAAGTCTATCAATAATATCCAAAAATGAAACGAAAATTTACAAAAATTAAATCCCTTAAAGTTGAACACCTTCAATCACATCTAACTTGATCTTATGAGTAATGCCTTTATCAAATCATCAATTCAGTAAAGAAAATGAAATACAAAGATCAATAGATGTTTGAAATCCCAAATATAGTAGATAATATATCTAGACAATCTGTTGAAGAGAGTGGCTCTTTGAGCATCTTTCATTAAAAACCCACCTTATACCAACCTTGAAATTTGACAGAGTCAAGTATTTCAACATGCATTTTACTTAATCAAAAATTTGAACAACCATGCTTGGTATACATGTGGTAGCTGCACACAATACTCGGACGACCGAGGTGGTAGCTCTTTCCTCCATGTGGTGGTAGTTTTCACACTCCTCATTGGGATGTAACTCTTTCCATGTAGGGACCCTAAACTCCTTACAGCTTTTTCCCATGAATCCACTGTGCAAACACCTGTTGATGGTGTATCTGGCCCCTGGTGCATCAAAGGGATGCCACAGATGGACCCTGTGAGCTTTGGTTGGCTGTTTTGGCCTTCGGCTGCTTTTGCCGAATTTTAGAAGAGGAATTTGGCCAAACAGAGGGTGGATTTGGATTCAGTGCGGAAAAACGCTTGAGAATGGCTTTTTGTTTGCTTAATTCTGTGTCCGGATGCCCAAAAGCGGGCTCCCGGAAGTTTTGGGCAGTTTTCGGTGTTTGCGGGAGCCTCCGGCATATTATAGGAGTGGATTTTGGCAAAATGGACGCCGTTTTTGGAATCAGCGCGCGAAAACGGTCAAGATGGGCTTTTTCCTGGATGTTTTTGGGCTGCGGTTACTGTTCACGCCGGAACAGTGTTTTCGGCGATCGCCGGAGGCAGCGGGCAGCGCCGGCGGGCGGCGGCGCAGCCTCGGGCAGGCGGCAGGCGGCGGCACAGGGCGCGGGCAGGGCGCGGGCAGGCGCCCGGGCGCGCGGGCAGGCGCGCGGTCCACGGCACCGGCGTGCGCCAGTGCGGGATGCCACGTGGCACGGTTCGGTTGGTTGGTCCACAGCGCGGGGTCCACGGACTGTGGGCATGGGTGCACGGTAGACCGGGGGACACGTGGCATGCGGTTACTGGTTCGGTGTTGTGCACCCGGTCCACGCAGGCTGTGGAGTGGTTGACCGGGGGCAGGTGGCCGTACGGCGGGCAGGTGGCCGTACGGGCGCGGTGCAGGCGGCGACGTGCGCGGTGCACGGGCTGCCGGGGCCACGTGGCGCGACGCCACTGGCGGACGCGGGTGCGCCGGGCGCAGCGGGGCCAGGGGCGCACAGTGTTGGGCTACGTGGCCGGCCCACGACGTTTCGGGCTTGAACAGTAATGGGCCGGGCCCATTACTGTAGCCGCCCGAAATGTTGCGGCGCCCGGAAGTGGGGACACAGTGGGTATTTCTTCAATTGTTTTTTCCAGCCTATTTAAAGGCAACCCGAGCCCCCTTCCTTTGCCTTTTTCTCTCAACCCTCTCACTCTCTGCCCGAGCCCCCTCAAGCAAAGTTTTTCACCTCTAAGTGCTTGATCTTCCTGCCAAGTTCTAGGATTTTTGGAGGCTCGAATCCCGAGGTTCCCCATTTTACGGCGCGGCGCGACGTTGCGTTCCTGGGTTCTTCTTCGGCGCAGCGACAGTGTTTTAGCTCCCCTGGGCTACCCCGAGATCATTTTGCTGTGATTCTTGCGCCGACAGACTCCTAAGAGGTAGGACTTCATCTTTCGTTTTGGTCGCGCTTTCTTGTTTCGAGGTTTTGGCACGGATCCCGAGGCAAACAGTGACCCCATTTTCTGTGTGGACTTCCTTGACAGCAGCGGGGTGTTTTGGCCATATCTTCGCGCACGAGCATCAGACGGAAACGAGCTTATACAACTTTTTCATCTACGGATCGCAAGGAACACGCTCGTATTTTTCTTGGATTTTTGTGAGATTTATTTCGAGGTGAAAATTACTGTTTTCTCCGTGAACAGTGCACAGTTTTAGCACAGATTTTTGTATGAGTGTATCCCCTTGCCGAATTTTTCTCTTGACTTACCGTACTCGGATTTGGGCGTGCAAGGTACCGTTGCGAAGCTATCGACGCGAGGATCGCTGTGATATTTTTCTTGGAATTTTCTGGGCACTATCTGCAGGTGATAATTTAACAGTTTTGAATCCGAGGTTGTAGGTGGTTATAAGAGCAATAATTGGGAGCCTAAGTGTAATTAGTGAGCTTTGTATTGTACCAGGAATATTTCGGGTGTGCTAAATTGTGGGAGCAAGGATTTGGAGTTTTGGTATTTTCTTGCTGTACGGATCCGGTCAGTTAGCACTTCAGGTGGGTGGTTGTTGTACTCCTCTCCTTTGGTATGCCCACTAGGGATGTCAGAATTCCCCTGATGTGTTGATGCTAACTTATTGATTGGTAGTCTTGCATGCCTTAGGGAAATTATTTAATGGTTATTGGATCCATGTGGAATTTGTGGTAGCATGTTGATCGCTAAATTATTCTGGACTGCATGTTTAGGGGCAGAGTAGAAATTGAGGACTACAAATTGATGATTGTTCATATGTGACTGTCACTTTAGCCTTTATTCTCTAAACTGATTATTCTTGGAAAATGGATAAATATTGAGACAATGCATAATTAAACGAGTCACTTAATTATGTCATCTTTTACTGCTATACTATCTTTTGGGACTTGACTTAGGAGAAACCATGCATTTATGCCTTTCTTCTCCTAGTATTGATAGACTTGCGGCATAGTCGCTCGGGTTCGAGCGGGTGTTGGACAGTGTAGTCAGGTATTGGGGATTTGGGACAGGTTGGGCTCTTGACAGGGTGTTGCGGCGACCACGGATTTTGGGTGGTTGACCGGGTTATTACTATTGCATCAGATTGGGCGTTTTGGGGGTTGAGTTCTATTTAGTGGACGGAGTTTTCCACGTTGATCTTAGCCATGATCCAGTCCTGCTATTATGAGACAGCGGGTACAGAGATACTTGATTCAGTGATGCTTGATACTGTGATACTTTACTCGTGTGGGTCGCTCCCCTCGAGTGCCACTCCGGAGTAGGCTTTCCACGGTGCAGAGCACCGGGCACCAGGCTGGGTTCTTGAGCTCGACAGCAGAGCAGGCAGTGCCAGTGTTCACTGGCGGACAGATTGGGTCATTTTGACAGGCTTCTAGATTCTGATGCATCACTTTCTCCATCCTTATTGGTTGGTCATGTAGAGGCATATTAGGGATAGCATTTTATCGGATGCTTCATTATCTGCACCCCCATTTCTTCTCCTCTCCCCCCCCTTTTTGCCTCTGATTACCTGGTGGGCATATTTGAGCTGAGGCTTTACCCACTAGGGGAGGCTACTGTTTATAGTAGTACTTACCCCCCATTGTCTTTTCTTGTTTCTTTCTTCCCCTTTGTTTTGCAGAGTCCTCTGTGGGAGTTGCTGGGCCGTCAGCAACTGATCGAGGTAAGCGGATTGCAGACTAGATAGAGAGCCACCCGGGGGTTGTAGCACGTAGCCGGAGCTTTTGGGTACCTGGTCTTCTCAGACAGCTTTTGTTTATTTCTTTTTGGGTCTGGCTTTTGCCAGCTGTTTGTATATTTAGTGGTGAGCTGGGAGAGACATCTGTATTTTATTCCACTGTTGTACTCTTTTACTTCCAGCTTCTGTCTGAGATACAGTAGTTTTAGTTTAGCTCTGCTTTTATGCTCTATTATTATTATTTCTTATCTGAGCAGGTTACCGACGCTTCGTGTATGTGGGAAATACCGCATGCACGGCGGATCTGTAGACGGGCCCGGGTTCTGGTTTACACCCGAGGCGTGACAGATTAAGTTGGTATCAGAGCTTAGGGATAGGTCAGTTGGGACTTAGGAAACCCTAGGCTTTTGGACAGACCCTAGGATGATAGGGCGTGAGTGGCGTAACATTTTGCGAAAGTCGGTGATTTTATAGTTGACTCTTCCTGTGAGTGAAGAGAGATCGACATAGCCTATTTCTGTTGGACCATTATGTTGGCTGCAGACAACATAAGGTGACAGAAATAGGAGGATGTCCTTTGACTTTCGCCTGATTGGGTCGTGTGGGGTTTGGTTGCTGATGATTGGTTTCTTGTGGCAGGATGCCTCCTCGACGTCGGATTCCCACTCGGGGTGTCCCTTCACCCCCTGTTGAGCCAGAGCAGCTTGCACCCCCCGAGCTTACTGAGTTGAGGGCCTTGGTGGCCCAGTTGGCGGAGGGTCAGCGCCGCCAGGAGCTGAGGATTGAGCAGCTGCTTGCTCAGAGGGAGGCACCACCCCCAGCTGTTCCTGAGGCCCCTATGCCTCTTGTTGCGCCTTTTGTGCTGTCGGCACCATCTTCGAGTAGCGGGGCTCCTGGAGCTATTCAGCCTTTGACTGCGGAGGAGGAGCGGGATTTTGCTGACAAACTCGCTGCGTTTGTTAAGCGGGGACCACCTAGATTCTCGGGGAGGGATGCTCAGCCCCGGGCTGTTGGGAGATGGCTTTCTGCGATGGAGAAGCTTTTTCGGGACTTCTTCATCGACCCGAGGTACCGAGTGCACATGGCGGTGCACTGTTTGGACGGAGATGCTGATTTTTGGTGGCAGCGGGTAGAGCCACCGGAGTTCCGGATTACTCGGCAGTTGCCTTGGGAGGAGTTCAGACGGATGGTGTTGGACACCTATTTTTCTACCAGTGTGAAGAAGAAGTTGGAGGACGACTTGAAGAATCTGCAGCAGGGCGATCGATCGGCCCATCTCTATTTTCAGGAGTTCATGGAATTGCTGAACTGTGTGCCCTTCGTCGCTCGTGACGGTCCACACCAGGTTGAGTTGTTCGAGGGAGGCCTCCGTCCAGAGATTTACACACTGGTGCATGCTCAGAGATTTCAGACTCTGGAGGCAGCCGCAGAGCATGCACAGTGGGTGGAGAGAGGTGATCAGGTGGTGGCCAGACAGAGGGCCGCGGTCGCGCAGAGTTCCGACAGGAAGCGACCAGCCCCAGAGGACGGGGGACAGGCCAGCTCATGGAGACCGCCACGGCCGCCGCAGTCCCAGTCTTATGGCCGTGGGCGATCTGAGAGGAGAGGGCCTGGTGGACCCCAGAGACCGCAGCAGCATCAGCAGCAGCACCAGCAGCAGAGATCGCAGCAGAGGCCGCAGAGATCTCAGCAGCAGTCCTCGAGACAGCAGCAGCAGCAGCCGAGACAGCCCCGATCTTCTGACCGATGTATCTTCTGTGGAGGTCAGCATGCCGCCATCACTTGTGACCAGAGATGGGGTCGATGCTTCCGTTGTGGACAGCCGGGGCATGTGCGAGCTACCTGCCCCCTTACTACTTCCTCGGCACCTTCTTCTGCGTCGGCTCCTTATCCCCCTCAGCAGCAGCGGCCATCAGCTCAGCGGCCTTATGCTCCAGCGAGCAGGCCGTCCACTTCCTATCCTACAGATTCCCGACCTCCTGCACCGAGCGGGCGGGTGTATGCCGCCCAGTTGGCGGATTCTCCAGCGGCAGACCTGGTGGTGGCAGGTATTATTCTACTCTTTGGTATTCGGACTCGTACTTTATTCGACACTGGAGCATCTCATTCTTTCATTAGCCGAGCATTTGCATCCCTGCATGGTTTAGAGTTAGAGTCCTTGTCAAATGCATTAGAGGTGCGGATTCCCGATCACATTTTGCACGTCGAGGAGCATTGTGTGGCATGCCCGGTACAGTTGGGGCCTTGGGTATTGCCTGCAGACTTGCTTGTCTTGCAGCAGCTCCATGATTTTGACTTGGTGTTGGGGATGGATTGGCTATCCCGGTACTCCGCCACTATCGACTGCAGTGAGAGGACGGTGACTCTTCGTGAGCCAGGACAGGAGGAGTTCATCTTCAGAGGCTGCCAGAGCACGCTATTCGCAGCGACCATTTCCTCGGCGAGGGCTAGAAGGATGTTGAGCAGAGGTTGTACTGCCTTTTTGGCCACGGTTGTGGAGGTGCCTACGGCGGCACTGGGACTCGAGGATATCCCTATTGTCCGAGAGTTCCCAGATGTGTTTCCCCCAGAGCTGACGACGATGCCGCCGGAGAGGGAGATTGAGTTCGTGATTGATGTGGTCCCTGGGACTGCACCAATCTCAAAGGCACCCTATAGGATGGCGCCAGCCGAGTTAAGGGAGTTGAAAGCCCAGCTTCAGGACCTTTTGGATAGGGGCTTCGTCCGACCCAGTGTTTCTCCGTGGGGAGCGCCTGTGTTGTTTGTTAAGAAGAAGGATGGATCACTTCGATTGTGCGTGGATTATAGGGAATTGAACAAAGTGACCATCCGGAACAAGTATCCCCTCCCCAGGATAGATGATTTGTTTGATCAGTTACAGGGAGCATCTGTGTTCTCGAAGATTGATCTGCAGTCCGGTTACCACCAGCTTAGGGTGAGGGCCGAGGACATCTCCAAGACGGCTTTCAGATCGCGGTACGGGCATTATGAGTTCACGGTAATGCCTTTTGGGCTGACTAATGCCCCTGCCGCATTCATGGACTTGATGAACAGGATTTTTCAGCCGTTTTTGGATCGGTTTGTGGTGGTGTTCATTGATGATATTTTGATCTACTCCCGGAGTGATCTGGAGCACGAGGAGCACTTGAGGACCGTGCTACAGCTTCTGCGAGAGAAGAAGTTGTATGCTAAGTTCAAAAAGTGCGAGTTTTGGCTCCGGGAGGTTGCCTTTCTGGGTCATGTTGTTTCAGCTGCTGGAGTGGCGGTGGATCCGGCCAAGGTGGATTCTATTAGAGGTTGGCCGAGGCCGACGACTATCACCGAGGTGCGGAGCTTTCTTGGATTGGCGGGCTACTACCGGCGCTTTGTGGAAGGCTTTGCAAAGCTTTCCTCTCCCATCACTCGTCTGACTAGGAAAGGGGTTAAGTTTGTTTGGAGCGAGACTTGCCAGAGCTGTTTTGAGGAGCTGAAGCAGAGGTTGATGACCGCTCCAATCCTTGCCCTCCCAGTTATGGGGGAAGGATTTGTGATCTACAGTGATGCCTCACATAGTGGTCTGGGGTGTGTGTTGATGCAGCATGGTAGGGTAATTGCCTATGCTTCGCGGCAATTGAAGGACTATGAGAAAAATTACCCTACTCATGATCTGGAGTTGGCAGCGGTGGTGTTTGCTCTGAAGCTGTGGCGGCATTATTTGTATGGAGAGCATTGCGAGATATATACTGATCACAAGAGCTTGAAGTATCTGTTCACCCAAAAGGAGCTGAATTTGAGGCAACGCCGGTGGTTGGAGTTGTTAAAGGATTACGATCTGAGTATCCTTTACCATCCCGGCAAGGCCAATGTCGTGGCAGATGCTTTGAGTAGGAGAACGAGTCTGAGCTTATTGATCTCGCAGCAGGCGCCGTTGGTCGAGCAGATGAGGCGGTTACAGTTGGAGGTAGTATCCCCTGGGGTCTCTGCTAGACTCATGTCTATGGTCTTGCAGCCCACTCTGTTGGAGAGGATCAGGGACACTCAGAGTGAGGACCCCCACTTGTTGAAGATCAGGACGCAGCTTCAGGAGGATCAGACAGGGGATTTTTCTGTGGATAGCTCGGGAGTACTGCGGTACAGGAACCGAGTGTGTGTGCCTATGGATCAGGAGATTAGAGATCAGATTTTGAGGGAGGCCCATTTTACACCTTATACCATCCATCCTGGAGGTACTAAGATGTATAAGGACCTCAAGGCACAGTTTTGGTGGCCCGGAATGAAGCGGGACATTGGGAGATTCGTAGCTCATTGTTTAACTTGCCAGCAAGTGAAAGCAGAGCATCGCGTTCCTGCTGGTAAGTTGCAGAGTCTTCCAATTCCCGAGTGGAAATGGGACCATGTCACTATGGATTTCGTCGCTGGATTGCCGAGGGCGCAGAGCGGGGCTGATGCGGTCTGGGTTATTGTTGACAGACTCACCAAGTCGGCGCACTTCTTACCGGTTCAGATGACCTGGTCACTGGAGCGTTTGGCACAGTTATATCTGGACGAGATAGTGAGGCTTCACGGCATACCTGCTTCGATTGTGTCAGATCGAGACCCGAGATTCGTATCACGCTTTTGGGGGAGTTTGCATTCCGCATTGGGGACTCAGCTCAGGTTTAGCACCGCTTTCCACCCACAGACCGATGGACAGTCAGAACGCACCATACAGACCCTTGAGGATATGCTGAGAGCGTGCGTTATGGATTTTGGAGGAGGGTGGTACCGGCACTTGTCTTTGGTTGAGTTCGCGTACAACAACAGCTATCAGGCGAGCATCCAGATGGCTCCGTTTGAAGCGTTGTATGGACGCAAGTGTCGGTCTCCCTTATATTGGAGTGACGTGGGTGAGAGGAGGACTTTGGGATCGGATTTACTTTTGGAGGCAGAGGAAAAAGTCAGGATTATTCGCCGGCATCTTGAAACAGCCCAGAGTCGTCAGAAGAGCTACGCCGATACTCGACGGCGAGACCTGGAGTTTCAGGTTGGTGATCATGTCTTCTTGAAGGTCTCGCCCTCGAAAGGGGTCCGGAGATTTGGAGTACGGGGAAAGCTCAGTCCCCGCTTTATTGGACCCTTTGAGGTACTTGACAGAGTTGGTCCTGTGGCATACAGAGTTGCTTTACCCCCGCGCCTGGCCGGAGTTCATGATGTCTTCCATGTCTCAGCTCTGAGGAGATATGTTTTTGACCCGTCGCACGTGATTGACTTCCCTTTGTTGGAGATCGGCGAGGACTTGGTCTACGAGGAGCGCCCGTTGCGAATTCTTGCTCGTGAGGTGAGAGAATTGCGCAATCGGGCCATTCCGTATGTGAAGATCCTGTGGAGCAATCACGAGGAGCGAGAGGCCACTTGGGAGCTGGAGACAGTGATGAGAGATGCCTACCCCTTTTTGTTCGAGGCTTCTATTTGAGGTACGTCTGTTCTGTTTTCTTTGTTTCGGGGACGAAACTTTTTTTAGTGGGGGCGGATGTAGGGCCCCTAAACTCCTTACAGCTTTTTCCCATGAATCCACTGTGCAAACACCTGTTGATGGTGTATCTGGCCCCTGGTGCATCAAAGGGATGCCACAGATGGACCCTGTGAGCTTTGGTTGGCTGTTTTGGCCTTCGGCTGCTTTTGCCGAATTTTAGAAGAGGAATTTGGCCAAACAGAGGGTGGATTTGGATTCAGTGCGGAAAAACGCTTGAGAATGGCTTTTTGTTTGCTTAATTCTGTGTCCGGATGCCCAAAAGCGGGCTCCCGGAAGTTTTGGGCAGTTTTCGGTGTTTGCGGGAGCCTCCGGCATATTATAGGAGTGGATTTTGGCAAAATGGACGCCGTTTTTTGGAATCAGCGCGCGAAAACGGTCAAGATGGGCTTTTTCCTGGATGTTTTTGGGCTGCGGTTACTGTTCACCGCCGGAACAGTGTTTCCGGCGATCGCCGGAGGCGGCGGGCAGCGCCGGCGGGCGGCGGCGCAGCCTCGGGCAGGCGGCAGGCGGCGGCACAGGGCGCGGGCAGGGCGCGGGCAGGCGCCCGGGCGCGCGGGCAGGCGCGCGGTCCACGGCACCGGCGTGCGCCAGTGCGGGATGCCACGTGGCACGGTTCGGTTGGTTGGTCCACAGCGCGGGGTCCACGGACTGTGGGCATGGGTGCACGGTAGACCGGGGGACACGTGGCATGCGGTTACTGGTTCGGTGTTGTGCACCCGGTCCACGCAGGCTGTGGAGTGGTTGACCGGGGGCAGGTGGCCGTACGGCGGGCAGGTGGCCGTACGGGCGCGGTGCAGGCGGCGACGTGCGCGGTGCACGGGCTGCCGGGGCCACGTGGCGCGACGCCACTGGCGGACGCGGGTGCGCCGGGCGCAGCGGGGCCAGGGGCGCACAGTGTTGGGCTACGTGGCCGGCCCAAGACGTTTCGGGCTTGAACAGTAATGGGCCGGGCCCATTACTGTAGCCGCCCGAAATGTTGCGGCGCCCGGAAGTGGGGACACAGTGGGTATTTCTTCAATTGTTTTCTCCAGCCTATTTAAAGGCAACCCGAGCCCCCTTCCTTTGCCTTTTTCTCTCAACCCTCTCACTCTCTGCCCGAGCCCCCTCAAGCAAAGTTTTTCACCTCTAAGTGCTTGATCTTCCTGCCAAGTTCTAGGATTTTTGGAGGCTCGAATCCCAAGGTTCCCCATTTTACGGCGCGGCGCGACGTTGCGTTCCTGGGTTCTTCTTTGGCGCAGCGATAGTGTTTTAGCTCCCCTGGGCTACCCCGAGATCATTTTGCTGTGATTCTTGCGCCGACAGACTCCTAAGAGGTAGGACTTCATCTTTCGTTTTGGTCGCGCTTTCTTGTTTCGAGGTTTTGGCACGGATCCCGAGGCAAACAGTGACCCCATTCTCTGTGTGGACTTCCTTGACAGCAGCGGGGTGTTTTGGCCATATCTTCGCGCACGAGCATCAGACGGAAACGAGATTATACAACTTTTTCATCTACGGATCGCAAGGAACACGCTCGTATTTTTCTTGGATTTTTGTGAGATTTATTTCGAGGTGAAAATTACTGTTTTCTCCGTGAACAGTGCACAGTTTTAGCACAGATTTTTGTATGAGTGTATCCCCTTGCTGAATTTTTATCTTGACTTACCGAACTCGGATTTGGGCGTGCAAGGTACCGTTACGAAGCTATCGACGCGAGGATCGCTGTGATATTTTTCTTGGAATTTTCTGGGCACTATCTGCAGGTGATAATTTAACAGTTTTGAATCCGAGGTTGTAGGTGGTTATAAGAGCAATAATTGGGAGCCTAAGTGTAATTAGTGAGCTTTGTATTGTACCAGGAATATTTCGGGTGTGCTAAATTGTGGGAGCAAGGATTTGGAGTTTTGGTATTTTCTTGCTGTACGGATCCGGTCAGTTAGCACTTCAGGTGGGTGGTTGTTGTACTCCTCTCCTTTGGTATGCCCACTAGGGATGTCAGAATTCCCCTGATGTGTTGATGCTAACTTATTGATTGGTAGTCTTGCATGCCTTAGGGAAATTATTTAATGGTTATTGGATCCATGTGGAATTTGTGGTAGCATGTTGATCGCTAAATTATTCTGGACTGCATGTTTAGGGGCAGAGTAGAAATTGAGGACTACAAATTGATGATTGTTCATATGTGACTGTCACTTTAGCCTTTATTCTCTAAACTGATTATTCTTGGAAAATGGATAAAATATTGAGACAATGCATAATTAAACGAGTCACTTAATTATGTCATCTTTTACTGCTATACTATCTTTTGGGACTTGACTTAGGAGAAACCATGCATTTATGCCTTTCTTCTCCTAGTATTGATAGACTTGCGGCATAGTCGCTCGGGTTCGAGCGGGTGTTGGACAGTGTAGTCAGGTATTGGGGATTTGGGACAGGTTGGGCTCTTGACAGGGTGTTGCGGCGACCACGGATTTTGGGTGGTTGACCGGGTTATTACTATTGCATCAGATTGGGCGTTTTGGGGGTTGAGTTCTATTTAGTGGACGGAGTTTTCCACGTTGATCTTAGCCATGATCCAGTCCTGCTATTATGAGACAGCGGGTACAGAGATACTTGATTCAGTGATGCTTGATACTGTGATACTTTACTCGTGTGGGTCGCTCCCCTCGAGTGCCACTCCGGAGTAGGCTTTCCACGGTGCAGAGCACCGGGCACCAGGCTGGGTTCTTGAGCTCGACAGCAGAGCAGGCAGTGCCAGTGTTCACTGGCGGACAGATTGGGTCATTTTGACAGGCTTCTAGATTCTGATGCATCACTTTCTCCATCCTTATTGGTTGGTCATGTAGAGGCATATTAGGGATAGCATTTTATCGGATGCTTCATTATCTGCACCCCCATTTCTTCTCCTCTCCCCCCACTTTTTGCCTCTGATTACCTGGTGGGCATATTTGAGCTGAGGCTTTACCCACTAGGGGAGGCTACTGTTTATAGTAGTACTTACCCCCCATTGTCTTTTCTTGTTTCTTTCTTCCCCTTTGTTTTGCAGAGTCCTCTGTGGGAGTTGCTGGGCCGTCAGCAACTGATCGAGGTAAGCGGATTGCAGACTAGATAGAGAGCCACCCGGGGGTTGTAGCACGTAGCCGGAGCTTTTGGGTACCTGGTCTTCTCAGACAGCTTTTGTTTATTTCTTTTTGGGTCTGGCTTTTGCCAGCTGTTTGTATATTTAGTGGTGAGCTGGGAGAGACATCTGTATTTTATTCCACTGTTGTACTCTTTTACTTCCAGCTTCTGTCTGAGATACAGTAGTTTTAGTTTAGCTCTGCTTTTTATGCTCTATTATTATTATTTCTTATCTGAGCAGGTTACCGACGCTTCGTGTATGTGGGAAATACCGCATGCACGGCGGATCTGTAGACGGGCCCGGGTTCTGGTTTACACTAATAGGACTAAATCTCTAACCCGGCTATAGCATTTCGGATGGTAGCAAGATCCAAGAGGAACATGAGAGTTAAGCGTGCTAGAGCTAGAGTAGTTCTAGGATGGGTGACCCCCTGGGAAGTGGGGCGTCTAAGTTGGTATCAGAGACATTCACCAGCCGGAAATGTGAGATGAGTCTCGGCTGAGCTAGGGTTATATAGCGGGTAGAGCGAGGCTCCCCGGCAAATGACCGTTGTGAGTGGAGTGCAGCTCCTCACAAGGTCGGCTAAGGCTAGCGAGACGAGTCTCACATCGCCTGGTGCTTGTGAGTGTGCTGGAGCCTGACGTGGACGTCAGGGCTTAAAGGGGGGAAGAATGTGACACCCCCGGAATCTGGATTAGTCCTATATATAAATGATATAATAGGACTAAATCTCTAACCCGGCTATAGCATTTCGGATGGTAGCAAGATCCAAGAGGAACATGAGAGTTAAGCGTGCTAGAGCTAGAGTAGTTCTAGGATGGGTGACCCCCTGGGAAGTGGGGCGTCACATTCCACATCTTTTGAGCATTTTACCTTTTCTATGACTCCCCCTCAATTGGCTATCAATTATTTAAGATATAAAGTATTCAACCAAATATTGATCTCGATTTCATACTCGACTAAGCAGTCAAATAATATAATGACTATACCAAGAGATCATAGAGAGAGAGAAATTGACTTTGATCACTTTAGAAGATGATTTAATTAACATAAATGATCATTGCAACAGTGAAATATTATGATGGCAAAAGCATAATAAATTTCTAAATGTGCGAAAAGATGCAATTAAAGTCAATTATGATCTATGCTCAATTAATGTCCTATGTACAAACATAGATAATGAACAAAACAAAAACAAATACAAAACCTATCCTAAGCAAAGATTTCAAAAAGAAGATTATTTCAAAGAAAGCATCCCAATTGCTTTTCGTAAATGAATAAAACGTTTTTGATCCAAAGGTTTTGTTAGAATGTCAGCTAATTGATCCTCAGTTGAAATATATGAAAGTTGAAGAGTATTTGATTCAACTAGCTCTCTAAGAAAATGATATCTAAGTTCAATATGTTTTGTTCTAGAGTGCAACACAGGGTTTTTAGAAATGTTAATAGCACTAGTGTTGTCACAAAGTATTGTTACCGAAGATGCTGAAATGCGGAAGTCGCTCAGTACGCTTTTCATCCAAATGAGTTGAGTTGAGCAACTTCCAGCTGAAACGTATTCCGCTTCGGCAGTCGAGAGTGCTATGCAGTTCTGCTTTTTACTATGCCATGCAACAAGGCAATGGCCAAGATAGAAGCATGCACCACTCGTGCTTTTCCGATCATCCACTGATCCTGCCCAATCGGCATCTGAGTATCCAACAATATCCAAACTTGTTCCCATAGGATACCAAATTTCGAAATTAATTGATCCTTTGATATACCGGATGATCCTTTTCACCGCTTTCAGGTGAACCTCCTTTGGTGCTGATTGATATCTCGCGCAAATCCCAACACCAAAAGATATATCCGGGCGACTAGCCGTGAGGTAAAGTAGACTTCCAATCATACTTCGATACAAATTCTCGTCTACATTCTCACTATGTGATTCACTTCCAAGTCCCTTGTGGCTAGTTCCCATTGGAGTCGGAAAATCTTTACAATTTTCTAGATCAAACTTTTTGACCAACTCCATTGCATACTTGGATTGACTCAAGTGAATACCTTCATCATTTTGTTTAATTTGCAATCCAAGAAAATAAGTCAATTCGCCCATCATGGACATCTCAAATTCGCTTTCCATGGTCTCCGCGAATTTAGAAGCATCATTATCTCTTGTTGCGCCAAATACTATGTCATCGACATATATCTGTGCTACAATGAAATTGTTTTGATAATGCTTCACAAAGAGAGTCCTATCAGCTCCCCCTCGAGTATAGCCCTTCTCCAAAAGGTGCTTTGTTAACCTTTCGTACCATGCTCGTGGTGCTTGTTTCAGACCGTAAAGAGCCTTTTTCAAACGAAAAACATGGTTAGGTTGTTTATGATCTACAAAACCTTTCGGTTGAGCCACATAAACTTCCTCATTTAAAAACCCATTTAGAAATGCGCTCTTAACGTCCATTTGAAATAATTTGATTTTAAAATGACAAGCAATAGCAAACAGTATACGAATGGACTCGAGTCTAGCTACAGGGGCGAATGTTTCGTCAAAGTCTATACCTTCTACTTGAGAGTAGCCTTGAGCAACTAATCGTGCCTTGTTCCTGATGATAGTACCATCCTCATTTTTCTTGTTCTTGAAGATCCATTTGGTACCTATCACATTGTGTTGCTTTGGAGGCTTCGTTAATTCCCAGACTTTGTTTCGCTCAAATTGATGGAGCTCTTCCTGCATTGCTTTAATCCAGTAGTCATCCTGAAGAGCTTTATCTATGTTCTTTGGTTCGATTAAAGATACGTAGCAGGCGAATCCACAAACCAACTGCCTCCGAGTTCTGACTCCTTCTTGTGGATCTCCAATAATATTCGATTCCGGATGATCCTTGGAGATTCGTAATGTTTGTTGAAGCGGAGTACTCGGAGATATATGAGATGATTCCTGCACATCAGATAAACTAGAAGAACCATTAGATGCATCATTAATATTGGAAGTATTATTATGAGAAGACGCACTAGCAGGAGAATCATCATCTAGAGAGATATCGAGGGTAGATTTTCCAGTTTCAAAGTGAAAAGCTTCATCTACTTTAACATTTATAGATTCTACGATCGTCTTAGATTCAATGTTAAATACTCGATATGCTCTGCTATTCGTAGAATAACCCAGAAAGATCCCTTCATCACTTCGAGAGTCGAACTTTCCAAGATTTTCACGGTCACGTAAAATGTAACATCGACTCCCGAAGACACGAAAATATTTGATATTGGGTTTTCTACTAAACCACAGCTCATATGGTGTATTTAAAGTTCCTGGGCGCAAGAAGACTCTATTAATGACATAGACAGCGGTGTTCACAGCTTCAGCCCAAAAATGTAGCGGCAAATTCCGGCTATGAAGCATCACACGCGCCATCTCTTGAACAACCCTGTTCTTGCGCTCAACAACACCATTCTGCTGAGGTGTATAGGGTGCCGAGAATTCATGTTTGATTCCATTTGAAGTGCAAAAATCAATAAATTTTGAATTTATGAATTCTCCACCTCTATCACTTCTAACACGAATGATCTTTTCATTCATTTCAATCATAATACGATGGCAAATCTCATGAAAAGAGTCAAACGTATCAGCTTTCTCTTTCAAAAATGCTACCCATGAAAACCGAGAGAAATCATCAACCAATAAAAAGATGTACCATTTACCTCCCAAAGATGGTTGACGGGTCGGCCAAAAGAAAAAGAAGAAAAGAAAGTAGTATACATAAACTACACAAGATTTAATCGAAGAACGATTAAAGACAAGGAGGAGTTTCACCTTTGCATACCCAAACCTTTTGAGTTTTGGAGTATATTGGCAATGGTTGAGAAGTTTTCCTTGATGAAGACGTCTTGCAAGATTGGTCTTTTTCTTTTGTCATCGTCTTGTTTGAAGTACTACCAATGTCCTTTTCTTTAGGAAAATCCTTCTTTGAGTTCCATGGAGTGAACTTGTTGGTAGCAGTTGCAAGATGTGGTTGATTTGATCTTTGAGCTCCAATCTTGCAATTTCTTCCAATGTGCCCTGCAGAATTACAACGAAAACATACCTTTGTGCTTGACGATTCTGAAGAGGATGAAGTAGGTTTGTTGTCGTTAGTTGTCATGATTTCCGGTGTCGGAGAAGGAGATACCGACTGAGGCACAAAGACTGTCCCAACCGAACTAAAATTGTCTTCAGTTCGATTGTATCCGAGGCCGAACTTGTTTGTTTGACCTAGACCAAGAAGTTTATCCAACTTACTCCTTCCTAAGGAAAATTGTTGTAAGTCATCCTTGAGTTGGCAAATGGTCTCTGTCATTTCCAATTTTTCCCGTCGGGCCTCGCCGTAGAGCTTCAAGAGATAGTTTGCTTTGTTCATCATATCTATATAGTTCTTCTCGAGTTGCTCATTGGACTCTTGAAGGGAAACATTTTATTTTATCAGTTTATCCCTTTCCACTTCAAGATCGGTCGAGAGAGAAGTTACCCTTTTTACTTCTTCTTCGAGATCCTGCAATCTCCCTCTCAACCCCTTGTTTTGCTTAGCCGGTTTCTTTAAATCCTGTAAAGATCTGTGATAGGCTAGAGCAAATTCTTCACCTTCCGAATCATCCAATTCGTTGTCCGTTGCATTCTTTTCAACAGTGAAGTTGGACAACGACTCAGATGTATTTGCCATAAAGCACATGAAGGGTGAAGATACGGACGCGTGGAATGCGGTGGAGCTCTTTTCTTCATCACTCGAAGACGACTCATTTGACGTTGAGTTGTCATCCCAAGTGACGACTTGCATCGCCTTCTTCTTTGCCGGATACTTGTTAGGACACTCCGTTGCAATGTGGCCGTAGCCTCGACATTTGAAGCATTGTAGTTGTCCTTCTGAGCTTTTCTTATCCTTTGAGAAGTTCTCTTGCTTTCTTGACTTGTAACCTGAAGTACCCTTGCCTTTGTTCGACTTTCCGAAGGATGGAGATTTGCTTGAATTACCCCTTCGAAAGTTGCGGCGAAACTTCCTTGTCAAGAGAGCGAGCTGCTTCTCAAATTCCTCCATAGAAAGGTTCTCGTCATCGTCTGAGGAGGATGTATCCGCGTCTTCTTCCTTAGTTGTTTTCAACGCATAACCTGAAGACTTAGAAGTGGATGCCTTTCCAGAAGAATTGTTAGTAGTAAATGTCATTTCATAAGTTTGTAATGAACCAACTAATTCTTCTACATGTATTTCGTCCGGGTGTTTAATAGTTTCAATGGCAGTAACCTTTGGGCGAAATCGTTCAGGAAGAGTTCTTAAGATTTTTCTTACAATCTTAAATTCTGGAATCTTCTCTCCCAGATTAGCACATGAGTTTACGATGTCTTGCAATCGTGTATAGTAGTCCGTGAAAGATTCATTTTCTGCCATTAAGATAGAGTCAAACTTGCTCGTAAGCATTTGCAGTTTCTGAATCTTCACGAGGTTAGTTCCCTCATGTGTAACCTGAAGAACATCCCAGATTTCTTTCGCAGTCTCACATGCCGAGACGCGAGAGAATTCAGTTTGAGATAAGGCATTAAAAATAGCATTAATTCCCTTGCCATTGTAAGAAGATGAATCTAACTCTTCCTTGGTCCATTTCGACCTAGGTTTTAAGGTGCGAACATCACCATTAAATTCAGTTGGATTAGACCATCCTAATTCAATTGATTGTCACACCCGTTCGTCGATGGAAATTAAAAAAGCTTTCATCCGTACTTTCCAGTACGCATAATTAGTTCCATCGAAGAATGGGGGTCGGTTGATGTTTCCACCTTCAACCATTGTTTACAACCCTATTCCCGCTCTGATACCACTTGTTGGGTTATATGTAATACGGATCTAAATAGGGGAAAAAACACCTAGAGGGGGGTGAATAGGTGTAAACGTATAAACACTCAAAAAATCGTTGCGATAAAACCCAATGCGGAAATAAAAATAATACGCAAGATTTTTACGTGGAAAACTCCATCACCGGAGTAAAAAACCACGGGACCGATAACACGGCAGAAATCCACTAGAATTAAAACACGTACAAGGTGATTTACCGTACACACTTACGACTCAACCTTTTCCATACGCTCCTAGAGGATCTTCTCCGCTCGCTCCGCGACGCTTCTCGAATCCACGATCTGCGCCCAACGCCGAATCCACGGCGTCCAACGTCGAATCCACGACGTCCGACCGAATCCACGGTCTTCACCCAATAGCACCCTTCGAATCCACGAACGTGCCTCGCTCCAAATCCACGAGAGCGGTTGAACCTTGAATCCACAAGGACACGCGAATCCACGCGCCGATTTTTGGGGTAAATCGTTGTTTTGGGTGGTGATGATCCGCCGAATACTTAGATCAAAGATAGATCGGAAATACCATCTAAGTATTCATTAGTTTGATTCAACTCGAGATGTGAGTATGAAAACCTAGAATCAAACTAATCAATATAGATGAAGAAACATAGAGTATTATCTAATGATTTCCTTTCTTCTCTATATGTGGATCTATAGCCGTATAAAATGGTATATGAAAATGACGGCTATAGACTCTGTGGATTCACCCTAGAAAAAGAGTCATAGGGTGTATTTATAGGTTAGAAACCCTAGGAAGGAGATAAGAATCAAAAACCTAACATTTCTGGAAATTTTACGGACGGCGATCCGGATCGGACTAGCTAGGATCCGGATCGTCGTAACGAGACAGCCAGTTCCAGAAAAACAATCCAAATTCCGGGGGTGTCACATTCTTCCCCCCTTTAAGCCCTGACGTCCACGTCAGGCTCAAGCACACTCACAAGCACCAGGCGATGTGAGACTCGTCTCGCTAGCCTTAGCCGACCTTGTAGGGAGCTGCACTCCACCTACAACGGTCATTAGCCGGGGAGCCACACTCTACCCGCTATATAACCCTGGCTCAGCCGAGACTCATCTCACATTTTCGGCTGGTGAATGTCTCTGATACCAACTGTGACGCCCCACTTCCCAGGGGGTCACCCATCCTAGAACTACTCTAGCTCTAGCACGCTTAACTCTCATGTTCCTCTTGGATCTTGCTACCATCCAAAATGCTATAGCCGGGTTAGAGATTTAGTCCTATTATATCATTTATTTAGAGGACTAATCCAAATTCCGGGGGTGTCACATTCTTCCCCCCTTTAAGCCCTGACGTCCACGTCAGGCTCAAGCACACTCACAAGCACCAGGCGATGTGAGACTCGTCTCGCTAGCCTTAGCCGACCTTGTGAGGAGCTGCACTCCACTCACAACGGTCATTAGCCGGGGAGCCTCGCTCTACCCGCTATATAACCCTGGCTCAGCCGAGACTCATCTCACATTTCCGGCTGGTGAATGGCTCTGATACCAACTGTGACGCCCCACTTCCCAGGGGGTCACCCATCCTAGAACTACTCTAGCTCTAGCACGCTTAACTCTCATGTTCCTCTTGGATCTTGCTACCATCCAAAATGCTATAGCCGGGTTAGAGATTTAGTCCTATTATATCATTTATATAGAGGACTAATCCAAATTCCGGGGGTGTCACATTCTTCCCCCCTTTAAGCCCTGACGTCCACGTCAGGCTCAAGCACACTCACAAGCACCAGGCGATGTGAGATTCGTCTCGCTAGCCTTAGCCGACCTTGTAGGGAGCTGCACTCCACCTACAACGGTCATTAGCCGGGAAGCCACACTCTACCCGCTATATAACCCTGGCTCAGCCGAGACTCATCTCACATTTCCGGCTGGTGAATGTCTCTGATACCAACTGTGACGCCCCACTTCCCAGGGGGTCACCCATCCTAGAACTACTCTAGCTCTAGCACGCTTAACTCTCATGTTCCTCTTGGATCTTGCTACCATCCAAAATGTTATAGCCGGGTTAGAGATTTAGTCCTATTATATCATTTATTTAGAGGACTAATCCAAATTCCGGGGGTGTCACAGGTATGTAGATGTTTTATTCAATACTTTAAATATATTTTTTCTAAACATTTTTATACTAACTGATTATTTTGTGTCATTAACAGGTTATATGGATGACGTACATAGATGAGATTTTAGCCGCATTACCAGCCTTTTGTGTACAGGGCTCTCAAGTCTGGCGGGCAAAAATAGTTATCATCTGCTTTCACATTATAGAGATGCATGTACCAAATAGAGTCATACGGCAGTTCGGTCTTCTCCAGCATATACCTCTCAATGTGGAGTCCATCCGATGCATGACATCACATGGGCGTCCGGATGAGGATTGGATTGCATTTCACGCTGCACACATTGAGAGGTGGTCTAAGAAGCTAGATCACATTGTTGATCAGCTCCCGGCTGCTGGTGAGGACCCACTGCAGGCGGCATCCATATACATGCAATAGTACTGGACGATTACGAGAAGATAGATATCTCGTCCAGTACAGCGTCCTCCGACGACTTTTCATCCTCGTGGGCATATAGAGAGGGCACTGGTATAATAATTTATATATCTAAATTTAACATATTTTGTATATTTAATACAAATTTAATTTATAAATTAAAATGCAGGCCGACACACTAAGACAGATGGATGATACTATAGATCAGTTATTGCATGATCGACCGTCGCGTGCGATCACATTCAAAACTTTGACGAATATGCGCGGGAATATTCAAATAGTACTGCAAAATGTATCAATATTACCTACTGTCAGAGTTTCAGGGGGACAAGGAGATTATACTCACGCATCATCCTCGAGTCATCAGGTACCTTTATATCACCAGAAAATTAAAATTAAGTCTTCGAATTCAAATTAACTAATTATTTACGTCATTTCAGGTGCCACGATCTCCATCTCCTTCTATTCAGGCCCCTACGACATTTCCCTCGACTTCAGAGTCGCTCCCGCCACCTGTATCAAGGACATCTTTTGCTTTGACATATTCATGTCGTCGTCCATCGTCATCATCGCCACAGGAGATCCAGCATATTGTTGAGCATGATGAGGGTAGTATTATTGAGGAGCTCGATCAGTTGACAGTCGTCGAGCAACTTGATGATATACCGATTATCGAGCTTGCTGTTCCTCGTGGGGGCGTGGGCGTGGGCGTGGGCGTGGGCGAGGGCATGGCCGAGGACGTCGAGGGAGAGGACGAGCTCAAAATTGAGTTTTAGCTCAATTTGAGTTTGAGGATGTATTATTGACTTTTTTGTGATTATGTTTTTTAGTTGTTACTCAACTGTTATTTCTGAATGTTGTGAAATTATTCTACATAATTTCTAAATGTTTTAGCTCAATATCTGGATGTTGTGAAACATGTTGTATTTTTAGCTGAAATTTTCATCCTGTTATGAAACTTGTTGTACAAATTTTGGTTTTTTTGAGTTGAAAAAAAAAATTTGTTTGCTGCTTTGGCTAAAGGCGCTGAATGATTCAGCGCTTTTAGCATTTATACCACACCCCCTGAGGACTTGGCCAATTTTCGCGAAAATTGGCTAAGTGCTCAATTTTCGCGAAAATTGGCTAAGTGCTCAGTGTACACGCTGAAGGCGGTGAATGGTTCACCGCCTCCAGCAGATATACAGAAGGCGGTGAATGATTCACGGCCTTCACAGGCTTTTTGTGAAGGCGGTGAATCGTTCACCGCCTTCAGCATGAACTGAAGGCGGTGAACGATTCACCCCCTTCAGCCCAAAAATCCCGCCTGGCGCCCGCGAGGCAAAAGCAGGGTTAGTTTTACAAAAAAAATAAATTCACAGGGTCATTTTGCAAATTTTAAAAGTTTGGAGGGTTATTTCAAAAAAAAGTCCTCTGTCTGCTGTATTTCCTCTTCCAACAACTAACTCCTACGTGTTTCACTTCCACACGCAATAGTCCTAGTTGTTACCTAAAAGATCGATCTATTTTTTTTTTTTTAGAATAAGATAGCATGTTATCGCTTCATTCATATAGCAAATAAACTTAGCAACAGGTTGAGACAACGAGACCTTGAAAAACCAAAGTTAAAATAATAATAAAAAAAAGACACTAACGAATGCAGAAAGATTCCCAGATAAATCTAAGATTGCGAATCTCAACCAGCAAGGTTCTCGGCGATTATTTTGATGACTCAAAAAATCTTATGTTCCTCTCTAGCCAGATTACCCACCAGGTGGTGGCTCGCAAGCTCCCTTCTCCCTACCGCCCCGCTTTTGAGCCTGCTTACTTCCCACAGCTTGACAGGGCAATAGCAGTTGAGAATAGTTCGCTTTGTTCGGTAGTAAACCCTGTAGCAGGTCTCTGACGCTGTAACAACTCATGAAGGGATAATCCAACGTCTCCAACTCATCCGGGCAAAACACGCAAATCCCTTCTCCGCACCACCTCGTTTTAAGGAGATTATCTGCCGTGCGCACTCTTTTCCTGAGAACCAGCCATGTAAAGATCTTAATCTTTAGTGGAGCTCTGATTTTCCACAGTTGAACAAATCTTCTATCGTTAATTCCGCCATCTTGTAAAAAGTTATATAGGAATTTGACAGAAAACTTTGCCGACTGAGCCCACCTCCAACGGACTTCATCTGTAACGTTCCTAAGGGTGATTGCCGTGACCGACTCTTTTAGATTTCGGGTTAGCTCGATATCTAGTTGGGAGCCGGGGGCAAACCCTGCTAAGATCTTACTCCATTTCCACCCCTTAGTTCCCCAACAATCAATAACCCTACAGTTTTTGAACCAAATGTTGTCATAGATGCGAGGATAAAGGGTTCGGACGGGAGTTTGATCAATCCAGATATCTGTCCACCAACCGGCTAAATGGCCATCCCCAATTGAGTACGAAACTCCACACCTAAAGATATCTCTAGTCGCCAAGACGCCCCGCCACCATTGAGAGTGAGGTTTGAACAAAACCCCCTCCTGGAGTGGTTTCCTCCGTGAGTAATATAAACTGTCTATTAGAGGACCCCAAAGGTTATGCTTGTCCGAGAGCAGTCTCCACCACCATTTTGCTAGTAGGGCAGTATTCATATTTTTCAGGTCCAAGATTCCTAAACCTCCATCCTTTCTACTTCTACACACAGTCTGCCACTTAACAAGACATTGCCCCCCCGCTACTATGGATTCGTCTTTCCAAAAAAACGTCTTTCTTAAAGCTTCGATTCGTTTAATAACCCATTTGGACGCTCTGAAAACCGAGAGAAAATACCTTGAACTAAAAAAAAAAACACTCTAAAAGATCGATCTGTTAACTAAAAAAAACTGTAGCCTTGAACTCGTAACACCGATCCTCGACCTGGACCAACTCAAACACCTTGTTGAGTAAACAGTTTGCGCATGCAGGGAGTGGTTAATTAATTTAACACATGTGGCATATATAGTATAAGTAATTAGCAGTGTTCTTATCTATCTCATAGATCACATTTCGTTTCTTTTTACATTCTACATCATCTATGTATCGCTGCAGAAATCACAGAAGGGGAAAATTGGAATAACTTTAGTCTCTCACTGGTTTATTCCATACACTAGCTCCAGATCCAGTGATGCCGCAGCACAGAGAGCCTTAGATTTCATGTTTGGATGGTAATGCATCTTTAATTATACGTGAACTCAAACTAAGAATTTAATCTTTCTTTTTTTTTCAAATTACTCTTCTCCAGGTTTATGGATCCCCTAACTCGAGGAGATTACCTTTATAGCATGAGAGCATTGGTGGGGAAACGCCTTCATACGTTTACTAAGCAGCAGTCCGAATCGTTGAGATGATCGTTCGACTTCATAGGCCTGAATTACTACACAGCAAACTATGCTGATAATCTCTGGTCATCCAACTGTCATAAAATTGTTTACGATCTTGAATGACTCATCTCGCGCGGTTCATCTTTTTCGGGTTCCCGTGGGATGGTATTCACAATTCAGATGAATATTTATATATGGGTATATGGGTATATGTGGGTATCAGATATTACGGATTCATGACTTTCAATAGACGCAAGCATCTATTGTTAATTACCTTCGTGAGATTGGGGCACCTTCGATTAAGAGACCTTTGTGAGAAGGATAGAATAAATCGTATCCTAATGATTGACCAAATCCTAAGTATATGTGTTAGGATTTAGCTGGATTTGAAATTGCCTAGATCTCAGGCATATGTGTTGAGAACTAGTCAACATTAAACTCTAATTATATGTGTTAGAGTTTAATTGGGTTCAATTGGCTCTAAGTATATGTTTTAGAGTCCAATTATATTTGATTCCACATTTGGCGTATGTTCCAAAGTGAAGATATGACCAAACCCCAAGTACATGTATTGAGATGGGTCGGCTTTGATGCTACTCGAAATTAGAAAGTGGCTAAGTCCTGTATGTATCAGGATTGGCCGAGTTTAATATGTTCTTCACTCTAGTTATATGTGCTAGAGTGAGAATTTGACTAAACCCTAAGTACATGTATTAGGATTCGTCAGATTTGATTGATCTTTCACTCTAAATATGTGTGCTAGAGCAAAAGGTTGACTAACTCTAAGTATATGTATTAGGATTAGTTGAGTTGATTTGGTTTTCACTCTAGATATATGTGTTAGAGTAAAAGGTTGACTAGACCCTAAGTATATGTATTAGGATTAGTTAAGTTGATTTGGTTTCCACTCTAGATATATGTGCTTGAGTAAAAGATTAACTAGACCCTAAGTATATGTATTAGGGTTAGTCGGGTTGATTTGAATGAACTCTAAGTATATGTATTAGAGCTCGATGGAATTGGATTTGGCTGAATTCTAAGTATATAATTTAGAATCTAGTCGGTTAGGATATAGTTTTGCCTTAATTATATGTGTTAAGGCGATGGGATTGAATAGGTCTAGGGCTTTATTTATGAATTGGATTGGGTTATGGATTTTATTTGTGGATCGAATGTGTTTTGGGTTTTACTTGCGGGTTGGAATGGGTTATCAGTTTTATTTGTGGATCGAATGGGCTTTGGATTTTATTTGCAAGTGGATTGGATTCGGGGACCGTATGTGGACTGGGCCTATATTATATGTGGACTGGATTTGGGCAGTATGTGGACTGAGCCTATGTTATATATGGACTGGATTTGGGACCCGTATGTGGACTGGGCCTATATTATATGTGGACTGGATTCGGGGCCCGTATGTGGACTGGGCCTATATTATATGTGGACTGGATTCGGGGCCCGTATGTGGACTGGGCCTATATTATATGTTGACTGGATTCGGGTCCCGTATGTGGACTGGCCTTATTTTCATATGGGTAAATTTGAGACCTGTATATGGAGTGAGCCTTATTTAACAAATGATTGAATTCATTTATTAGGCCTCTTTGAATTGGACTTGGGCTCCAAGTTGATTATGGCTCATTTGAATTCTGTTTGGAATTGACTCTAGATTCAAAGAAATTTTTATTTATTTCGATATCTCCTTTTATTTTATTTAATTTGGGGTCCGAAGAAAATCCCCTTATCTTATGGTCCGAAAAAATTCCCTTTTTATTTTTAAATAATTTAGGGTATGAAAAAATTTTCGTTATTTTATTTTGATTTGGGGTCCGAAGAAATTCCCTTTATAAAATAATTTGGGGTTCGAAAAAATTTACATTATTTTATTTTGATTTGCGGTTCAAAAAAATTTTCCTTTTAAAATAATTTGGGGTCCGAAGAAATTCTCTTTTTAAAATAATTTGGGTTCCGAAGAAATTTCCGTTATTTTATTTTGATTTAATTTGGGGTCCGGAGAAATCCCCATTTTGATTAAATCTAAATCCAGGTGTCCGAAGAAATCACCCGAACCGGCTTGGAACGAGCCTAAATCCGGATGTCCGAAGAAATCACCCGAACCGGCTTGGCACGAGCCTAAATCCGGATGTCCGAAGAAATCACCCAAACCGGCTTAGCACGAGCCTAAATCCGGGTGTCCGAAGAAATCACCCGAACCGACCTAGAACGAGCCTAAATCCGGGTGTCCGAAGAAATCACCCGAACCGGCCTAGAACGAGCCTAAATCCGGGTGTTCGAAGAAATCACCCGAACCGGCTTGGAACGAGCCTAAATCCGGGTGTCCGAAGAAATCACCCAAACCGGCCTATAACGAGCCTAAATCCGGGTATCCGAAGAAATCACCCAAACCGACTTTATTAAACTTCTGCAATGTTTTTTTTATTTTCTTATTTTTTTTTTATTTTTTTTTTGGTGCGATGGTGGCTCCATTAATTAGCGACTTCGAATAAGATGGAGAGGTCGAAGAAACGGAGGATCATTGATCCTCCTCCCCTTTTCCATCGAAGGACGTTAATATAGGAGTTGGCAATGTTGATGAGAACGCTAGCTAGGGGCAATTGTGGTGTAAACAAGCTATTCCCTTGATTGACGGCTTCGAATGGGGAGAGGTCCGAAGAAACGGAGGATCAATGATCCTCCTCCCCTCTTCAATCGAAGACGTCAACATGGGATTGGGTGGTTGGCGATGTCGATGAAGACGCTAGCTGGGGCAATTGTGGTGATTGACGACTTCGAATGAGGTTGAGAGGTCTGAAGAAACAGAAGATCAATGATCCCCTCCCCTCTTCCATCGAAGACGTCAACATAGGATTAGGTGGTTAGCGAGGATGACGAGGTAACGGCCAGGATGGTGAGGATGGCGATGTCGACGGGCACCGTCGACATAATTTTATTTTTTTTATTTCTTTTGTTATTACTTTTTTTTTACCTGAGAAAATATGATCGGAGGTGGTGAGTATTTCTTTTATTATTTTTTTTTTTTTACCTGAGAAAATATGATCGGAGGTGGTGAGGAAGTTGAAGATGTGGGAATTGGAAATGTACGATGTGTGGTGGACTGAGAGGTTATATTTTTTTTGTGGTAAGATATTGTGTTGTTCTCCTTCTGACAAAAAAATCTCTCTTTTTTTTTTTCTATTTTCTCTATTTATAGCAGGGATTGGTTAAAGTAGGGTTGACAGGGTTTAAATTTGAATATGTTGAGGGAATTTCAAATTTCAAAAATTGAATATGTTCAAATTTCAAAATTGAACGGTTATGTTCAAATTTCAAAATTTTAATATGTTGAGGGAATGTGGTTATATTCAAATTTCAAATTTCAAAATATGTTCAAATATCAAAATTGAATATATTCAAATTTCAAAATACAAAATTGAATATGTTTAAATTTCAAAATTGAACGGTTATGTTCAAATTTCAAAATTGAACTGTTATGTTCAAATTTCAAAATTTAATATTTTATGGTTATGTTCAGATTTCACAATTGAATATGTTGAGGGATTCAAATTTCGAATTTGAATAGGATTAACGAACGAGGAAATTTGAAAAAATCAAAATTGGATTCCAAATAAATAGGATATGGGTAAGCTTGGATAAATTGGTTAAGAGATATTTTGAAATTTGATTGAAAATTTGAATTTCGAATGAAATATGAGTTTGGATAAGTCGGTTGAGAGATATTTTGAGGTAATTGACAGATGAGGGATTTCAGTTGAATTCAAAATTCAAATTTGAGTATAGATGGCGTTTGAGTGATATTTTGAGATAAAATATTATTGAGAGATTTCAGTTGAATTCAAAATTCAAATTTGGGTATAGGTGGCGTTTGAGAGATATTTTGAAATTTGGTTAAAAATTTAAAATTCAAAATTCAAAATTCAATTTGAACATAATTTTTGAAATTGAATCTTTAAACAAGAAGTTGACTATAATGTAAGGCTCGCTGGGCAGAAAAAATAAGATCCGACTGATTTAATAGACTAATAACTTAGAATGGATGGATGGCTACACTGTTCGATTCGGTTTGATTTTTGTGGATTATAAAGACGGTCTGAAGAGATACCCCAAGAGCTCTGCTTGCTTTTTTAAGAAGTTCCACCGGAAATAAGACTTAATCCATAGGATCAAGCAAATCTTAAATGCTTGAAAGTGTTTCACTCCTTGAACATAGAGCAGGAAAATGTATGACTTATTAATCAAGGTGTACCATGCAAAAAGGCAAACTTAGCAATATTAATTGAGAAGATGAAACAACATGGTTTCATATGGTGACTTTCTTTTGTTTGATTACATTGAAGAACTATTTTAGCATTCGATTGCCAAGTGCCGCCGAACTGGGGACCTACAAATAGGGAGCTTCCTGTTTACTCCTTTTATTTTTTTACAAGGCTTAGTGTGTATATATATATATATATATATATATATATATATATATATATATATATATATATATATATATATGGGCAATTTTTTATATACCCCTAAAAATTTTTTTGTTTTTAGATTTATCCCTCTTAGAAGGCGAATATTAAAACTACCCTTCTTACGTTCCAACTTCTTTCTAAAATACCCCTGAAGTTAAACTCGGTTAGTGTACCGTTTAGAACTGCCGTTATCGGTGTGAAATTATCATTTTGCCATTTCAAATATACCCTTCTACCATAACTAATTTTTTTTTATGTACCCTTAAAATTTTCAATAACTAACTTTTCTTATATACCTTTAAAATTTTCAATAGTTTTGATAGATAGGGACAAAATAGGTATATCTGATAGTTTTCAACTCCGATTATTATTTAACCCTAGTTTAACCCTAGTTAACTTAACAAAGGGAAACGGTAGGGGTATTTTTAATAACGGTGGAACGTATGAAGAGTATATTGGAAAGAAAAAAATAAGAGGGGTAAATCAGATATTTCTTCAGATTTTAGAAGTACACAGGCAATTTTATATATATATATATATATATATATATATATATATATATATATATATATATATATATACTCTTTGTATCATCATTGTGTTTTCTTATTCAGATTCTTCAGGATGCACTCTCTTAATATTTTCGATTTTGGATCCATGATCATTTGTGTTCGGGTATCTCAGGTTTATGACTACCTCATTTCGATTATCCAAACCGGTTCGGGATGTTGCTCAGGAGGCTTAATTGCAGGTCCAGCTGGTTGGTTTGGGTTAGCTTTTCGCACCTCTATGATAACTTAACACGCAACGATTAGTAATTTTCTCTATACCATTGAGAAAAATATACGTATAGAATCGCCACTTATGTAGCTCCATTTATAACAGAATACGATCCACACGTATGCGATAATTTTGGTCACTTTAATTAATTTCCCCGAACAAAAGGTCTCGAGGGTATCCTTCAACGTACACTTTCTAAATTTAAACCAATTTTACTAATTTCCTTTATCTAATTTCTAACCAATCCACATATAAGTATACATTTTTTATCTATATTTGTCCCTTTCCTCTCTATAAAAATTGGTCATTGATAATACTAGTAGTATTGTATTAAAATTCATTCATGGCGTTTGAGGTTGGTGGCCTACTTCTCCACCTCCTCCTCCTCCTCCTCCTCCCTGCCACCTCATTAAGCTCGGCTTCGGCCTTCGGCTGTCGATGGAGCAAAGAATCACACCGGAGCGCTCCACCGGAGTAGCTTTCACGACGGATTCATTTCGGGACCGCGTCTTCGGCCTATCAGGTATCATTTATATATATATATATATATATATATATATATATATATATATATATATATATATATAGAGGTTGGAATATTATTAATAGTATCCAGTCATTGATGCTATTAAGTTTTTAACCGTTGAATTAAAAGATGTGTGGTTGAGATGATAATGGGTTTAATGGGTGGTTGAGGATTGAGGAGGATTGTATGTATAGTTTTGAATCTGGTTTAAGTTACCTTTCTGCAAACATACATATATTTAGTATGAAGGTGCCGCGGCAGTCGGAGGGGGCCAAGCATTTGGGATACCTTCTCTCACCAACGCCCAGGTTCATCTCTCTCTCTCTCTCTCTCTCTCTCTCTCTCTCTCTTAATTTCTCAAATAAGAAATGTGATTGTTCTTGTTTGAACATTTATGTATGAAAATCTACAGCTGCATAAATTGCCTTTTTTAAAAAAAAAGAGAAAGAAAGATAGTATAGCATCTGTTTCATTTATTTTTAAAAATAAACTGAGGAGAAAAATTAAGGGATTCGAAAAGCTACAATGAATGCAGTAGATGTTGGTTTAGAGTCGAATAACAAGAAAGGGATATTAACTGATATTAACATATTAATTTTTATTAGGAATAAAATTAAATTCATTAAATATAATCATAGTAGCAACTAGTCTTGTTGATAACTTTATCATGCATTATACTAGAATCCACATACTCTGATTAAAAGAGTAAAGTTTCAGTTAATACCTTTACCATGCATTATACTAGAATCCACATACTCTGATTAAAAGAGTAAAGTTTTAGTAACCCAGACTTAGCCTTTCCTATATAGGCTCAACTTTGCGACTAATCAACAAATGTAATTTATGCTGCAGAGAAGATAGCATATAGAAGCAACGGCGATGTGGCAATCGACTCTTATTATCGGTATAAGGTAGAGCAGTTTTTTCAACCATCCATCAACATTAATTTATTAATTAGCTTTTAATCTTTTAATCTTCTATTTGTCTCACCATAATTGATACTTTGTTATTAGAAAAATTTTGCATTAGCCTGAGGTAATTAAACATGCAGGAAGACGCAAAGATTATGAAAGATATGGGTGTGGATGCCTACAGGTTATCCATTTCTTGGACAAGGATCCTACCCAGTACCCAACCACACTCCCAAATGTAAATAGAAAATAACCTTATTCGATCTCACTTTAAAAGACTATTAGATCTGCAGCGAAAATCCATAAAAATGCAATTTAAATAAAACTACGGAAATAAGTATAAATGCTCTCTCTAGTTCTAAGCCTTCGAAAGGTTTCTTGGTGCAACAGGAGTGGAAGCTCCAGAAGCACATTTTAATTTTTGTTGAAGCTAAAAAAGAAAAAAAATTTAAAAAAAGTTATGCTTGTTAAACACTTTAAACTGAATTTTAGAATAAAGAAATTACTTGAAAGCCAGTCCAAACAGATTTTTTGTTAAGTTTCTTGCTGCAGGTTTTTATTTTATGTTTTCTTAAGCCAGTTTTCTTACTGAAAAATATCTGCCATGCATGCTAACTACAGATGGAACTCGAGATGGAGGGATCAACAGAGAAGGCATCCAATATTATAATAACCTCATCAACGAGCTCATCTCCAATGGTCAAAACAATTCTTTTCATCATTCTCTCATATATACTCATAAATTATGGTAAAAACATTTATTCCTTTTAAGCTATAGTTGTACTTTTTTTTTTTATCTTTCTTTATCTACAGGCATAGTGCCCTTTGTAACCCTTTTCCACTGGGACTCTCCCCAGAGTTTGGAGGACAAATACGGAGGTTTCCTAAGCCTAATCGAACCTGTACTTAGAAATATAAATTTTACTCTGCTTTTCCATTCTTTTAACCTCATAGCTACACTCAGTGTTCCTCCTTCCAACAATGTTAATGCAAGTTTTTCCACTGATGCAGATTAATGCAACAGGTAAAATGCATGACAAAAAAGAGAAAAATATCTATCCGCATCCCCAAGCTTCTTCCTATATATTGTTTTGAGTTCAGACGCCATTAACATTTTAACATGAAATTACAGCAATTCGCAACAGGATCCTGATCGGACCACAGGTATGCATCATTACTTTCCAATAAAAAAGAAAAGAAAAGAAAAGAAAAGTTTAGATCCAAATGAACTAACCTGGGGTTTAGAAGTGAGAAAGGTGACATAGATGAGATTAAATAAAATGACCTCTAAAACCAGAGGGGTTTCGCAGGCTGCTTCAGGATGGCTTTACATACCCACCAGGAATAAGACAAACCAAGTCTAAGTACAACAACCCAGTCATTTACATTACAGAGAATGGTAAGATAACCTCTTTCATATTCATTATGAAGCCTTATATTTAAGTATTTTGAGGGGTTTAGCTAATCAAATGAGGAGCACAATGTTATTTACCATTTTTGTTATTCTTCTTTAGGTGTTGATGAGTACAACAATAAGACTGCATCTCTTAAAGAAGCCCTGAATGACCGCACCAGAGTTAGTTACTACAAGAAGCATCTCCTCTATGCGCGCCAAGCCATCAGGTGCTTTATGCTTCAAAATTTGGACTAGAATTAGTTGGGTTGTAACTTCCAGGTTGTAATTTTGACCAAAAGAGTATTTGATCTCACACTTTTTTAAATTTGTTATGCTGGTCTTTTTCAGGGATGGTGTCAACGTGAGAGAATATTTCGCCTGGTCATTGCTAGATAACTTTGAGTGGGCTGATGGTTACAGTGTCCGATTCGGGATCAATTATGTCGATTTTAACAACGGCCTGAAGAGATACCCCAAAAAATCTGCTCACTGGTTTAAGAGACTCCTCCGGAAGTAGGTTACTGGATAACATGTTATGCTTATGCTAATACTACATGCTAAACCACTGACAAGGAAGCTGCGCAAATTTCTTGATATGTAATGATGCTAGTAAAATAACCTTAACCTTTTACTCGGGACTATCTTGCAATGATTTATAAGATCTCCAAGTTATTTACAGTATTTTGCTTGGGCTATGCAATAACCTTAAGATTATGATCATCCAAAGGAATGGATAGACAAAAGGGATGAGAATCAAAGGATAGATTATAGTGCAATATCGAACCTTCAAGGGGATGTCTACTCCTAACCTTTATTCCGCTGTAAAATCGACAAAATATGGCCTTAAATGATTAAGGAGTTATTTGACCCAAGCCAAGATAATATTTAGATAAACATGTGGATTTGATGCTAGGGGAAAGAATTTTCTTTTTAATTATTTTCTTTAAGGCAATTTATTTTTGAATTACAAATAACTTATACACGCATAGATAATTTAAAAGCCCAAAATAGTTTCAAACTGTACAATAAATTTTCAATACCTGTCTCGCAAGATCTGTTGCTCCACTTTTCTTGTAAATTAAGTGCAAGTTATAAGCAGCCTCCCTGTGAAGGTTAGAGTGACCTGACCTCAGATCTTTTTGCCTAGTATTTGAATCCTCATAGGGGAGCTTGGGAATTGGGTGATCCTTCTCCTTAATTACTAGAACCTTCTCATAGTAAGCAGCGGCAAGTGTAACAAGGCCAACTTGGTGGTAAGCCCGAGCTACGTTGTACAAAGCTTCCTAAAACAGAAAACCACAACACTACCAAATTAGACTTTCTATTGCTCGACCCCAATAGATGATGGAGAAAGAGAGGCAGGTGAGAAGGCTAAGGATGATGACGAACATGCGATAAATGCAAACAGCGAGAGGACCTGAAAAGGAATCAAACCTGGCTGTTGTCGCAGATGCGTAAATAATTGTAGAGAAATGCAAACCCTTGAACAACACACTGGTGCTTATTCTGAAGCCTAAAACCAAGAGCTAAATTAATCATAGAGATGCCTGAAAGAAAATTAAAATTATTATAATTACCAACATATTCCTTTTCCGAAAAGAAATGATCGATCGGGTAGTTGAGATAATATACCAACACATAAATTAATAAGAGGATTATCAGGCTGCAGCTTATAAGCTTCCAAATAATCACGAGTGGCTGCTTGATGCTGGCTAATTGCAGTAAAGTGATGGCCACTAATAACTATAGGTGGAACACAGTCTCTCCATGCTGCCTTCATCCGGTTTAGAAATTTCCCCGAAAAGCGATTTTCCACTCTGCAAAGCATGAAGTTCAAAAGAATAACTGTTTAATCCAATATGTAGAAACCGTCAAGAAACACGCCAACTTTTAATACATTCTAACCAAATTTATCAGGCTTAGCATTCTCACCATGAAAATCATAGCAATAATTGTTTGATATAAGATAACAACTACAAAAATAAAGAAATTAAATGTGAACAGATAAAGCATCTGGAATTGGCATCAACTTTTATATACAAAAGCCTGAGAAGCGTATAAACCTGTTATAATAAATAAATAAAAATTGAAGAACTGGTCGAGTAAATAAAATAGCATGCACCTGATCAGACTATTCACATAGGCTTAAGGTTGAAAATTGAAACAACATTTCATGCAAAGCATGAGCTTTGAAGAATATTGACCCCATAGCTCCAATAAAGCATCGTTATCAATTACCTTGAAACCACTTTATAGAAGCAGTTCCACGCAGCATTGCTATAAGGATGTTGCTGAACTATATGACGTACATAATTGTATCCATGTTTAGGATCTCCAGTGCTATATGCTATTTCTGAAGGGAGAAAAACAAAGATATTAGTGGGGAAAAAAACCGATGTTTCAGCAAAGTAACTCTTCGTACTCCCAGATACTTCTTAAAAAAAAAGCTCAAGTACTATTTGCATAAAAATAAAAAAATTATGTTTACATTTTAAGATGCAAGCCTAGTCAGGTGATATTTCATTTCTAGTAATAGGTGAAATCACCAATAATTAGAAAAAGAAGACAATTCTTACGTGCACCCAATGATCGAAGCTCTTCCTTTTTCTCCTCAGATAATTCATTGTTGGCCACTTTGAGAGTGCGGTTGATAATCTCCAGTTCCTCCCAATATCGTTTCAATGATGCCAATGCTTTGCAAAGCTGTAAATTACACCAGAAAAATGAAAAAAGACTACGCCAGCTTTTTCTTTAGTTTAGAAACTAGCTCATAGAATTATCAGAGGCAGAAGTTTTGGAACAGTAAGACACTAAGGACAGCCCATAAATCAGTGTAGCACCTAAGAGTAATCAATACCAAATCAACCTAACATAAGAGGGTACACCCATACCAACCGGCCAAGAATGGGGCACATAGTATTATGTGATTTTTGGATAACACAGAGTACTAACTTGTGTTGAAGACAGTCATTTCCTATTCTAACTTTTCTGTAAACTCATGTATCCACTTCAGTACTCTTGTTTCAATTTTGCATACATCATTTCTTAATTGCGCAATATTCTAATTCATAAAGCATGACTGCTAACCATTCTATTAATTCTTCCTTTCATCATAATGGAAACATTACGATAACATAACTTTCCCCTTTTTAACCATCCGACTCTAATTCTATGCACAGAAAAAATTAACAAACTTGTTTACTCATGTTAAATCATCAATTGAATCTATTAAACATGCATAACAGAAAGTGACTATAGTGTAACTCCAGGGCTTTTATACTACAAAACATATATTTTAAACATATCAAATTGGCAGAAAGTGAACTAAAAAAAAGACAAAAGGCAAAAAAAATACTGACATCTAATATAAGTTGATGACCCACCACATCCTTCAACAGTCCAGGAAGAGGAGGTTCATGCCTTTCCTTCCGCTAAAGCGGGGGGAAAAAAAGAGTCATGTTTACAACCAGTCAATGAAGAGTATTCATAATATCAAATGTAACAGAATCATCAGAATTTTAATCTACCGGAGTTTCGTCCTCTGAATCTTCACTTTGCCATTCCAAGCCAGCAGCTATTGCTGCTGCTTTCCTTTCTGCTCTTAAAGAAGCCTTCTTTTGTAGCAATTTCTTTGCTCTAGCCGCTTTGGCCCTAATATCATAACAACAATGATAGCAGTAATATTAGAAATAAAATCAGTGGCACTAAAGTGAAATGATGTACTTAGATAACTTACCAAGTAATCTTATCAGATGCATAAACTAAAGACAAGCACAAAAAGGATTCAATATGGTCTGTATTGCCTGCATTTATAAAGTAAAAGAAAGGTCTTACGGCAGAGTTTCTAGGTTGTGCACTCGATTTCCAACCAAATTACACGACCAAAACTAGCCAACTCGGCTAATTTGGTTCCATTTACCAAATACTTTAGTTCAGTTTGTTTTGAAAGAAAAAAGAAAAATTTATCTTCAGTTTTTGGTTACTATATGGAAACTAAAACAGAATGAACCAGAGATGTGCTTTTAGCTGTTCAACTAGGGGTAAATCCCTGCATTCATTCTTGGACAACATGTAATAATGAAAATCGCCATTCATCAGAATCTACTGCAATGTAACACAACTTTGTTATTATATTTTCAAAGGTGATAATACTGAAGTGTTATGCCCATTCTGTCTGAAGCAAGAGAAAGAATATGGCTTACAACTCTGCTGTTGTTGCGATTGGTTTAAACCCGTGAAAAATGTTCTGAGGTTGTTGTTCACCCAACAACTTGGCTCTCTCAAATAGAACAGTTTTCGGGACCTTTTTTGCAGGTCGTACCTATTTAAAGACAGCACAAACAAATGAAACTAAGGAACAAAGAGCCTAAGAGCCTACCATAGAATTCAAAGAGCGCAAATGTAAACAAACAAATAAATAATCTAAATGGTAAAATAAAAGTGTCAGTGGTATAAATTGTTAGACCCAACACCTAGTAGCATTCTACAACTGTAGAAAAAATAGAAGTTTCTCAAACTTTTGTGGGACACTATACCGATGCAATAATAAAGGGTAAAAGTAGAAGAAATTAATAAATATCTACACATCTATATATGCTGGAAAAATATCTATACGTTGTGACAAAATAATAGATAGGATTGACAAAACAGTTCGAATGTTTTTCTAGGAAGTCTCTTTCACACAAGCATCATTATGCATTTGAAGCCTTATAGTCATCATTATTCTTGCAAAAAGTACAAGAGAAAACCTTTACCAATTTAACTAAGAAGCACAATTACAACAAATTTATAGGAATAACAATATTGTCATGGCAGTGACCAAAACTTTGTTCCCAGCTTTGGAAACCTGGTTGGAAGGTATCAAACCATTTATGCACATAGAAAGATAACATTGCAAAAGAGATTATATATTCCAAGAAGTTCCAAAATCTCTGCCTCTTGCTATGAAACCTAGAAAGCAAGTGCAATTATATTTCCTAATCAATCGCGGAATAAATAGTTATTTTCTATCAGAACAGAAAATTACTGCTTTAGTGCTACGCCAAAAACAACAAACAGAACACTTAAGCCTTCTGCCAAATAGTTATTTCAGT
>CM055077.1:10197672-10233013 GCA_029204045.2 Tillandsia leiboldiana | reverse complement strand
AAATCAGGGGTTACTATTTCACTTAAGTGTGGGTCCCACTAGTTTTCTTGCTGCATTTCCGGACGATCCGACCGTCGATCAGCAAAACGGTATATACCATTTCCACTCGATTCGATGAGCGCGGTCGCTAAGGCGACGACTCGGATTTCCGAGATCAGACTCGGATCGGAAAGGCGGAATTTGTGCCTTCGGCAACTGTGCCATCCGTACACCGGTACACACACTAGGTTAATTTTGTTTCCTCGCACACATTCGCACCTAAAAACACTCTTTACACTAACATAATTTTCCCGAGTATTACATCACTCACACCTTAAAAAAAGTTTCGTCCTCGAAACTTGAATACACCAGGAATCCCATAACTGGGAAAGTGCCCAACCATGTCCGACTTGCACTCCTCATGAACCGCTCGTTCTCTCTGGCACTAGGAGAGATTGCAGTTTCCCCGCCGGGCGCTGACGTTCGGCCTTTATTCGCTGAACCGACCCGTAGCGAGCCACGCGTTATCCTACATCTCTTGTCAATTTAAGCCACCGAAAGTCTGCTCAGGGTCTTAACTCCCCCCCCCTGCTACCTTACTACACTTCCAAGTCCGTTCCGTGATGCATGATCATACCTCAAAATTCTCACCGGTGCCGCTAGCGCACACACTGGTGCCCGTGTAGCCTAACCTTGCGTTCTTCGAAGCTCTCTTGACTTTGACCGTCCCAAAACAAGCCCACCTCGTGATGCCCAAACTCACACCTTTGAGTTTGGCCTACACTCTCTGGTCCCTGAGAGTCTGCCAGGTCACTCGTAAACGCTCCTCGCCCACACCCGAGTTGATCCAAGAAGGGTCTGAACAATCCGTTCATCATACCTATGAACACCGCTGGGGCGTTAAAAAACCCACCCCGAAGCAATTACGCGCGAAACGCCCTATAACTCTTGGCAAAACTCGGTGGTACCTGAACGGAAAACTACCGGACTGAAACACCCTAGATTTCAGACAAACGACGGCTCAACCCGGACCGACGGTCCCTTAAATGCCCAAAAAAGAAAACCGACCACAAAGGGGGAAAACACACTAATATCCTCACACGACTCCAGGAGTGCCAAACCAAACCAGCCGGGTCACCGCTTACAAGTAATCCTCCCTTGAAAACAACGAACCCGCCCGTCACAACACAGACCACTTCCACCCGTCACGGGGCACTAGCTCGGAGCATAACCACCATCCGGGTTGTCCGTTCCGACTGTCCGTTCTCCGAGGCGACGGCCAAAACTAACGCTAGATTTCAGCTCTAAGTCCTGCCACAAGGCCTACCCCATAGAGAAAGTTGCATGCAGGGCATCCTAGCCGAGAGTGACCAATGCCAGAACGCCGTGTAGTCAACAAACCCCCGTTGACCCGTATTGCTTCACAATCCATAGTCTCGTAACCAAACCTTCCCGATTATGCCTTTGTCATGGAAAGCTAGCGACAAAAACCAAGAAATACGGTCCTACCTCCGTCTGGCACCGAAGGGTGTGCGTCACACTGGTAACCCCTACCGCTCGATCCCAATTTATTGCCCCTCAAGCACCCTGCGAACAAACGAGCTGCATATCCCCAGACCAAACGATCACATTCCCATCAAGGAGTATTCTAAGCTCTAGGCCCGCTCAACCAAAAACTCGAGCCATTACGAACAAGATTTGCTGGCCCGGGAGTTTCCTTTCTCAACCCAAAGGAGAACCCCAAGACCCCATCTCGATGATTTCTACCACCATCGCAGTGTCTACAGTAAAAAGCCGAACTATGGGTAACAACCATAGGGGAAGAATCCTCATTCCCACCCATACCTTGTCCAAGATACAAAAGAATCCGCCGACTCTCGCTGTAACCTAAAACCAGTAGACCTAGAAGGTACAAATTTAGGCAAATAGGCTACCCAGCTACTCACGACCGACAGACGGCCGACTCACTAACAGACACCGGGATTACTCTACCACCCGTCGCCGTTACTAACGACGGCCAGAACGTCGGCAGAGGAAGGGGTTCGGAACACGAGAGCCGGCGCAACGATTCGCTGTATTAACAGCCGCACCAGGTGCATGAACACCGTCAGCAGGCCCACCGTGTCCCGTGCTGGTTGCTTAATCCATTGATTCCTAGCAACCATCAAGACCCCGGTGGCAGCCGGCCTCGACCCCAGCCTCCATAACAACACGACTACACAAACACGACAACCGAACTAAACCGGAAAACCAAACTTAACCCGGACACACACACATCACAAGTCAGCTCTAGACTCCCCTAGCATAGCACTCAATCAACCATCGAGGAAAGGGACCTACACTTCCCCCACCTCCCCCGATCACTCGCGTTCTACTTTTCTATGCCATATTCATTTCATTTATTAGTAGTCTAAGTGAGGTATCTCTGTGGATGTCGGGCACTAACTGTTGTGATTGAAGAAAGTCTCTGATACCATCTTAATCTGTCACGCCGGGGGTTTCAATCAGCGGAAACAATCAACGAAAAAGGATTTGTTTTGTTGTATCAATTTTTGTTTGAAATTCCTTCTCCCCGGTGCGTGCCCAGACCCGCCGCATACACAGAATCACCCTGCAAACGGACATAGTCTCCTCTGTATATGCACGGCGTCGCGGCTAATACAACATGCAACCATAGTAGTTTATTCAATCACAACAGTTCTCAACATTATACAACTGAACTATTCTGTAGGCCGACCAATTTGAAAGGATAAATCCCCAATTTTAAAAGCGGTGCCCACCCGGCACCCAGATTTCTAAAACAGTTCGAAAACCATAAATCACGGAGTTTTTTTTTTTTAAACAGTGCCCACACGACACTCAAGTTTTGAAATCCATTTTCTAAAATCCATAATCCCCAGGGTTTTTGAAACGATGCCCACACGACACCCAAGTTTTGAAAACGGTTTTCGCAATTCTTTTCTTTTCTTTTTCTTTCTTTCTTTTTGAAAAACGGCCGAACAGAGATAAGAACTCAAACAACCACATCTCCAAAGAGCAATGTTCCGACATCCACACCGACCCCACGAGGGTATCGAGAGCCACACATAGTCTACAAGTAGTAAATGAAATGCGACAGAAAAGGGAAATACAGTCTGGGATCTCAAAGGACCCGAAAGCTCTGACTCGGCCTCACCGTCGCCTAGCCCTCACCCCTGAAGGAACCTGTCACGGAGTGGGAAGTCAGCGACACGATAACATAATAATAAAGCAGGAAACAGTAGTAAAGCCAACCGTCGACGATCCGGAGCAACCACCCTCCCAAGAGGGAAAAGATAACACGAACACCTGTAAACCTGCAATACCCGACCACGTCGGACAACTAAACCTGTGGTGACCCTGATCCCCGTGTAGCTTCTCCCATGAACCGTGGTGTAGAACACCTAGTGGTTGTGTATCTGGTCCATAGTGCATCAAAGGGATGCCACAGATGGACCCTGTGTGATATCCACAGCTGGATTGGCCTTCGGCTGCATTTGCCGAATTTTCGAAATTGTTTGGGCCAAACAGAGGTTGGATTTGGATTCAGCACGGAAAAACGCTTTGAAAACGGCTATTTGCTTGTTTGATTCTGTGTCCGGATGACCAAAAACGGACACCCGGAAGTTTTCGCTGAATTTCGGTGCATGGGAGGGGCGTGGACCGCCTGCTGCCACGTGGCGGCTTCTTATTGCCGGTCCGCAGCACTCGGTCCACAGAGGGGCGCAGCTGGGTGCACGGACCCGGTGCATGGACACGTGGCGCCGCCTGATTGGCGGGCTCGTGATGCGCGGTCTACTGGGTGCGCGGCGGTGCATGGACCAAGGCGGGTGGACACGTGGCAGTCCCCGATTGGTCGGTGCACGCGGCGCGCGGTCCACGGAACCCGAAGTAGGGTGCGTGGACCGGGTGCAGGGGACACGTGTGTTGGGTGCTACTCGCGGGCTCACGAGGCGCGGCGCACCGGGGGTCGCGGGCGGGCGCCTCGGGCGCGTGCGTGGCAGGCGGTCAGGCGGCGCCTGCCCGCACGTGTGACCGCGACAGTGGCAGGGATGCGTGTCGCCCTGCCACTGGCGGGCGACCTACCGTTTGACCGGGTAGGTGCCACGCGGCGGCAGCTCGCGCGCCCCGCACAGCACCCGCACAGCTGTTTGCTGTGCGGGACACGCGTCGGGCCCCGGGAGGGCCACGTGGCCGCTCCCGGTACGCCCCCACAGCTGTTTGCTATGCGGCTGGTGACGTGGCCGCTCCAGGAATTTTCGGGCGGCTACAGTATCCCCCACTTCTCCGGATTCAGGCGCCCGAAACTTCGGGTGTGCCCGAATCTTGGGACATGTTCGGGTTTCTTCAATTATTTTTTTGGGGCCTAATTATAGCCCGAGCTCCCTTCCTTCGTCTTTTTGGCACTTCCGAGCTTCAAACCGGTAGGAGTTCTTCACCAAAGTTGATCCTCACGCAATGTAGCTTCCATCTGCAGAGTTTGGGGATTTTTCGGGGCACGCTTTTCGAGATTCTTTTTTCTTGGCGCGTCACGACGCTCTTTCTTCGGTGCTTCTTCCGTCGCGTTTCGGTGCACGAGCTCCCCGGCCTACTCCGACCATCTTTCGAGAGATTTCTTCGCCGTTGGATTCGCAACAGGTAAGGCTACGATTTTGGTTTGCTTCCACATTTCCTGGTTTCGCGCTTTTCGAGGAGTTCTTCCTTGCTCACTGAGGACCTGTTTTGTTGTGAGGATTTTGTGAGGACAGCAGCTTCATCCGAGGAGATCCCGCGCACGAGTGTCGGATCAGGACGTGCTTATAGACTTTTTTCATCTACTCGACGCGAGGATCATCGTGGTATTTTTCTTAGAATTTTGGAGACCTTCCCGAAGGTATATACTTTTCCTTTTATCTGTACAAGAGTTTACAGTTGGATGGTTTTGGGATTTTGCGCACCGATACTGTGGAATTTGTAACTTGGCCTACGGTGCTCAGAATTGGGCGTGCAGGTACTTGTTTCGAAGCTATCGACACGAAGATCGCAAGGATATTTTATTTGGAATTTTTCGAGCACATTCAGCAGGTGAAAAATCGCATCTTTGCGGCTGTAATTTCAGTGTTGTATTTCTTGGCATATTTTGGGATTAAAGTATAACTGTAGCCTTATGTTGTACCCAGAGGGATTGTGGACTGTGCTGGACCTGTTGGACATAGAGTTGTTATTTCCTGGTTTTCTCAGTGTATGACTCCGGACAGTTAGCGTCTTCAGGGGGTGGCTTTGCTTTCAGGACCTATGGACTGTGCTCTAATTCTATTGATATAGAATCATGCATGATAGTGATTGGACTTGGGTAGCATGCTAGAGTGTAGGAATTGTTGTTCTAGTTTTATCTGTCGACTTGTGATCTTTTACTTCCTTCTATCTGTTAAATTATAGTATCTTGGAACCTGACCTAGCACCCCCGTCATATGTTGCATGTGTAACCAGACTAGTAGAAAACCCTCACTTGGGCTAGGGTTATTTATGTTTAGACATCCACACTTTATGTTTCATTCCTGGACTTAGTATTATCCTCGCCCGGGTAGTGGGCCGAGCGGTCGGGACTTCTTTTAGTGTGGGATGCATTTGCACTCGTGCTTGGGAGCAGAGTGGAGTCTGGTAGATGTAGTGGATCGCTTGGCTGTACCGGGAACCGTTTGGGATAAACGGTGGTCCCGAGAGGTCTTGTTTTTCCCTGTTTGGGTTGTCGCCACTGTGTCAGTGGTAGTAGTTTACTAGTGTTAGCTGGACCTAGAACCCAGAAACCTTTTCGACATACACATGATTTTAGTCTACCAATGTTTTCTTCCAAGCATCGAAGGGCCGCTGGAGTCTGTTCTTGTTTGATTGGACAAAGGCATCAGCCCTTCGGGGTTTGGGTAAAACACTTGTTTTCTAACTGTTTTTCTAAAAAGAACTAAAAATCATTAAAAATGGATTTCTTCTCAAAACAAGATAGCTTTTCAAAAAGGGTACTATTAATCCTCACCCTGTGTGGGATGAGTGAAAATGGTTTTCAATAACAAATGTCACCTTTTTCCTGTAAATCTCCCCACTCGAAAGGATTCGAGTGGTCTGGGTTCTAGGGGCCGTTCCTTTGTCGGGACGAAAGCCACGGGGGCCGAGCCTGGAACCTGTTCTTGTTGATAGGGTTGTAGGTGTAGGTCTTCCGGGACTTTCGGGCCCTGTTGGTGTCTTCTGCGTGTTTGTACCGTGATATTGTGTTCCCGAACTATAAGGGGTCGGGAACTTCGATAGGCGGAGCCTAGAGTCTGTTCTTGTTTGATAGGGTTCTAAGCACCGGCCTATCGGGTTTCCGAACCCTTATGGTGTCAGTCTTTCCTGTGAGTTTAGTGTTTTGTTGTGGGAGCCGTCTGGTGGACGGTGGTCCTGGCTGTGGAGTATCTCCATCCAGTGTGTTTGTGCTGCGAGCTGTTGGAGAGGCTAGTGTCTCGTGTTCGTGTGAGCTGATCAGCTGAGTCGTCGAGAGTGCTCCGACCGTGTGCAAGATGTTTGAGGATTGAGTCTTTCCGTTCAGTGCGTGAGCGTGGATTTTGACTATAGCCTGCAGTGCCACTTGAGCTCGACAGAGTGCGCGGATACCCTTGTCCTCATTGGGGTCGCTCCCCTCGAGTGCCACATCCGGGGTGGGTCTGCACTTTGGTATCGCGACTTGTCGACGCCGTCCCTCTGACTGGGCCAGTTAGTGGCAGTTACGGACGCCGTCCCTCTGACTGGGCCAGTTAGTGGCTGTTACGGACGCCGTCCCTCTGGCTGGGCCAGTTAGTGGCAGCCACGGACGCCCTACGTCAGTCCGGTCCTCCGGGATGTAACGGCAGTAGGTAGGCGCAGGTTTGACTGGACCCTATGCGGCAGTCAGTATAGATTGGGTGAGTAGTACTGTGTGTGTTAGTAGATGCATCATATTTCCCTCTGTTCCACTTTTTGAGCATCTAGATAGAGGCATAGTAGCTGTAGAGTTATTTTACCAGCTTTTCTTTCCAGTTTTGCATCTGTTACTTTATGCCTCTAGTAGAAGTGGGCAGACCGTCGGGCTTGTTGGCGGCACCCACTGAGAACTACTTGGGACGTAGTTCTCACACCCGTCGTGGTGTATTTTCCCACAGGGACTTCTACTCCTGTTCCTGCTGCTCCTGTTGCTGCTTCTTCTGATCGAGGTAAGGAAGTCGCGAGATAGTTCCCTACCAGTCATCGTCCAGAGAGTAGATGTACCCCTTGCTTTTTGTGAGTTCATGTTGAGAGATCTTGTAGTGAGGTATAGAGTTGTACTTTTATTTTACTACTTGAGAGACTTATGTATTTTTGGTGAGGACTTTGTGTTGTATATATTTCTTTTTTTTGCAGTTTACCTTCAGCTCTGATATCTGTTTAGTATAGTTGATCTTTTGCAGGTTAGTCGCTTCGTCTATACGGGGTTTTCCGTATGGGCGGCGGATCTGTTGGCGAGCCCGGGTCGCAGTTTCGACGCCGGGGCGTGACAAAACCGACGGGTCGCCTGTAACCCTGCAATACCCGACCACGTCGGACAACTAAACCGACGGGTCGCCTGTAACCCTGCAATACCCGACCACGTCGGACAACTAAACCGACGGGTCGCCTGTAACCCTGCAATACCCGACCACGTCGGACAACTAAACCGACGGGTCGCACCGCTCACACCTTGGCGCATCAAAACCCCACAACTACAGGGGCCCCACTACGTCACCTCGTGGGTATACACGGGTCATAGACCACTTTTCCGGAAAAGCGCACCCTTTGCGGTGGCCAAACCGCGGGTGCGCGTGCTGCAGCCTCGAGCAAAGTAACCATAGTACCAAATATACTCAACGATAAAAACCACAAGGACTACCATGTTAGCACTATTAGATACTTATATTAACAAAGTGCAATTGCCGGAAACCCGGTGCTAAATCCCAAAACAAAAACCCACCTTGAAGTCCGTCGAACGAACCACCTGAATGTAGGCCGATCCCGAGCTCTCGCTAGGCTACTGGGCGGCTGGTGCTGAATAGCTGGGCCCTGAATAGCAACTGTAGTCAGAACTAGACTCACTCATACCCATCCCGACAACACTACAATAACATGTCGCTAATACGGGGAACTTAGCCGAAACTAGGCTTAAACCGAAATTCCCGAAAATCCATTGAACCTCCAATCATGACCCGCCAACGGTCTAAAAAAAATCCAAATATCGTCCAACTACACCTGCTGTCCCTAAACATCATAATTTTGATGTTCGGGCAGACAGGGACCAATCATAATTCCCTCTATCGAAATACTGCTGTAAATACACCTTTTTAACCGTTGTTTTAACTCGTTCTTCCAAACCAGGAAGCCAAAGACAGCGCCGTAAGTTTCAGCGCGTCCGTTTCGACGAGACGAAGCTCGTGCTCCCAGGCTTAGGCCAGCACAAGGCCCATGGGCAAAGTTGGCCCATAAACTTCTAAGTCCAAAATAGCCATTACGTTACAACAACACACACACTTGATCAAATTGGAATTAAACTTGAGCACCATGTCTACTGAGGTCTACAGAATCTAGGGCTCACCTTAGAGCTGCCGGAGAGTGGCCGGGAAGATCGCCGGAGCAACACCACTTCAAGGCAAAAGCTCGGTTTGGACGAACTTGGATCAAACCTGGAGCAGAGTGCCAACAAAGGTGAGCATCAGTATAAGGGTACTTCCAGAAGTGGTCTGGACTAATCCAGGCTCGGCGGCGGCGGCCGGCGGCGGCCGGAGCCGAGAAACCTCTAAAATATCCATTTTCATGAGAAGTTTGAACCAACTTTGATTATAAGGGTTACTTGTCTAAAACAACTTGATGGAAACCTTCCATAAGGTGCAAACAACTCACCTGGGTAGGTGGCCGGAGTCCAAGTGCGGCGGCGGCGGCCGGAGCCCGAGCTCGGCTGCAACAATGGGTGCAACAACAGTGAGAAGAAACCCTACGTTCAAACTTCCATGCAACATGATAGGAAGCTCCATTAGTGTCCAAAGAACTCACCTCGGTCACTTACCCACTGCGCGGAACTCCGGCGATCGCCGGAGCTCAAGCTCGGCAAAACCAGGCCCTCTAATGGCGGATTCCGGCCGGCGGCACAAGAGGCCCTCCAACTTGGACAAAAGTGTCCCTCTCGATGCTGCGGTGCTTGCTGAGGTGGTGGCCGGCGGCGCGGGTGCGCGGCGGCGCCGGACGGCGAGGCTCGGCCGAGGTTCTCTTTTGCTCGGTTCTAGGGCTCATTCGCGCGGACCGGATTCTTGTCCGTTGATCACCAGACCTTGAAAGTAGCTTGCAGTCGACGAGGAGATGAAGATAAACGATCTTGATCTTGTTTCCAACGGTCGGATTCTTTCCGCGCTCAAGATCGGCCAAAACTGGCTTTTCCGGCGACAAGAAGCTCCCGCCGGCGACAGGGACGACGACGACCACTCCAACTTCACAGAAAGAGTCCACGCAACGTCAAGAACACGATGAGTACACCCATGCATCATTTGAAAGCTAGAGTTCCCATAAACCTACCTCGCCGGAAAATAGAGGAGGAAGGAGGTGGCCCGCAGCGGCGTTTGGCGGCGGCTGACGTCGGGTTCACCCTAGCTCGTCGTCAACTACGCAGAGGCACTCCCAGGTGCTGTTTGGAACCATCCAAGGCTTCTGGGAAAGACCCTTCTCTTTCCCAACCGAGATGAAGGAGATTCTTGGTTCTCCTTCTTCTCCGGCGACGAGGCGGCGGCGGCCGGTGCGCAACCTCCGAGGAGTGCGGCAGAGGGAGAGGGTGCAGTTGGAGCTGGCGGCTGCGGGCTGAGGGCTGAGGCTGCGGGGTTAAGGGTTTAAGAAACCCTAACCCGAGTTGCATTTAAATAGTACCTATAGCACAATTGCATTCTAACCCCTCTACTCTTCATATTTTGAGCCCAGGCCCGACAGCAATACTTTTCTCACATTCAGGTCCCTCTCCAAGGAGTGGCACGCAAAACGGAGCATAAAATATAGGGCATATTGTGCAAAACGCCGCATTTTCCACTGTATTTCACGTTTTTCGAGGCATTTTTGTCGTCAAGTCAAAAAATGGACTTCGCCACGACGTCCGGCTCGGCGAAACCTATCAGGTAGCGATTTTTTTGTTTTTCGACGAAATGCCCGGATAAATTCTCGGTCCACAATTACTGTACAATTGTATAGTATGGCACGCTTCTCGAGACTCTAGGATCGTCAAACGAAAATTCCGTCAGCGCCATTGCGCTCAGAACGTCAAAATTAGCTAGAATCGTCTACTCATACTGCTAGGTTTGGATTTTGGACAGTGAAATGGCCAACGACCGATCGAGAGGGGACCGAAATCAGGGGTTACTATTCACTTAAGTCGTAGTCCCACTAGTTTTCTTGCTGATTTCCGGATGATCCGACCGTCGGATCAGCAAACGGTATATACCATTTCCACTCGATTCGATGAGACGGTCACACTGGCGACCTCGGATTTCCGAGATCAGACTCGGATCGGAAAGGCGGAATTTGTGCTTCGGCAACTGTGCCATCCGTACACCGGTACACACCACTAAGGTTAATTTTGTTTCCTCGCACAAATTCGCACCTGAAAAACACTCTTTACACTAACATAATTTTCCCGAGTATTACAGGCGCTGAGTTGCTCGGCGCCTTTAGTGTTTTACACGAAAGACACGGAACTATTCAGCGCCTCTAACAAATATGTCAAAGGCGCTGAATAGTTCAGCGCCTTCAGCAGTTATATCTGAGGACTTAGCCAAATTTTGCGAAAAGTGGCCAAGTCCTCAGCGCATGCTGAAGGCGCTGAATGAAACAGCGCCTTCAGCACATAGATTGAAGGCGCTGATTCATTCAGCGTCTTCACAGGGTTTTTGTGAAGACGCTCCCCTATTAGATTCATAGATGTTGTATAGGAGGATTCTACTAGTACTTTGTTTCAATGGACCAGATTATTGTATTATTATCTTGGGAGCTGGATATTATACCTTTATTTCAATTGTACAGTGGTTTCAGATTTTCATTACAACAGTTATTTTCAGCTCTGATATCTGTATTGTTGGTAGTTGTTACCTTTTGCAGGTCGGACGCTTCGCCTATACGGGGTTTCCCGTATATGTAGTGGATTTATTGGCGAGCCCGGATCGCAGTTTCGACGCCGGAACGTGACAATAGTTGCTACTGGATGCCCTTTTTGTGTGTTAGAGGTGTTTGTGTGTAAATCAGACCTAAGAAATGGACTCAGCGTGAAAAATGAATCAAGATTGTCTATTCAGTTGCCTTCGTCGAAAAATAGAAGTGATTTCTCTCAAAACGGACACCGGATTTGGATTCAGTACGGAAAAAACGATCGAAATTGGCTATTTGGATGTATTTTTCTGAGTCTGGACGTCCGAAAACGAATAACCGAAGTTTTTAATGTATTCTGGTGCACGGATCCGGTTGGCAGGCGCACCAGGCGCGCGGTGTAATACTCAAGAATTTTAAATTGGAAAATTTAATTAAGTTTATTTTCCTTAAGAACTATTTGTATTTTGTGCCTGTAAAAAAATTGATTTTGGATCTGAGCCCCATCTCGACAAAATAAAATCGTCACTGCTACGGGTCATCAAGCTGAAAATAGTGGTGCAATCGAATTAGAAATCCGATATTCGAATCTTCCGTAATCATAAATTTTGCGAATAGTTGGACTGATTAATTATTTATAATGATTTCGGATAAATCGGAATCAGTTTCACATAAAAATCATTAAAATCTGCTTATTTTAGAAATGGTTAGATTTGTTGCACTTTTTTCAACTTTTTTATTGGGATTCAATTGGATAAACCAACCTTGACTTGGGGCCATTTTGGTCATTTGACCAATTATGATAAAGGGATTACGATTAGGGCTTAACGAGGAATTAGCCCTACTCCATCGTCTTCCCCTCTTCACAGCCACCAAGGTAACCCCTCACGTCCGTACGCCTTGGAGAGAGGAGTCGCCGTCGCCGGAGAAGAAACAGGTCGGTTTCCTCTCCCGTTCTTTCTCTTCTCTCTTTACTTCTCTTCCCTTTCTTGTTTTCTCGGGTTCGGATGCCCTAGCCGTCGCTGCTCTGCAAACCGCCGCCGCCGCTCTCTGCAAGCACGCCGCCGCTCTCTGCAAGCACCCCGCCGCTCTTTGCAAGCCGCCGCCGCTGCCGCACGCGCTCGGCGCGCATGCCGGGTGCCTCCTGCTGCGCGCGTGCGGCCGCCGAGCGCTTGCAGCGCGCGCCCCCCTGCGCGCGTGCGCCTCTGCGCTGCCCTGCCCCTGCGCCGCTGCCGCGCGCCCAGAGAGAGCCGCCCCTACCTCTGCGCTGCTGGCGCGCGCCCAGCGCGTGCCGCCTCTGCCGCACGCGCTCAGTGCCGCGCGTTGCAGTGCGCGACCCTGCGCGCGAGCGCCCTGCGCCGCTGCCGCGCCGCCTTGCTGCCACCACGCGCTTGCAACGCGCGCCCCTTGCGCGCGTGCCGCCCAGCCTGCTGCCGCACACCCAGCGCGCGCCGCTCCTGCTGCAGCGCCACCCTTGCTGTCGCGCCTGCACGCGCCGCGCGCCGCCTGTGCCTCTGTCTCGCGCCTTGCGCGCCGCTTTCCCCCTGCAGTGCGCACCCTTGAGCGCAGCGTACAACTCTGCCGCGACTTCGCGCGCAACGCTACTGGTCATCCTGCGCTGTTTGCGTCGCAGCTTTGTTACCCGCGCCACGCGACGCCTAGGCTGCGCCGCCCCACCCTTGCGGTGCCTTTCGAGGTGATTTTTTTTATTTATTTAATTAATTTTCGGGTACCTTTACAATTTTTCGTGGAGCCGAAGTTGTCCGAATTTCGTCGCGGCCACTACTGCAGCATCACTCATCGACCAATTCATCGTCCGAAATCAGCACGAGTCCGGTCTGACGGCAGATTGTCCCAACGAAGCGGTCGTCGTCCAACTCTCGCGTTTGGGACTGCGGTACATTGTTTTGCGACCCGGATATTCCTTCGGCTACTGACTCTTTGACAAGCCCGAGTACCCAGGAGCCTTCTAGCCCATTGAGCAGCAGATTTTCAGGACCGCCTGAATTGAGGTGGGTACTCCGATCCGGGCATTGGCATAGTGTAACCTTTTGGGTACCGCGGTTGATTGGACCCTTTGGTTCTCTTGCTAGCCATTCTTCAGTTTTTCTGCTCTATGATTAATCTTGCTTATTGTGACACACCATGATATTCAGTATAGTTGACACTCTTAGCATCCTTGTGATTCATACCTATTTTGCATATATATGCCACGATTAATGTTATTAGACACTTCTATTCGTTCTTGTTAGATATCTCCTACTGCTACATTCGGTCACCTGTCGTATGTTGGATTACTATACATGTAGAGTAGGAGGATATCATTGTCATTATGACATTGCTTGGCACTGAGAATATTGATGACATCTTTTAATTCAACGGTTAAAAACTTAATATCACCAATGACTTGGTGCTATTAATAGTATTCCAGCCTAGCTATATATATATATATATATATATATATATATATATATATATATAAAAGATAGAATAGAATTAAACTTCTTAACTTAACTATAATAGTTTGGCCGGTGGTTAGACCCAAGAGATTAAGAGTGACATGTGGGAAGTGGGGCGCCACAGATTTTGGGTTGAAAAGTGTTTTTTGTGCTTAACAGAGTGTTTGACAATTTCGTTTTCAAATTTTAATTTTGATTTTTAAAATTAATTTTTTGATTTTTGAGGTTCACAATCTAAATCTACTTTTTAAAATATAATTTTAATTTTGGACTCAAATTTTAGTCTTTTATTTTGACTTTAGATTTAAATTTAAATTTAAATTATTTTAAAATAAAATTCAGTAAAAAAAAATTTATTTACCAACAACAACAAAAAAAAAATTGTCAAAGATTTTTATGAAATAACTTCAGGAAAATTACTTTTCATCTCAACTTAGACAATTTTTTTAAAATTTTTAACCAAAATTAAAATTAATTTTGTAAAATTATTTTTTAGAATCTAAACAAAACGGCGGGAAAGAAATGTTGGGGCCGAGCATCTTTCCATCCTTTACTGAAACTGGCAACTCCTGAGTATGTACAGTAGACAATTATTAGTAGATCCTGTACAAGGCGAATAATTGCCGAGCAGAATAGTTAGAAACAGCACGATGTGCTAAAACGAAGAACAAGTACAAGAAAAAAAAATTATGTATATATATAAATAATCTGTAATACTAGGATGGTTATTTTTTAATTGTGCCAAATAGCAAATTAAAAAGATAGTAGTGAATCATATAAGATCAATACTATTGGAACATTCCAAATCGAATATATGATATATTTTTTACTTATTCAAAGATAAAATTTTTTTATTAGTCATATTAAAATAATTATAAAATTTATTTTATTATAAAATTTATTTTATTTTAAAATAGATAAAATATTATATATAAAATATTATAATTTTATTTAGAACGGTGAAAAAATATTTTTTATTCTATAAATATAAATTATCTATCTTTGGACAGTAATAAAAGTGATTCCAAAGTCTCTGGCTTTTGCTGATTGAAACGCCGCCCACCGCGAAATCCGAATCATGAGTCGGAACGCCAAATGTAACGTAAAGTTCTGTTTTTTTTTAAAAGAAATTAAAATTTGTAAAGAAGATAATATTTAAATAAAAATATAAAATAAAATTTCTGAAAAAAAATTTAGATTTAGAGTTTTTTTTTTAATTTTAGGGTTTAGGATTTTTTATTTTAGATACAAAATTTTTAAAAAATTTAAATTTTATTTTAGTTTGAGGATTGTTTTTTTAAAAAAAAGTTTTATCTAGAAATAAAAATTTTAAATCCTAAACATTAATTAAATTCTAAAAAATAAAATCGAACTTTATATCTTGTTTTAAAATGTTATAATTTTCCTTAATCCTCTTCAAAAACCCTACCCGCCTTTCTTCTGCAGAGGCCGAAGCGGACGACCTTCAATCCCGCCGACCTGCATCAAAACCCTAATTTTTAGGGAGTTCGAGATGGAGATAGGCGAAGGAGGAGGGTCTCGGCATGGAGAAGAGGATGGGAGAGGAGACGAAGAAGTGCAAGAGAAGGAGAACGAAGAAGATGTAGCGGAGGTGGAGGAGGAAGAGGAGGAGGAGGAGGGTGATGATGAGGAATACGCAATAGAATTCGATGAAGAGACGAACCCACTCGACTTCATTGAGGAGGCCGCAGACGGCGTTGAGCTCTACCAGCAATTCGAGCGGCTCGAGTACGAGGCGCTCGCCGAGCGGAAGCGCAAGGCCCTCCAGGATCGAGTAGACCGGTAGAAGCCCTAATTTTTTTTTTAATTTTTTTTTTTTTCTGAATCATTTATTATTTATATCTCTGTGCTAAATGGTTCTTGGTGTTGTTTGTTACTGTAGGGGTGAGCCCTCCAAGAAGCCGCGACGAGATGAGTTCTTGGGCGCCACAATGGAAGAGATCAATGAGATGATGAACTTTGGGATGCGCAGGAGGAAGAGGTCGCGAGCTGTATGATCTTTTCAACTTTGATGTTGTTCTCTTCTTGTTGTTTTCGTTGATGCATTGGGTTTTTGAACAACTAAAAGCTTTTGCTTGAGTTTTAGTAGAATTGGGTTTTTGAGTTCTTTGTATGAGTTCTTAACTAGCTCTGTTTTAATTTCTTTTCTGAAAAAAAAGAAATCTCCTGTTTTCTTTGATCAGCCTAGGAAAAGGGGGAGAAAGAAGGGGTCGAGGAATAAATTCACCCCTGAAGTTAGTCGGAAAATTGGTGATGCTACTCTTCATTATGCATCTGGAGACTATGACGAGGTTAGCCATTCTTTGCTTGCATACATTTGCTTTGCTTCTATAAATTTTTTGGGATGAAAATTGGTAGTGGTGATAGTATGTAAGCTACTATCACAAATTGAAATCAACTATATAATTATGTTTTTTTTGGTTTGTTGAATATTGTCTTGTAAAATGATTTTTGAGCAGACCCAGCTGGTATTTTCTTTTTTTGAGAAAAAACCCAGCTGGTATTTTCTTGACACGTGATCAATGTGTTTTAGAACATCACACAAATTATGGTATTGTTGAAACCATGCATATATCCACTTATATTATCTATTTATTGATCTTTCTTCTGAATACAGGCAATTCCTTTATTGGAAGAGGTTGTCTTACTTGCACCAAATTTACCTGATGCATATCATCTACTTGGACTAATATATGAAGCCATGGGTGACAGAATGAAAGCTATTAATTTTCACTTCCTGGCTGCATACTTATCACCAAAGGATCCGTCGTTGTGGAAAAAGCTTGTATCTTGGTCAATGTAAGCCCTTTAAAACTTCTTTCTTGTTTGAATTTTAGCTCAAGAATGGCATGACCATTCTTTCAATACTATGTTGCAGTTTATTGTGTTTCGGTCCTATTTATATCACTAGGAATACTACCAGTTTTGCCACTCACTAGCTGCCATTTGTCAGATAATACAAGAAAACAATTAATTGCCCTTCCATACTATAGATATACATGTGTCATTGTTGAATATACTGTCTATTCAATCTTATGTATGCTACATTTTGTGAAGCAAACACCTTTATTAATACATGAAAAATGCCTTTTCAGATTATCAGTCTGTTAATTACTTGCTTGCTTGTCCATACAGCCATGTGTGCACATGCATGTGTTTATTTTCTTAAATGACCTCATAATATTATGTCTCGAAGGGTAGCATCCAACATTTCCTACTTCTACATTCCCATTAGTATCAGTTTTGAACCCTTTTTTTTCTTTCCTTTTCCAACTGTTGGGTTATTTGATTCTTTCTAATAGACAACTGGTGGCTCTAGCGCTGACTGTTTTGAAACTTCTGGCACAGAGAACAAAAGAATACTGGTCAGCTTATTTATTGTCTTAAGAAGGCTATAACTGCAGATCCAAATGACGTAGGCCTTAAGTTTGACATTGCTTTACTGCAATTTGAAACGGGGGAATATAAGAAAGCTGCGGAATCATATGAGCAGATACTAGAGATCTATCCTGTCAACATTGAAGCACGCAAAATGGCTGCGAAGGTTCTTATTCTACAAGTTATTGTTTGCATTAGAGCTTCTAATGTTACATGGTATTCGCCTACATAATATGCATGTGACTTTCAAATTTATGCATATTACTATTAAGAATTTTTTATATAGGATCTAAAAATAGCTCTCTAAAAGATCTTTAGTTATAAAATCTTCGCAGTTTGGATTTTTTTTATTATTAATTTTTTATTTTTTACTTAGTCTTTCTTTTTCTCTTTTGCCTCTTTTAGTTGTATCGGAAATGTGGTCTACCCGACACGGCAATCAGTTTACTGGAAGATCATGTCAATCTTCCTAATTCTAAAGTGGACTTGAATGTTGTAGATCTTCTAGTTTCTTTGTATATGGACAAAAATGCACACAATGAGGCACTTAGGCATATCGAGAATGCACGGTTAGCACTTGGCTTTGAGAAACTGCCTGCAAATCTAAACACGAAAGCTGTAATCTGTCATGCTTATCTTGGAGAGATGGAACCTGCTGAGGTTTGTGGTTATTTCTGTTGCTTTCCCGTATAACTATTTCACTTACAAAATCAGACTATAAAGTGCTTCTTTTGTTTATTTTTTCCTCCGTTCTTGCTTTCTGTCTATGTGACTCGGTATCAAGAGCATTTGATTAATTTATTTGCTGCTATTAAGCTTTAGTTTTCTTTTATATTTTGTTCTGCATCACATTTGTTTTTTTAGATCTGATATTGATATAGTGCAAATATTGTTTATAGTTTAAATTACATTCTTATTCAGATTTCTTCTCTTTCGATTGGGATTCCATCCCTTTGCAGGTCTTTTTTCACGATATTCAAATGGAAAATTCTCCAGATAAAGGAGAATGGATTTTGGAAGTTGCTGGCTCTTTTATTTCTTTGGGGCACTATGATTATGCAGTAAAGTTGTACTCCATGCTAGAGGAGATTGCTGGTGATAAAAATGTAATTTGCTTATATTGTTGCATTTCTTTTTTATGTGACAATGTACAAAAATTTCTTATTTACATTACTCAATGTTGACAGTTCTATCATAGTTATTTATCATAAGTGTTCTTTATTTTGTTCATTTTACTTTGTCTCTTTGTAAAGGATTATTGGTAACTTCTCTCATTTCAATTATCTGCAGGGTAACTTGTATCTTAAATTTGCTCAATGTTACATATCCATGAAGGAAAGTGGAAAAGCTATTCCGTTCTTCTACAAAGGTCCTTTTCTCCATCTTTCACCATTGCTAAGCTGCAAGAATAACTTTTAGAATTAGACTGTTGATATCTTTTAATTAGCACTAAGTTATTTCAAATGAGTATTGTTGATTTTTTATTTTTTTTACTGAATTCATGATCTTTTTCAGCTTTATCTAAAATGGAAGACGACATTGATATCAGATTAACTCTAGCTTCCGTGCTTGTAGAAGAGGGAAAGGAAGATGAAACTATTGTTTTGCTTTCCTCTCCTAAAAATTCAGGTAACTCAACCAGAGGGCTAATTTATTAGAATCAAGGTGGTTGTAGTGTTTTTGACATCATTCTAGATTTTACATAACCACTCCTTGCTACAGATATTGCACAATCCAAACCTTGGTGGCTTAATGGGAAAATTAAATTGCAGCTTGCAAAAGTTTATCGTGACAAAGGGTTGCTGGAAGCCTTTGCTGATACTATCTTTCCATCACTTCATGAAACATTAATTATCGAATCCATAAATCAAAAGGTAAATTTGTGGTTTCTTCTGATGATGATTATACGTTTTTTTTTTTCCCTTACGAGTGATTTGTAAACTGTTACTACATTAAGTTTTGATTTTAGTACTTTGGCTTTAATGGCAATCAGAAGACTGAAACCATCATTATTTCATTCGGATTTCGCTGAGAGTAACAATTTTAATCTGCTGCGATATCTGCGATATTTTTGTACTTGCTTTAGGTTAGCCTTGAACTGAAATAACTATTTGGCAGAAGGCTTAAGTGTTCTGTTTGTTTGTTTTTGGCGTAGCACTAAAGCAGTAATTTTCTGTTCTGATAGAAAATAACTATTTATTCCGGGATTGATTAGGAAATATAATTGCACTTGCTTTCTAGGTTTCATAGCAAGAGGCAGAGATTTTGGAACTTCTTGGAATATATAATCTCTTTTGCAATGTTATCTTTCTATGTGCATAAATGGTTTGATACCTTCCAACCAGGTTTCCAAAGCTGGGAATAAAGTTTTGGTCACTGCCATGACAATATTGTTATTCCTGTAAATTTGTTGTAATTGTGCTTCTTAGTTAAATTGGTAAAGGTTTTCTCTTGTACTTTTTGCAAGAATAATGATGACTATAAGGCTTCAAATGCATAATGATGCTTGTGTGAAAGAGACTTCCTAGAAAAACATTCGAACTGTTTTGTCAATCCTATCTATTATTTTGTCACAACGTATAGATATTTTTCCAGCATATATAGATGTGTAGATATTTATTAATTTCTTCTACTTTTACCCTTTATTATTGCATCGGTATAGTGTCCCACAAAAGTTTGAGAAACTTCTATTTTTTCTACAGTTGTAGAATGCTACTAGGTGTTGGGTCTAACAATTTATACCACTGACACTTTTATTTTACCATTTAGATTATTTATTTGTTTGTTTACATTTGCGCTCTTTGAATTCTATGGTAGGCTCTTAGGCTCTTTGTTCCTTAGTTTCATTTGTTTGTGCTGTCTTTAAATAGGTACGACCTGCAAAAAAGGTCCCGAAAACTGTTCTATTTGAGAGAGCCAAGTTGTTGGGTGAACAACAACCTCAGAACATTTTTCACGGGTTTAAACCAATCGCAACAACAGCAGAGTTGTAAGCCATATTCTTTCTCTTGCTTCAGACAAAATGGGCATAACACTTCAGTATTATCACCTTGGAAAATATAATAACAAAGTTGTGTTACATTGCAGTAGATTCTGATGAATGGCGATTTTCATTATTACATGTTGTCCAAGAATGAATGCAGGGATTTACCCCTAGTTGAACAGCTAAAAGCACATCTCTGGTTCATTCTGTTTTAGTTTCCATATAGTAACCAAAAACTGAAGATAAATATTTCTTTTTTCTTTCAAAACAAACTGAACTAAAGTATTTGGTAAATGGAACCAAATTAGCCGAGTTGGCTAGTTTTGGTCGTGTAATTTGGTTGGAAATCGAGTGCACAACCTAGAAACTCTGCCGTAAGACCTTTCTTTTACTTTATAAATGCAGGCAATACAGACCCTTATGAATCCTTTTTGTGCTTGTCTTTAGTTTATGCATCTGATAAGATTACTTGGTAAGTTATCTAAGTACATCATTTCACTTTAGTGCCACTGATTTTATTTCTAATATTACTGCTATCATTGTTGTTATGATATTAGGGCCAAAGCGGCTAGAGCAAAGAAATTGCTACAAAAGAAGGCTTCTTTAAGAGCAGAAAGGAAAGCAGCAGCAATAGCTGTTGGCTTGGAATGGCAAAGTGAAGATTCAGAGGACGAAACTCCGGTAGATTAAAATTCTGATGATTCTGTTACATTTGATATTATGAATACTCTTCATTGACTGGTTGTAAACATGACTCTTTTTTCCCCCCCCCCCCCCTTTAGCGGAAGGAAAGGCATGAACCTCCTCTTCCTGGACTGTTGAAGGATGTGGAGGGTCATCAACTTATATTAGATGTCAGTATTTTTTTTGCCTTTTGTCTTTTTTTTAGTTCACTTTCTGCCAATTTGATATGTTTAAAATATATGTTTTGTAGTATAAAAGCCCTGGAGTTACACTATAGTCACTTTCTGTTATGCATGTTTAATAGATTCAATTGATGATTTAACATGAGTAAACAAGTTTGTTAATTTTTTCTGTGCATAGAATTAGAGTCGGATGGTTAAAAAGGGGAAAGTTATGTTATCGTAATGTTTCCATTATGATGAAAGGAAGAATTAATAGAATGGTTAGCAGTCATGCTTTATGAATTAGAATATTGCGCAATTAAGAAATGATGTATGCAAAATTGAAACAAGAGTACTGAAGTGGATACATGAGTTTACAGAAAAGTTAGAATAGGAAATGACTGTCTTCAACACAAGTTAGTACTCTGTGTTATCCAAAAATCACATAATACTATGTGCCCCATTCTTGGCCGGTTGGTATGGGTGTACCCTCTTATGTTAGGTTGATTTGGTATTGATTACTCTTAGGTGCTACATTGATTTATGGGCTGTCCTTAGTGTCTTACTGTTCCAAAACTTCTGCCTCTGATAATTCTATGAGCTAGTTTCTAAACTAAAGAAAAAGCTGGCATAGTCTTTTTTCATTTTTCTGGTGTAATTTGCAGCTTTGCAAAGCATTGGCATCATTGAAACGATATTGGGAGGAACTGGAGATTATCAACCGCACTCTCAAAGTGGCCAACAATGAATTATCTGAGGAGAAAAAGGAAGAGCTTCGATCATTGGGTGCACGTAAGAATTGTCTTCTTTTTCTAATTATTGGTGATTTCACCTATTACTAGAAATGAAATATCACCTGACTAGGCTTGCATCTTAAAATGTAAACATAATTTTTTTATTTTTATGCAAATAGTACTTGAGCTTTTTTTTTAAGAAGTATCTGGGAGTACGAAGAGTTACTTTGCTGAAACATCGGTTTTTTTCCCCACTAATATCTTTGTTTTTCTCCCTTCAGAAATAGCATATAGCACTGGAGATCCTAAACATGGATACAATTATGTACGTCATATAGTTCAGCAACATCCTTATAGCAATGCTGCGTGGAACTGCTTCTATAAAGTGGTTTCAAGGTAATTGATAACGATGCTTTATTGGAGCTATGGGGTCAATATTCTTCAAAGCTCATGCTTTGCATGAAATGTTGTTTCAATTTTCAACCTTAAGCCTATGTGAATAGTCTGATCAGGTGCATGCTATTTTATTTACTCGACCAGTTCTTCAATTTTTATTTATTTATTATAACAGGTTTATACGCTTCTCAGGCTTTTGTATATAAAAGTTGATGCCAATTCCAGATGCTTTATCTGTTCACATTTAATTTCTTTATTTTTGTAGTTGTTATCTTATATCAAACAATTATTGCTATGATTTTCATGGTGAGAATGCTAAGCCTGATAAATTTGGTTAGAATGTATTAAAAGTTGGCGTGTTTCTTGACGGTTTCTACATATTGGATTAAACAGTTATTCTTTTGAACTTCATGCTTTGCAGAGTGGAAAATCGCTTTTCGGGGAAATTTCTAAACCGGATGAAGGCAGCATGGAGAGACTGTGTTCCACCTATAGTTATTAGTGGCCATCACTTTACTGCAATTAGCCAGCATCAAGCAGCCACTCGTGATTATTTGGAAGCTTATAAGCTGCAGCCTGATAATCCTCTTATTAATTTATGTGTTGGTATATTATCTCAACTACCCGATTGATCATTTCTTTTCGGAAAAGGAATATGTTGGTAATTATAATAATTTTAATTTTCTTTCAGGCATCTCTTTGATTAATTTAGCTCTTGGTTTTAGGCTTCAGAATAAGCACCAGTGTGTTGTTCAAGGGTTTGCATTTCTCTACAATTATTTACGCATCTGCGACAACAGCCAGGTTTGATTCCTTTTCAGGTCCTCTCGCTGTTTGCATTTATCGCATGTTCGTCATCATCCTTAGCCTTCTCACCTGCCTCTCTTTCTCCATCATCTATTGGGGTCGAGCAATAGAAAGTCTAATTTGGTAGTGTTGTGGTTTTCTGTTTTAGGAAGCTTTGTACAACGTAGCTCGGGCTTACCACCAAGTTGGCCTTGTTACACTTGCCGCTGCTTACTATGAGAAGGTTCTAGTAATTAAGGAGAAGGATCACCCAATTCCCAAGCTCCCCTATGAGGATTCAAATACTAGGCAAAAAGATCTGAGGTCAGGTCACTCTAACCTTCACAGGGAGGCTGCTTATAACTTGCACTTAATTTACAAGAAAAGTGGAGCAACAGATCTTGCGAGACAGGTATTGAAAATTTATTGTACAGTTTGAAACTATTTTGGGCTTTTAAATTATCTATGCGTGTATAAGTTATTTGTAATTCAAAAATAAATTGCCTTAAAGAAAATAATTAAAAAGAAAATTCTTTCCCCTAGCATCAAATCCACATGTTTATCTAAATATTATCTTGGCTTGGGTCAAATAACTCCTTAATCATTTAAGGCCATATTTTGTCGATTTTACAGCGGAATAAAGGTTAGGAGTAGACATCCCCTTGAAGGTTCGATATTGCACTATAATCTATCCTTTGATTCTCATCCCTTTTGTCTATCCATTCCTTTGGATGATCATAATCTTAAGGTTATTGCATAGCCCAAGCAAAATACTGTAAATAACTTGGAGATCTTATAAATCATTGCAAGATAGTCCCGAGTAAAAGGTTAAGGTTATTTTACTAGCATCATTACATATCAAGAAATTTGCGCAGCTTCCTTGTCAGTGGTTTAGCATGTAGTATTAGCATAAGCATAGCATGTTATCCAGTAACCTACTTCCGGAGGAGTCTCTTAAACCAGTGAGCAGATTTTTTGGGGTATCTCTTCAGGCCGTTGTTAAAATCGACATAATTGATCCCGAATCGGACACTGTAACCATCAGCCCACTCAAAGTTATCTAGCAATGACCAGGCGAAATATTCTCTCACGTTGACACCATCCCTGAAAAAGACCAGCATAACAAATTTAAAAAAGTGTGAGATCAAATACTCTTTTGGTCAAAATTACAACCTGGAAGTTACAACCCAACTAATTCTAGTCCAAATTTTGAAGCATAAAGCACCTGATGGCTTGGCGCGCATAGAGGAGATGCTTCTTGTAGTAACTAACTCTGGTGCGGTCATTCAGGGCTTCTTTAAGAGATGCAGTCTTATTGTTGTACTCATCAACACCTAAAGAAGAATAACAAAAATGGTAAATAACATTGTGCTCCTCATTTGATTAGCTAAACCCCTCAAAATACTTAAATATAAGGCTTCATAATGAATATGAAAGAGGTTATCTTACCATTCTCTGTAATGTAAATGACTGGGTTGTTGTACTTAGACTTGGTTTGTCTTATTCCTGGTGGGTAGATGTAAAGCCATCCTGAAGCAGCCTGCGAAACCCCTCTGGTTTTAGAGGTCATTTTATTTAATCTCATCTGTGTCACCTTTCTCACTTCTAAACCCCAGGTTAGTTCATTTGGATCTAAACTTTTCTTTTCTTTTCTTTTCTTTTTTATTGGAAAGTAATGATGCATACCTGTGGTCCGATCAGGATCCCGTTGCGAATTGCTGTAATTTCATGTTAAAATGTTAATGGCGTCTGAACTCAAAACAATATATAGGAAGAAGCTTGGGGATGCGGATAGATATTTTTCTCTCTTTTTTGTCATGCATTTTACCTGTTGCATTAATCTGCATCAGTGGAAAAACTTGCATTAACATTGTTGGAAGGAGGAACACTGAGTGTAGCTATGAGGTTAAAAGAATGGAAAAGCAGAGTAAAATTTATATTTCTACGTACAGGTTCGATTAGGCTTAGGAAACCTCCGTATTTGTCCTCCAAACTCTGGGGAGAGTCCCAGTGGAAAAGGGTTACAAAGGGCACTATGCCTGTAGATAAAGAAAGATAAAAAAAAAACGTACAACTATAGCTTAAAAGGAATAAATGTTTTTACCATAATTTATGAGTATATATGAGAGAATGATGAAAAGAATTGTTTTGACCATTGGAGATGAGCTCGTTGATGAGGTTATTATAATATTGGATGCCTTCTCTGTTGATCCCTCCATCTCGAGTTCCATCTGTAGTTAGCATGCATGGCAGATATTTTTCAGTAAGAAAACTGGCTTAAGAAAACATAAAATAAAAATCTGCAGCAAGAAACTTAACAAAAAATCTGTTTGGACTGGCTTTCAAGTAATTTCTTTATTCTAAAATTCAGTTTAAAGTGTTTAACAAGCATAACTTTTTTTTAATTTTTTTTCTTTTTTAGCTTCAACAAAAATTAAAATGAGCTTCTGGAGCTTCCACTCCTGTTGCACCAAGAAACCTTTCGAAGGCTTAGAACTAGAGAGAGCATTTATACTTATTTCCGTAGTTTTATTTAAATTGCATTTTTATGGATTTTCGCTGCAGATCTAATAGTCTTTTAAAGTGAGATCGAATAAGGTTATTTTCTATTTACATTTGGGAGTGTGGTTGGGTACTTGGTAGGATCCTTGTCCAAGAAATGGATAACCTGTAGGCATCCACACCCATATCTTTCATAATCTTTGCGTCTTCCTGCATGTTTAATTACCTCAGGCTAATGCAAAATTTTTCTAATAACAAAGTATCAATTATGGTGAGACAAATAGAAGATTAAAAGATTAAAAGCTAATTAATAAATTAATGTTGATGGATGGTTGAAAAAACTGCTCTACCTTATACCGATAATAAGAGTCGATTGCCACATCGCCGTTGCTTCTATCTGCTATCTTCTCTGCAGCATAAATTATATTTGTTGATTAGTCGCAAAGTTGAGCCTATATAGGAAAGGCTAAGTCTGGGTTACTGAAACTTTACTCTTTTAATCAGAGTATGTGGATTCTAGTATAATGCATGGTAAAGGTATTAACTGAAACTTTACTCTTTTAATCAGAGTATGTGGATTCTAGTATAATGCATGATAAAGTTATCAACAAGACTAGTTGCTACTATGATTATATTTAATGAATTTAATTTTATTCCTAATAAAAATTAGTATGTTAATATCAGTTAATATCCCTTTCTTGTTATTCGACTCTAAACCAACATCTACTGCATTCATTGTAGCTTTTTGAATTCCTTAATTTTTTTCCTCAGTTTATTTTTAAAAATAAATGAAACAGATGCTATACTATCTTTCTTTCTCTCTTTTTTTTTAAAAAAGGCAATTTATGCAGCTGTAGATTTTCATACATAAATGTTCAAACAAGAACAATCACATTTCTTATTTGAGAAATTAAGAGAGAGAGAGAGAGAGAGAGAGAGAGAGAGAGAGAGAGAGAGAGATGAACCTGGGCGTTGGTGAGAGAAGGTATCCCAAATGCTTGGCCCCCTCCGACTGCCGCGGCACCTTCATACTAAATATATGTATGTTTGCAGAAAGGTAACTTCAACCAGATTCAAAACTATACATACAATCCTCCTCAATCCTCAAGAAAATGAGCAAGCATGCATTCATGTCTATGTGCGCGCATATATATATATATATATATATATATATATAGAGAGAGAGAGAGAGAGAGGCTGGAATACTTTTAATAGTATCCCGTCATTGATGCTATTAAGTTTTTAACCGTTGAATTAAAAGATGTGTGGTTGAGATGATAGTGGGTTTAATGGGTGGTTGGAAAATAGTAAAATCTAACGGATGAAAATAATCAAATAAGTTGATCTAAGGGTAGAAAATTTGATAGTAACTTGATACTATCGATAGTATAGTAGCTACTCTCTCTCTCTCTATATATATATATATATATATATATATATATATATATATATATAAATGATACCTGATAGGCCGTGTATATATATATATATATATATATATATATATATATATATATATATATATATATATATAAATGATACCTGATAGGCCGAAGACGCGGTCCCGAAATGAATCCGTCGGGAAAGCTACTCCGGTGGAGCGCTCCGGTGTGATTCTTTGCTCCATCGACAGCCGCAGGCCGAAGCCGAGCTTAATGAGGTGGCAGGGAGGAGGAGGAGGAGGAGGAGGAGGTGGAGAAGTAGGCCACCAACCTCAAACGCCATGAATGAATTTTAATACAATACTACTATTATTATCAATGACCAATTTTTATAGAGAGGAAAGGGACAAATATAGATAAAAAATGTATACGTTATATGTGGATTGGTTAGAAATTAGATAAAGGAAATTAGTAAAATTGGTTTAAATTTAGAAAGTGTACGTTGAAAGATACCCTCGAGACCTTTGTGCGGGGAAATTAATTAAAGTGACCAAAATTATCGCATACGTGTGGATCGTATTCTGTTATAAATGGAGCTACATAAGTGACGATTCTATACGTATATTTTTCTCAATGGTATAAAGAAAATTACTAATCGTTGCGTGTTAAGTTATCATAGAGGTGCGAAAAGCTGACCCAAACCAACCAACTGGACCTGCAATTAAGCCTCCTGAGCAACATCCCGAACCGGTTTGGATAACTGAAATGAGGTAGTCGTAAACCTGAGATACCCGAACACAAATGATCATGGATCCAAAATCGAAAATATTAAGAGAGTGCATGCTGAAGAATCTGAATAAGAAAACACAATGATGATACAAAGAGTATATATATATATACATATATATATATATATATATATACATATATATATATATATATATATACATATATATATATATATATATATATATATATATATATATATATATATATATATATAAAATTGCCTGTGTACTCCTAAAATCTGAAGAAATATCTGATTTACCCCTCTTATTTTTTTCTTTCTAATATACTCTTCATACGTTCCACCGTTATTAAAAATACCCCTACCGTTTCCCTTTGTTAAGTTAACTAGGGTTAAACTAGAGTTAAATAATAATCGGAGTTGAAAACTATCAGATATACCTATTTTGTCCCTATCTATCAAAACTATTGAAAATTTTAAGGGTACATAAGAAAAGTTAGTTATTGAAAATTTTAAGGGTACATAAAAAAAAGTTAGTTATGGTAGAAGGGTATATTTGAAAGGGCAAAATGATAATTTTGAAAATTTTAAGGGTACATAAAAAAAAGTTAGTTATGGTAGAAGGGTATATTTGAAAGGGCAAAATGATAATTTCACACCGATAACGGCAGTTCTAAACGGTACACTAACCGAGTTTAACTTCAGGGGTATTTTAGAAAGAAGTTGGAACGTAAGAAGGGTAGTTTTAATATTAGCCTTCTAAGAGGGATAAATCTAAAAACAGAAAAATTTTTAGGGATATATAAAAAATTGCCCATATATATATATATATATATATATATATACAAATGGAGACCTATACAGAATATATATATATATATACTCTTTGTAGGTCCCCATTTTGTATATATACTTTTTGTAGGTCCCCATTTATATATATATATATATATATATATATATATATATATATATACTAAGCCTTGTAAAAAAATAAAAGGAGTAAACAGGAAGCTCCCTATTTGTAGGTCCCCAGTTCGGCGGCACTTGGCAATCGAATGCTAAAATAGTTCTTCAATGTAATCAAACAAAAGGAAGTCACCATATGAAACCATGTTGTTTCATCTTCTCAATTAATATTGCTAAGTTTGCCTTTTTGCATGGTACACCTTGATTAATAAGTCATACATTTTCCTGCTCTATGGTCAAGGAGTGAAACACTTTCAAGCATTTAAGATTTGCTTGATCCTATGGATTAAGTCTTATTTCCGGTGGAACTTCTTAAACAAGCAAGCAGAGCTCTTGGGGTATCTCTTCAGACCGTCTTGTAATCCACAAAAATCAAACCCGAATCGAACAGTGTAGCCATCCATCCATTCTAAGTTATTAGTCTATTAAATCAGTCGGATCTTCTTATTACCCTCGCCCAGTCGACTCCTTAATTCAATTTCAAAAATTAGTGTTCAAGATTCAAGATCAGAAAGTTTATCAAATTCAATTCCTCCGAACAACTTTTTAACCAAATTGAAACATACTCTCATGGCTGTTATCCCAAATTCCCATTTGGTCAACTGATCCTCAGAATACTTTATCTCTATCACGCTTATCTCTCATAACCTCTTGGATCTTGCAACCAATTTCAAAATATCTCTAACCGACTTATCCAATTTTAGTCCTATTTATCATTTATATATAATTAATCCAAATTCCTCGGGGTGTCACATTCTTCCCCCCTTTAATCCCTGAATCCAATTCAGCTCAACAAACTCCAACAATCCTATTCAATTGAAACTCGAATCCCTAACCATATTCAATTGTGAAATCTGAACATCCATCAAATATTAATAGAAATTTGAACATATATCAATTTTGATATTTAACATGGTCAGCCGAAATTTGATATCACATTTTGTATATTGAAATTTTTGATATTCAATTTTGACGAACCACTTCCCAATTTGTCACCCATTTTGAAATATTAACCTTCAATTTAACTAACATACCTTTTGGAATTTGCTACCAATCAAAATGAAATTCCCGGGTTAGAGATTTTAGTCCTATTATATCAATTTATAAATAGACAAAAAAAATTCCGGGTGTCAGAAGGGAACAACACAATTCTTACACAAAAAAAATATAACCTCTCAGTCCACCACACTCGTACATCCAATTCAATCTTCAACTTCCTCACCACCTCCGATCATATTTTCTCAGGTAAAAAAAAAAAAATATAAAAGAAATACTCACCACCTCCGATCATATTTTCTCAGGTAAAAAATAAAACAACTTTAGCATCGCGTGGATTTGATCCCATTTTTCATTTATATTTTCCTTTTAACTGTTGGTAATTATTGCGACAAACAAGAACTAAATTTGAACTAAGGATTGGTGCATTGAAAGTAAATGCAAACTATTTTACATCTTAGATGCAGTAGAAATACTCTAGTTCAGCCTATCTACATCGAGAAGAACAAAATGATATCTCAATCTTACCATTTTCTGCTATGTAGATGACTGGTTATTGTACTTTGCTTTCGTATACAGCAGTAGTTCTCGAATCCCCGCAGGATATACATAGAGCCAATTCGAATAAGCAGCCTACCCATGCAATAATATAAAGTGTGTACATTAATACAAGTACATACTTTTCTGCTACATAAACAATCTACATACACTAGAATGCAATTAACTACTTTAAAGAGAAATAATCACCTTCGGACCAATTGGGATCCCATTACGTTGTTCTGCAACATAAAACAAAGATCATACGCAAGAGTTAAATTGTGCAGTGATAATTTTATTAGTTTACAGCATATATATATATATATATATATATATATATATATATATATATATATATATATATATATATATATATATATATATATATATGTGCTGCAGGAGATCGAAAGTGTTCGAACTAACTTACGAGTAAGATTAGCCCGAGAATCAGTGGTGTAGCTGGTTTATTTTTGTTGGGGTAAAAAAAAAATTTTATTAAAAAAAAAGATTATAGTTGGTCCGTAATATTGATTTCTCTATATATTTTTAATAAACTTCGTATAAACCCAATTTTTTTTAATATATTAATAATTTGGGTCGAACAATTTTTACTGCAAATTCAAGCTCCCATAATAGGTCATTTGTGAACATAAGTTTATAGGTCATCAAAATCCCGTCGATTTTTTTAGTCTATTAAATCAGTCGGATCTTATTTTTTCTGCCCAGCGGGCCTTACATTATAGCAAACTTCTTGTTTAAAGATTCAATTTCAAAAATTATGTTCAAATTGAATTTTGAATTTTGAATTTTAAATTTTTAACCAAATTTTAAAATATCTCTCAAACGCCACCTATACCCAAATTTGAATTTTGAATTTAACTGAAATCTCTCAATAATATTTTATCTCAAAATATCTCTCAAACGCCATCTATACTCAAATTTGAATTTTGAATTCAACTGAAATCCCTCATCTGTCAATTACCTCAAAATATCTCTCAACCGACTTATCCAAACTCATATTTCATTCGAAATTCAAATTTCCAATCAAATTTCAAAATATCTCTTAACCAATTTATCCAAGCTTACCCATATCCTATTTATTTGAAATCCAATTTTGATTTTTTCAAATTTCCTCGTTCGTTAATCCTATTCAAATTCGAAATTTGAACCCCTCAACATATTCAATTGTGAAATCTGAACATAACCATAAAATATTAAATTTTGAAATTTGAACATAACAGTTCAATTTTGAAATTTGAACATAACCGTTCAATTTTGAAATTTAAACATATTCAATTTTGTATTTTGAAATTTGAATATATTCAATTTTGATATTTGAACATATTTTGAAATTTGAAATTTGAATATAACCACATTCCCTCAACATATTAAATTTTTGAAATTTGAACATAACCGTTCAATTTTGAAATTTGAACATATTCAATTTTTGAAATTTGAAATTCCCTCAACATATTCAAATTTAAACCCTGTCAACCCTACTTTAACCAATCCCTGCTATAAATAGAGAAAATAGAAAAAAAAAAAAAAAAAGAGATTTTTTGTCAGAAGGAGAACAACACAATATCTTACCACAAAAAAAATATAACCTCTCAGATTCCACCACACATCGTACATTTCCAATTCCCACATCTTCAACTTCCTCACCACCTCCGATCATATTTTCTCAGGTAAAAAAAAAAAATAATAATAAAAGAAATACTCACCACCTTCGATCATATTTTCTCAGGTAAAAAAAAAAGTAATAATAAAAGAAATAAAAAAAATAAAATTATGTCGACGGTGCCCGTCAACATCGCCATCCTCACCATCCTGGCCGTTACCTCGTCATCCTCGCTAACCACCTAATCCTATGTTGACGTCTTCGATGGAAGAGGGGAGGGGATCATTGATCTTCTGTTTCTTCAGACCTCTCAACCCCATTCGAAGTCGTCAATCACCACAATTGCCCCAGCTAGCGTCTTCATCGACATCGCCAACCACCCAATCCCATGTTGACGTCTTCGATTGAAGAGGGGAGGAGGATCATTGATCCTCCGTTTCTTCGGACCTCTCCCCATTCGAAGCCGTCAATCAAGGGAATAGCTTGTTTACACCACAATTGCCCCTAGCTAGCGTTCTCATCAACATTGCCAACTCCTATATTAACGTCCTTCGATGGAAAAGGGGAGGAGGATCAATGATCCTCCGTTTCTTCGACCTCTCCATCTTATTCGAAGTCGCTAATTAATGGAGCCACCATCGCACAAAAAAAAAAAAAAAAAAAAAAAAAAAAAGAAAATAAAAAAAACATTGCATAAGTTTAATAAAGTCGGTTCGGGTGATTTTTTCGGATACCCGGATTTAGGCTCGTTATAGGCCGGTTTGGGTGATTTCTCGGACACCCGGATTTAGGCTCGTTCCAAGCCGGTTCGGGTGATTTCTTCGAACACCCGGATTTAGGCTCGTTCTAGGCCGGTTCGGGTGGATTTCTTCGGACACCCCGATTTAGGCTCGTTCTAGGTCGGTTCGGGTGATTTCTTCGGACACCCGGATTTAGGCTCGTGCTAAACCGGTTTGGGTGATTTCTTCGGACATCCGGATTTAGGCTCGTGCCAAGCCGGTGCGGGTGATTTCTTCGGACATCCGGATTTAGGCTCGTTCCAAGCCGGTTCGGGTGATTTCTTCGGACACCTGGATTTAGATTTAATCAAAATGGGGATTTCTCCGGACCCCAAATTAAATCAAAATAAAATAACGGAAATTTCTTCGGAACCCAAATTATTTTAAAAAGAGAATTTCTTCGGACCCCAAATTATTTTAAAAGGAAATTTTTTTTGAACCGCAAATCAAAATAAAATAATGTAAATTTTTTCGAATCCAAATTATTTTATAAAGGGAATTTCTTCGGACCCCAAATCAAAATAAAAAAACGAAAATTTTTTCATACCCCAAATTATTTAAAAATAAAAAGGGAATTTTTTCGGACCATAAGATAAGGGGATTTTTTTCGGACCCCAAATCAAATAAAATAAAAGGAGATATCAAAATAAATGGAAATTTCTTTGAATCTAGAGTCAATTCCAAACAGAATTCAAATGAGCCATAATCAACTTGGAGCCCAAGTCCAATTCAAAGAGGCCTAATAAATGAATTCAATCATTTGTTAAATAAGGCTCACTCCATATACAGGTCTCAAATTTACCCATATGAAAATAAGACCAGTCCACATAACGGGGCCCGAATCCAGTCAACATATAATATAGGCCCAGTCCACATACGGCCCCGAATCCAGTCCACATATAATATAGGCCCAGTCCACATACGGGCCCGAATCCAGTCCACATATAATATAGGCCCTTCCACATACGGGTCCCAAATCCAGTCCATATATAACATAGGCTTCAGTCCACATACTGCCCAAATCCAGTCCACATATAATATAGGCCCAGTCCACATACGGGCCCCGAATCCAATCCACTTGCAAATAAAATCCAAAGCCCATTCGATCCACAAATAAACTGATAACCCATTCCAACCCGCAAGTAAAACCCAAAACCATTCGATCCACAAATAAAATCCTAACCCAATCCATTTCATAAATAAAGCCCTAGACCTATTCAATCCCATCGCCTTAACACATATAATTAAGGCAAAACTATATCCTAACCGACTAGATTCTAAATTATATACTTAGAATTCAGCCAAATCCAATTCGATCGAGCTCTAATACATATACTTAGAGTTCATTCAAATCAACCCGACTAACCCTAATACATATACTTAGGGTCTAGTTAATCTTTGCTCAAGCACATATATCTAGAGTGGAAACCAAATCAACTCAACTAATCCTAATACATATACTTAGGGTCTAGTCAAACCTTTTACTCTAGCACATATATCTAGAGTGAAAACCAAATCAACTCAACTAATCCTAATACATATACTTAGAGTTAGTCAACCTTTTGCTCTAGCACACATATTTAGAGTGAAAGATCAATCAATCTGACGAATCCTAATACATGTACTTAGGGTTTAGTCAAATTCTCACTCTAGCACATATAACTAGAGTGAAGAACATATTAAACGCGGCCAATCCTGATACATACAGGACTTAGCCACTTTCTAATTCGAGTAGCATCAAACCGACCCATCTCAATACATGTACTTGGGGTTTGGTCATATCTTCACTTTGGAACATACGCCAAATGTGGAATCAAATATAATTGGACTCTAAAACATATACTTAAGAGCAAATTGAACCCATTAAACTCTAACACATATATTAGAGTTTAATGTTGACTAGTTCGCAACACATAGTCCTGAGATCTAGGCAATTTCAATCCAGCTAAATCCTAACACATATACTTAGGATTTGGTCAATCATTAGGATACGAATTTATTCTATCCTTCTCACAAAGGTCTCTTAATCGAGGTGCCCCAATCTCACGAAGGTAATTAACAATAGATGCTTGCGTCTATTGAAAGTCATGACAACCTAATATCTGATACCCACATATACCCATATACCCATATATAAATATTCATCTGAATTGTGAATACCATCCCACGGGAACCCGAAAAAGATGAACTGCGCGAGATGAGTCATTCAAGATCGTAAACAATTTTATGACATTTGGATGACCAGAGATTATCAGCATAGTTTGCTGTGTAGTAATTCAGGCCTATGAAGTCGAACGATCATCTCAACGATTCGGACTGCTGCTTAGTAAACGTATGAAGGCGTTTCCCCACAGTGCTCTCATGCTATAGGGTAATCTCCTCGAGTTAGGGGATCCATAAACCTGGAGAAGAGTATTTGAAAAAAAAGAAAGATTAATAATTCTTAGTTTGAGTTCACGATAATTAAAGATGCATTACCATCCAAACATGAAATCTAAGGCTCTCTTGCTGCGGCATCACTGGATCTGGAGCTAGTGTATGGAATAAACCATTGTGAGACTAAAGTTATTCCAATTTCCCCTTCTATGATTTCTGCAGCGATACTAGATGATGTAGAATGTAAAAAGAAACGAAATGTGATCTATGAGATAGATAAGAACACTGCTAATTACTTATACTATTATGCTACATGTGTTAATTAATTAACCACTCCCTGCATGCGCAAACTGTTACTCAACAAGGTGTTTGAGTTGGACCAGGTCGAGGATCGGTGTACGAGTTCAAGGCTACAGTTTTTTTTAGTTAACAGATCGATCTTTTAGAGTGTTTTTTTTTTTAGTTCAAGGTATTTTCTCTCGGTTTTCAGAGCATCCAAATGGGTTTTATTAACGAATCGAAGCTTTAAGAAAGACGTTTTTTTGGAAAGACGAATCCATAGTAGCGGGGGGGCAATGTCTTGTTAAGTGGCAGACTAATGTGTAGAAGTAGAAGGATGGAGGTTTAGGAATCTGGACCTGAAAAATATAATACTGCCCTACTAGTCGAATGGTGGTGGGACCTTCTCTCGGACAATCATAACCTTTGGGGTCCTCTAATAGACAG
>CM055077.1:10159845-10197572 GCA_029204045.2 Tillandsia leiboldiana | reverse complement strand
TCTGTGATAGGCTTAGAGCAAATCTTCACACCTTCGATATCCATTCGTTGTCCGTTGGCAAATCTTGGTCACAACAGGGAGGTTGGGACAAATGACTCGGACGTACGGCCATGAAGCACATGAGGGTGACGTGGGACGCTTGGTGGATGCCGGTGTGCTCTTTTCTTCATCACTTGAAGACGACTCATTTGACGTTGAGTTGTCATCCCAAGTGACGACTTGCATCGCCTTCTTCTTTGCCGGATACTTGTTGGGACCGCCGTTGACAATGGCCGTACCTCGACATTTGAAGCCATTGGAGTTTCCTCTGACTTTTCTTATCCTTTGAGAAGTTCTCTTGCTTTCTGACTTGTAACTTGAAGTAACCCTTGCCTTTGTTCGACTTCCGAAGGATGGAGATTTACTTGAATTACCCCTTCGAAAGTTGCGGGCGAAACTTCCTTGTCAAGAGACGAGCTGCTTCTCAAATTCCTCCATAGAAAGGTTCTCGTCATCGGTCTGAGGAGGATGTATCCGCGTCTTCTTCCTTAGTTGTTTTCAACGCATACCTAAGACTTAGAAAGGATGCTTTCCAGAAGAATTGTTAGTAGTAAATGTCATTTCATAAGTTTGTAATGAACCAACTAATTTCTACACGTATTTCGTCCGGGTGTTTAATAGTTTCAATGGCTGTAACCTTTGGGCGAAATCGTTCAGAAGAGTTTCTTAAGATCTTTCTTACAACTTAAATTCTGGAATCTTCTCTCCACATTAGTTTACACATGATTTACGATGTCTTGCAATCGTGTATAGTAGTCCGTGAAAGATTCATTTTCTGCCATCAAGATAGAGTCAAACTTGCTCGTAAGCATTTGCAGTTTCTGAATCTTCACGAGTTTAGTTCCCTCATGTGTAACCTGAAGAACTCCCAGATTTCTTTCGCAGTCTCACATGCCGAGACGCGAGAGATTCAGTTTGAGATAAGGCATTAAAAATAGCATTAATTCCCTTTCATTGCCATTGTAAGAAGATGAATCTAACTCTTCCTTGGTCCATTTCGACCTAGGTTTTAAGGTGCGAACATCAGAAATAATTAGTTGGATTAGTCCATCCTAATTCAATTGATTGCCACACCCCTTTCGTCGATGGAAATTAAAAAGGCTTTCATCCGTACTTTCCAGTACGCATAATTTGTTCCATCAAAGAACGGGGGTCGTTGATGTTTCCACCTTCAACCATTGTTTACAACCCTATTCCCTCGCTCTGATACCACTTGTTGGTTATATGTAATAGATCTAAATAGGGGAAAAACACTAGAGGGGGTGAATAGGTGTAAACGTATAAACACTCAAAAATTGTTGCGATAAAAACCCAATGCGGAAATAAAAATACACGCAAGATTTTTACGTGGAAAAACCCTCCACCGGAGTAAAAACCACGGGACCGATAACACGGCGAAATCCACTAGAATTAAAACACGTACAAGGTGATTTACCGTACACACTTACGACTCAACCTTTTCCATACGCTCCTAGAGGATCTTCTCTCCGCTCGCTCCGCGACGCTTCTCGAATCCACGATCGCCCCAACGCCGAATCCACGGCGTCCAACGTCGAATCCACGACGTCTGACCGAATCCACGGTCTTCACCAATAGCACCCTTCGAATCCACGAACGTGCCTCGCTCCGAATCCACGAGAGCGGTTGAACCTTGAATCCACAGGACACGCGAATCCACGCGCCGATTTTGGGGTAAATCGTTGTTTTTGGGTGGTGATGATCCGCCGAATACTTAGATCAAATATATCGGAAACCATCTAAGTATTCATTAGTTTGATTCAACTCAGATGTGAGTATGAAACCTAGAATCAAACTAATCAATATAGATGAAGAAACATAGAGTATTCTCTAATGATTTCCTTTCTTCTCTATATGTGGATCTAGGCCGTATAAAATGATACATAGATATGACGGCTCTCTGGATTATCGGCTTACCCAGAAAAATGAATCATGGGTCTATTTATAGTTTAGAAACATTTGGAAGAGATAAGAATCAAAAACCTAACATTTCTGGAATTTTACGGACGGCGATCCGGATCGGATTTGGGGTGATCCTGATTGCGTAGCGATAAGACTGTTCCAGAAAACAAACGTTCGGGATCCGGATCGATGCCTGATTCGGATCGTTCAACATTTTTCAGAAACTCACGTTCGGATCCGGATCGTGAAGATGCTGCATCCGGATGAGTAATGTATGAAACAACACCTTCGGGATCCGGACTGTTGGCTCTGATCCGGATCCTGACATGTCCCAAGTCCAGTTTTTGATTTTTATGCATTAAAAATTCTTCCAAGTGTTTCTACACTACAGAAGTATTCGGATCACCAATAACTTTAGTTAAACATACCTGATCCTTTTGAATTCTTCTTTCTTGAGATTGAGTAAATGATCCAACTTTCTTCACCTTCAATCTTCAAGACTTGAACCTTTCACGAATACGCCAACTCAATTCCGTAACAAAATAGGCTTCAATTCGCTGAAACCATGGAAAGAGATTTGAGATGTCAGTGATGGGCGAACTGACATACTTTCTTGATTGCAAGTGAACAAATGATGATGGCATCCATTTGTGTCCATCCAAGTATGCAAGGGGAGTTGGTGAAGAAAATCGATTTAGAAACTCTAAGATTTTTTCCCGACTCTATGGAACTAGCAAAAGGGATTAGGAAGTGAATCGCGAGTGAGAGTGTAGACGAGAAGCTTTATCGCAGCATGATAGGAATCTACTCTTCTTACAGCCTAGAGTAGTCGCCCGGATATATCCTTTAGTGTGGATTGCGCGAGATATCAAATCAGCACCAAAGGAGGTTCACCTGAAGCGTTGAAAGGATCATCCGGTACATCAATGAACTTTGAATTTCGGAATTTGGTATCCTATGGGAACAACGCTTGACATTATAGATATTCAATGCCGATTGGGCAGATCTGTGGATGATCGGAGAGTACGAGGGTACATGTGTTTATCTTGCCATTGTCTTGTTGCATGGCATAGTAAAAAGCAAAACTGCATTTCACTCTCGACTGCCGAAGCGGAATATATTTCAGCGGGTAGTTGTTCAACCCAACTCATTTGATGAAAAGCGTGTTTGAGCGACTTCCGAATTTCGCAAGCTTGGTAAGATATTCTTTGTGACCACACTGTTGGGTTATATGTAATACGGATCTAAATAGGGGAAAAAACACCTAGAGGGGGGTGAATAGGTGTAAACGTATAAACACTCAAAAATCGTTGCGATAAAAACCCAATGCGGAAATAAAAATAATACGCAAGATTTTTACGTGGAAAACTCCATCACCGGAGTAAAAAACCACGGGACCGATAACACGGCAGAAATCCACTAGAATTAAAACACGTACAAGGTGATTTACCGTACACACTTACGACTCAACCTTTTCCATACGCTCCTAGAGGATCTTCTCCGCTCGCTCCGCGACGCTTCTCGAATCCACGATCTGCGCCCAACGCCGAATCCACGGCGTCCAACGTCGAATCCACGACGTCCGACCGAATCCACGGTCTTCACCCAATAGCACCCTTCGAATCCACGAACGTGCCTCGCTCCGAATCCACGAGAGCGGTTGAACCTTGAATCCACAAGGACACGCGAATCCACGCGCCGATTTTTGGGGTAAATCGTTGTTTTGGGTGGTGATGATCCGCCGAATACTTAGATCAAAGATAGATCGGAAATACCATCTAAGTATTCATTAGTTTGATTCAACTCAAGATGTGAGTATGAAAACCTAGAATCAAACTAATCAATATAGATGAAGAAACATAGAGTATTCTCTAATGATTTCCTTTCTTCTCTATATGTGGATCTAGAGCCGTATAAATGAAATGATGGCTATTTTCGGCATTGGATTAACCCTAGAAAAAGAGTCATAGGGTCTATTTATAGGTTAGAAACCCTAGGAAGGAGATAAGAATCAAAAACCTAACATTTCTGGAAATTTTACGGACGGCGATCCGGATCGGACTAGCTGTGATCCGGATCGTCGTAACGAGTCAGCCAATTCCAGAAAAACGAAGGTTCGGGATCCGGATCGAAGTGCTTGATCCGGATCGTTCATACAGTTCACCAAACATCAACGTTCGGGATCCGGATTGCGAAGCCTGATCCGGATCGTTCAAGGAAGATGGTAAACTCAGTGTTCGGGATCCGGATCAAGAGGCTACGATCCGGATTGAACTGGTGTATGAACGAACCACCTTCGGGATCCGGATCGAACAACCTGATCCGGATCCTGAACATGTCCCAAGTCCAGTTTTTGATTTTTATGCAATGAAAGATTCTTCCAAGTGTTTCTACACTACAAGAAGTATTCGGATCACACAAAATCTTTAGTTAAACATACCTGATCCTTTTGAATTCTTCTTTCTTGAGATTGAGTTAAATGATCCAACTTTCTTCACCTTCAATCTTCAAGACTTGAGACTTTCACGAAACTACGCCAACTCAAATTCCGTAACAATCTCCCCCTTTGGCGGTTTCGTGACAAAACACAGATCCACTAAAGAAAATTCAAAAAGATATTTTTGTTGCTATCACCATACAACAAAAATTTACAATGGAGATCCAAAAATTTAAAAACATGAGATAAACTCCTAAAACAGACTCTAGACTTAGACATCTGTACTCTCTGCACAAAGAAATCATTCTTGACAAAAAGAGATCGTTAGATACCTCAAGAATATTTAGCATACAAAACCTAGTACAGAGATAGAGTTTATCTAATCATCATGACATTTGAGAATTCAGATATGTAAGAGAATCATAGTCAAAAACCAACATATCTTCTATGCAACTAAAAACCAAATGTCAAAATGTTAGTCCAACATCAACTTGTTAGTAATATTACATGCCCAAATAGTTAGTCGAATAGTTAGTCGAGACATGCAACACAACAAATCACAAGATAAAACCAAAGTTGAAGTTGAGATCATACTTACCTTGATATTTCATCATTCATTGTAGAGATCATACTTACCTTGATATTTCATCATTCATACCATCATTCATTGTTCAAAGTTCTCTCTAACTCTCTCCCCCTTTTTGTCACAAAACAAAGCCAAAATGTAGTTAAGACTACGAAATGTTAGGAGAGTGAAAAGTTCCAATAAAACGTAAAACCTGAGAACTAAGCTAAAGTAAGTATAAAACTAAATCCTAAAGTCAAAATCCTGCACAAAAAGAAAAAGAAGGTGCAGTTCAGTCGGAGGAGTCGGAGCTGGTACAACTCAGCTTGCTCAAAATCCCTTTAAGCATTGTCGAAATAGTTGAACACTTCTTCTTGATCTTCTTGTGTTCAGAGGAAATTTGCTGAAGTTCTTTCGATATCCTCTCTTGTGCAGCAGAGAGTCTTTGTTGTTCCTGGCGAAGCGATTCCAATACAGCAGCGTCTGTACCCTGTCTTTTCGAGTGTGATGGATGCTGTCTAGAAGCAGATGGTGCATCCAATCCCTTAACCCATGGAGATTCAGTTTGTAGAACCCCAGAGAGTGAGCGAGCTCTAGTAAGAGGCCCACTATGATAACTTTCACTTCTTAGGACATTCTTTCGTCTTGTATATTGCTTAGTTGTTGATGCAGATTTCATAAGCCTTTTGCCTTTGACAGATTTCCTGTTTTCCTCATCAATCTTCTGTTGAACATCTTTGAAGAATTCATCCCATTCTTCCGTATCGTACTCTGAGCTGTCCTCCCTGCCTTCGGTTGTCTTATCTCCTGTTGAAACATCCGGTTTCTCTTTTACAGATGTACTCTTGTGCACCATTGTGACCAGTAACAGGATTAACCAAGAGAGTGCCATTGATTCTAGTGCTTTAAGTTTAGAGAAATTGTGAAAACAACTCAAGAACACATGAAAAATTGTTAATTTTCAAAAATTGAAAAATTGTACCCAAACAATCATAATCATGTAGAGAGACTAAGAATCAAATTAGTTTTGCAAAAGGACTTTTAAAAATAGATCAATTGCATGATTTTCGAAAATCCTTATTATATGCCCTAAAACCGAAATTTTAGAAATCGAAGCCTAAAAATCCGTTAATCAGGAGAATACCTAGCATATAATCAAAACTAATCTACCCAGAGTTCTTATTTCAAAAGAAATTTGATCAAAAACCATCCACAAACAAAGTTGATCCAAGAAATTCATCACGTTTGAGGAGGAAAAGAGAAAAACGGTGAAAAACCGAGATTTTGATCAATAAAACTTACTTGGAGTTGAAGAACTTGAGTTTGAAAGCTTCCAGGAAGGATGAAATCTAGAGAGAGAGGCTCTGGAAACTTTGGAACAAAAGATTGGAGTAAAGAAATCAAAAACCCTTTCGTTCTTTATAAAACCTAGCCGCGATCCGGATCAGTTCATAACTGCGATCCGGATCGGCTACCCGCAGTGAGAAACTGCGTTCGGGATCCGGATCGGCAGATACAATCCGGATCGTCAGCCCGCAGAAGAATTCCTGCGTTCGGGATCCGGATCATCTAGCCCGATCCGGATCGGCCCCAACTTTTTCTTTAGAAAATTTCAGAGAAATTCAAGAAAAACCAGAAAAAGATTGTAAGCACAAATGTGTATCAACTTTAAACAAAAATCATCGTTTCATACAACAAGAATTAGATTATGCCAAATCTATCAATAATATCCAAAAATGAAACGAAAATTTACAAAAATTAAATCCCTTAAAGTTGAACACCTTCAATTACATCTAACTTGATCTTATGAGTAATGCCTTTATCAAATCATCAATTCAGTAAAGAAAATGAAATACAAAGATCAATAGATGTTTGAAATCCCAAATATAGTAGATAATGTATCTAGACAATCTGTTGAAGAGAGTGGCTCTTTGAGCATCTTTCTTTAAAAACCCACCTTATACCAACCTTGAAATTTGACAGAGTCAAGTATTTCAACATGCATTTTACTTAATCAAAAATTTGAACAACCATGCTTGGTATACATGTGGTAGCTGCACACAATACTCGGCACGACCCGAGGTGGTAGCTCTTTCCTCCATGTGGTGGTAGTTTTCACACATCCTCATTGGGATGTAACTCTTTCCACATCTTTTGAGCATTTTACCTTTCTAAGACTCCCCCTCAATTGGCTATCAATTATTTAAGATATAAAGTATTCAACCAATATTGATCTCGATTTCATACTCGACTAAGCAGTCAAATAAGATAATGACTATACCAAGAGATCATAGAGAGAGAGAAATTGGCTTTGATCACTTTAGAAGATGATTTAATTAACATAAATGATCATTGCAATAGTGAAATATTATGATGGCAAAAGCATAATAAATTTCTAAATGTGCGAAAAGATGCAATAAAGTCAATTATGATCTATGCTCAATTAATGTCCTATGAACAAACATAGATAATGAACAAACAAAAACCAAATACAAAACTTATCCTAAGCAAAGATTTCAAGAAGAAGATTATTTCAAGGAAAGCATCCCAAGTGCTTTTCGTAAATGAATAAAACGTTTTTGATCCAAAGGTTTTGTTAGAATGTCAGCTAATTGATCCTCAGTTGAAATATATGAAAGTTGAAGAGTATTTGATTCAACTAGCTCTCTAAGAAAATAATATCTAAGTTCAATATGTTTTGTTCTAGAGTGCAACACAGGGTTTTTAGAAATGTTAATAGCACTAGTGTTGTCACAAAGTATTGTTACCGAAGATGCTGAAATGCGGAAGTCGCTCAATACGCTTTTCATCCAAATGGAGTTGAGTTGAGCAACTTCCAGCTGAAATGTATTCCGCTTCGGCAGTCGAGAGTGCTATGCAATTCTGCTTTTTACTGTGCCATGCAACAAGGCAATGGACAAGATAGAAGCATGCACCACTCGTGCTTTTCCGATCATCCACTGATCCTCGCCCAATCGGCATCTGAGTATCCAACAATATCCAAACTTGTTCCCATAGGATACCAAATTCCGAATTAATTGATCCTTTGATATACCGGATGATCCTTTTCACCGCTTTCAGGTGAACCTCCTTTGGTGCTGATTGATATCTCGCGCAAATCCCAACACCAAAAGATATATCCGGGCGACTAGCCGTGAGGTAAAGTAGACTTCCAATCATACTTCGATACAGTTTCTCGTCTACATTCTCACTATGTGATTCACTTCCAAGTCCCTTATGGCTAGTTCCCATTGGAGTCGGAAAATCTTTACAATTTTCTAGATCAAACTTTTGACCAACTCCATTGCATACTTGGATTGACTCAAGTGAATACCTTCATCATTTTATTTAATTTGCAATCCAAGGAAATAAGTCAATTCGCCCATCATGGACATCTCAAATTCGCTTTCCATGGTCTCCGCGAATTTAGAAGCATCGTTATCTCTTGTTGCGCCAAATACAATGTCATCGACATAGATTTGTGCTACAATGAAATTGCTTTGATAATGCTTCACAAAGAGAGTCCTATCAGCTCCCCCTCGAGTATAGCCCTTCTCCAAAAGGTGCTTTGTTAACCTTTCGTACCATGCTCGCGGTGCTTGTTTCAGACCGTAAAGAGCCTTTTTCAAACGAAAAACATGGTTAGGTTGTTTATGATCTACAAAACCTTTCGGTTGAGCCACATAAACTTCCTCATTTAAAAACCCATTTAGAAATGCGCTCTTAACGTCCATTTGAAATAATTTAATTTAAAATGACAAGCAATAGCGAATAGTATACGAATGGACTCGAGTCTAGCTACAGGGGCGAAGGTTTCATCAAAGTCTATACCTTCTACTTGAGAGTAGCCTTGAGCAACTAATCGTGCCTTGTTCCTGATGATAGTACCATCCTCATTTTTCTTGTTCTTGAAGATCCATTTGGTACCTATCACATTGTGTTGCTTTGGAGGCTTCGTTAATTCCCAGACTTTGTTTCGCTCAAATTGATGGAGCTCTTCCTGCATTGCTTTAATCCAGTAGTCATCCTGAAGAGCTTCATCTATGTTCTTTGGTTCGATTAAAGATACGTAGCAAGCGAATCCACAAACCAACTGCCTCCGAGTTCTGACTCCTTCTTGTGGATCTCCAATAATATTCGATTCCGGATGATCCTTGGAGATTCGTAACGTTTGTTGAAACGGAGTACTCGGAGATATATGAGATGATTCCTGCACATCAGATAAACTAGAAGAACCATTAGATGCATCATTAATATTGGAAGTATTATTATGAGAAGATGCACTAGCAGGAGAATCATCATCTAGAGAGATATCGAGGGTAGATTTTCCAGTTTCAAAGTGAAAAGCTTCATCTACTTTAACATTTATAGATTCTACGATCGTCTTAGATTCAATGTTAAATACTCGATATGCTCTGCTATTCGTAGAATAACCCAAAAAGATCCCTTCATCACTTCGAGAGTCGAACTTTCCAAGATTTTCACGGTCACGTAAAATGTAACATCGACTCCCGAAGACACGAAAATATTTGATATTGGGTTTTCTACTAAACCACAGCTCATATGGTGTATTTAAAGTTCCTGGGCGCAAGTAAACTCTATTAATGACATAGACAGCGGTGTTCACAGCTTCAGCCCAAAAATGTAGCGGTAAATTCCGGCTATGAAGCATCACACGCGCCATCTCTTGAACAACCCTGTTCTTGCGCTCAACAACACCATTCTGCTGAGGTGTATAGGGTGCCGAGAATTCATGTTTAATTCCATTTGAAGTGCAAAAATCAATGAATTTTGAATTTATGAATTCTCCACCTCTATCACTTCTAACACGAATGATCTTTTCATTCTTTTCAATCATAATACGATGGCAAATCTCATGAAAAGAGTCAAACGTATCAGCTTTCTCTTTTAAAAATGCTACCCAAGAAAACCGAGAGAAATCATCAACCAATAAAAAAATGTACCATTTACCTCCCAAAGATGGTTGACGGGTCGGCCCCATTAAGTCCATGTGCAAAAGTTCCAAGGGCCGTTTTGTACCAACGTGGTTCAAGTTCTTGTGTGCAGTCCTAGACTGTTTTCCCTTTTGGCAACCACCTCACACAACGTTTTGTTTAAATAAAAGCTTTGGAACCCCCTTGACCACGTCCTTGTTTGAAATTCTAGTAAGTTCCTTAAAATTTAAGTGACCTAGCCTTTCATGCCAAAGAGTTTCATTATTCAAAGCAGCTAAGTTACAATTTTCAGAAAATTTATTAGGAACAACATAACAATTGTTTCAGATCTAACCCCTTTTAGAAAGAAGACATGGTCCTTATCAGTTACAACGCATTCAACAGATGAAAAGTTAACTGAAAAATCATTGTCGCAAAGTTGACTTATGCTTATGAGGTTAGTCTTAAGGCCATCAACAAATAAGACGTTTTTCAAAATCGGGCCATCTGGAATAGCTACCGTCCCTTTTCCAACAATTTTGGAAGATCGACCGTCTCCGAAAACAACGTGTCCTCCGGAGATTTTCTCAAGATTTTGAAAACTATTTTTGTCACCGGTCATGTGACGGGAACACCCGCTATCCAGATACCAAGACGAACTATCATATGCATGCAAGGAAACATTGGAAACAAGACAAGGGAAAATTTCACCTTTGCGCACCCAAACCCTTTTGGAGTGCGTCGGTAATGGTCGTGAAGTTATATGCCTAGGTGAAGGCGTCTTGTTATAGCGATTGTTGTTCCTTGATGAGATCGTCTTGCGCGATGAACTACCAAGTCTCTTTTCATTTGAAAAGTTTTGCTTTGATTTTCGGGGAGGAGCCTTTTTGGTAGTTGTTGCAAGAGGTCCTTGAGATGAGCGTTCGACTCCCGTCTTGCAATATCTTCTTATGTGCCCTGAAACACCACAACGAAAACATACCTTAGATCTTGACGATCCCAAAGAGGATAAAGTAGGTTTGTTGTCGTTGTTTGTCTTGAATTCCGGTGTCGGAGGAGGAGATACCGACTGAGGCACAAAAACTGTCTCACTCGAACTTGGACTGTTTCCAGTTTGAGTGTATCCGAGGCCGAACCTATTTGATTGACCAAGACCAAGAAGTCTATCCAACTTACTCCTTCCTGAAGAGAATCGCTGTAAGTCATTCTTGAGTTGGAAAATGGTCTTTGTCATGTCCAGGTTATCCTGTCGAGCCTCGTTGTAGAGCTTTGAGAAGTGATTCGCGTTATCCACCAGATTTGTATGTTCCTTCTCAAGTTGCTCATTGGACTCTTGAAGGGAAACATTTGCCTTTATCAGGTTTTCCCTTTCCACTTCAAGAGCGTTTGAGAGAGAAGTCGCTCTTTTTGCTTCTTCTTCGAGATCATGCACTCTTCCTCTCAAACTCTTGTTTTGCTTAGCCACTTTCTTTGAGTCCCTCAAAAGTCTGTGGTAGGCTAGAGCAAAATCTTCACCTTCCGAATCATCCGATTCGTTGTCCGTTGCATTCTTTTCAACAGTGGAGTTGGACAACGACTCGGATGTACTTGCCATAAAGCACATGAAGGGTGAAGATACGGACGCGTGGAATGCGGTGGAGCTCTTTTCTTCATCACTCGAAGACGACTCATTTGACGTTGAGTTGTCATCCCAAGTGACGACTTGCATCGCCTTCTTCTTTGCCGGATACTTGTTAGTACATTCCGTTGCAATGTGGCCGTAGCCTCGACATTTGAAGCATTGTAGTTGTCCTTCTGAACTTTTCTTATCCTTTGAGAAGTTCTCTTGCTTTCTTGACTTGTGACTTGAAGTACCCTTGCCTTTGTTCGACTTTCCGAAGGATGGAGATTTGCTTGAATTACCCCTTCGAAAGTTGCGGCGAAACTTCCTTGTCAAGAGAGCGAGCTGCTTCTCAAATTCCTCCATAGAAAGGTTCTCGTCATCGTCTGAGGAGGATGTATCCGCGTCTTCTTCCTTAGTTGTGTTCAACGCATAACCTGAAGACTTAGAAGTGGATGCCTTTCCAGAAGAATTGTTAGTAGTAAATGTCATTTCATAAGTTTGTAATGAACCAACTAATTCTTCTACACGTATTTCGTCCGGGTGTTTAATAGTTTCAATGGCAGTAACCTTTGGGCGAAATCGTTCAGGAAGAGTTCTTAAGATCTTTCTTACAATCTTAAATTCTGGAATCTTCTCTCCCAGATTAGCACATGAGTTTACGATGTCTTGCAATCGTGTATAGTAGTCCGTGAAAGATTCATTTTCTGCCATTAAGATAGAGTCAAACTTGCTCGTAAGCATTTGCAGTTTCTGAATCTTCACGAGGTTAGTTCCCTCATGTGTAACCTGAAGAACATCCCAGATTTCTTTCGCAGTCTCACATGCCGAGACGCGAGAGAATTCAGTTTGAGATAAGGCATTAAAGATAGCATTAATTCCCTTGCCATTGTAAGAAGATGAATCTAACTCTTCCTTGGTCCATTTCGATCTAGGTTTTAAGGTGCGAACATCACCAGTAAATTCAGTTGGATTAGACCATCCTAATTCAATTGATTGCCACACCCGTTCGTCGATGGAAATTAAAAAGGCTTTCATCCGTACTTTCCAGTACGCATAATTTGTTCCATCGAAGAACGGGGGTCGGTTGATGTTTCCACCTTCAACCATTGTTTACAACCCTATTCCCGCTCTGATACCACTTGTTGGGTTATATGTAATACGGATCTAAATAGGGGAAAAAACACCTAGAGGGGGGTGAATAGGTGTAAACGCATAAACACTCAAAAAATCGTTGCGATAAAAACCCAATGCGGAAATAAAAATAATACGCAAGATTTTTACGTGGAAAACTCCATCACCGGAGTAAAAAAACCACGGGACCGATAACACGGCAGAAATCCACTAGAATTAAAACACGTACAAGGTGATTTACCGTACACACTTACGACTCAACCTTTTCCATACGCTCCTAGAGGATCTTCTCCGCTCGCTCCGCGACGCTTCTCGAATCCACGATCTGCGCCCAACGCCGAATCCACGGCGTCCAACGTCGAATCCACGACGTCCGACCGAATCCACGGTCTTCACCCAATAGCACCCTTCGAATCCACGAACGTGCCTCGCTCCGAATCCACGAGAGCGGTTGAACCTTGAATCCACAAGGACACGCGAATCCACGCGCCGATTTTTGGGGTAAATCGTTGTTTTGGGTGGTGATGATCCGCCGAATACTTAGATCAAAGATAGATCGGAAATACCATCTAAGTATTCATTAGTTTGATTCAACTCAAGATGTGAGTATGAAAACCTAGAATCAAACTAATCAATATAGATGAAGAAACATAGAGTATTCTCTAATGATTTCCTTTCTTCTCTATATGTGGATCTAGAGGCGTATATATGAAAATGACGGCTATTGTTATTTTCGGCCTCTTTTTGGATTAGCCCTAGAAGAAGAGTCATAGGGTCTATTTATAGGTTAGAAACCCTAGGAAGGAGATAAGAATCAAAAACCTAACATTTCTGGAAATTTTACGGACGGCGATCCGGATCGGACTAGCTGTGATCCGGATCGTCGTAACGAGTCAGCCAGTTCCAGAAAAACGAAGGTTCGGGATCCGGATCGAAGTGCTTGATCCGGATCGTTCATACAGTTCACCAAACATCAACGTTCGGGATCCGGATTGCGAAGCCTGATCCGGATCGTTCAAGGAAGATGGTAAACTAAGTGTTCGGGATCCGGATCAAGAGGCTACGATCCGGATTGAACTGGTGTATGAACGAACCACCTTCGGGATCCGGATCGAACAACCTGATCCGGATCCTGAACATGTCACAAGTCCAGTTTTTGATTTTTATGCAATGAAAGATTCTTCCAAGTGTTTCTACACTACAAGAAGTATTCGGATCACACAAAATATTTAGTTAAACATACCTGATCCTTTTGAATTCTTCTTTCTTGAGATTGAGTTAAATGATCCAACTTTCTTCACCTTCAATCTTCAAGACTTGAGACTTTCACGAAACTACGCCAACTCAAATTCCGTAACAAACACAAGTGCTATAAACATTTCTAAAAACCCTGTGTTGCACTCAAGAACAAAACACATTGAACTTAGATATCATTTTCTAAGAGAGCTAGTTGAATCAAATATTCTTCAAATTTCCTACATTTCAACTGAGGATCAATTATCTGACATCTTAACAAAACCTTTGGATCAAAAACGATTTATTCATTTGCGTAAGGCAATTGGAATGCTTTCCTTGAAATAATTCCTTTTGAAATCATTGCTTAGGATTAGGTTTTGTTTTTGTGTTTTTGTTCATTATCTATGCTTAGACATAGAACATTAATTGAGCATTAGTATTATTGACTTTAATTGCATCCTTTCATTGATTTAGAAACTTATTATGCTTTGGATATCATAATAATTCTTTTGATGCAATGATCATTTATGTCAATTAAGTCATCTTTGTTTTGATCAAAGTCAATTTCTCTCTCAAATGATCTCTTGGTTTAGTTTTTATCTTATTTGACAATTGAGTCGAGTATGAAATTGAGATCAATTTTTGGTTGAATACTTTATATTTTAAATAATTGATACCCATTTGAGGGGGAGTAAATGAAAAATTGTTATGCTCAAAAGATGTGGAAAGAGTTACATCCCAATGAGGAGTGTGAAAACTACCACCACATGGAGGAAAGAGCTACCATCTCGGTCGTCCGAGTACTGTGTGGAGCTACCACATGTATACCAAGCATGGTTATTCGAGTTGATTAAATAAAATGCTTTTTGGAATACTTGACTCTGTCAAATTCCAAGGTTGGTATAAGGTGGGGATTTTATTGAAAGATGCTCAAAGAGCCACTCCATACAATAATTTGACTAGATATATTATCTAACTTATCTGGGATTTCAAACATCTATTGATCTTGATATTTCATTTTCTTTACCAAATTGATGATTTGATAAAGGCATTACTCATAAGATCGTGATAGATGTAATTGAACTTGTTCAACTTTGAGGGATTTAATTTTTATAAATTTCTGTTTCATTATTTGGATATTAATGATAGATTTAGCATAATCTATTTCTCTTGACATGAAACGATGATTTTTATTTAAAGTTGACATGCATAAGTGCTTACAATCTTTTTCTGGATTTTCTAGAATTTTTCGAACTTTTTCTGAAGAAAAAGTTTGGAGCCGATCCGGACTGGATAATCCGATCCGGATCCCGAACGTAGGAGTTTCCTACGGGTAGCCAATCCGGACTGGAGTCACGATCCGATCCGGACCGCGGCTAGGGTTTTATATAGAACAAAAGGGTTTTGATTTTTTTTTACTACAATCTTTTGTTCCAAAGTCTCCAGAGCTTCTCTCTCTAGAAATCAACTGATTTGGAGCCTTTTCAACTCAGGTTCTTCGATTCCAAGTAAGTTTTCTTGATCAAAAACTCGGTTTTTCACAGTTTTTACTATTTTGCTCAAAACGTGATGGAAATCTTGTAACTTTTTCGTTTGAGATTGGTTTTTGGTCAAATTTCTTTTGAAATAAGAACTCTGGGTAGATTAGTTTTGATTATATGCTAGGTATTCTCTTGATTAACGGATTTTTAGGCTTCGATTTCTAAAAATTCGGTTTTATGGCATATAATAGGAATTTTTGGAAAATATGGGATTGATCTATTTTTAAAATTCTTTTTGCAAAACTAATTTGATTCCTAGTCTCTCTACACGATAATGATTGTTTAGGTACAATTTTTCAAATTTTTGAAAATAAATAATTTTTCGTGTTCTTGAGTTGTTGCTCACAGGACTCTCTTTCACAAGCACTCGCAGAGATGGTGATCACCTGGATAATCTTTCTTCTTACTGCAATGGTTCACACAAGAGCAACTAACAAGCCCAAGAGGGCTAAGAAGGGTCGAGAGGACTCGGATTCAGGATCAGAAACTGAATCCATTGACTGGGATGAATTATTGATAGAAGCAACTGCACCTGCTACTTCAAAAGGGAAAGCCCCTGCTGCATCATCAAAGGCAAAGGCTCCCCCTACCGCTGCTGAGAAAGGGAAAGCCCGAATGGAACCAAGTCCAACCAAAACCAAGAGAAAAAGCATTGCAAGGAAAAGAGGAAGTGCTCGGGGTATTTCAATTGAAGAACCTATTGCAAGGCAACCTCCTCCACAAGACTTCATAAGTTCTGAGAGGATTAAAGACTTTGAGAAAAGAGAATGCATTGGCGAGCGACATGTAAATGTCAAAGCTCTAAAGGAGCGCTCTGCATTATTTGGAACACTTTTTGATCAAGCGGGACTTGCACCGATTTGCAACTTCCCCGAATCTTTAGGATACTGTCTTCACTCTGTCAGGATGTTCTATCAGAATGGTTCACAGTTAATTGATCAGGATGATGGACAGAGAGAATTTCACACAAAGGTCAGAAACATCAAGTTCAAGGTCACTCCACAATTAATTGGAGAGGTGTTGGGAATGAAGGCACAGGCTGAAGGATCGCACTATCTAAAAGGCCGTAGCTTCTCCACCAACTCATGGAGAGTGGTCGTGGATGGAATTTGTCTTCCAGACACTCAATCGACAGGGAATTCTGTTTTCTCAAGAGAACTTCGACCGGAATACCGATACTTGAATTTTATTGTTTGCTACAATATCCTTCCAAACATGCTGACGAAAGTCTTGAGATGGGATCGAATGCTGTTTTTGTATCTCTTAGGACATCCGTCAGAGGCAATGGGATTAAATATTAACATTCCATACATTATTTGGAATAGAATGACAAGATATGTTGAGCCTCATCCCACGGAAAGAACCCCATTTCCATTGATTATAATGAGGATTTTAAAGAAATTTCAGGTTGATATTAGTTCAACAACTTATCATCACTGTTTGGGCATGATTGATGAGTCCACCATTGTTAAGTCCCTTCATAAGCTGCCTCATGTCACTCCAATTCCTCCATGCGGAACGAAACCCAGTGTCGGCACTTCCGCATCACCATCACAGCCAGCACCCGCACCAGCGGATGAAGCATCATTCACATCCATTTATAAAGAACAACAACGTTTATCCTTTGAGCAAGAACAGATTACAAAGGAATATAAGAGAATTTCCGATGAGCTTGAACTCATTACAGCAGCTCAAATCACTTTGACGACGAAGGTCACGTCAATGAAAAAGTTAATGAAGAAAATGTTCTCGAAGATGGGCTGTACGAGCTCTGAGGACTCTGAGTCCGATGATTGATTCTTACTAATCATTTTTGTTGTGCAGGTTTCTCATTTTTTTTAGTTAGTTTGGTTCTCAAAGTTTTTGAACTTTTAACCTCTCCTTATTATTTTTGTAATTTTGGCAACTTTAGTGACAAAAAGGGGGAGAGATATAAGAACAATTGGAACAATGGTATGAGAACTATGAACTTTGAACTATGTAAGGTAAGTATCAAAGCAACTTTTGGTTTGGTATTGTGATTGCATGCATGCTTCGACTAACTATTTGACTAACTATTTGGGCATGTATTATTACTAACAAGTTGTTTGATTACTAACATGTTCTGTGACATTTGAATTTTATTGCTTAGAAGATATGTCTATTTCTGATTATGATCTTAATACATATCTGAGTTCACAAATGTCATGATAAGTATAAACTCTATCTCTGTTTGGTTTTGAATGCTAAATATTCTTGAGGTATCTAACGATCTCTTTTGTCAAGAATGATTTCTTTTGCAGAGTGTGAGGACCTGGATCCCCACGACGAGATTACTGGTTGATCAGCAGCTCCTGGTGGCCTAGGTGGCGTGTCGGTGGCGTTTGTACACCAATTGGACACTTTTGATGGACTCGGTGTGTTAATTGGATCACGAGAGTAGTCAGATGGCCCCATTGAATGCTTAGAAGTGGTTTCGCGCGCAATGGATATTAAAATTGGACTCGGGGCGAAGTTTGGATAAAGGATCACCTTTCTGGTTGCCTTCGAAAATTTTTAGAGTTGGAATTTGGCAAATCGAACTTTAGATTTGGACCCGGCACGAAAATCGGATCAAGTAGACTTTCCGGGGGCATTCGGCAAATTTTCGGTTGAGAATTTGGAGAAACGGACATCGTTTTTGGATTCAGCGCGCGAAATCGCTATCAGTGGACTATTTACTTGTTTGATTTGGAGCCCGGGTGAGTTGCGCGTTTTTCGAGACGATGCGGCACGTTTTTCGAGGTGACGGCACGGTTCCCGAAGATCGCGGCGCGCTGATTGAGGCGCGCGCGTACGGCACTGCGCGGCAGGCACGCTGGGGAAGCGCGCCCCCTGCGCGGGGCAGCGCAGGGGCCGCCACGTGGCGGCCCCCCGTTGGTGCCCGCGCGAGCGCGGGGGCACGCGCGCCCGTGTGGCGGGCGCGTGTCCCGCGCCTGGGGTGGTGCGGTGTAACGCGCCCGTGTGGCGGGCACGTTGCCGCACGCCACGTGGCGCACGGGGCGCGTGCGTGGACCCGGTGCACGCGCCCCGGCCTCGTGGACCACCCGACAGCTGGGCCCCCTGTTTGTGCGGTGCACCGTGGACCGGCCCCGTGGACCACCTTTTTCTCTCTCCCTCCTTTTCTTCTTCTTCTTCCTCCCCCGCACGCCATTTCTTTCTTCTTCAACCGAGTGAGAGGGAGATTGAGGGAGGAGATGGTGGGTGGTGCGGCGGTGCGTCGTGGGCCTCGTGGAGCGCGCGAGGTTTTCCAACAGAGCGGTTGGGCGGCGCGGCGCAGTCGCGGTAGGTCCCGCGTGTTAGTTTTGCGGTATTTTTGGCACAGTTTTGGAGCGTCCTTTTGGACATTGGATTGACCCTCTTGTTCTTATCTGTGTTAGGGACCGTATCTTTTTTTACTGCTCCGTTTTGCGTGCGGACTCCGGCGGCGTGCACCGTTTTGCGTGCGGACTCCGTTTTGCATGCGGACTCCGGCATCGTGCACCGTTTCGCGTGCATGTCTTGTTGGCGCGCACCATTTTCCGTGCGGGGTTTAATGGCGTTCACCGTTTCGTGTGCAGGTTTGGTGGCGCGCATCGTTTTGCGCGCGGACTTGTGTGTGCACCGTTTTACGCGCAGCTTGTTGTACGAGCGTCGGATCAAGGCGAGCCTATACACTTTTTTCATCTACGCGACGCGAGGATCATCACCGTATTTTCTGGGATTTTTCCGGGAACTGCCGAAGGTATACTTTTCCCGTTCTCTGGTGCATGTGATACAGTTGTGTATGGTTGTGAGTTTGTGAGCGCCCTGTATTGTGGAATTTGTAACTCGGCCTACGGGGCTCGGAATTTGACGTGCAGGTACTCGTTTCGAAGGTATCGACGCGAGGATCGCGACAGTAATTTTGTTGGATTTTTCGGAATCCGTTCTGCAGGTGAAAACTGTACATCTTTGAGGCTGTTTTCGCAGATGGTGTATACTTGGAATATTTTCGGATTAAGTGTAACGTTGAACCTTATTTGTTGTAGCCAGGGGTGTTTACAAGTGTTGCCGGACCCGATGGATCTGTAGACTTTGATTTCGGGGTACTTTTAGTTGTTTGGAGCCAAGGCTTGCGCGGCATGTACCGAGGATGCAGTTTCGGCAGAATTTGGACTGTGGGCGTCTGCGCTCTTCACCGACTTCAGGTTTGCCTTGGTTTAAGCGCTTCAGGTGGGTGAGCTTAATAGTGGTAACTGTATAAGCTGTTTATGTTATGACGAATATAAGTGCGCTCGTTGGGATGTCACCCCTCTATGATTGGGGACAGGCATATTTGTGGTACGACCGATATGAGCGAGAGGTAAGCAAGGAATGGCCTAGATTATGTGGTTCTTGTACTTGTTTATTCATTAGCCTACTTGTGTGAGATTAGTACAGCATAGTAGGGACTTTTTAGCATGCTTTGCTATTACATGTTTCACCCACTTCTATCATTTTTGAGGACAAAAGCATGCTTGTATGGTCATATAGTTAGGCCATCTTTTACTGCTGCACTACTTATTGGAACTTGACTTAGGAGAAACCATGCTTTTCCTTTCTCCTTCTTGTTTGTCAGGTAGTCAGTGTTGCTCGGGTGCGAGCAGGGGTCTGGGTAGTGCAGTCGGGACTTTGTGTCTGGGACAGGTTGGATTAGTTGTGGGGCTTTGCGGCAACCGCGGATATTGGGCGGTTGACCGGATGCTTATCTATGCACCAGATTGGGTATCAGTTTTCTCTAGTGGATGGAGTTTCCCACTTATCGTTTAGTTGCATCCGACTGAGGTCGGGTCTTTCTTTAGTGGTTGAGTTTTCCCACTTTGATCAGATTGTGATCAAGTCCTGCTATACAGAGATACTTGTTACTGGGATACTTGTTACTTGTGATACTGATGACAAAGATACTTTACTCGTGTGGGTCGCTCCCCTCGAGTGCCACTCCGGAGGTAGGCTTTTCGGACCCAGCCTTGTGTGCCGGTCTGATACTTTTTGGGATGCGAGCCGTGCGGGCCGATCCCTTCAGACCCAGCCTTGTGTGCCGGTCTGATACTTTTGGGATGCGAGCCGTGCGGGCCGATCCCGCGGTTTCGAGCCTTGTGTGCAGATTCCGCTGAGCAGGCAATGCCAGTTTTACTGGTGGCACTAGATTGGGTGTATTACAGATATTTGCCTTTCTTGTTTCACTCGCGTCAGGGGGACCGAGTGGAGTCTGGTAGCTGTGTTTAGACCAGTGCTAGTGTTGTTGGGATCCATTTGGCGACTGTGGTCCTGAGGTCTTTGTGAGTTGTTGACCGTTGTGCGAGAGGCTTGGTGATCTTGAGTTTATCCGTTCTGAGAGAGAGAGAGTGGATTTTGACTATAGCCTGCATGAGCCACTACTCGATAGCGAGTTAGTCCGTTTGGACACCCTACGTAATTCCTGCCCGTCAGCGGGAGGTGGTTGTAGGTGGGCGCAGGTTTGACTGGACCAGGTGTGGCAGTCAGCTCGATTGGGTCGATTGTGCACTTCATGTGCTGGTGGTTGCATACCATTATTTGGTTCTCCCCTTTTGAGCATATAGATAGAGACATGGTAGCTGTTGAGAGTCTCCAGTTTCCTTATTTCAGTCTTTACAGCTTTGGTCAGTTTTTGTCTCTCGAGGACTTGGTGGGCAGACCGTCGGGTCTGGCGGTGGTACCCACTGAGAACTCCCTTTTTGGTGTAGTTCTCACACCCTTTGGGGGTTTTTCCCCTCCTTTTTCCTTCCTCTCCTTTGTTTTGCAGAGTCTTAGCAGGTATTGCTGATTCTGCGGTTGTTGATCGTGGCGAGGGAGTCACGAGCTAGATCCCTACCCGTCGTTGGAGAGTAGCGGTGTCCCATCTGAGGAGATCATCTGTAGATTAGCTATTTCTTTTTCCTCTTTTGAGAGACTGATGTAGTGAGGATTTGATTTGTATTGAGGGCCTGTACACTGTTGTATTTATTGGAGATACCTCCCTGTTGAGCTATGAGTTTTGTATCTGAGGATATTGTACGATTATCATTTTGGGAGGTGGACATTGTTGTATTATTTTTCCAGTTGTACAGTGATTGATTTTAGTTTTACAGTAGATTTTCATTTATAGCTCTGATATCTGTTAGCTGTAGTACTTATCTTGCAGGTAGGACGCTTCGCCTATGCGGGGTTTTGTGACGCCCCACTTCCCAGGGGGTCACCCATCCTAGAACTACTCTAGCTCTAGCACGCTTAACTCTCATGTTCCTCTTGGATCTTGCTACCATCCAAAATGCTATAGCCGGGTTAGAGATTTAGTCCTATTATATCATTTATATAGAGGACTAATCCAAATTCCGGGGGTGTTACATTCTTCCCCCCTTTAAGCCCTGACGTCCACGTCAGGCTCAAGCACACTCACAAGCACCAGGCGATGTGAAACTCGTCTCGCTAGCCTTAGCCGACCTTGTGAGGAGCTGCACTCCACTCACAACGGTCATTAGCCGGGGAGCCTCGCTCTACCCGCTATATAACCCTGGCTCAGCCGAGACTCATCTCACATTTCCGGCTGGTGAATGTCTCTGATACCAACTGTGACGCCCCACTTCCCAGGGGGTCACCCATCTAGAACTACTCTAGCTCTAGCACGCTTAACTCTCATGTTCCTCTTGGATCTTGCTACCATCCAAAATGCTATAGCCGGGTTAGAGATTTAGTCCTATTATATCATTTATATAGAGGACTAATCCAAATTCCGGGGGTGTTACAGGTTTGGCATAGGTGGCGGATCTGTTGGCGAGCCCGGGTCGCAGTTTCGACCCCGGGGCGTGACACAGAGAGTACAGATGTCTAAGTCTAGAGTCTGTTTTAGGAGTTTATCTCATATATTTATTCATTGGTTCTCAAATGTAAATTTTTGTTGTATGGTGATAGCAACAAAAATATCTTTTTGAATTTTCTTGAGTGGATTCTCTATTTTGTCACGAAACCGCCAAAGGGGGAGATTGTTAAGGAATTTGTTTTGGGGTATTTCGTGAAAGTGTTAAGTCTTGAAGATTGAAGATAAAGAAGTTTGGATCATATACCTCAATCTCAAGAAAGAAGAATTCAAAAGGATCAGGTACGTTTAACTATTTAATTTTGATGATCCGAATACTTCTTATAGTGTAGAAACACTTGGATGAATTTTTAATTGCATAAAAATCAAAAAACTGGACATACTACATGTTCAGGATCCGGATCGGGCACTACAGTCCGGACCCCGAACATAGGGTAGTTCATGAGCAATTCCAGTCCGGACCGTGGTATCTCAGTCCGGACCCCGAACATTAATTCTGATGGAATTGCTTGGTCAGTCCGGACCGTGGTATTTCAGTCCGGACCCCGAACGTTAATTCTGAAGGAATTGCATGAACAGTCCGGACCGTGGTATTTCAGTCCGGACCCCGAACGTATGTTTTTCTGGAAATTGTCTGTTTAAGCCACGACAGTCCGGACCGCCAATTCCAGTCCGGACCGTCGTCCTGCAAAATTCCAGATTAGGTCAGTTTTTTATTCTTATTCTCTTCCAACGGTTTCTAACCTATAAATAAACCCTACGATTTATTTTTCCGGAGGAATCCGAGGTAATCAAAGAAAAACCTAAATACGGTCAAAAAGAGAGAGATCCACATATAGAGAAGAAAGGAAATAACAAGATTATATCTATGTTTCTTCATCTATATTAATTAATTTGATTCTAGGTTTTCATACTCAGATTTTGAGTAGAATCAAATTAATGAATACTTAGATGGTATTTCCGATCTATCTTTGATCTAAGTATTCGGCGGATCATCACCACCCAAAAACAACGATTTTCCCAAAATCGGCGTGTGGACTCGCGTGGCCTTGTGGATTCAAGGTGCTACCGCTCTCGTGTATTCGGAGCGAGGTACGCTCGTGGATTCGAGACGTGCTACTGGGTGAAGACTGTGGATTCGGTTGGACGTCGTGGATTCGACGTTGGACGCCGTGGATTCGGCGTTGGAGGCTAATCGTGGATTCGAGGAGCGTTGCGGAGCGAGCTGTCACGCCCCGAGTTCAAAAACCAGTGTATAAATTTTTTTTTTTAGAAAAAAAAATCAGAGTTGCAAAAACAGCCAGGGCAATGACAGACCGCCACATATATAGAAGAGTCCCAATCCCCTTTGGAATTGAGCCTTTTCTATATATGCACGGCTAGCTTGGCAACAACATCAGAGTACTAACTACGTACAACTACAAGCAAAAGTTACAATTAACTTTACAATTATTTACATCTGAATTACAACTCTTTCCTTTAACATCAAATAATACATGAACTTTCGGCTGTTCAGGGTCAACATCTAACACGGAATCTCACCAACACGTCCCGACATCCCAGCACCCGCTCGGCCTGAAAAACAGTCACCCGAGGGTGTGAGATACACCGGAGTGTATCCCAGTGGGCACGACGAGCCGAGAAATAGCAGATCGTACCTACTGGTATACAATACTAGAGGATAGTAATAATCAGGGGTTAGAATAATCAGATAGGCAATCATGAAGATCAACAGATATATAATCACAGTTAGGATATGCAGATATATAACTGGTGCTGTAAAGAAAGCAAAACTTATAATCTGGGTACAAGCATAGGAGATACTTTTAGCAGAATTTAAAATAGGACAAACATGTATCAGGATAATCAACGCATCAAGGAGTAGGACAATCAGCAAGATAACAATGAAACTATAATCAAAGGCATCACAAAGAATCATATACAGGTAGATAACTAGAAGCCAGATCAAAGAATCAAGGAGGCATGTTAAAGCAACTTAACAACACATGCATCAAATAAATGAAAACACAAAGACCCAATCACAAGCTACCGTATTGGCCTTCACAAGACCTCAGGCAAGGCTGCCCACTTGGCACCACCTGGTTGACATTCCCTTCACAAGGGTCACGGGTTGCCACAGCTAACCACTTTACCGGTAAAGTACACCGCTACGGGGGATCAGCCCGCTAGTGTACGTGAAGAACAACGGTGCGGGCGATCATAATGCAAATGCTCAAGCTCTCGGTCCACTGACCGGGTAATCGGCAACAAGCCGGGAAATCCCCACTGGGATGCAAGGGCAAAATCAACTGAATCTCAACTCATATGCAAGACCAAGGCAAATCTCAACTCAGCATAAGCTCAACCGAAAAACTCAACTCAATCATGCAGACCAACCAAATGATACAAAACTTAAACACATATTTTTAAGAAAACTGTTTTGAAAAGTCCAAACCCCGAAGAGCATTGCCCTCGTCCTATCAAACAAGAACAGACTCAGGCGACACTACGAAGCTTGGGTTTCAGGTCTAAACCTCGCAGAGTAGTGCCTTTGTCCTATCAAACAAGAACAGACTCCGGCGACCCTACGAAGTTCGGTAAAACATCAGTTAAATAAATCTATGTGTTCAGCAGTGTATCATTTGATCAGCAGGACAAGCAAGCTCACCAATCCAACATGGAAATGTTCCAAGATAAGATATAAATACCAGAGGTACAATGAATAATCATGTAAGGCAGAATAGAACTGATAACAGGCGTAGCTCAACATCTAACAACCAATCAGACAGACTAACCCCTTATGCAACTAAACACATGTTTTTAAGAAAACCTTTGAAAACAATAGGTTTTTGGGTCCCAAACCTCGTAGAGCGTTGCCCTTGTCCTATCAAACAAGAACAGACTCAGGCTACCCTACAAGGCTTGGTAAAAATATTTATTTTAGAAGATCATGTATTTAGCAGCATAACAGGCGAACAACAAGGAAGCAAGCTCAACTATCAGATGACCAAACAGGCATGGCAATATGTAGAGCAATAATATAACCACTGGAAACAACTAATCAGCAGATATGGTAAAGATCACTAAAGAAGATCATAATCAGGCATAAAGCAGGTATAACGTAGCAAATAACTGAATCAAAGGAAGGGCAGACTCAAGCACTGGTAGATCAATATAATAATCAAGCATAGGAGTGCAACTACGAAATGGCCAATCAGTCAAAGCAACTAACAGTAATATATATTGCAACCAAAGGCAGACAGGCTCAAGATAAACTAGGTTACCAAAAACAGGAGTCCAACCAATACCGTACACCTAGGGCCGAACTGATAAAGCCCGGACCGAAGATAACCCACCTGATATAACGCAGGCGGCTAAACTGAACCAACTGTACGCTCAGCACACCAGATGCTACCGAATAACCCTGAATGTGAATTAAGGTTCAGGAATCAACTTACTAACCAGTATATGATGTGACTTTTGCATCTAGACCCCTAGGGCTTTTAAATTTTCACTTTTAGTGCCAGTTTGGGCACTGTTTTCGCTCGTTCTTTCAACTGGAGATTCATTTTAACATTCCGTCACTTCCAACAGGTTACTTATGTCTTGCTGGACACCGTGCTCACTCATTTGTGGCAGCACGAGTCCCGAGGCAAATTTTGGCCCATAATATATGCACTAACATAGCCTAAAAGCCATTTTGTTTCTTTGGATCAACAAAACATAATTTAAATGCGAGCATCGCGTTCAGTGACCCCAAATTAGTCAAGAACTCACTGTCGCGACTTCGCGAACAACCCAGAACCAACCTTGGGCCATAAAACAAACCCTAGAGCTCGACAACCTTGGAACTTAAGTTTTATTGTGCCAATTTAATTTCTGCTTTTACCACATGCTTAAAATGCCTCATGAATCACTGGGCTTGCGCTATTTGCAACCCAGAATCATTGGATCAACCAGAACCAACACTTAGCCTTCAATCAACATTCATAATGCTCCAAACATCAATCCACACAGACCCAACTTGATCTGAAGTGAGCATCAAGCTCTGGGGACCATTTGAAGCATCTTTCATATTTAAATCGAAGCCTGATTCCAACAAAATCCTCTCTATGGCATTTTATCAAACACATGGTGTGCATCATTCATATATATGTAGCAAAACAAGTTCGAAGCTTGTTCTCAGCAAAGAGGGCACCTAGGAGCACCCAACTTGGATAGACTTAATCTACAAAGTTACAGGAGTATTCCCATCAACTTCGGTGCAAGTTTGCACCCATGGTTTGGCCGAGTCCAAGGTTGAAGATGATGTCCAATGCTTCAAAAATTGTGATACTTCAACCAAAGCATCTGGGACCCAGCCACTTGGCCAATTTGATGCTAAAACACCTCCCAAACCAACCTGAACCCATGCTTGGTGACGGGGTGCGGCAGCGGCGGCGGCGGTGGAGCAAGCTCGAATTGGAGCTTCTTCACCAACAATGGCAACTTTACACTCATTGGATTTCGGGTGCAAAAGACAGCACCAATAGCTTCCTAGCAAGCTTTTAGGAAGGTCCGGACTTGTCCCCGCCGTCGGAGATCGCCGGATTGCCGGCCGCCATTAATGGCCTCAATCTCGGATCATCCATGGCCGGCCCTTATTCGGGCTGCATGGAAGCCATGCAATAGCATGGTTGCACTTCCCTTAGTCCCAGCAACATCTCTGGGCATGTGGCCGGCGGCGGTGATGTGGGGACCCGGATCCCCACGACGAGATTACTGGTTCATCTACAGCTCCCGGAGGCCTATGTGGCATGTTGGTGGGATTGGTGCCCCAATTGGACATTAGTGTTGGGCTCAGTGTGTTAAATGGATCACGTGGGTGATCGGTGGACTCCGTCGGAGCTCCAGAAGTGGTTTCGCGCGCCATGGATATTAAAATAGGACCCAGCGTTAAGTTTGGATCAAGGAACATCTTCCCGGATGCCTTCGGCAATTTTTAGAGTTGGAATTTGGCAAATTGGACTTCGGATTTGGATTCAGCGCGCGAAAACGATGAAAATGGACTATTCACTTGCTTTTTCCGGAGTCCGGGTGATTCGGCACGTTTTTCGAGGCAAGGGTACTGTTCCGGCACCGGCGGCGGCGGCGCGCGGCGGCGGGCAGCGGCGGAGCAGGCAGCGGCGGGTGCGCGGTCCACCGCGGAGGCGTGCACCGGTCGCGGGCCACGTGGCGGTTCCCGGTTGGGCCGGCGCAGCGGGCGCGGTCCACGGGAAAGGCGGGTGTACGGTGGACCGGTGGGGGGACACGTGGCGCACACCGGTTGGCCGGTCCACGTGCACCCGGTCCACGGTGCACTGCGGGCGCCTCGGGAAGCGTGCGCGTAGAGGCGCAGGCGGCGGGCGCAGAGCGCACGTGGGCGCGTTGTCGGGCGGTTCCCGCGCTTGGGGTGGACACGTGTCGGCGTCTGGGGGGCGCCACATGTCGCGCGGGGAGCGGCGGGGGTTGCTGTCGCCTGTTTGGCGAGCGACGTGGAGGCTCAGGGTGGATTCGGGCGGCTACAGTGCTCGCGCGCGGGGATTTCGGGCTGCTACAGTGCGCGCCCGAAAGTTCCCTGCGCCCGGAAATTGGGACATATCCGGTATTTCTTCAATTGTTTCTGCAGCCTATAAAAGCGATCCGAGCCTCCTTCTTTCCCCTTTTTTCGCCATTTCCGAGCCTCCTCTCGCATGGGTGCCTTCAGCAAAGATGATCCCCGAGTTTGGCTGCATCCTTCTGCAAAGTTTTGGGATTTTTGGTGGCACGCTTATCGAGGTTTCCATTTTTACGGTGCGGCGCGACGCTCGTCCTTTTGGGTTCCCCTTCGTCGCGTTTCGGTGCACGAGCTCCCCCAGCCTACTCCCACCACCTTTTCGCGTGATTTCTTCGCCGCTGGATTCGCGACGGACAGATCTACGATCTTGGTATTTTCAGCTTTCCCTCATTTCGCGCTTTTCGAGGTGTTTGTTCGAGCTTACTGTGACCCCATTTCTGTGAAGGGGATTTGGACAGCGGCTTGGTATTTCGGCGTTATCTCCGCAACCGGGCATCGTTTGACGACGTGCTTGAGGTGGAAGATTGACGTTCTTCCTATTTGACCCGAAACCGATCGATCTAGCCATGAGCAGGTTGAAGAGAGCTCTAACAGGCCTTGGAGGACCGAACCCACGTATGTGGCAAAATACGGGGATGACTTGTGGCTAGGGGTGAAAGGCCAACCAAGATCGGATATAGCTGGTTTTCCGCAAAATCTATTTCATTTCATCTACGCGGCGCAAGGAATATCACAGTATTTTTATTGGATTTTTCTGAGTTTTGCCCGAAGGTATATGTTCTTCCCCTTATCTGTAAATGGGATTACAGTTATGTTGCTGTGTGGTTTTGCGCACCTGTACTGTGGAATTTGTAACTCGGCCTACGCGGCTCGGAATTGGACGTGCAGGTACTCGTTTCGAAGGTATCGACGCGAGGATTGCTGTGGTATTTTTATTGGATTTTTCTGGGCACTTCCGGCAGGTGAAATAAGCACGACTTTGGGACTGACTTTCAGATTGTGTATACTTGGTTAGTTTTGGAATAAAAGTGTAATGTTGAGCCTTATTGATGTACTCAGGGGTGTTTTCAGTTGTTTGGAGCCAAGGCTTGCGCGACTTGTACCGAGGGTGTTAGGTTGGCAGATTTTGGACCCTGGGCGTCTACCCACTTCACCGACTTCAGGTTTGCCTTGGTTTAAGCGCTTCAGGTGGGTAAGCTTATTATCAGTAACTGTTTAAGGCAATGAATATGTTGTGGCAAATATAAGTGCACTTGTGGGGATGTCACCCCTCTATGACTGATGCATGCATGTTTAGGGTACATGGTTTATGTTGGTAAGTAGGTAAGCTTGATAATGATATTTGTATAAATGATTGCAAGAATAGTATTTATGAGGTATATTGAGGACTTGCATGACTTGGACATCTATGTGATGACTAGTGTAAGCTTACCTAGGATAATGTTACCCTATGAGATTATGTAACATGCCATGTTAGCGCATAGCCTTTCATGTGGTTGGTTTATGCTTTGGGACAGGATTTCGTAGCTATGTGCGGATTTGTACTCTGAGGAGTTATTATGATCGTTCTATTGATGAACCTTGAATTGTGGACAGGTCTAGTTTTGGGATTCTGGCATGTTGTTTATTCCTAAAGGATCTATTATTATGCTTTACCCCCCCTTTATTTCCTTGAGGACTTTTGCATGCTTGTATGGTCATGTAGTTAGGCCATCTTTTACTGCTGCACTACTTATGGGAACTTGACTTAGGAGAAACCATGCTTTTCCTTTCTCCGCCTTTGCTAGTCAAGTGGACAGTGTTGCTCGGGTTCGAGCAGGGGTCTGGATAGGGTAGTCAGGACTTCGTGTCTGGGACAGGTTGGCTTAGTTGTGGGGCTTTGCGGCAACCGGGGATATTGGGCGGTTGACCGGATGTTTCTCTATGCACCTGATTGGGTATCAGTTTTCTTTAGTGGATGGAGTTTCCCACTTATCGTTCAGTTGCATCCGATTGAGGTCGGGTCTTTCCTTGGTGGTTGAGTTTTCCCACTTTGATCAGATTGATGATCAAGTCCTGCTGTTTAGAGATACTGGTGACATTGATGGCAGAGATGCTTTACTCGTGTGGGTAGCTCCCCTCGAGTGCCGCTCCGGAGTAGGCTTCAGACCGTGTTGGGTTCCGGTCAGACCGTGTTGGGTTCCGGTCAGACCGTGTCGGGTGCCGGTCAGACCGTGTTGGGTTCCGGTCATTTGGACAGTGGAGATACTGAGTTCGGGAGATTGGTGACAGAGCAGGAAGTACCGGGTTTTATACCGGTTCATTCGATTGAGTTCATTTCGGTCAAATACTTTTATTATTACACTCGTGCCTGGGGGCCGAGTGCAGACTAGTAGTAGACCAGTGATAGTACTGTTGAGAGCCGTCTGGTTGACGGTGGTCCCGTGTCGTGGCGAGTACTTTGACCGCCGTGTGAGAGGTTGAGCATCATGATTCTATCCGTTCTGAGAGAGAGCGTGGATTTTGACCATAGCCTGCATGATCCTCTACTCGATAGCGAGCTAGTCCGTTTGGACGCCCTACGTAATTCCTGCCTGTCAGCGGGAGGTGGTTGTAGGTGGATGCAGGTTTGACTGGACCAGATGTGGCAGTCAGCTCGATTGGGTCGATGGTGCACTTCATGTGCTAGTGGTTGCATACCACTGTTTGGTTCTCCCCCTTTTTTGCCTTTAGTTAGGGACAGGGTAGCTGTCGAGAGTCTCCAGCCTACTCATTTCAGTCTTATGACTTGGGTTAGTTTTTGTCTCTTGAGGACTTGGTGGGCAGACCGTCGGGTCTGGCGGTGGTACCCACTGAGAACTCCCTTTTTGGTGTAGTTCTCACACCCTTTGGGGGTTTTCCCCCCCCTTTTTCCTCTCCTCTCCTTTGTTTTGCAGAGTCTTAGCGGGTGTTGCCGACTCTGCGGATGTTGATCGTGCGAGGGAGTCGCGAGCTAGATCCCTACCCGTCGTTGGAGAGTAGCGGTACCCTTCAGAGGAGATCATCAGTGGATTAGTTGTTTCTTTTTCCTCTTTTGAGAGACTATTGTAGTGAGGATATTTTGTATTGAGAGACTGTACACTGTTGTATATTGGAGTTACCTCCCGGTTGGGTTTAGAGCTTGTACTTGAGGATATTGTATTATTATTATTTTGGGAGGCAGACAGTGTTGTTTTATTTCCAGTTGTACAGTGATTGATTTTAGTTACAGCAGATTTTTATTTATAGCTCTGATATCTGTTTACTTATAGTACTTTTCTTGCAGGTAGGACGCTTCGCCTATGCAGGTTGGCATAGGTGGCGGATCTGTTTGGCGGGCCCGGGTCGCAGTTTCGACCCCGGGGCGTGACAGGTGAAGCGCGCCGGCGCCGGAGCACAAGGCTCGGCCAACTTGCAAAATTCCCGAAATCTAGGGCATAAATCTGCCATTGATCCGCTTAATCATACTCCACCAAATTTGGTGGGGTAGATCCTCATCCCCTACAGTCCATGCCTACCAAGTTTGGCTCAATTTGGCCTATTGGTTGCCGAGTTCTCTCGAGGCGGAGCTAGATTAGGTTTCCGGCCAACTTTCTTTCCCGCCGGTCATGCAACATGCATGGGAAGCTCAGGACTTGCAGGGAGCATCCTAACAACTCATAAAACCTACTGCTAGGGGTCCCGGGTCCAAACAACCTTTGGTTTGGGGATCCTTACCTTGGCCGGAGTTGGTGAAGGAGGGAAGAAGCCGGAATGGGTTCCTCTTCCACGCGCGACCACGGCAGCCACCCAGGGTAGCCCACAGGCACAAGGTAACTCCTCAGAGTCTCCAAATCCAACTTGAAGAAGTTTGGTTCCAAACTTCCTTCTCCTCTCTCTCTCTCTTGGTTTGCACTCAATGGGGTTGTATCCTCGGCCAACCCAGAGCACAAGGCTTGGTCTTGAAGATGCTGAGAGGTTGGGTGACGCTTCGGACTCCCCCGACTCCTCGTGAACCACCCAAGGTAGATCAAGAGCCCTATACACTTAAATGCAAAGATACCTTCGCAAATTTTCCTCAAACCGGGTTCACACCCATTCCCAGGCTACGGGGTCCTTACAATAGGTGCATTTTGCACCCAACCCCCCATGGTTTAAGCCCCTTAATTTTTGGTACCTAAAATATATAGATTCTCTAAGAAAATATTGATTTTTCGACGCTTTTTATGCATTTCGAGAAAATCCGTTCGTCGAATTGCGAAACAGACTTCGCCACGACGTCTGGCTCGTCGAGACCTGTCAAGTAGCCTATATGTTTGCTTAGTTTGGCGCTCGTATAAAATCTCGGGCCATCTAATTCGACAGATTACAGTCTGACGCACGCACTTCGATGCACCAGGATCACCAAACGCGAAAACCGTCAGTGCCATTGCGCTCAGAACGTCGAAATTAGCTAGGATCCATTACTAATACTCCTATGTTCATATTCTAAAATAGTGAATCGGCCTTTAGTGTTCTAAGGGGAATTAAATTATAGTGTTTACTATTCACTTAAGTTGTGGGGCCTGCCCGCTTCTTTTCTGATTTCTGTTTTCGATCCGACCGTCGGATCGAAAACATATGAATATGAAACTTCTATGTTTCGACGAGACGATCGCAATGGTGACCTCGGATTTTCCAGATCAAATCCTGATCAAAAGTCGATATTTTAGGGCCACTGTTGCATTACTATCTACCAATTTTTGCTATTTAAATAATTCTGGAAATTATTTAAACCTGAATTCTGGATTTTAAAATCATGGTTACTACATCACTCACCACTTTAAGAAGTTTCGTCCCCCGAAACTTAAACTTAACTAATCCACTATTACGCCTCTAACAGGTTCACAGTAGTGACAATCAGTCACAAAATATTGACAACTCTCAGATTACTCATTTAGACCCAATCTGAATATTCCCCTTTACAGGGCAGAGTATTTCTCGGTTCTTTCGGAAGTACGTTGTCGGCCGCCCACGTGCTTTTCCAAAAGAAAAGCGAAATACCATAGATCTGTCGCCAACAACTAGTTGGGGGACATCACTCACATCGGAAGGTACATCACATACCTTCCTACACAGTCTCTATGTCGATAATATAACCTTTACCAAATGTCACACCATTACGAGGTCAATCTTTGAACCACTAGTACGGATCTGAGCCCTCTGGCTCACTGAAACATCAATCCCACGGTCGAAACCATGACCGCGACTACTCTTCACTAACAACGATTCTCAAAACCCGAATACGAAAACACATCTAAGTTCCAAACCACTATTCCGAAACCCAGCGCTCTCTCGTGACCACAAGTCATCCTAGGGTTCGTTCCTAGCCAAACTAGACATTGTATTCCTATTGCTCTGATACCATCTAATCTGTCACGCCCCGAGTTCAAAAACCAGTGTATAAATTTTTTTTTTAAAAAAAAAAATCAGAGTTGCAAAAACAGCCAGGGCAATGACAGACCGCCACATATATAGAAGAGTCCCAATCCCCTTTGGAATTGAGCCTTTTCTATATATGCACGGCTAGCTTGGCAACAACATCAGAGTACTAACTAATACAAACTACAAGCAAAAGTTACAATTAACTTTACAATTATTTACATCTGAATTACAACTCTTTCCTTTAACATCAAATAATACAAACTTTCGGCTGTCCAGGGTCAACATCTAACACGAATCTCACCAACACGTCCCGACATCCCAGCCCGCCGCTCGGCCTGAAAAAACAGTCACCCGAGGGTGTGAGATACACCGGAGTGTATCCCAGTGGGCACGACGAGCCGAGAAATAGCATCGTACCTACCTACTGGTATACAATACTAGAGGATAGTAATAATCAGGGGTTAGAATAATCAGATAGCAATCATGAAGATCAACAGATATATAATCACAGTTAGGATATGCAGATATATAATGGTGCTGTAAAGAAAGCAAACTTATAATCTGGGTACAAGCATAGGAGATACTTTTAGCAGAATTTAAAATAGGACAAACATGTATCAGGATAATCAACGCATCAAGGAGTAGGACAATCAGCAAGATAACATGAACTATAATCAAAGGCATCGCAAAGAATCATATACAGGTAGATAACTAGAAGCCAGATCAAAGAATCAAGGAGGCATGTTAAAGCAACTTAACAACACATGCATCAAATAAATGAAAACACAAAGACCCAATCACAAGCTACCATATTGGCCTTCACAAGACCTCAGGCAAGGCTGCCCACTTGGCACCACCTGGTTGACATTCCCTTCACAAGGGTCACGGGTTGCCACAGCTAACCACTTTACTGGTAAAGTACACCGCTATGGGGATCACCCCGCTAGTGTACGTGAAGAACAACGGTGCGGGCGATCATAATGCAAATGCTCAAGCTCTCGGTCCACTGACCGGGTAATCGGCAACAAGCCGGGAAATCCCCACTGGGATGCAAGGGCAAAATCAACTGAATCTCAACTCATATGCAAGACCAAGGCAAATCTCACTCAGCATAAGCAACCGAAAACTCCACTCAATCATGCAGACCAACCAAATGATACAAAACTTAAACACTATTTTTTAAGAAAACTGTTTTGAAAAGTCCAAACCCCGAAGAGATTGCCCTCGTCCTATCAAACAAGAACAGACTCAGGCGACACTACGAAGCTTGGTTTTTAGGTCTAAACCTCGCAGAGTAGTGCCTTTGTCCTATCAAACAAGAACAGACTCCGGCGACCCTACGAAGTTCGGTAAAACATCAGTTAATAAATCTATGTGTTCAGCAGTGTATCATTTGATCAGCAGGACAAGCAAGCTCACCAATCCAACATGGAAATGTTCCAAGATAAGATATAAAATACCAGAGGTACAATGAATAATCATGTAAGGCAGAATAAACTGATAACAGGCGTAGCTCAACATCTAACAACCAATCAGACAGACTAACCCCCTTATGCAACTAAACCATGTTTTTAAGAAAACCTTTAAAACAATAGGTTTTTGGGTCCCAAACCTCGTAGAGCGTTGCCCTGTCCTATCAACCAAGAACAGACTCAGGCTACCCTACAAGGCTTGGTAAAAATATTTATTTTAGAAGATCATGTATTTAGCAGCATACACGAACAACAAGGAAGCAAGCTCAACTATCAGATGACCAAACAGGCATGGCAATATGTAGAGCAATAATATAACCACTGGAAACAACTAATCAGCAGATATGGTAAAGATCACTAAAGAAATCATAATAGGCATAAAGCGGTATAACGTAGCAATAACTGAATCAAAGGAAGGGCAGGCTCAAGCATTGGTAGATCAATATAATAATCAAGCATAGGAGTGCAACTACGAAATGGCCAATCAGTCAAAGCAACTAACAGTAATATATATTGCAACCAAAGGCAGATAGGCTCAAGATAAACTAGGTTACCAAAACAGAGTCCACCAATACCGTACACCGAGGGCCGAACTGATAAAGCCCGGACCGAAGATAACCCACCTGATATAACGCAGCGGCTAAACTGAACAACTGTACGCTCAACACCCAGATGCTACCGAATAACCCTGAATGTGAATTAAGGTTCAGGAATCAACTTACTAACCAGTATATGATGTGACTTTTGCATCTAGACCCCTAGGGCTTTTAAATTTCACTTTTAGTGCCAGTTTGGGCACTGTTTCGCTCGTTCTTTCAACTGGAGATTCATTTTAACATTCCGTCACTTCCAACAGGTTACTTATGTCTTGCTGGACACCATGCTCACTCATTTGTGGCAGCACGGGTCCCGAGGCAAATTTGGCCCATAATATATGCACTAACATAGCCTAAAAGCCATTTTTATTTTCTTTGGATCAATAAAACCTAATTTAAACGCGAGCATCGCGTTCAGTGACCCCAAATTAGTAAGAACTCACTGTCGTTACTTCGCAAACAACCCAGAACACTTGGGCCATAAAACAAACCCTAGAGCTCGACAACCTTGGAACTTAAGTTTTATTTGCCAATTTAATTTCTGCTTTTACCACATGCTTAAAATGCCTCATGAATCACTGGGCTTGCTCTATTTGCAACCCAGAATCATTGGATCAACCAGAACCAACACTTAGCCTTCAATCAACATTCATATGCTCCAAACATCAATCCACACACCCCAACTTGATCTGAAGTGAGCATCAAGCTCAGGGGACCATTTGAAGCATCTTTCATATTTAAATCGAAGCCTGATTCCCAAAAATCCTCTCTATGGCATTTATCAAACACATGGTGTGCATCATTCATATATATGTAGCAAAACAAGTTCCAGCTTGTTCTCAGCAAAGAGGGCACCTAGGAGCACCCAACTTGGATAGACTTAATCTACCAAGTTACAGGAGTATTCCCATCAACTTGGGTGCAAGTTTGCACCCACGGTTTGGCCGAGTCCAAGGTTGAAGATGATGTCCAATGCTTCGAAAATTGTGATACTTCAACCAAAGCATCTGGGACCCAGCCACTTGGCCAATTGATGCTAAAACACCTCCCAAACCAACCTGAACCCATGCTTGGTGACGGGGTGCGGCGGCGGCGGCGGTGGAGCAAGCTCGAATTGGAGCTTCTTCACCAACAATGGCAACTTTCCACTCTTGGAGTTCGGGTGCAAAAGACAGCACCAATAGCTTCCTAGCAAGCTTTTAAAGGTCCGACTTGTCCCCCGCCGTCGGAGATCGCCGATTGCCGGCCCGCCATAATGGCCTCAATCTCGGATCATCCATGGCCGGCCCTTATTCGGGCTGCATGGAAGCCATGCAATAGCATGGTTGCACTTCCCTTAGTCCCAGCAACATCTCTGGGCATGTGGCCGGCGGCGGTGAAGCGCGCCGGCGCCGGAGCACAAGGCTCGGCCAACTTGCAAAATTCCGAAATCTAGGCATAATCTGCCATTGTCCGCTTAATCATACTCCACCAAATTGGTGGGGTAGATCCTCATCCCCTACAGTCCATGCCTACCAAGTTTGGCTCAATTTGGCCTATTGGTTGCCGAGTTCTCTCGAGGCGGAGCTAGATTAGGTTTCCGGCCAACTTTCTTCCCGCCGGTCATGCAACAATGCATGGGAAGCTCAGGACTTGCAGGAAGCATCCTAACAACCTCAAAAACCTACTGCTAGGGTCCCGGGTCCAAACAACCTTTGGTTTGGGGATCCTTACCTTGGCCGGAGTTTGTGAGGAGTGGAAGAAGCCGGAATGGTTTCCTCTTCCACGCGCACCACGGCAACACCCAGGTAGCCCACAGGCACAAGGTAACTCCTCAGAGTCTCCAAATCCAACTTGAAGAGTTTGGTTCCAAACTTCCTTCTCCTCCCTCTCTCTCTTGGTTTTGCACTCAAGGGGTTGTGTCCTCTCGGCCACCCAGAGCACAAGGGCTTGGGTCTTGAAGATGCTGAGAGGTTGGTGACGCTTCAAACTCCCCCGCTACTCCTCGTGAACCACCCAAGGGTAGATCAAGAGCCCTATACCTTAATGCAAAGATACCTTCGCAAATTTTCCTCAACCGGGTCACAGCAACCCTTCCCAGGCTACGGGGTCCGTACAATAGGTGCATTTTGCACCAACCCCCCCATGGTTAAGCCCTTAATTTTTGGTACCTAAAATATATAATTCCTAAGAAAATATTGATTTTCGACGCTTTTTTATGCATTTCGAGAAAAACGTTCGTCGAATTGCGAAATAAGAACTTCGCCACGACGTCCGGCTCGTCGAGACCTTCAAGTAGCCTATATGTTTGCTTAGTTTGGCGCTCGTATAAATCTCGGGCCATCTAATTCGATAGATTACGTCTAACGCACGCACTTCGATGCACCGGATCGCCAAACGCGAAAACTCGTCAGGCCATTTTGCGCTCAGAACCGTCGAAATTAGCTAGGATCCATTACTAATACTC
>CM055077.1:10105116-10159745 GCA_029204045.2 Tillandsia leiboldiana | reverse complement strand
CCAGCACCCGCTCGGCTGAAAAACCGTCACCCGAGGGTGTGAGATTACACCGAGTGTATCCCGTGGGCACGGACGAGCCGCGAAAGAAATAGCAGATGTTACCTACTGGTATTACAATACTAGAGAATGTAAGATAATCAGGGGTTAGAATAATCAGATAGGGCAATCATGAAGATCAACAGATATCTAATCACAGTTAGATATGCAATATTAACTGGTGCTGTTAAAGAAAGCAACTTAGCAATATGGGACAAGCATAGAGATACTTTTAGCAGAATTAAAATAGGACAAACATGTTATCAGGATAATCAACGCATCAAGGAGTAGGACAATCAGCAGATAACATGAAACTATATCAAAGGCATCACAAAGAATCATATACAGGTAGATAACTAGAAGCCAGATCAAAGAATCAAGGAGGCATGTTAAAGCAACTTAACAACACATGCATCAAATAAATGAAAACACAAAGACCCAATCACAAGCTACCTATTGGCCTTCACAAGGACCTCAGGCAAGGCTGCCCACTGGCAACCACCTGGTTGACCTTCCCTTCACAAGGGTTCAGGTTGCCCAGCTAACCACTTACGGTAAGTACACCGCTACGGGGGATCAGCCGCTAGTGTACGTGAAGAACAACGGTGCGGCGATCATAATGCAAATGCTCAAGCTCTCGGTCCACTGACCGGTAATCGGCAACAAGCGGGAAATCACCACTGGGATTGCAAGGGCCAAATCAACTGAATCTCAACTCATATGCAAGACCAAGGCAAATCTCAACTCAGCATAAGCTCAACGAAAAACTCAACTCAATCATGCCAGACCAACCAATGGATACAAAACTTAAACACATATTTTTTAAGAAAACGTTTTGAAAAGTCAAAACCCCGAAGAGATTGCCTCGTCCTATCAAACAAGAACAGACTCAGGCGACACTACGAAGCTTGGTTCGGTCTAACCTCGCAGAGTAGTGCCTTTGCCTATCAAACAGAAACAGACTCCGTCGACCTACGAGTTCGGTCAAAATCAGTTTAAACAATCTATGTGTTCCGCAGTGTATATTTGATCAGCAGGACAGCAAGTCACCAATCCAACATGGAAATGTTCCAGAATAAGATATAAATACCAGAGGTACAATGAATAATCATGTAAGCAGATAGATAAATGAACAGGCGTAGCTCAACATCTAACAATCCATCAGACAGACTAACCCTTATGCAACTAAACACATGTTTTTTAGAAAACCTTTGAAAAACAATAGGTTTTGGGTCCCAAACCCGTAGAGCGTTGCCCTTGTCCTATCAAACAAGAACAGACTCAGGCTACCCTACAAGGCTTGGTAAAAATATTTATTTAGAAGATCATGTATTTAGCAGCCATAACAGGCGAACAACAAGGAAGCAAGCTCAACTATCAGATGACCAAACAGGCATGGCAATATGTAGAGCAATAATATAACCACTGGAAACAACTAATCAGCAGATATGGTAAAGATCACTAAAGAAGATCATAATCAGGCATAAAGCAGGTATAACGTAGCAAATAACTGAATCAAAGGAAGGGCAGGCTCAAGCATGGTAGATCAATATAATAATCAAGCATAGGAGGTGCAACTACGAAAGGCCAATCAGTCAAAGCAACTAACAGTAATTATATTGCAACCAAAGGCAGACAGGCTCAAGAAAACTAGGTTACCAAAAACAGGAGTCCAACCAATACCGTACACCGAGGGCCGAACTGATAAGCCCGGACCGAAGATAACCCACCTGATATAACGCAGGCGGCTAAACTGAACAACTGTACGCTCAGCACACCAGATGCTACCGAATAACCCTGAATGTGAATTAAGGTTCAGGAATCAACTTACTAACCAGTATATGATGTGACTTTTGCATCTAGACCCTAGGGCTTTTAAATTTTCACTTTTAGTGCCAGTTTGGGCACTGTTTTCGCCGTTCTTTCAACTGGAGATTCATTTTAACATTCCGTCACTTCCAACAGGTTACTTATGTCTTGCTGGACACCGTGCTCACTCATTTGTGGCAGCACGGGTCCGAGGCAAATTTTGGCCCATAATATATGCACTAATAGCCTAAAAGCCATTTTGTTTCTTTGGATCAACAAAACCTAATTTAAACGCGAGCATCGCGTTCAGTGACCCCAAATTAGTCAAGAACTCACTGTCGCGACTTCGCAAACAACCCAGAACAACCTTGGGCCATAAAACAAACCCTAGAGTCGACAACCTTGGAACTTAAGTTTTATTGTGCCAATTTAATTTCTGCTTTTACCACATGCTTAAAATGCCTCATGAATCACTGGGCTTGCTCTATTTGCAACCAGAATCATTGGATCAACCAGAACCAACACTTAGCCTTCAATCAACATTCATAATGCTCCAAACATCAATCCACACAGACCCAACTTGATCTGAAGTGAGCATCAAGCTCTGGGACCATTTGAAGCATTTTCATATTTAAATCGAAGCCTGATCCACAACAAAATCCTCTTTATGGCATTTTATCAAACACATGGGTGCATCATTCATATATATGTAGCAAAACAAGTTCGAAGCTTGTTCTCAGCAAAGAGGGCACTAGAGCACCCAACTTGGATAGACTTAATCTACAACGTTACAGGAGTATTCCCACAACTTCGGTGCAAGTGCACCCATGGTTTGGCCGAGTCCAAGGTGAAGATGATGTCCAATGCTTCAAAAATTGTGATACTTCAACCAAAGCATCTGGGACCCAGCCACTTGGCCAATTTGATGCTAAACACACCTCCCAAACCAACCTGAACCCATAGTTGGTGACGGGGTTTGCATGCGGAGCGGCGGCGGCGGGTTGGACAAGCTCGAATTGGAGCTTTCTTCACCAACAATGGCAACTTTACACTCATTGGATTTCGGGTGCAAAAGACAGCACAATAGCTTCCTAGCAAGCTTTTAGGAAGGTCCGGACTTGTCCCCGCCGTCGGAGATCGCGGATTGCGGCCGCCATTAATGGCCTCAATCAGGATCATCCATGGCCGGCCTTATTGGGCTTGCATGGAAGCCATGCAATAGCATGGTTGCACTTCCTTAGTCCCAGAACATCTCGGGCATGTGGCCGGCGGCGGTGATGTGGGGACCCGGATCCCACGAACGAGATTACTGGTTCATCTACAGCTCCCGGAGGCCTATGTGGCATGTTGGTGGGATGGTGCCCCAATTGGACATTAGGGTTGGGCTCAGTGTGTTTAAATGGATCACGTGGGTGATCGGTGGATCCGTCGGAGCTCAGAAGTGGTTTCGCGCGCCATGGATATTAAAATAGGACCCAGCGTTAAGTTTGGATCAAGGAACATCTTCCGGATGCCTCGGCAATTTTTAGATCGGGTTGGGAATTTGGCAAATTGGACTTGGATTTGGACATTCAGCGCGCGAAAACGATTGAAAATGGACTGTCACCTGGCTTTTCCGGAGTCCGGGGTGATTCGGCACTGTTTTGAGGCAAGGGGTACTGTTCCCGGCACCGGCGTGCGAGGTGGCGCGGCGGCGGGCAGCGGGGAGCAGGACAGCGGCGGGTGCGCGGTCCACCGCGGAGGCGTGCACCGGTCGAGGGCCACGTGGCGGTTCCCGGTTGGGCCGGCGCAGCGGGCGCGGTCCACGGGAAAGGCGGGTGTACGGTGGACCGGTGGGGGGACACGTGCGCAAACGAGTTGGCCGTCCACGTGCACCCGGTCCACGGTGCACTGCGGGCGCCTCGGGAAGCGTGCGCGTAGAGGCGCAGGCCGGCGGGGAGCAGGGGAAAAGAGCGAAAGTGGGCGCGTTGTCGGGCGGTTCCCGCGCTTGGGGGGAAACGTGTCGGCGTCTGGGGGCGGCCACATGTCGCGCGGGGAGCGGCGGGGGTTGCTGTCGCCTGTTTGGCGAGCGACGTGGAGGATCAGGGTGGATTCGGGCGGCTACAGTGCTCGCGCGCCGGGGATTGCGGCTGCTACAGTGCGCGCCGAAAGTTCCTGCGCCCGGAAAATTGACATATCCGGTATTTCTTCAATTGTTTCTGCAGCCTATAACCGCGATCGCGAGCCTCTTCTTTCCTTTTTTCGCCATTTCCGAGCCTCCTCTCGCATGGGTTGCCTTCAGCAAAGTGATCCCCGAGTTTGGCTGCATCCTTCTGACAAAGTTTTGGGATTTTTTGGTGGCACGCTATCGAGGTTCCATTTTTACGGTGCGGCGCGACGCTCGTCCTTTTGGGTTCCCCTTCGTCGCGTTTCGGTGCACGAGCTCCCCCAGCCTACTCCCACCACCTTTTCGCGTGAATTTCTTCGCCGCTGGATCGCGACGGACAGATCTACGATCTTGGTATTTTCAGCTTTCCCTCATTTCGCGCTTTTCGAGGTGTTTGTTCGAGCTTACTGTGACCCATTTCTGTGAAGGGGATTGGACAGCGGCTTGGTATTCGGCGTTATCTCCGCAACGGCATCGTTTGACGACGTCTTGAGGTGGAAGATTGACGTTCTTCCTATTTGACCGAAACCGATCGATGAGCCATGAGCAGTTGATTGCGAGAGCTCTAACAGGCCTTGGAGGACCGAACCCCACGTATGTGGCAAAATACGGGGATGATTGTGGCTAGGGGTGAAAGGGCAACCAAGATCGGATATAGCTGGTTTTCGCAAAATCTATTTATTTCATCTACGCGGCGCAAGGAATATCACAGTATTTTTATTGGATTTTTCTGAGTTTTGCCCGAAGGTATAGTTCTTCCCTTATCTGTAAATGGGATTACAGTTATGTTGCTGTGTGGTTTGCGCACCTGTACTGTGGATTTGTAACTCGGCCTACGCGGCTCGGAATTGGACGTGCAGGTACTCGTTTCGAAGGTATCGACGCGAGGATTGCTGTGGTATTTTTATTGGATTTTTTGGGCACTTCGGCAGGTGAAATAAGCACGACTTTGGGACTGACTTTCAGATTGTGTATACTGGTTAGTTTTTGGAATAAAAGTGTAATGTTGAGCCTTATTGATGTACTCAGGGGTGTTTTCAGTTGTTTGGAGCCAAGGCTTGCGCGACTTGTACGAGGGTGTTTGGTTGGCAGATTTGGACCTGGGCGTCTACCCACTTCACCGACTTCAGGTTTGCCTTGTTTAAGCGCTTCAGGTGGGTAAGCTTATTATCAGTAACTGTTAAGGCAATGAATATGTTGTGGCAAATATAAGTGCACTTGTGGGGATGTCACCCCTCTATGACTGATGCATGCATGTTTAGGGTACATGGTTTATGTTGGTAAGTAGGTAAGCTTGATAATGATATTGTATAAATGATTGCAAGAATAGTATTTATGAGGTATACTGAGGACTTGCATGACTTGGACATCTATGTGATGACTAGTGTAAGCTTACCTAGGATAATGTTACCCTATGAGATTATGTAACATGCCATGTTAGCGCATAGCCTTTATGTGGTTGGTTTATGCTTTGGGACAGGATTTCGTTAGCTATGTGCGGATTTGTACTCTGAGGAGTTATTATGATCGTTCTATGTGAACCTTGAATTGTGGACAGGTCTAGTTTTGGGATTCTGGCATGTTGTTTATTCCTAAAGGATTATTATTATGCTTTACCCCCCTTTATTTCCTTGAGGACTTTGCATGCTTGTATGGTCATGTAGTTAGGCCAATTTTACTGCTGCACTACTTATGGGAACTTGACTTAGGAGAAACCATGCTTTTCCTTTCTCCGCCTTTGCTAGTCAAGTGGACAGTGTTGCTCGGGTTCGAGCAGGGGTCTGGATAGGGTAGTCAGGACTTCGTGTCTGGGACAGGTTGGCTTAGGTGTGGGGTTGCGGCAACCGGGGATATTGGGCGGTGACCGGATGTTTCTCTATGCACCTGATTGGGTATCAGTTTTCTTTAGTGGATGGAGTTTCCACTTATCGTTCAGTTGCATCCGATTGAGGTCGGGTCTTTCCTGGTGGTTGAGTTTTCCCACTTTGATCAGATTGATGATCAAGTCCTGCTCGTTTAGAGATACTGGTGACATTGATGGCAGAGATGCTTTACTCGTGTGTGGTAGCTCCCCCTCGAGTGCCGCTTCCGGAGTAGGCTTCGACCGTGTTGGGTTCGGTCAGACCGTGTGGGTTCCGGTCAGACCGTGTCGGGTGCCGGTCAGACCGTGGTTGGGTTCCGGTCATTTGGACAGTGGAGATACTGATGTTCGGGAGATTGGTGACAGAGCAGGAAGTACCCCGGGTTTTATACCCGTTCATTCGATTGAGTTCAATTTCGGTCAAATACTTTATTAGTTACACTCGTGCCTGGGGGCCGAGTGCAGACTAGTAGTAGACCAGTGATAGTACTGTTGAGAGCCGTCTGGTTGACGGTGGTCCCGTGTCGTGGCGAGTACTTTGACCGCCGTGTGAGAGGTTGAGCTCATGATTCTATCCGTTCTGAGAGAGAGCGTGGGATTTTGACCATAGCCTGCATGATCACTCTACTCGATAGCGAGCTAGTCCGTTGGACGCCCTACGGTAATTCCTGCTGTCAGCGGGAGGTTGGTTGTAGGTGGATCAGGTGTGACTGGACCAGATGTGGCAGGTCGCTCGTTGGGTCGGATTGGTGCACTTCATGTGCTAGTGGTTGCATACCACTGTTGGTTCTCCCCCTTTTTTGCCTTTAGTTAGGGACAGGGTAGCTGTCGAGAGTCTCCAGCCTACTCATTTCAGTCTTATGACTTGGGTTAGTTTTTGTCTCTGAGGACTTGGTGGGCAGACCGTCGGGTCTGGCGGTGGTACCCACTGAGAACTCCCTTTTGGTGGAGTTCTCACACCCTTTGGGGGTTTTCCCCCCCCTTTTTCCTCTCCTCTCCTTGTTTTGCAGAGTCTTAGCGGGTGTTGCCGACTCTGCGGATGTTGATCGGGCGAGGGAGTCGCGAGCTAGATCCCTACCCGTCGTTGGAGAGTAGCGGTACCCTTCAGAGGAGATCATCAGTGGATTAGTTGTTTCTTTTTCCTCTTTTGAGAGACTATTGTAGTGAGGATATTTTGTATTGAGAGACTGTACATGTTGTATATGGAGTTACCTCCCGGTTGGGTTTAGAGCTTGTACTTGAGGATATTGTATTATTATATTTTGGGAGGCAGACAGTGTTGTTTATTTCCAGTTGTACAGTGATTGATTTTAGTACAGCAGATTTTTATTTATAGCTCTGATATCTGTTTACTTATAGTACTTTTCTTGCAGGTAGGACGCTTCGCCTATGCAGGTTGGCATAGGTGGCGGATCTGTTTGGCGGGCCCGGGTCGCAGTTTCGACCCGGGGCGTGACAGGTGAAGCGCGCCGGCGCCGGAGCACAAGGCTCGGCCAACTTGCAAAATTCCCGAAATCTAGGGCAAAAATCTGCCATGGATCCGCTTAATCATACTCCACCAAATTTGGTGGGGTTAGATCCTCATCCCTACAGTCCATGCTACCAAGTTTGGCTCAATTTGGCCTATTGGTTGCCGAGTTCTCTCGAGGCGGAGCTAGTATTAGGTTTCGGCCAACTTTCTTTCCCGCCGGTCATGCAACATGCATGGGAAGCTCAGGACTTGCAGGGAGCATCCTAACAACTCATAAAACCTACTGCTAGGGGTCCCGGGTCCAAACACCTTTGGTTTGGGGATCCTTACCTTGGCCGGAGTTGGGTGAAGGAGGGAAGAAGCCGGAATGGGTTCCTCTTCCACGCGCGACCACGGCAGCCACCCAGGGTAGCCCACAGGCACAAGGTAACTCCTCAGAGTCTCCAAATCCAACTTGAAGAAGTTTGGTTCCAAACTTCCTTCTCCTCTCTCTCTCTCTTGGTTTGCACTCAATGGGGTTGTATCCTCGGCCAACCCAGAGCACAAGGCTTGGTCTTGAAGATGCTGAGAGGTTGGGTGACGCTTCGGACTCCCCCGACTCCTCGTGAACCACCCAAGGTAGATCAAGAGCCCTATACACTTAAATGCAAAGATACCTTCGCAAATTTTCCTCAAACCGGGTTCACACCCATTCCCAGGCTACGGGGTCCTTACAATAGGTGCATTTTGCACCCAACCCCCCATGGTTTAAGCCCCTTAATTTTTGGTACCTAAAATATATAGATTCTCTAAGAAAATATTGATTTTTCGACGCTTTTTAGCATTTCGAGGAAAATCCGTTCGTCGAATTGCGAAACAGACTTCGCCACGACGTCTGGCTCGTCGAGACCTGTCAAGTAGCCTATATGTTTGCTTAGTTTGGCGCTCGTATAAAATCTCGGGCCATCTAATTCGACAGATTACAGTCTGACGCACGCACTTCGATGCACCAGGATCACCAAACGCGAAAACCGTCAGTGCCATTGCGCTCAGAACGTCGAAATTAGCTAGGATCCATTACTAATACTCCTATGTTCATATTCTAAAATAGTGAATCGGCCTTTAGTGTTCTAAGGGGAATTAAATTATAGTGTTTACTATTCACTTAAGTTGTGGGGCCTGCCCGCTTCTTTTCTGATTTCTGTTTTCGATCCGACCGTCGGATCGAAAACATATGAATATGAAACTTCTATGTTTCGACGAGACGATCGCAATGGTGACCTCGGATTTTCCAGATCAAATCCTGATCAAAAGTCGATATTTTAGGGCCACTGTTGCATTACTATCTACCAATTTTTGCTATTTAAATAATTCTGGAAATTATTTAAACCTGAATTCTGGATTTTAAAATCATGGTTACTACATCACTCACCACTTTAAGAAGTTTCGTCCCCGAAACTTAAACTTAACTAATCCACTATTACGCCTCTAACAGGTTCACAGTAGTGACAATCAGTCACAAAATATTGACAACTCTCAGATTACTCATTTAGACCCAATCTGAATATTCCCCTTTACAGGGCAGAGTATTTCTCGGTTCTTTCGGAAGTACGTTGTCGGCCGCCCAACGTGCTTTCCAAAAGAAAAGCGAAATACCATAGATCTGTCGCCAACAACTAGTTGGGGACATCACTCACATCTGAAGGTACATCACATACCTTCCTACACAGTCTCTATGTCGATAATATAACCTTTACCAAATGTCACTACCATTACGAGGTCAATCTTTGAACCACTAGTACGGATCTGAGCCCTCTGGCTCAACTGAAACATCAATCCCACGGTCGAAACCATGACCGCGACTACTCTTCACTAACAACGATTCTCAAAACCCGAATACGAAACACATCTAAGTTCCAAACCACTATTCCGAAACCCAGCGCTCTCTCGTGACCACAAGTCATCCTAGGGTTCGTTCCTAGCCAAACCTAGACATTGTATTCCTATTGCTCTGATACCATCTAATCTGTCACGCCCCGAGTTCAAAAACCAGTGTATAAATTTTTTTTTTTAAAAAAAAAAATCAGAGTTGCAAAAACAGCCAGGGCAATGACAGACCGCCACATATATAGAAGAGTCACAATCCCCTTTGGAATTGAGCCTTTTCTATATATGCACGGCTAGCTTGGCAACAACATCAGAGTACTAACTACGTACAACTACAAGCAAAAGTTACAATTAACTTTACAATTATTTACATCTGAATTACAACTCTTTCCTTTAACATCAAATAATACATGAACTTTCGGCTGTCCAGGGTCAACATCTAATACGGAATCTCACCAACACGTCCCGACATCCCAGCACCCGCTCGGCCTGAAAAACAGTCACCCGAGGGTGTGAGATACACCGGAGTGTATCCCAGTGGGCACGACGAGCCGAGAAATAGCAGATCGTACCTACTGGTATACAATACTAGAGGATAGTAATAATCAGGGGTTAGAATAATCAGATAGGCAATCATGAAGATCAACAGATATATAATCACAGTTAGGATATGCAGATATATAACTGGTGCTGTAAAGAAAGCAAAACTTATAATCTGGGTACAAGCATAGGAGATACTTTTAGCAGAATTTAAAATAGGACAAACATGTATCAGGATAATCAACGCATCAAGGAGTAGGACAATCAGCAAGATAACAATGAAACTATAATCAAAGGCATCGCAAAGAATCATATACAGGTAGATAACTAGAAGCCAGATCAAAGAATCAAGGAGGCATGTTAAAGCAACTTAACAACACATGCATCAAATAAATGAAAACACAAAGACCCAATCACAAGCTACCATATTGGCCTTCACAAGACCTCAGGCAAGGCTGCCCACTTGGCACCACCTGGTTGACATTCCCTTCACAAGGGTCACGGGTTGCCACAGCTAACCACTTTACTGGTAAAGTACACCGCTATGGGGGATCAGCCCGCTAGTGTACGTGAAGAACAACGGTGCGGGCGATCATAATGCAAATGCTCAAGCTCTCGGTCCACTGACCGGGTAATCGGCAACAAGCCGGGAAATCCCCACTGGGATGCAAGGGCAAAATCAACTGAATCTCAACTCATATGCAAGACCAAGGCAAATCTCAACTCAGCATAAGCTCAACCGAAAAACTCAACTCAATCATGCAGACCAACCAAATGATACAAAACTTAAACACATATTTTTAAGAAAACTGTTTTGAAAAGTCCAAACCCCGAAGAGAATTGCCCTCGTCCTATCAAACAAGAACAGACTCAGGCGACACTACGAAGCTTGGGTTTTAGGTCTAAACCTCGCAGAGTAGTGCCTTTGTCCTATCAAACAAGAACAGACTCCGGCGACCCTACGAAGTTCGGTAAAACATCAGTTAAATAAATCTATGTGTTCAGCAGTGTATCATTTGATCAGCAGGACAAGCAAGCTCACCAATCCAACATGGAAATGTTCCAAGATAAGATATAAATACCAGAGGTACAATGAATAATCATGTAAGGCAGAATAGAACTGATAACAGGCGTAGCTCAACATCTAATAACCAATCAGACAGACTAACCCCTTATGCAACTAAACACATGTTTTTAAGAAAACCTTTGAAAACAATAGGTTTTTGGGTCCCAAACCTCGTAGAGCGTTGCCCTTGTCCTATCAAACAAGAACAGACTCAGGCTACCCTACAAGGCTTGGTAAAAATATTTATTTTAGAAGATCATGTATTTAGCAGCATAACAGGCGAACAACAAGGAAGCAAGCTCAACTATCAGATGACCAAACAGGCATGGCAATATGTAGAGCAATAATATAACCACTGGAAACAACTAATCAGCAGATATGGTAAAGATCACTAAAGAAATTCATAATTAGGCATAAAGCAGGTATAACGTAGCAAATAACTGAATCAAAGGAAGGGCAGGCTCAAGCATTGGTAGATCAATATAATAATCAAGCATAGGAGTGCAACTACGAAATGGCCAATCAGTCAAAGCAACTAACAGTAATATATATTGCAACCAAAGGCAGATAGGCTCAAGATAAACTAGGTTACCAAAAACAGGAGTCCAACCAATACCGTACACCGAGGGCCGAACTGATAAAGCCCGGACCGAAGATAACCCACCTGATATAACGCAGGCGGCTAAACTGAACCAACTGTACGCTCAACACACCAGATGCTACCGAATAACCCTGAATGTGAATTAAGGTTCAGGAATCAACTTACTAACCAGTATATGATGTGACTTTTGCATCTAGACCCCTAGGGCTTTTAAATTTTCACTTTTAGTGCCAGTTTGGGCACTGTTTTCGCTCGTTCTTTCAACTGGAGATTCATTTTAACATTCCGTCACTTCCAACAGGTTACTTATGTCTTGCTGGACACCATGCTCACTCATTTGTGGCAGCACGGGTCCCGAGGCAAATTTTGGCCCATAATATATGCACTAACATAGCCTAAAAGCCATTTTATTTCTTTGGATCAATAAAACCTAATTTAAACGCGAGCATCGCGTTCAGTGACCCCAAATTAGTCAAGAACTCACTGTCGTGACTTCGCAAACAACCCAGAACCAACCTTGGGCCATAAAACAAACCCTAGAGCTCGACAACCTTGGAACTTAAGTTTTATTGTGCCAATTTAATTTCTGCTTTTACCACATGCTTAAAATGCCTCATGAATCACTGGGCTTGCTCTATTTGCAACCCAGAATCATTGGATCAACCAGAACCAACACTTAGCCTTCAATCAACATTCATAATGCTCCAAACATCAATCCATACAGACCCAACTTGATCTGAAGTGAGCATCAAGCTCAGGGGACCATTTGAAGCATCTTTCATATTTAAATCGAAGCCTGATTCCAACAAAATCCTCTCTATGGCATTTTATCAAACACATGGTGTGCATCATTCATATATATGTAGCAAAACAAGTTCCAAGCTTGTTCTAAGCAAAGAGGGCACCTAGGAGCACCCAACTTGGATAGACTTAATCTACAAAGTTACAGGAGTATTCCCATCAACTTGGGTGCAAGTTTGCACCCACGGTTTGGCTGAGTCCAAGGTTGAAGATGATGTCCAATGCTTCGAAAATTGTGATACTTCAACCAAAGCATCTGGGACCCAGCCACTTGGCCAATTTGATGCTAAAACACCTCCCAAACCAACCTGAACCCATGCTTGGTGACGGGGTGCGGCGGCGGCGGCGGTGGAGCAAGCTCGAATTGGAGCTTCTTCACCAACAATGGCAACTTTCCACTCATTGGATTTCGGGTGCAAAAGACAGCACCAATAGCTTCCTAGCAAGCTTTTAGGAAGGTCAGGACTTGTCCCCGCCGTCGGAGATCGCCGGATTGCCGGCCGCCATTAATGGCCTCAATCTCGGATCATCCATGGCCGGCCCTTATTCGGGCTGCATGGAAGCCATGCAATAGCATGGTTGCACTTCCCTTACTCCCAGCAACATCTATGGGCATGTGGCCGGCGGCGGTGAAGCGCGCCGGCGCCGGAGCACAAGGCTCGGCCAACTTGCAAAATTCCCGAAATCTAGGGCATAAATCTGCCATTGATCCGCTTAATCATACTCCACCAAATTTGGTGGGGTAGATCCTCATCCCCTACAGTCCATGCCTACCAAGTTTGGCTCAATTTGGCCTATTGGTTGCCGAGTTCTCTCGAGGCGGAGCTAGATTAGGTTTCCGGCCAACTTTCTTTCCCGCCGGTCATGCAACATGCATGGGAAGCTCAGGACTTGCAGGGAGCATCCTAACAACTCATAAAACCTACTGCTAGGGGTCCCGGGTCCAAACAACCTTTGGTTTGGGGATCCTTACCTTGGCCGGAGTTGGTGAAGGAGGGAAGAAGCCGGAATGGGTTCCTCTTCCACGCGCGACCACGGCAGCCACCCAGGGTAGCCCACAGGCACAAGGTAACTCCTCAGAGTCTCCAAATCCAACTTGAAGAAGTTTGGTTCCAAACTTCCTTCTCCTCCCTCTCTCTCTTGGTTTGCACTCAATGGGGTTGTGTCCTCGGCCAACCCAGAGCACAAGGCTTGGTCTTGAAGATGCTGAGAGGTTGGGTGACGCTTCGAACTCCCCCGACTCCTCGTGAACCACCCAAGGTAGATCAAGAGCCCTATACACTTAAATGCAAAGATACCTTCGCAAATTTTCCTCAAACCGGGTTCACACCCATTCCCAGGCTACGGGGTCCTTACAATAGGTGCATTTTGCACCCAACCCCCCATGGTTTAAGCCCCTTAATTTTTGGTACCTAAAATATATAGATTCTCTAAGAAAATATTGATTTTTCGACGCTTTTTATGCATTTCGAGAAAATCCGTTCGTCGAATTGCGAAATAGACTTCGCCACGACGTCCGGCTCGTCGAGACCTGTCAAGTAGCCTATATGTTTGCTTAGTTTGGCGCTCGTATAAAATCTCGGGCCATCTAATTCGATAGATTACAGTCTAACGCACGCACTTCGATGCACCAGGATCGCCAAACGCGAAAACCGTCAGTGCCATTGCGCTCAGAACGTCGAAATTAGCTAGGATCCATTACTAATACTCCTATGTTCATATTCTAAAACAGTGAATCGGCCTTTAGTGTTCTAAGGGGAATTAAATTATAGTGTTTACTATTCACTTAAGTTGTGGGGCCTGCCCGCTTCTTTTCTGATTTCTGTTTTCGATTCGACCGTCGGATCGAAAACATATGAATATGAAACTTCTATGTTTCGACGAGACGATCGCAATGGTGACCTCGGATTTTCCAAATCAAATCCCGATCAAAAGTCGATATTTTAGGGCCACTGTTGCACTACTATCTACCAATTTTTGCTATTTAAATAATTCTGGAAATTATTTAAACCTGAATTCTGGATTTTAAAATCATGGTTACTACACGAGCGGAGAAGATCTACTAGGAGCGTATGGAAAAAGGTCGAGTCGTCTGTGAGTACGGTATATCACCTTTGTACGTGTTATAATTCTAGTGGATTTCGCCGTGTTATCGGTCCCGTGGTTTTTTACTCCGGTTTTGGAGTTTTCCACGTAAAAATCTTGCGTGTTATATTTTCATTTCCGCATTGGGTTTTATAGCGCAACGATTTTTGAGTGTTTATTGTTTACACCTATTCACCCCCCCTCTAGGTGGTTTTTCCCCTATTTAGATCCATATCTTAACATAACCCAACAAATAGAGCATTTAAGAAGTGATTTTGATTTTTAAAATCAAAATTTAAAAATTTAAAATTTAAAATTTAAAAAATTTAAAATTTAAAATTTTAAAGTTTAAATTTAAGTTTTAAATTTTAAAGTTTAAATTTAAATTTTAAATTTTAAAATAAAATTTAAAATTATATATTTTAATTTTCAAATTATTATTTTTAAATTTTTAAAATTTTAAATTTTAAAATTTTAAATTTCAAAATTTTAACCCTGCAAACCCAACATTCCACTCCTTCGCGGACACCTCACGCGTTCCGAGCTCGAGCTCACGCGAACTCCCCACCTTCGAGCTCCAGCTCCAGCTCGATCCCCACCTCCGATCAACCTACCCAAACCCAACCTCCCCTGGCAATCTCGCTCCCACCCGCGTGCGCTCACGCGATCACACCCCCCCAACCCGAGCTCGCCCCCTCTCCCCCATCTCCCCTCTTCCCCCGATCCCATCCCCCCCACTACCGCCTCCTCCGACTCCGACGACGACGACGGCGATGATCTAGGGTTAGTGTTCCGCGCTCCGGCTCCGCTGCCGCGGCCGCTCCCTTGCGCCGCTCGTCGTCGCTGGTGCCCAACCTCGACGAGCAGGGCCCGCCGCAGGATTTCGGGTTAGATCTCGGTTTTCGCTTGCGCATCTCATTTTTGTAACTTTTTGTTCCATGATGCTGATTCTTGGGTTGGATTGAGAGGTGCGGGCTCCGCTTTGTGAGCTCTGGGCAATTCTGGGTGCAATTGCACTTGCTTTTGAATTGGACTGAGTTTTTCAAATTCTTACTGGTTGTAGGATTGAGATCGTGGAGATGAAAATTGGTTAAGAAATAAGCATCGTATAGCAAACTAGGTGCAGCTCATTGTACAGAAAGTTGTAAGTTCTTCTCTGTTAAGAACTTGGACTTTTTCTGTCAAAGCTACTAGCTAGTATTTAGATTGGATCTGACAAATTAGAGATGAATGTCATTTAATTTTTCAAGTTGGAGGCTGAACAGTGTAATGTTGTGATCGTTGGTCCTTCATCTTATAGTGATTCTCTTCTTGTTGTATAATTAGGATCCAAGAAAACATTTATAGCTAGCCGATACCTAATGAAACCTGCAGCTGAAAATTTGTTGTTGTTTTGAATGTAATTCCATAAGGGACCTCTGATAAACACCTGTTGCCATAGTTGGAGAAGATGTACATAGTATGAGTTTCGGGTAGAAGGTATAGTTGAGAAAGAAAAGGTTATTAAGCTAGTCGATGTAGCTGAGCTAGTCGGTTATCCTCAAATTCACTTTTCTCTTGTTCCAAGAATATTTTGTACTGCAAGCAATGAATGGAGTACTAGTTGCTGTTGGTGGATAATCATTGGTTAATACCAACTTCTAGATGGCTTATTCCATGCTTAATTACGCTTTAGGTGTTGCAGACAACACAAACAGCATGGATAAACTTGGAAAAATTAATTGCACAAATTTGAGAACAAGATACTATTAAGAAAACCTTCTTTAGGCCTTTTTTGGCATCCTAGATTTGAATTTAGTAAGATGGGAAACTGATGTTGGTTAGGGTGTGGAGCTGGTGAGATACAATGAAACTTTTTCCATTCTTGTTTAGTCCCAATCTCTTGGTTGGGATTGTGTTCAATGGGGAAGCACTATTAATAGTAATTTGGTTCATCCGAATCCCCATTAAAGTTTTTAGAACTTGTTTGGTATCTAAATTTTCTGTGTTCCTTTTTTTTAAAAAAAAAAAAAATTTGCGCCGCTTGATCTTTTATGCTTGAACTGTTATGTTGGTGTGGTATCAAACTGGGGCATCTTTTTTCCTTTTATGCTTGCCTTGCATCTTATAACTAGCTGCTTTATTCCTGTTGGTTGGTTTGCAAACTCATCTTTTGAGGTGAAAAAAATATAAACATCAGTATGTTGAAATCAAATTAATAATCAAGAACAAATTCAAGTGAAACCATTCCAAAAAAAAAAAAAAACATTAGTTATTGCCAATTATTATGCAGTTTGCTATTGCCATCAACTTTTGGTTTCTTGTTTTGTTGTGTGTTTTCTGATGGTATTTTGTTTTCCTTTTAAATTGTACTCTTGGATCTGAGGGGTATTTATTTAATTGGTTAAATTTTGGTCCAGCTTAATTCTTATTATGTAAAATAAAAATATAGAATTTAAGTTAATTGTTATATATATATATATATATATATATATATATATATATATATATATATATATATATATATATATATATATATATGATTCAAATGAACGTTTATTTTTTGGACTTAGAAATTTAACTTAACATTCAAATGAACGGTAAGTTAATTGAATATTAAATTCTGTCCATTTCAGGATAGTTGGTGTTGTATGGAGTGGTTATCGAGCCTATTTCATTAGCTGGTTTGTTTGCTTTTGCTCAGAGAATAAGATTTCTGGATTTGGTGAGAGAGTTTAGGGTTGTTAGTTTTCCTTGTAAATGTCTAATTCTTTTTCCATATTGATTTAAAGCTAACTTCTTTTGCTACTGCAGTGCTTGAACAATTAGGAGTGGCGAGTCTCTGATTGTGCTTTCGATCACAGTTCTCATATAGAGGCCTAAGCTACGGTATTCACTCTAGTTCTTGAGTTTTTCTTGCTCTGTCTGTAGCTATGCTCTTCTTCATGATTTTTTGTACTCTTGGAAATCTGCTTTACAAAATAAGAGTTTGTCGGTGGATTTACATGTTTCAATCATCTTTTTATATTATGATGTAATATTGTTATTTTTTGTGTTAATTCATAGTTGCTTGAAAGTTATATTAATTTTCTTTTGCTTTTGTAGTGTGTTAAGTTTAGCTACTTTGATATTCTTTTTCAGTGTTTTCTCATGGATAGTAGTAGCAAGGCTAAGAGATGGGTAGACTATAGCAGAGTGAGTAAAGAATATTTGGATGGAGTGGAGGCCTTTCTTAATTTTGCATTTGAAAATAATTCCATTGATAGAAAAATTCCCTGCCCTTGTCAAAAAGGTGTGCTTTACTATCACCAAATTAGGGCAGAAGCATTCGATCATCTTGTGATCAATGGAATTATGCCAGGATATGATTCTTGGTTTTATCGCGGAGAAACAACATCATTGTTAAGTCCTTCACCGGGAGTTCATTTAGAATAGAAAAACTATAAAAGTGATGACATGATAGGAAGGTTACATGATACTTTTGGAGTACACAATCTAGCAGCTGATATAGACATGGATTGTGGGGACTCGGCAGAGCCAAATGTAGATGATTTTGGTATAGGATTTTGGTATAGAACAACCGGCGGAGCAGTTTTCTTCGGAATTTGAGAAGTTCAAAGAGCTATTAAGAGATGTTGATGAAGAATTATATCCAGGATGCCGTAAATTTTCCAAATTGTCCTTTATATTACATCTTTATAATATAAAGTGTCATTTTGGATGGTCAAATGAATCAGTTGGCGCATTGCTTAAACTTTTAATAGATGTACCATGTCGTTTTTGTTCCATGATGCCGGTAATTTTTTTTTTTTTTCTTTCTGGTTTGTTGAATATTTAGATGTTCTTTCTGAAAGATCTTCAGTTTGATCTTTTATTCTTTTTACATCTAGCAGATTCTGGTACACAGATGAAGTATACTATTGATACTCAAACTCAAATTTTGATGTGACCTAATTTTTGTGTCCACATCATAAAAATATCAAGTGATCAGCTAAGGCAGTATAGAATTACAATAATGATCAGCTAAGGCAGCATCCGATTAACAATCTTATTGAGAAAGATTTTTCTATAAATAGGAGACTGTCGTAGCAAAGTTTTTCCTTCGCCTGTCGGTTCTGATTATGTTGATTTTTCTATTAGGTCTGGTATTTGACTTAATTCATTAATGATTTAGCTAATAATTTGCACATGAAAACTAAAAGTTGGATCATCCTTGCATGATGATCAACCAATTGTATACCCATATCCTGATTGGGCAGCTATGCAGGTATGATTACTTTTAACCTTTCTATTTGCCCTGTCTCTACTATATGTTGAGCACTTTGTATTAATCTAGTTCCTTCTCCATTTAGGCCTACTATGGGCCTGGTGTGATGCCGCCTCCATATTTTGGCACTGCAGTTGCCCCTGGTCATGCACCTCCTCCATATATGTGGGCTCCTCAGGTACTTGAAGTTTATTTCTACCCTTCTATACCTTACTGTGCAACTTGAAATATTCCATTTTCCAAGTAAACTTCTGCTTTGAAAAGTAATAGGGATTTGCGACTGATAGGTTAGCTAATATCGTTAGCGTAGACGAGTTAAAAAGTTACATCATCAACTGGTAGGTTAGGTAATATCATCAACATTCAACAACCTTTTAGGCAGGCATATTAATCAACAATATGATTTGATGAACAGGACGATCAACTAAATATGATGACACTTTCAATGTTAACAGTTCACTCGATTGCTCAATTCTACTAGCAAAATAGCATTTTATAACGTTGAAGTATGGGAACCTATTTCGTTGGTCAAGCTTGTATCGCTTATATTCACATACCTAATGATGTACAAGAAAGATGTAGAAGAGAATGCATGTTAGACAGAAAGAAAAGAGCCATGACAAGAAGTAAATCACGGAAAAACTTTTGCAAACTCTGATTTTTTTTAAAAAAAATTAAACTATGAAGTTTGTCTGTTTGCATGTTGGAAGACAATATGCCGTGAAGGCGTTTCGTATCATCGTAGCGAACAATTAAACCCTTTGTTAATGTGGGGTTTCGTTAAAGACTTGCATCTGAAGGACTCACATGATCTAAGAATGTGTCAAGAAACAAGTTCGTAAAGGTCAAATTTGTACATTAAAAATGTTTATTTTGAAGATTTCTTTCCATGGGACCTTGAGTTTCTTCTAAAATACCTGGTCGAAAGTGATTGGCAGAAACTAAAAGCTCACCAAATGTGTATTTTAGCAATTTCCAAGAGGTTTTGCTAAAAGATTTTCTATTAAAAATTTCTAATATTTGTTTGCGGCGCACAATGAAAAGCATAAAGTTTTTCAACGGATTCATTATGTTGTGTGTTGACAAGTCGGCATACTCAGTACTGGACATATATTCAAATTTTCAATTTTTTAGAAAAATACTTGTCTAGTAATATAGCCTATTTTATTAGTTGCATGACCTAGATTTTGGCACTATTACTGCTATTTTCTTACTGATAATTTTTGTATGACTCAGTCTTTGCTGCCGCCTTTTGGGTCACCTTATGCTCCAATATACTCACCTGGGGGAGTCTACTCTCATCCGTCTGTGCCCATTGTAAGTCAGAGATGGCATCATATGTGCTTTAACTTGATATTTGAATCTAGTTGGCGGAAATTTTTTCTTACTATTTGGAGGTGAGTAAGTGGGTTTTGTTTAGTTTTTAGTCATAAAAATCATTTTTTTTTTTTTCTCGGTTGAGCTCGTCATTTTGATGTTTTAGTTCAATTCATAACAAGTATGAACATTTTCTATTTTGTGACAAATAATTCTTTGGATTGTAGAAGTGAGTTTAGTTGGACTTGAAAAAGGCCATATCTTTTTAAGGAAAAAGAGGAAGTTCACTGTAAAAGCAAAAAAAAATCTCTCCCTTGGATTTCCTATTGAGACACAAATCCATCTTCATGGACCAAATTTGTAATGAAAATTGTATATTCTTTATTAGTTGAAAAAAAAAATTATACCCAATCAATGGTAATTGGTTGTTCTCCAATTTTGTTTTTACTTGCATGCAATTTCTGCTCTCAATGTATTGTACACAAGCTTCAATTCGCCCTCACACCTTACGGGCTGGTCCTCTGCAAACAGCGGCGATCCCTGCGGACAGGCATGGCTCGGCGTTGCATGCTCCGGTTCTTCGGTTACATCAGTGTGAGCTTAGCTTTTGGTGTATCTTACTTTGCAGTTGAAGTTGAATCAATTCCATCTGACCTTTGTTTTCTGCTTGTTGTTTGATAATATAACTCTACCAGTAAATTATCTGGAATGGGACTTACCGGGACTTTGGGCTACAATTTGAATAACATGGCTTCGCTCGCTGAGCTGTAGTTTGATCTCTCTTGCTTTGTAATTTTGCTTTGTGGTTGGTTCCATTTTATGCCGTTGTGTTTGATCCCGTAACTTCCGTCTTCAGTTGAGTTCTCGGAGCTTCAATTTCGATAACTCAGTCTCTGAGGTTTGTTCTGCGTAAAAATTTAGTCCTTTTGTGAATCTGTGTCTAATAAAGAGGCCGCGTTGGCATCGTTTAAATCGAAACCTCAAAAGACTGCCATGGCGGCAAACTTTAGTAATGATGTTGACCCTGTTGTGCCTTTCGGGATTAAACTGTGAAAGCGTGGAAAATTTGATTGGAATCTGGGTCAAACTTTCGGGACTTAATGGAGAATTATTGGTTTTAATCTCTTGATTTTGATGCAGTGACTTGAGCAACAACAATCTTGGCGGCGACCAACAGATACCTTATAATCTTCCTCCTAATCCCGAGAGATTGTAAGTTATGCTGATTTTTCTGGTTTCAGCTTTTTTTTCTTTTTTTTTTCTGAAAAAATTTGATAGTGAATATTACATGATGAATTTTATCTGCAGTAATCTTGCTGGGAACCAATTTAATGGAAATCTACGTTACTCAATTTCTAATATGGTTACTCTCAAATATCTGTAAGTGGCCTTCTTAATGAAGTCATTTTTGCTGTCTCTCGCCCTTTCTTCCGATAGTTTATTACATAACCTGAGTGTTTTGAATGTAGAAATCTTGGTCATAATCAACTCCAGGGAAATCTCAGCGATATGTTCAACAGACTTACCAATTTGACCACTATGTGAGTGTTCTTCTGATCGATCTCATCTATTTGCTCGACTACAAAAGCGTGTGCTTTTCGTGATCTATGCGAATGGTTAGTTCCCTTGAATGGAAACATGGGCAATTTCCATGTTAGATAAACTAGGTGATCAAATTATTTTAGATATTCTTTGACTGAGGATTTAATGTCTACGTACTGAAATGCTAATGTTCAGTCGCTTATATCATATTGGGCCTTTCTGTTTACTGTTTTTAAATTACGAATTCATGCCGCAGGGACCTGTCCTTTAATTCTCTCACCGGTGACCTCCCTCAGAGCTTCAACACCTTGACAAGTTTGAATACTCTGTAAGGAGGACCCTTAAGTTGTCTATAATTGATATTTATACACAAGAATTATTTTTTTTATGTATAAATATATTGACTCCTTCGAATATCTCCACGTTAGTTATGTGCAGAACAACCAATTTACCGGCACCATAGAAGTCCTTGCTGCTCTTCCCCTTGAAGATTTGTGAGTTTCTATTGTTAAAAAAAAGGAAGACAAGAAAATAAACTCTTTTGTATGTTGTAAAAATGATTTATCTCCTCGTGCTTGCAGGAATGTTGAAAATAACCGCTTTACCGGCTGGATTCCTGATCGTCTTCAAAAGATTAATAACCTTCAGTGAGCAGTCCTTTGATTTTAGAACAAACTTGCTGAAGCTTGCATGAATCAGAAGCTTGAAATGCTTCTGATTTATTTCATTTTAGGTTTTATTTTTTTTTTAGATTGAAAGCTTTGAATGTAATTTTTAATTGACAATTATATTTTTACTGTGCAAATTCTTATTTGGCTAAATAATTTGGATTCTTTTGTTTGACAATTGTTGAATGTAATCAAATTTAAAATTGTTTGCATGAGTAATTTATTTTTAAATGTCAATTTAAAGAGTCTCAAAATAATTGCCGCTATAGGTCCTATTTACTAGTCATTTAATATGTTTTTAGTTGCAATTATAGATAATTATAGTGGCATTTATAATAGTTGCTATTATATAGTATTTAGCGGCATTTGTTTAGGCTTTTACCAACCGCCGAAACAAATGCCGCAATAACTTTTAGCGACCCTACCAATAGCGGCAATTATTATAATTGCCGTAAAAGTATTTAGCGGCAATTATAATCGCCGAGAAAGTAAAAAATAATTGCCGCTAAAAGCCAGTTTTGTTGTAGTGTCCTTTGTTCGCAGCCTCACCGTCGTCCCGGGTCCTATCTCGACCTAACCTGTCACCATGTGGGAAGTCAGTGACAAGAAGAGTAGATATAAACAAGTACAAGGCGGTAAATAAAGGCAAACCGATAAACCCGAGCATCCAACTTTCCCTCATGAATCCCTCGCATTCCCTGTAAATCGAAACCAAGCAACTGCCATGTCCGAGGACCCCAGGCCAAGAATTCCTGCCATGTCCGAGGACCTCAGGAAAAGAACGCCTACCATGTCCGGGAACCCCAGGCTAAGAATGCCTGCCATGTCCGAGGACCTCAGGAAAAGAACGCCTGCCATGTCCGGGGACCCCAGGCTAAGAATGCCTGCCATGTCCGGGGACCTCAGGTACACGGGTCAAACAGACCACTTCTCCGGAAAAGTACATCCATGCGGTGGCCAAACCGCCTGTGTACGTGTAAGCAAAACCTGAACTGAATGACCGCAGCCATTGTATAACTTAAAGCACCGCGACGCTCAGTCGCAACAGATAGTAACAAAGAGGAATACGAATGCAGAAAGGGGGTTAGACAATAATAATTTGCACCTCTACTCTACTCTCACCTATTACAAGATGAACCATATTTCAAAACACCATAAAAGTACCCACTTGAAACGAAGATAAACGACAGCGCCCGTGACCCTCCTAGGCAATCAGAACTTCACGCGGCCTAATAAAATAACCAAAAGCACAATTTAACACTTTACCCTAAACAGGCAAAATCAGTGGTCCCGACCACTGTAACAATAAACCAACGAAAAACTAAAATCACTGTGTCAAGCGGACCGCGTTGTCAATCAAAAACCGTCGAGTCAAAACTGTCAAGCAAAACCGTAGAACTCAGATCAAACCGGATCTCTGACGGTAAAACCGATGGTTAACAACAACCGGACCGCGACTATATCATAGCGAACCCTATCGGATCCCAAATCTGCTAACGGAAATCCAACAAAACCCCATTTCTCAACTGTTAGCCAACTCGGGATGTCAACGGTCAAGCCGAGAAAACCCCGACGGCGAAAACGATGAGAAAAAGGCCCGACGGCGCGACCCCGACGATTTTGTCCAGGCGCGGAGCGACGGCGAAACTAGTACATGACATGGCGAAACGGTGGCTTAGATGTCTCCGAGTAGCCATGCAAAGAAAACGGCGGAAACGGTGATCCCATCGGTGAAAACGGCGCTCAAAACGGACCAAAACGGAGCTACCGGGCTTTCGGGCCGACGGAAAGTGCACGGACCAGGCGTAGACCGGGTTCACAGCACAATGGAGGCGGCAGCGCAGACCGGGCTCACCACGGGCGCGTGCACCATGCGCTTTGGGCCGGGCCGGTGCACGGCCAAGGCGCGCACCGGGTGCATGCTGAAGGCGTACACCGCGCTACGCGGGCCGGGCTGGTGCATGATTCGCAGGCCGGGCGGTGCAGCGGGGTCTACGGGAAACCGCGCCGAGCCCGTGCGTCGGGTGTACGCCTGGAGCGTGCACCGCGCGGTTGCGGGCTGGGCTTCCATGAACAGTAACCTGGTTTTAGATTTAATTTTCCGATTTCGTCGTCTTTTCCGGCTCCGGTTGCGACCACGCGACCATGGCGGCTGCGGCGACGACCTCGTGAACATAATAACGGCGACGGCGGCCTCCCGTCAAATTCGACGGCGGCGGCGGGCTCCTGTTAATTCCCCCATGCCCAAAACCGCGGCAACTCTAACGATAAAACCATTGATCGGAGACCAAACGAAACATCGATCGGAAACCCGATCAAACCTCCGATCAAGACCGATTAAAACCATCGATCGAATCCGGTCAAGAACACGAACAAATCATCGACCAAAACCAATCAAAAACCTGTGATCAATTTACCGATTAAACCTATCTCAAAAGAGCACGAAAAAACCCACGATTAAACCGACGAAGAAGAGATAACGATCACTAACCTTGCTCTGATGGAGGAGGCAACGCGATCCCGATCTCCGTTCTTTGCGGTGGTGAGAATCCGGATCCGCCCTCCGATGGCGGTGACGTCTCGTTCCCGGCTCCCGGCACGTTGATCGAAGAACGGGTTCCTTCGCTTCCTCCTTCTCTATTTCTTTTTCCTCCGGTTAGGGTTTCCTTTTCTTTTCTCCTTTCTCTCTTTTCTTTCTTTTCAATCTCCAAACTAGGGTTTTGTTTTTGGTCTTCGGTACGCACAAGAGGGAAGGGTTTGAGAAGGCAATCTTTTAAAACTAGGGTTTTCCTTTCGATAGACGGGGTATAATTATCTTTTATTATCAATTTATTTTATTTTATTTTATTTTATTTTTCCTTTTCGTACGTACGTAAAAAGGCAAAACCCCATAACCGGATATTTATTATTTAACAATAAATATCTATTCCCACGAGATAATTCTAAGATTCCTCGAAAAGCGTGCCAGATCTTTGGCACGGATTTCGATGCGCCCTACGGTTACCGCGACCTTCAAAACCCCATTCCGGGGGATCCGTAAGTCGGATTTTAGATCCGATTGCACCGCCGTTCCTCGTTTTTCGAGCTCTATCACCGAAAAATACCCGCACTGTGTGTTAGTCAACTCAAGAGAACTCGATAATTCGGTTTCCTCTAACTTATACTCTATTAGCAGGAGGGTAAAACGTTACCCGAAGAGTTATGATATTACACCACACACCCCTTAAAAGAAGTTTCGTCCTCGAAACTTACCCTCAACCCTCGCTAAACATCTCAGGGAAACACTCTTTCATTTTCGTCTCAAGTTCCCGAGTCGCCTCGCGCTCCTCATGGTTACTCCATTGCACCTTTACGTAGGGGATTGTCCGGTTGCGCAGTTTCTTCTCCTCCCGTGCCAGTATCCGTATCGGCGCTTCCTCGAAGCTCAAGTCCTCACGTAACTCGACGGCAGAGACATCGAGGATGTGAGACGGGTCGAGGAGGTATTTTCGAAGCATCGGGTCGTGAAACACGTTGTGTACCCGTTTTGAGGTTTGGCGGTAGGGCCAACCGGTATGCCACCGGGCCTACGCGCTTCAAGATCCCGAATGTCGGATCGTTGGCGCCAACCATTAATCCCAAAAACTCGAGCTTTTAGAGATACGCAACCAATACACTTAAAACGTACAGACACAGCGCCACGGATCTCGACCGGACTCAACCCACCTGGACGTTGGGTCTATTGTTGGGTCTCTTACCGTTAGGTCTGTTGTGGACCGCAGCCCCACTCAACTTATTAGGCTCACCCAACTCAACCTATTAGTCTCCTGGGCCTATTGTCACGAGGCAAGAAGTTGGACCTATTTAACCCATAATTAAATAGCCAACACATAAGACAACTAAGTCTTCACATCCTTATTGGGCAGGAAGGTACAAAGTATTTGCTTCTAAGGGTTCTCCTGGGGTCAAGACCAACATTACTTCCCTCGTAAGCCGAAGCGTCTGTTTCCCCACCGGTCGCTGATGTTCCGCTTTCACCTGTTGGCACACCCGCGAATTGTGTCACATCGCTCTTTAATTTGGGCCACCAGAAGGTCTGCCTCAGATCCTTGTATGTGATGACCTGGATCTCTGCAGAGCTGTGGTAGAGTCATTGGTGACATCTGGGGAGCCTGTACTGTGTGTTGGAGGTGGTTGTGCACCAATTGGACACAAGTGGCGGACTTTGGGCTTACTGGATCACGTGGGTGATCAATGGACTCCGTCGGATCTTTAGAAGTGGTTTCGCGCGAAGCGGATATTAAAAATGGACTCAGCGCGAAGTTTGGACCAAGGAACACCTTTCCGGATGCCTTCGGCAAATTTTGGGGTTGGAATTTGGCAAAATGGACATCAAATTCGGATTCAGCGCGCGAAAACAGTCAAAATGGACTACCCACTTGTTATTTTTGAGCACCGGTCACTGTTCATGCCGGAACAGTGTTTCCGGCGGCGGCGGGCAGCGGCGGCGGCGGCGGGCAGCGGCGGAGCAGCCGCGGGCAGCGCGGCGGGCAGAGGCGCGGGCCGCCCGGTCCACGCGGCGGGCGTGCACCGGGGGCTGGACGCGTGGCGGCTCGGGAGTTGGCCGGTCCGCGGGGCGCGGTCTACGGAGAGCGCGGGGCGCACGGTGGACCGGCGGGACACGTGGCGGATTTTGGTGGGCGGGCTCATGCAGGCTGGGACCACGGAGCGCGGGGTGCCTCGGAACAGTGCGCGGCAGGGTGCGCCAGGCGGCGCGCCAGGGTTGGTCGGGGGGTGTTAGTGCGGGCCAGGTGGCGCCCTGTGATTCGCGGGCGCCACCCACCCGCGTTGACCAGGCTGGCCACGCGGCGCTACGCGTGCGGCGGGAAAGGCTGTTGCCTGTTCGGGGGCGACGTGGAGGCCCGAGGCGATTTCGGGCGCGCACAGTGTTGGGCCGGGCCCAACACTGTAGCCGCCCGAAAACGAGAGCGCCCGGAAGTTGGGACTGAATTGGTATTTCTTGATTTGTTTTTCCAGCCTTTAAATAGGCCCCTGTTCAGCTGCTGAGAACTTCTTCTCTGCGCGGATTATCATAGTGCCACCTTCACAAGAAATCTTCATCTCCCAGAGCCGGATCCATCTGCAGATTCCAGGATTTTTTGGCGGCACGCATCCCGAGGTTTGCATTTTTACGGCGCGGCGCGACGCTCGTTCGTTTGTGGTCTTCTTCGTCGCGTTTTGGTGCGAGGACTCCCCCGGCTTACCCCGAGCACCTTTTTCTGTGATTCTTGTGCCATCGTCTTCACGACAGGTAGGGCTACGTTTCCCATGTTTACTGGTTTTTCCCATTCCGAGCTTTTCATGGGTTTTTCGGATCATCTTGTGACCTCATTTTCTGGGGCGGAGTTTTGGGACAGTGGTGCGGTATTTTGGCGATATCTTCGCGCACAGGCATCGGATTGGGGCGATTCAAAAGGCGTTTTGCATCTACACATCACGAGGAATATCCTCAAATTTTCTTGGAATTTTCTGAATTTTTCCCCGAAGGTGAATATCCCTGTTTACAGAACCTTGTGGTTCAGTTTTTTAGAGCAGTTTATTTCGAGGTGGTTCCCTTGTCGGATTTGTTTCTCAGTGTAGGAAACTCGGATTTGAGCGTGCAGGTAGTCGTTTCGACGGGTTCGTTGCGAGGATCGTGACAGTATTTTTCTTGGAATTTTCCGGGCACTTCTCGCAGGTAAAAACAGGGAAACTATGGACTGTTGTGTTTGGGGCAGATTTGTGTGAGCATTGTATGTTAATTATGTATGTTCTTTTGGGAATTTTGTACAGCGATCGCGGCGGCTTATCGGTTTGGGCGAGAGCACTTTTTGGACTTGGAATTAGCGATCGAGGTGGGTGGTTGTTGTTGACCTCTATTTTGACATGCTCACTAGGAATATTAGAGTGATCCCTTTATTTGGACATGCATGCTTAAGTAATATAAATTGTGAGCCTATCATATGGAAAATACTATTGTGGATACCTGATAGTGGTTGGGACTTATACATGTTTGTATGGATGGAATGTTAGCGTTTAACCTTGCATGTGGAATGGAATGTTTATTTTGGACTATATGATTATCCTGTTAGTGGTTGGTACTATTTGAGGATTTTATGACATGCATAGGTGGATAGTGATGCTTTAATTTGGAACATGGATTATAGACATGTGTGGTTGGATAATGTTTTAGCATGATGGTTATATCTATGCGGATCTATTAATTGTTACACATGTGGAACCACTATTGGTCACATTTTCCTTTATTTCCTTGAGAACATATGCATGCTTGTCTGGACATCTAGGTAGGCCATCTTTTATTGCTACGCTTTCATGCTGGAACTTGACTTAGGAGAAACCTTGTTTGTTTCTTTTCTCCTTTCGTTAGTCAGGTGGTATTTGTTGCTCGAGTTTGAGCAGGGGTTTGGGATAGTGTAGCCGGGGCCTGGATTATGGATCATGGGTTTTGGCGGCGACCGCGGATATTGGGCGGTTGACCGGATGTCGGTTATAGGACATCGGTGATAGGGCATGATTATGGACTAGAGGGTTTTGTGGCAACCGCGGATAGTAGGCGGTTGACCAGATGTCGGATATGGGACATGATTGTGATTGTGGGTTATTACGGCGACCGCAGATATTGGGCGGTTGACCGGAGGTCGGTTGTTAGACCTGGTCGTGGATTGTGGGGTATTGCGGCAATCGCGGATATTGGGCGATTGACCGGATGGTTACTCTTGCATCTGGTTGGGAATCAGTTTTCTTTTAGTGGAGGGTTGTGTTCCACTGGGGCTTTATAGTTGTGATCCAATCCTGCTTTTATCACACCGGCGCGGTTATTGCCCGGTGATGCTTGTATCACACCGGCGCGGTTATTGCCCGGTGATGCTTTACTCGTGTGGGTCGCTCCCCTCGAGATCCCGTCCGGAGGCCGGGGCCAGACAGTTATGGACAGTTTTGCTATCACATCGGCGCGGCTTATTTGCCCGATGATGAGGGCGGTACAGATTGGGTTCATCTGGGACGGTTGGTTATTGTTGCATACGGTTAGTCCAGTCTAGGACTGAATTTTAGAGGCATTGTAGTGGTAGATTTCCCTTTTGCTGCGGTTTCATTTCTTACCACTCTTCTTTCCTTTTTGCCTCTGGTAGACCTAGTGGGTGTGTCAGAGTTTGAGGTTTTACCCACTAGGGGAGGCTACTAGTTTACTAGTAGTTCTCACCCCCTTTCTTCTTTCCTCTTTTTCTTCTTCCTTGTTTTGCAGTGTTTTCTGTGGGTGCTGCTGGGCTTTCAGCGGCGGGTCGAGGAGAGAGGACAGCTGAGTAGATAGATCTCGAGGCAGGATGAGCGAGTTAGCTGGACTGTTGGTGTACCCAGGTTTCCTCAGACGGTTGTACTTTTACATTTGGGACTGGCTTTTGCCAGCAGGTTGTATTTATTTTGGTGAGCTAGGAGATACTGATGTATCATTTATACAGATGTATTGTATTTTATTTCCAGCTTCAGTCTGAGATGTATTAGATTTTAGTTCAGCTCTGTTTTTATTGCTCTTTTATTTTTATCTCTTATATCTGAGCAGGTTTGGCGCTTCGTGTACACGGGAAATACCGTGTGCACGGCGGATCTGTAGACGGGCCCGGGTTCTGGTTTACACCCGGGGCGTGACAGATTAGGTGGTATCAGAGCTTAGGGATAGGTCATTTGGGACTTAGGAAACCCTAGGCTTTTCGGCGGACCCTAGGATGTTAGTGCGTGAGAGATGCGACACTTTGCGAAAGTCGGTGATTTATTTGCTTGACTCTTCCTGTGAGTGAAGAGGGATCGACATATCCTATTTTTGTGGGACAGTTATGTTGGCTGCAGACAACATAAAGTTACAAAAATAGAGGGATGTCTTTGACTTTCGCTAGATTGGGTCGAGTGTTTGGGGTGTGCTGATTTGCGGTTTTGTCGTGGTGAGCGGTGTCTCCCCGATGGTTGGCCCTGACCCGGATGCACCTTTGTGCGGCAGTTGGGTCTGAGCTGGTTGTTTCGGGCCGGATACCCAGATTGGAGTCTGAGAGCTCCGGACCCGAAGGGTAGGTGTGTTGGAGGCAGTTGTCGGAGCTGCGCGGTGACACAGTTGTCGGAGCGGTGGCACAGTTGTCGGAGCAGCGCAGTGGCACAGTTGTCGGAGCAACGCAGTGGCACAGTTGTCGGAGCAGCGCGGTGGCACAGTTGTCGGAGCAGCGCAGTGGCACAGTTGTCGGAGCAGCGCGGTGACACAGTTGTCGGAGCGGTGGCACAGTTGTCGGAGCAGCGCAGTGGCACAGTTGTCGGAGCAGCGCAGTGGCACAGTTGTCGGAGCAGCGCGGTGACACAGTTGTCGGAGCGGTGGCACAGTTGTCGGATCAGCGCAGTGGCACAGTTGTCGGAGTAGCGAGTAGCCCCCTCCGTCCTGGCGTTTAGTGCTGGGGCGCCGAGGCAGGGTGGATAGTTGACAGCGGGTAAGCTGTGGGATTGCTTTGATCGAGTGAGCCAGTATTGGCGGATGAATCATTCCAATTTGTGGGATTGAGGATGGAGCGTGGCATTGTGGTTCCTTTGGATTGGGATCTACCGCCTGAGGCGAGTTCTGATTGAGGCGCTTGGCGCCGGGTGATGGAGGACAGATCAGTCGGTGGAGGCATTCCCGATTTCTTTTTCCAGGATAGTGGATTTCTGAGACTGTCGGAGCACATATGTTACAGCGGTCGGTGTGGTGGTACTTGTTGGGCTGGCGGGTTCGGTTTTCTTTCGCGGCGGTTGATTATGCCGCAAGGACAGTTTTCTTGGGGGAGCCAGGCCCGGAGGTGTTGGTGTACTTGGGTTGTTTGAGGGATTATCTCCGCCTCTATAATTTTGACTTCGGGAGCGAGGCAGATGTTTCGCAGTGGATGAGTAGACTATTGGCTGTGTGTTGATGCCGGAGAGTTGGGGAATTGCTTCTACACCCCGACGGTTTAAAGATTAGAGATCAGAGTCTACGTGATCAGTTAGGGGACTTATATTGGATACCTTGGGAGTACAGAGGTATTGGGATCAAGCTTTTGTGCCGATGGACTTGTGGTTGGATTATCGGGGCCCTGGGAGGAGCGGATGCCTGTACCGATGCAGACTACTTGGTAGCTCGAGCGGTTAGCCCAGCTGTACTTGGATGAGGTGGTGCGGTTTTTCTGGAATGCCCGCCTCTATTTTGTTCTAGATAGAGACCCGAGGGTTGTATCGCGTCTCTGGAGGAGGTATTGGACAGCCTTGGGAGCTCGAGTGGTGGATGATTGGATATTTACCCCCTCTATTTGGTTGAGATTCCGGATTGAGGAATAACTTTAGTTTCGAGGACGAAACTTTCTTTTAGTGGGGGAGGATGTGATGACCTGGATCTCTGCAGAGCTGTGGTAGAGTCATTGGTGACATCTGGGGAGCCTGTACTGTGTGTTGGAGGTGGTTGTGCACCAATTGGATACAAGTGGCGGACTTCGGGCTTACTGGATCACGTGGGTGATCAATGGACTCCGTCGGATCTTTAGAAGTGGTTTCGCGCGAAGCGGATATTAAAAATGGACTCAGCGCGAAGTTTGGACCAAGGAACACCTTTCCGGATGCCTTCGGCAAATTTTGGGGTTGGAATTTGGCAAAATGGACATCAAATTCGGATTCAGCGCGCGAAAACAGTCAAAATGGACTACCCACTTGTTATTTTTGAGCACCGGTCACTGTTCATGCCGGAACAGTGTTTCCGGCGGCGGCGGGCAGCGGCGGAGCAGCCGCGGGCAGCGCGGCGGGCAGAGGCGCGGGCCGCCCGGTCCACGCGGCGGGCGTGCACCGGGGGCTGGACGCGTGGCGGCTCGGGAGTGGGCCGGTCCGCGGGGCGCGGTCTACGGAGAGCGCGGGGCGCACGGTGGACCGGCGGGACACGTGGCGGATTTTGGTGGGCGGGCTCATGCAGGCTGGGACCACGGAGCGCGGGGTGCCTCTGAACAGTGCGCGGCAGGGTGCGCCAGGCGGCGCGCCAGGGTTGGTCGGGGGGTGTTAGTGCGGGCCAGGTGGCGCCCTGTGATTCGCGGGCGCCACCCACCCGCGTTGACCAGGCTGGCCACGCGGCGCTACGCGTGCGGCGGGAAAGGCTGTTGCCTGTTCGGGGGCGACGTGGAGGCCCGAGGCGATTTCGGGCGCGCACAGTGTTGGGCCGGGCCCAACACTGTAGCCTCCCGAAAACGAGAGCGCCCGGAAGTTGGGACTGAATTGGTATTTCTCGATTTGTTTTTCCAGCCTTTAAATAGGCCCCTGTTCAGCTGCTGAGAACTTCTTCTCTGCGGGGATTTTTACAGTGCCACCTTCACAAGAAATCTTCATCTCCCAGAGCCGGATCCATCTGCAGATTCCAGGATTTTTCGGCGGCACGCATCCCGAGATTTGCATTTTTACGGCGCGGCGCGACGCTCGTTCGTTTGTGGTCTTCTTCGTCGCGTTTTGGTGCGAGGACTCCCCCGGCTTACCCCGAGCACCTTTTTCTGTGATTCTTGCGCCATCGTCTTCACGACAGGTAGGGCTACGTTTCCCATGTTTACTGGTTTTTCCCATTCTGAGCTTTTCCTGGGTTTTTCAGATCATCTTGTGACCTCATTTTCTAGGGCGGAGTTTTGGGACAGCGGTGCGGTATTTTGGCGATATCTTCGCGCACATGCATCGGATTGGGGAGATTCAAAAAGCGTTTTGCATCTACACATCACGAGGAATATCCCCAAATTTTCTTGGAATTTTCTGAATTTTGTCCCGAAGGTGAATATCCCAGTTTACAGAACCTTGTGGTTCAGTTTTTGAGAGCAGTTTATTTCGAGGTGGTTCCCTTGTCGGATTTGTTTCTCAGTGTAGGAAACTCGGATTTGAGCGTGCAGGTAGTCGTTTCGACGGGTTCGTCGCGAGGATCGTGACAGTATTTTTCTTGGAATTTTCCGGGCACTTCTCGCAGGTAAAAACAGGGAAACTGTGGACTGTTGTGTTTGGGGCAGATTTGTGTGAGCATTGTATGTTAATTATGTATGTTCTTTTGGGAATTTTGTACAGCGATCGCGGCGGCTTATCGGTTTGGACGAGAGCACTTTTTGGACTTGGAATTAGCGATCGAGGTGGGTGGTTGTTGTTGACCTCTATTTTGACATGCTCACTAGGAATATTAGAGTGATTCCTTTATTTGGACATGCATGCTTAAGTAATATAAATTGTGAGCCTATCATATGGAAAATACTATTGTGAATACCTGATAGTGGTTGGGACTTATACATGTTTGTATGGATGGAATGTTAGCGTTTAACCTTGCATGTGGAATGGAATGTTTATTTTGGACTATATGATTATCCTGTTAGTGGTTGGTACAATTTGAGGATTTTATGACATGCATAGGTGGATAGTGATGCTTTAATTTGGAACATGGATTATAGACATGTGTGGTTGGATAATGTTTTAGCATGATGGTTATATCTATGCGGATCTATTAATTGTTACACATGTGGAACCACTATTGGTCACCTTTTCCTTTATTTCCTTGAGAACATATGCATGCTTGTCTGGACATCTAGGTAGGCCATCTTTTATTGCTACACTTTCATGCTGGAACTTGACTTAGGAGAAACCTTGTTTGTTTCTTTTGTCCTTTCGTTAGTCAGGTGGTATTTGTTGCTCGAGTTTGAGCAGGGGTTTGGGATAGTGTAGCCTGGGCCTGGATTATGGATAATGGGTTTTGGCGGCGACCGCGGATATTGGGCGGTTGACCGGATGTCGGTTATAGGACATCGGTGATAGGGCATGATTATGGACTAGAGGGTTTTGTGGCAACCGCGGATAGTAGGCGGTTGACCAGATGTCGGATGTGGGACATGATTGTGATTGTGGGTTATTACGGCGACCGCGGATATTGTGCGGTTGACCGGAGGTCGGTTGTTAGACCTGGTCGTGGATTGTGGGGTATTGCGGCAATCGCGGATATTGGGCGATTGACCGGATGGTTACTCTTGTATCTGATTGGGAATCAGTTTTCTTTTAGTGGAGGGTTGTGTTCCACTGGGGCTTTATAGTTGTGATCCAATCCTGCTTTTATCACACCGGCGCGGTTATTGCCCGGTGATGCTTGTATCACACCGGCGCGGTTATTGCCCGGTGATGCTTTACTCGTGTGGGTCGCTCCCCTCGAGATCCCCTCCGGAGACCGGGGCCAGACAGTTATGGACAGTTTTGCTATCACATCGGCGCGGCTTATTTGCCCGATGATGAGGGCGGTACAGATTGGGTTCATCTGGGACGGTTGGTTATTGTTGCATACGGTTAGTCCAGTCTAGGACTGCATTTTAGAGGCATTGTAGTGGTAGATTTCCCTTTTGCTGCGGTTTCATTTCTTACCACTCTTCTTTCCTTTTTGCCTCTGGTAGACCTAGTGGGTGTGTCAGAGTTTGAGGTTTTACCCACTAGGGGAGGCTACTGGTTTACTAGTAGTTCTCACCCCCTTTCTTCTTTCCTCTTTTTCTTCTTCCTTGTTTTGCAGTGTTTTCTGCGGGTGCTGCTGGGCTTTCAGCGGCGGGTCGAGGAGAGAGGACGGCTGAGTAGATAGATCTCGAGGCAGGATGAGCGAGTTAGCTGGACTGTTGGTGTACCCAGGTTTCCTCAGACGGTTGTACTTTTACATTTGGGACTGGCTTTTGCCAGCAGGTTGTATTTATTTTTGTGAGCTGGGAGAGACTGATGTATCATTTATACAGATGTATTGTATTTTATTTCCAGCTTCAGTCTGAGATGTATTAGATTTTAGTTCAGCTCTGTTTTTATTGCTCTTTTATTTTTATCTCTTATATCTGAGCAGGTTTGGCGCTTCGTGTACACGGGAAATACCGTGTGCATGGCGGATCTGTAGACGGGCCCGGGTTCTGGTTTACACCCGGGGCGTGACATTGTACATCTTTGTACCTCCGGGATGCGTAGTGTAGGGGGCGTCATGTGCTATCGCTAGAATTTCTTTCCTCGTTTCTGGCTTATCGGGCACACAAATTCGTCCTCGGAACCTTATTACATTATCTGAGCCAGTCGTAAAATCACCACCTTGCTCCGAGGATATTCTGTCCCGCACCAGTTGTAGTTGCGGGTCCGTTGTTTGGCCTTCCAAGATCCTCTTCGAGATGCGTCACACCAGATCTTATAGTCCTCTCCGGGCTTCGGCAATGTGAACACTGGCGCCCGCGTGCGTCTGTCTTTAAGTTCCTCGATGCTCTTCTGGCATTGGGCCGTCCAGATGAATTTCTCCCCTTTCCGGACTAATCGATTTAGGGGAGTGGCTATCTTTGAGAAGCCTTCCACGAAGCGTTTGCAGTACCCCGCCCGTCCTAGGAAGCTTCGGATTTCTGTCACCGTTGTTGGCCGAGCCCGGTTGGTCACGGATTCTACCCTCCCGGGGTCCACCCCTATTCCCGACGCTGAGATTATGTGTCCCAAAAAGGTCTACCTTGCGGAGCCGGAACTCACACTTCTTGGGTTTGGCATACAATTTCTGGTCCCGGAGGGTCTGGAGGATTACTCCGGTTGCCTGACTTCTCATCTTCTCGTGTCAAGATCCATACCGAACTCGTGAACGCTACTCAACTGCCTTCTACCAAGCTTCTTGCCCACAACAACGAGAAGAAAAGCGAGCAGAAGGCGTTCCTACAGGTTAAGTTTACAAGTTCCGGTATGTCCGGTTTCCGGAGACGCACTTGGAACTTCAAGCAGTCAACTACCGCTTAAAGATTGTCGTGACCGTCGGTCCCAAGCGCTAGCCGATAACCCTTACTGAAACCCCACTAGTTCTTAGAGCCTAAGAACTCGCCCCACCCTCGCTGGCCAGGAGGGAACAAAGCCACCTGCCTCGAGGGGTAGCCTAAAAGTCCGACCGAACTTATTTCTACGGTGGGGATCTCTCCTAATAACTAAAGGTAGGGGCGAAAACGCGAAGCGAGATGAAAGAGTGGGATGCTCAGGTGTATTCCATCGCAAATGATGCAAGGCTTGTCCACCGGCCTTTGTCCTCCCGTCGGCGCATTCTTGATTCCTTGTTGCGATCGCGGGTGTTTAGGAGGCCGGCTCCCCTTGGTATGCTCTCTTCCGAAGTAAGGCCGAGTTCGTTTCTTATCCCCGCTGTGTTCCGAGCTCTCCCGTCGGGCTCGTGAAATCGCAAATTCGCGCTCCACCGCGGTGGCTCTATCGACCACCTTCTGGAAGGTGTGCAAATCCGCCGCTTGCACCACCTCGAAGATGTCGCTCCGTAAACCGTCCACAAAAAGACGGGTTTTGTGAGATTCATCTCTTATGACAAAGGGGATACATTTGACCAACCTCACAAATGCCCGTTGGTACCCCCTAACTGTCCGACTTCCCTGCTTGATGTGATTCAGGTCATCCTCCATCTGCTGTTTGACGCTGTTGGAGAAAAACGCCCCAAACAATTTTTCTCGGAACGAGGACCAAGATGGAAGGGCGGTGCCCTCCGAGGGGTCCGAGCACACCGTCTTCCACCACATGCGGGCGTTTCCCTCAAGAAAGTGGACTGCCAAAGGGACCCGCTCCTGCTCCTCCATCAGCAAATCTTCGAAAAGCTTTTCCATGGTGTCTACCCATTTTTTCGTGACCCAAGGGTCGGTCGTCTCTCCCTCAAACACGGGTGGGTCGTACTTCTTGAAATCCGTCAAGTTCGCTCTCACCCTGTCCCGTTCGGTTTGCTTGATAGGGGCTTCCCCCGCAGCGACGGCGGACACTCTGGGAGTAGGTGTCGCCACGGTCTCTCTCAAGGGGTCTCCAACAGTGGCCCCCGGTGTAGGTCCCGAAGTTGCTGGTGTTGGTGCTACTGAAGGCGTCGTTGGTTGAACCGACGGTATCCGGTCACCGTGGTCGGAGGAGGAGCGACCATAGTCTCGCTGTCCGTCACCGGCGGTCCCGTCACTGGTGCGGCTGGTCCGGGCAGAGGAGCCTGGGCGGCCTCCACTGGTGTAGTCAGCTGTTACGTCATCTGACGCACCTGTTCCATAAGGGTTGCTAACTGCCCGGCCATCTCTCATAGTTACTGTCGGAGAAGCTGATACTCTGCAGCTGTTGGCACCGTACTTTCTGCCCCTGCGTTCTCCGTTGATGACCTAGTCCGGGCAATTATTCGTTGTATACAAAGAAACCAAGTCAAACCTAGACATAACTGGTCTAACACCATGACTTACAATCAACCAGGGACTCTATCCCCTCTTTCCCCGCACTCACGCTCGTACTTTACACACCTACACCTTGGTTATCAACTTGGTTAGTTACTTGTGGTATTGCACGCGGTGGATGTTGGTCACTGACTGTCGTGGTTAAAGTCGTTTTTCTCTGATACCATATAATCTGTCACGCCCCAGAGGTTCGAAATAAGCGGAAAAGCGTATACTTTTTTTTTCTTTTTGAAAACTTCATCCTCCGGTGCGCGCCAGACCCGCCACATATACAAATTCACCCCGCGAACGGACGGAGTCTACTTTGTATATGCACGGCGTCACAATTACGATACATACTTTAACCATGCAGTCACGATGAGAGCCAAAGAGGGAAAATACAATTTATCACAACTACTAATAGAAACCTATTAAAGGTGGTTCAACACTAAGACAAGAGCTCAATCCAACATCCACAAAGTTTCACAATAAAGGCAATCACAAAACTCACTAACCAAATAACCAAGATAATTCTAAAGGGAGAAAAGGAAGTGTCACAAGCCCCGAACGGGCTAAACTCCTTTGTTCGCAGCCTCACCGTCGTCCCGGGTCCTATCTCGACCTAACCTGTCACCATGTGGGAAGTCAGTGACAAGAAGAGTAGATATAAACAAGTACAAGGCGGTAAATAAAGGCAAACCGATAAACCCGAGCATCCAACTTTCCCTCATGAATCCCTCGCATTCCCTGTAAATCGAGACCAAGCACCTGCCATGTCCGAGGACCCCAGGCCAAGAATGCCTGCCATGTCCGAGGACCTCAGGAAAAGAACGCCTACCATGTCCAGGAACCCCAGGCTAAGAATGCCTGCCATGTCCGAGGACCACAGGAAAAGAACGCCTGCCATGTCCGGGGACCCCAGGCTAAGAATGTCTGCCATATCCGGGGACATCTGGTACACGGGTCAAACAACCACTTCTCCGGAAAAGTATACCCATGCGGTGGCCAAACCGCCTGTGTACGTATAAGCAAAACCTGAACTGAATGACCGCAACCATTGTATAACGTAAAGCACCGCGACGCTCAGTCGCAATAGATAGTAACAAAGAGGGATACGAATGCAGAAAGGGGGTTAGACAATAATAATTTGCACCTCTACTCTACTCTCACCTATTACGAGATGAGCCATATTTCAAAACACCATAAAAGTACCCACCTGAAACGAAGATAAACGACCGCGCCCGTGACCCTCCTAGGCAATCAGAACTTCACGCGGCCTAATAAAATAACCAAAAGCACAATTTAACACTTTACCCTAAACAGGCAAAATCAGTGGTCCTGACCACTGTAACAATAAACCAACGAAAAACCAAAATCACTGTGCCAAGCGGACCGCGTTGTCAATCAAAAACCGTCGAGTCAAAACTGTCAAGCAAAACCGTAGAACTCAGATCAAACCGGATCTCTGACGGTAAAACCGATGGTTAACAACAACCGGACCGCGACTATATCATCGCGAACCCTATCGGATCCCAAATCTGCTAACGGAAATCCAACAAAACCCCATTTCTCAACTGGTAGCCAACTCGGGATGTCAACGGTCAAGCCGAGAAAACCCTGACGGCGAAAACGATGAGAAAAAGGCCCGACGGCGCGACCCCGACGATTTTGTCCAAGCGCGGAGCGACGGCGAAACTAGCACATGACATGGCGAAACGGTGGCTTAGAAGTCTCCGAGTAGCCATGCCAAGAAAACGGCGGAAACGGTGATCCCATCGGTGAAAACGGCGCTCAAAACGGTGAAAAACGGACCAAAACGGAGCTACCGGGCTTTCGGGCCGACGGAAAGTGCACGGACCAGGCGTGGACCGGGTTCACAGCACAGTGGAGGCGGCGGCGCAGACCGGGCTCACCTCGGGCGCGTGGACCATGCGCATTGGGCCGGGCCGGTGCACGGGCAAGGCGCGCACCGAGCTCACGCCCGCAGGGCGCGGCAGCGCGCACCGGGTGCATGCTGAAGGCGTGCACCGCGCTACGCGGGCCGGGCTGGTGCATGATTCGCAGGCCGGGCGGTACATCGGGGTCTATGGGAAACCGCGCCGAGCCTGTGCGCCGGGTGTACGCCTGGAGCATGCACCGCGCGGCTGCGGGCTGGGCCTCCATGAATAGTAACCCGGTTTTAGATTTAATTTTCCGATTTCGTCGTCTTTTCCGGCTCCGGTTGCGACCACGCGACCACGGCGGCTGCGGCGACGACCTCGTGAACATGATAACGGCGGCGGCGGACTCCCATCAAATTTGACGACGGCGGCGGCCTCCCGTTAATTCCCCCATGCCCAAAACCGCGGCAACTCTAATGATAAAACCATTGATCGGAGACCAAACGAAACATCGATCGGAAACCCGATCAAACCTCCGATCAAGACCTATTAAAACCATCGATCGAACCCAGTCAAGAACACGAACAAATCATCGACCAAAACCAATCAAAAACTCATGATCAATTTACCGATTAAACCTATCTCAAAAGAGCACGGAAAAACCCACGATTAAACCGACGAAGGAGAGATAACGATCACTAACCTTGCTCCGATGGAGGAGGCAACGCGATCCCGATCTCCGTTCTTTGCGGTGGTGAGAATCCGGATCCGCCCTCCGATGGCGGTGACGTCTCGTTCCCGGCTCCCGGCACGTTGATCGAAGAACGGGTTCCTTCGCTTCCTCCTTCTCTATTTCTTTTTCCTCCGGTTAGGGTTTCCTTTTCTTTTCTCTTTCCTCTCTTTTCTTTCTTTTCTATCTCCGAACTAGGGTTTTGTTTTTGGTCTTCGGTATGCACAAGAGGGAAGGGTTTGAGGAGGCAATCTTTTAAAACTAGGATTTTCCTTTCGGTAAACGGGGTATAATTATCTTCTATTATCAATTTATTTTATTTTATTTTATTTTATTTTTCCTTTTCGTACGTACGTAAAAAGGCAAAACCCCAGAACCGGATATTTATTATTTAATAATAAATATCTATTCCCACGAGATAATTCTAAGATTTCTCGAAAAGCGTGCCAGATCTTTAGCACGGAATCCGATGCGCCCTACGGTTACCGCGACCTTCAAAACCCCATTCCGGGGGATCCGTAAGTCGGATTTTAGATCCGATTGCACCGCCGTTCCTCATTTTTCGAGCTCTATCACCGAAAAATACCCGCACCGTGTGTTAGTCAAATCAAGAGAACTCGATAATTCGGTTTCCTCTAACTTATACTCTATTAGCAGGAGGGTAAAACGTTACCCGAAAAGTTATGATATTACACTCTAACCCCCCACCTATGGGGGCCCCCACTACGTCACCTTGTGGGGTACGCGAGTCAACGTACCACTTTTCCGAAAAAGCATACCCTCGCGGTGGCCAAACCGCTGGTGTGCGTGTAGCAACCTCGAGCATCGTAACCAAGTGCAAGATATAACAAAGGGCACCGCGACACTTGGTCGCCATAATATCGATGGTATTATATAATAAGCATTAACAGGGGTTAACAGTATTAAATCACGCCAATACTTTATTCCTACACATTTCCCTTAATTCTGGAATCCACAACATCGAAAAAGTACCCACCTTAGCGTGCGACGACCGGGCACTCGGCTCGTCCGCGTCCCTGTGTGCCTCCTGAACCTAAAAAGTCCCGCGAAGAAAACGTCAATGACACTAAAACGGACTACCCCGAAATAATTTAAAGACGCACCGAGCCAGTCGCGAAAAAGCGGCTCCAGGGCCCGGCGGCGGAGCAATTCCGCGCTGCGTGCGGTCGTCCCGCGCGGGCGCATGCTAAATACGGCAGCCCCGCGCGGCACCAGCCCGCGCGGGCGCATGCTAAATGCGGCAGCCCCCGCGCGGCACTAGCCCGCGCGGGCGCGCTGCCCGTAGGCGCGGTCGGCCCCTTGCGGCAACAGCCCGCGCGGGCGCCCCGCCTGCGTGAGGCCCCGCGCGACGTCATCCCGCGCGGGACCAGCCCGCGCGGGCGACCCCACGCGGCACCAGCCCGCGTGGGCGCCCCGCCTGCGGGCGGCCCCGCGCTGCGCTAGCCCGCGCGACACCAGCCCGCGCGGGCGCCCCGCCTGCGGGAGGCCCTGCGCGGTGCCGACCTGCGCGGGCGCCCTGCCCGGAGGCACGGGCGGCCCCGTGCGGCACCAGCCCGCGCGGGCGCCCCGCCTGCGGGCGGCCCCGCGCGGCGCCGGCCCGCGCGGGCGCCCTGCCCGCAGGCACGGGCGGCCCCGCGCGGCACCGGCCCGCGCGGGTGCCCCTTCGCGGCCGGTACATCGCAGTGGCGGCGGCACACGCAAGGGAACTCGCCCCCGACCCCGACGTGACAATGGCAAGAAAACCCAGCAACGAAAGACCGGAAAAACTCTAACCGCTCACCTTGATTTCGCTAGAGGAAGAGGAAGAAGGAGGATCGCCCGCTCCTCGCTCGATCAAACCCGCAGAAAGGAAGCAACTTCTCATTCCCTCTCCCCGTCTCGGGTTCTCTACGCCGCTTTCTTGAAAAGAGGGAAAAGATGGATTGAGTTTTCCCCGCACGCTCCCCGATCGGAATAAAAGGCTAAACAACCAGATTACTAAAGTTAATAACCAATTAAATCCTTAGCCATTCAAAATTTGAACGAGGGGTCAAGATTATCTCGAAAAGCGTGCCGATCGCCAGCACGGATCCCGATGCGGCCAAGCTGGTAGAGAACTTCAAAAAAAAAAATTTTGGGAGATCCCGGAGTCAGAATTTAATTCCGATCGCGCCGCCGTTCACCGTTTTGCGAGCTCTAGCACCTAAAAATACCCGCAAACCCCGACGATCAGCCCAGAAATTCTCAAAATTTCACCCTCCTAACACTGAAATAATTAAATTAGAACCAAACGGAAAGCGGGAAGGTCAAGGTATTACAACTGTTTTCGGCAGGTTGCGGAGTTAGAGGACTGTGGACAGTGAAGAGCCTTTTTGGGTGTGGATTGCGCATTTCGAGGTGGGTGGTTGTTGTTTACCTCACTTTTGACTTGCTCACTAGGGATATTGGAGAGATCCCCTGAATTAAAAGATATAATTGTCGTCCTAATTGAGAATCGTATGTGTTGACCCCACGAATTAATTGATAGCTTATCTATGTTAAATGGGGACATTATTGTTGGAACAAGATGTTATAACATAACCTAGCATGCAAAAAAAATGATTTATCATGTTGGGACATCGAGAATTATCCTTTTTAAAAATTAATATTGGACACTTTCCTTTAGTTTTAAAAGAGGACAATAGCATGCTTGTATGGACATCTAGCCAGGCCACTATTTATTGCTACACTATCATTGGGACTTGACTTAGGAGAAACCATGTTTCGTTGTTCTCCTTTTTATTCAGATGCATGTTGCTCGAGTTTGAGCAGGGGTTTGGGATAGTGTAGTTGAGACCATTGAGTCTGGGACAGGTTAGACTCGATTATGGATTGTGGGGCATTGTGGTAACCGCGGACATTAGGCGGTTAGCCAGATGTTGATTACTTTATCAGATTTTGGACTTGTGGGGTGTTGCGGCGATCGCGGATATTGGGCGGTTGACCGGATGTCGGTTGTGGGACATGATTGTGGATTGTGGGGTATTGCGGCGACCGCGGACATTGGGCGGTTGACCGGATGTTTACTTATGCATCAGATTGGGTATCAGATTTCTCTAGTGGATGGAGTTTCTCACTTATTGAGTACTATTGCATCTGATTGGGGATCGGATTTCTTTAGTGGATGGATTTTCCCACTTTGATCATAGTCGTGATCCAGTCCTACTATATCGTTATACTTGTGACAGAGATACTTGTGGTAGTGGTGACAGAGATACTTTACTCGTGTGGGTCGCTCCCCTCGAGTGCCACTCCGGAGTAGGCTTTAGACCGTGATGGGTGCCGGTCAGTTGGATAGTTGGTTATATTGAGATCGAGCCGTGTGCCGATCAGCTACTGGGTTCTTGAGTTCGACAGTTTGAGCAGGCAGTACCAGTTTTTACTGGTGGCTAGATTGGGTTTATTTGGACAGATACTGTTTTCTGATGCAAACATACAGTCATTTCTTTCGGTATTGCATTTAGAGGCATAGTAGTGGTAGTTTCCTTTTTGTCAGCAGCCTTTATAGCTTACCACAGTTCTTTCCTTTTGCCTCTAGTAGTCCTAGTGGGTACGTCAGAGTTTGACGCTTAACCCACTAGGAGAGGCTACTGGTTTATCTAGTAGTTCTCACCCCCATAGTTGTTTTCTGTCTCTTCCCCTTTGTTTTACAGAGTCGTTTGCGGGAGCTGCTGGGCCATCAGCGGCAGATCGAGGTAAGAGGATAGTGGATTAGCTAGATCGATTGCCCAGACCGTGAGAGTAGCTGGACTTTTATTGTACCCCTTTTTGTATCTCAGGCTGTAGTATTTTACTTTTGGGTCTGGCTTTAGCCAGCTAGTTGTATTTATTCAGTGAACTGGGAGTTTATTGTACCTTATTCGCTTGTATCATGTTTCCAGTCTGAGATATTATGTAGTTCTTTTTAGTTCAGCTCTGTATTATGCTCTTTTATTGTATATCTTATATCTGAGCAGGTTACCGGCGCTTCGTGTACATGAAAAATTTCGTGTGCACGGCGGATCTGTTGGCGAGCCCGGGTTCTGGTTTATACCCGGGGTGTGACAATACATGTGCTAATTTAGGAGAAAATATCCCGGAATCTAAAGTTGTAAGAAAGATTCTTCGGACTCTTCCGGAACGTTTTAGGGAAAAGGTAGCCGCCATTGAAACCGTCAATCATCTGGATGACATGAAAGTAGAGAAATTAGTAGGTGCTTTACAAACTTATGAAATGGCTTTTCCTACTAATCAATTTTCTTCCAAGTCTTCTTCTAAGCATACAGATATTGCATTCAAATCAACAAAGGAAGGAGATAGCGACTCAAGTTCCGACGATGAAATCTCTTTTGCCGATTTTGAGGAACAACCAGCGCGGATCACAAAGAAATTTCGTCAGAATTTTTGGAAGAATCGAACCGATAGATCTTCATCCTCGAAACCGAAAAGTTCATCTAAAGGATCATCGGGTTCTAAATCCTCTAAACTCAAAAGATTTGCAAAACCTTCTAAAGAAAAAGAAAAAGATGAATTCGAATGGGAAATCTAATGCTACAGATGCAAAGGCTTCGGCCATATCTCAATGGATTGTCCTTCTAAGAAATCATATAAAAAGAAGGCTTTGCAAGCAAAAACTTGGGACGTTTCTACTTCTGATGAATCGACCTCAAGTAAAGAGAAAAATGATAATGTTGTTGCTTTTCATACTTCTCTAGGTCCCTCCTCTAATGTTTGCTTGTCATCTTTAATTACTGACTCTACCTCTTTGGTTTTGCATGAAACATCTACATCCGACGGAGAGTCGTCAATTGAGGGGGAGTCGGACGAAGAAGAACTCGTTGAGGCTTATCAACAACTTCTTACGGAATCAAAGAAGATGGCCAAGCACATTAAGAAGTTGAGGAAGCAACGCCTTGAGCTTGAAGACGAGAACCGTACTTTAAAGATCAAAATTGATGATCTCGTGAAGGATCGGGAATTTGCATTGAACAATAATAAAATCCTCCAAGAAAAGCTTAACCAATCAGAAACGACCGTTAATTCACATTTGGACAAGATTGGTTTTCTGGAAAAACAGTTTGAGGAAATTCATGACGCCAACCAAGTTTTGACCAAGCAAGTTCATCAACTCAAATCCGACATACAAAATTTTTCAACCGGTTCCAAGAAACTTGACGGTATGTCCGGATTAGGTCAAACGAGCAAAATTGGTTTGGGATATAAAAAGAAACAAACTGAGAAGGCTTCAAGTTCCACAACTAAATTGAAAGGTAAAACATGCTACCAATGTGGAATTGAAGGACACATCATGAAGGCGCGCCCGAAAAATAGAAAGAAGAATTCATCGGCATCGTCATCTACGGAGCGGACTCTACGGATTCAAAAGACACATCAACCCAATGGAGTTCCCTCAATCCACCAAAGTTCCGAGCAACAACATCGATTATTCAAGAGGTCACTTGCAACACGGGAACCTAAGGTGGATCAACAGTCAAAACTAACATCCCCCGGCCACAACAAATCAAGACAACCCAAAATCCGACGGTTTTGGATTAGGAAAGGTGATATCTTTCCTTGTCTTAAGTTTTAAATAGCTTTTGACTGTATGTAATGCTTTGATCGGTTTTCTCTTCATATATATCTTGATCTCTGCATTACATGATTTCAATGCTTGTCGTTTTTATTGTTTTGTTTTCAAACAAAAGGGTTTTAATGAACGATTGCGACTTTTTAGTGCATTGAATATCAAAAGGGTTTACTTTCATTCACTCCTAATTAATTTCGTATTAATTATCAACTTTACTCCATAATCATCATCTTTGAAGATATTCTATTATAGGAGTTTTGATATTTATATTCATCAAATTTTAGTAATCATGTGTGATCTTAATTAGGTGCTTAACTTATCTCGGTTGTGTGAATTCATTGTGTAACATGAGACAACGAATAGACTAAAACTTGAAATTTAATTCTTTCACGTAAGAGATTGCCTTCTTACAAGGGTATTAAATGAGTTGAAAAGGATGTGGAAAGAGTTACATCCGTAAAGGAGTGTGAAAACTACCACCACATGTTGGAAAGAGCTGCCACCCCGGTCGTCCGATAAGTGTGTGAAGCTACCACATGTTTTGGATGCTTGTTAATATTTTTAGTAAATTTTTAGATGAAGCATTCGGAGATTCATTTTCAAATTTCTTATGATTTTGAACAATCTCCTGGTTGGTATAAGGTGGGATAGTGGAAAGATGCTCAAAGAGCCACCCTTAAGTATTTTAGTGCTTATCTCAAATTTGAAAGGGTATTGATCAAATTGATGTCATTTGAAAATCTCTGTAAGTCATTTTTGATAATCCATTACATCTTGATAGAGTTTCGATGGAATAAATTATGCGTATTAGAAAGTACGCATGAGAGCGTTCTTGATTTCCATCGATGAACGAGTATGGCAATTAATTGAGTTCGGATGGACATATCCTACTGAGATTATTGCCGATGATATTGTCACCATCAAACCTAGGTCGAAGTGGACTAGGGAAGAAATAGATTCTTCTTCTTACAACGGCAAGAGAATTAACGCTTTATTTAATACCTTGTCACTAACTGAGTTCTCTCGCGTCTCGGCATGTGAAACCGCGAAAGAAATCTGGGATACTCTACAAGTTACACATGAGGGTACAAGTTTAGTGAAGATTCAAAAACTGCAAATACTTACGAGCAAGAGTTTGATTCAATTCATATGGCAGAAAATGAATCTTTCATAGATTATTATACACGATTGCAAGATATCGTAAATACATGTGCTAACTTGGGAGAGAAAATTCCAGAATCTAAAATTGTAAGAAAGATTTTGGGAACTCTTCCTGAAAGATTTCGCCCTGAGGTTGCAGCCATTGAAATAGTAAAACATCCGGACGAGATCAAAATAGAAGAATTAGTTGGTGCACTTCAAACTTATGAAATGACTTTTCCTACTAACTATTCTTCTAGAAAGCCTTATTCTAAGTCTTCAGGTATGGCATTGAAATCAACAAAAGAAGAAGACGCGGATTCATCCTCCTCAGATGCTGACGATGATCTATCAATGGAGGAATTCGAGAAACAACTTGCACTCTTGACAATAAAATTTTGCCAAAACTTTAGAAGGGGTAATTCAAGCAAATCATCATCCTTTTTTAAGTCCAAGAAAGGCAAAGAATTTTCAGGTTCAAAATCAAGAAAGAAAGAGGGTTTTTCAAAGAAAAAGAAGAACACCGAGGGACAAATCCAATGCTTCAAATGCAGAAGCTTTGGCCATATATCAACGGAGTGCCCCAACAAGAATCCGTCCAAGAAAAAGGCTATGCAAGCCGTCACGTAGGATGACTCTTCCTCCTCTAACGAGTCATCTTCTAGTGATGAGGATAAGAACGCCATGGCATTTCTCGCGTCCACAACTTCACCCTTCGTGTGCTTTTCATCGACTTTCTCTAGTTCATTATTCGTCTCCTCCTTGAATGAAAGAACAGTATCGGATGATGAATCAAGCGATTCCGAAGGTGGAGATTTTGCTCACGCCTACCAACAATTGTTAAAAGATTCAAAGAAATTGGCGAAGCATAATAAGAGTTTGAGGATAAGGTTGTGGGATCTCGAAGAAAAATCCAGCAAGACAACTTCTCTCTCAAAAGCTCTTGAAGAGGAAAGGGATAACTTGATCAAGATCAATACTTCCCTTCAAAAGAAGAACGAGCATTTCGAGAAGGAACATATAAAATTGGTGGATAAAGCAAATTACTTCTTGAAGCTCCATTCCGAGGCACGACAAGCAAATTTGGAAATGAAGAGACCATATTCCAACTTAAAGAAGATTTGAAAAGATTTTTATCCGAACGAAGTAAGTTGGACAAGTTGCTTGGTCTTGGTCAAACTAATCGTTTGGGCCTTGGATATAACCGAACTTGTGAGGACCCAAGTTCGGGTGAACAGATGTTTGTGCCCCAGTCGGTTTTTCCTCCTCCCCCGACTAAAATCATTTCACCCAATGTTGACAAACCTTCTGCATCGCGAGGGAATTCAAAGTCAAATAAGGTATGTCACAATTGTGGAGAAAAAGGGCACATAAGATCGAATTGCAAGCATGGGGCAAAACGAACAAATCAAGTGAATCATGCACCGACTACCACAAGAACACAGACCAAAAATCAAGGAGAAATCAACCAAAGGTCAAGAACAATGGTAGTACCGCCCCCAAGACAACATCGATGTGGAAACCAAAGAAAGGTGATCAATAGAAAAAGACAAATTCACCAAGGAGCACAAAATCACGATCATTGCCGACGTATTCCAATACTCGTAAGGTTTGGATGCGCAAAGGTGAAATTTTCCCTTGTCTTGTCATTCACACATCCACTACATGCATATGATAATTCGTCTTGGTATTTGGATAGTGGTTTGCTCACGGCACATGACCAGAGATAAAAATTATTTTAAATTATTTGTGAAGACCTCCGGAGGACTTGTTGTTTTCGGAGATGGACGATCTTCAAAAATAGTTGGCAAAGGAACAATCACTATTCCAAACGGCCCAGTTTTGAAAAATATTTTATATGTTGAGGGCCTCAAGACTAATCTTATAAGCATTAGTCAACTGTGTGATGATGGTTTTTCAGTTAATTTTTCAGCTATTGAATGTGTTGTAACTGATGTAAACCAATTATTTTTTTTGAAAGGGATTAGATCACCGAACAATTGCTATGTAGTTCCTAGTAGACCTATTGAACAATGTAACCTAGTTTCACTTGACACCGAGACTCTTTGGCATGAAAGACTAGGTCATATGAATTTTAGGGAACTATGTAGAATCACACATAAGGATGTTGTTAGAGGTGTTCCTAAACTGAACTTCAAAGAGAACATTGTGTGTGGTGGATGTCAAAAGGGAAAACAAACTAGATGCACTCACAAGAACTTGAACCGTGTAGGAACAAAACGACCACTAGAATTATTGCATATGGATTTAATGGGGCCAACTCGTTGTTGGGTTATATGTAATACGGAACTAAATAGGGGAAAAAACACCTAGAGGGGGGTGAATAGGTGTAAACGTATAAACACTCAAAAATCGTTGCGATAAAAACCCAATGCGGAAATAAAAAATAATACGCAAGATTTTTACGTGGAAAACTCCATCACCGGAGTAAAAAACAACGGGACCGATAACACGGCAGAAATCCACTAGAATTAAAACACGTACAAGGTGATTTACCGTACACAATTACGACTCAACCTTTTCCACACGCTCCTAGAGGATCTTCTCCGCTCGCTCCGCGACGCTTCTCGAATCCACGATCTGCGCCCAACGCCGAATCCACGGCGTCCAACGTCGAATCCACGACGTCCGACCGAATCCACGGTCTTCACCTAATAGCACCCTTCGAATCCACGAACGTGCCTCGCTCCGAATCCACGAGAGCGGTTGAACCTTGAATCCACAAGGACACGCGAATCCACGCGCCGATTTTTGGGGGTAAATCGTTGTTTTTTGGGTGGTGATGATCCGCCGAATACTTAGATCAAAGATAGATCGGAAATACCATCTAAGTATTCATTAGTTTGATTCAACTCAAGATGTGAGTATGAAAACCTAGAATCAAACTAATCAATATAGATGAAGAAACATAGAGTATTCTCTAATAATTTCCTTTCTTCTCTATATGTGGATCTAGAGCCGTATAAAATGATATATGAAAATGACGGCTATATGGATTCACTGGATTAACCCTAGAAAAAGAGTCATAGGGTCTATTTATAGGTTAGAAACCCTAGGAAGGAGATAAGAATAAAAAACCTAACATTTCTGGAGATTTTACGGACGGCGATCCGGATCGGATTAGCTGTGATCCGGATCGTCGTAACGAGTCAGGCAATTCCAGAAAAACGAAGGTTCGGGATCCGGATCGTTCATACAGTTCACCAAACATCAACGTTCGGGATCCGGATTGCGAAGCCTGATCCGGATCGTTCACGGAAGATGGTAAACTCAGTGTTCGGGATCCGGATCAAGAGAGGCTACGATCCGGATTGAACTGGTGTATGAACGAACCACCTTCGGGATCCGGATCGAACAACCTGATCCGGATCCTGAACATGTCCCAAGTCCAGTTTTTGATTTTTATGCAATGAAAGATTCTTCCAAGTGTTTCTACACTACAAGAAGTATTCGGATCACACAAAATCTTAGGTTAAACATACCTGATCCTTTTGAATTCTTCTTTCTTGAGATTGAGTTAAACGATCCAACTTTCTTCACCTTCAATCTTCAAGACTTGAGACATTCACGAAACTACGCCAACTCAAATTCCGTAACAATCGCCCCCTTTGGCGGTTTCGTGACAAAACACAGATCCACTAAAGAAAATTCAAAAAGATATTTTTGTTGCTATCACCATACAACAAAAATTTACAATGGAGATCCAAAAATTTAAAAACATGAGATAAACTCCTAAAACAGACTCTAGACTTAGACATCTGTACTCTCTGCACAAAGAAATCATTCTTGACAAAAAGAGATCGTTAGATACCTCAAGAATATTTAGCATACAAAACCTAGTACAGAGATAGAGTTTATCTGATCATCATGACATTTGAGAATTCAGATATGTAAGAGAATCATAGTCAAAAACCAACATATCTTCTATGCAATTAAAAACCAAATGTCACAAAAGGTTAGTCCAACATCAACTTGTTAGTCATATTACATGCCCAAATAGTTAGTCGAATAGTTAGTCGAGATATGCAAACAATCACAAGATAAAAACTGTCACGCCCCGAGGTCGAAACTGCGACCCGGGCTCGCCAACAGATCCGCCACCTATGCCAAACCCGCATAGGCGAAGCGTCCTACCTGCTAAAAGAACTACAGCTAACAGATATCAGAGCTAAAAGATAAAACTGCTGTAGAATAAAATCAACCACTGTACAACTGAAGATAAAACAGCAAGGTCCATCTCCCAAAAATGATAATCATACATTAACCTCGAGTACAAAACTCATAGCTCAACAGGGAGATATCTCAAATGAAACATCAGTGTACAAGCTCTCAATACATCATATCCTCACTACATCAGTCTCTCAAAAGAGGAAATAAATACCAATCTACCGACTATACTGAAGATCTCCTCCAAAGGGGGGGTACCGCTACTCTCCAAAGATGGGTCTGGATCTAGCTCGCTACTCCCTCACCACGCACAGCAACCACAGAACGGCAACACCCGCCAAGACTCTGCAAAACAAAGAGGAGAAAGGACAAAATGGGGAAAACCCCCAACGGGCGTGAGAACTACGCAATAAGGGAGTTCTCAGTGGGTATCGCCACAAGGCCCGACGATCTGCCCACCAAGACTACTAGAGGCAAAAGATAACCGATGCAGTAAACTGAAAGAAGAAGCTGGAAACACTCTACAGCTACCATGCCTCTATCCAAATGCTCAAATGGGGAAACTCTGATGAAGATATGCAACACTCGCACACGAGGTGCTCAATTGACCCAATCGAGCTGACTGCCACATCGGGTCCAGTCAAACCTGCGCCCACCTACAACCACCTCCCGCTGACGGGCAGGAATTACGTAGGGCGTCCAAACGGACTATCTCGCTATTGAGTAGTGGCTCATGCAGGCTATAGTCATATCCATGCCCTCTCTCTCTCAGAACGGAACGACTCAAGATGCTCAACCTCTCACACAATGGTCAAAGAACTCACAACGACCACGGGACCACCGTCAAACCCCGAACGGTTCCCAACAATACTAGCACTGGTCTAACACAGCTACTAGACTCCACTCGGTCCCCCAGGCACGAGTGTAACAAAAAGTATCTGCCTGAATAAACCCAATCGATATACCAGTAATCACTGGTACTGCCTGCTCTGCTGTCGAACTCAAGAAACCCTGCCTGGTGCCCGGCGCTCACACCGTGGAAAGCCTACTCCTGAGTGGCACTCGAGGGGAGCGACCCACACGAGTAAAGTATCACTGTATCAAGCATCACTGTATCGAGTATCTCTGTAACCACTGTCTCATAATAGCAGGACTGGATCAAGACTATGATCAAAGTGGGAAACTCCGTCCACTAACAAACCCCGATCTGATGCAATAGTACTCAAAAAAGTGGGAAACACCATCCACTAGAACAATCTGATACCCAATCTGATGCAATAGTCAACATCCGGTCAACCGCCCAAAGTCCGCGGTCACCGCAATAACCCACAACCCACAATTGGGTAAATTAATCAAGATCCGGTCAACCGCCTACTGTCCGCGGTTGCCGCAATAACCCACAATCCACAATTGGGTAAATTAATCAAGATCCGGTCAACCGCCTACTGTCCGCGGTTGCCGCAATAACCCACAATCCAACATCAAGCACACCCTGTCTCTGACCCTAAGGTCCCAGCTACACTATCCCAAACCTCTGCTCGAACCCGAGCAACATGACTATTTGATTAATACCATTGTCATACTGTGAATAATTCACTTGCAATTTCCATAAAATCCTCATTGTTAAACTTACCGATCAATCCCAGCTATTGTACCATTCACCTGCATGCAATGCTAACATATGAAAATTTAGAGAACCGTCCACCGGTTCCGGGAATAAGGCACCCACCTGAAAAGCTGACTGTCCAAAGCCCAACAGCTGAAAACACCAAATAACTCTAATCCCTTGCTCCAATAAGTTCAGCACACCCGTAACACTCCTGGCACAATACAAAGTCCACTAATTACACTAGGCTCCCAGTTATAGCACTTAAAATCACATACAACCTCGAATTCTGAACTGTTAAATTATCACCTGCAGATAGTGCCCAGAAAATTCCAATAAAAATATCACCGCGATCCTCGCGTCGATAGCTTCACAACGGTAGCTTGCACGACCAAATCTGAGTTCGGTAAGCCAAGATAAAAATTCGGCAAGGGGGTACACTCATACAAAAATCTGTATTAAAACAGTACACTGTTCACTGAGAAAACAGTAATTTCCACCTCTGAAGAAATCTCAGAAAAATCCAAGAAAATACGAGCGCGTTCCTTGCGATCTGTAGACGAAAAAGTTGTATAAGCTCGTTCCCAGCTGACGCTTGTGCGCAAAGATATGGCCAAAACACCTCGATGCTGTCCCACAAAGCCAAACAGAAAAAGGGTCACAGTGTTGCCTCGGGATCCGTGCCAAAAACTCGCAACGGGAAAGCGCGATCAATACGAAAGATAAAGCCCTACCTCTTAGGAGTCTGTCGGCGCAAGAATCACAGAAAAGGAGCTCGGGGTAGCCCAGGGGAGCCAAAACACTGTCGCTGCGCCGAAGAAGAACACTAGAAAGGCAACATCGCGCCGCACCGTAAAATCCAGAAACCTCGGGATGCGTGCTCCTAAAATCCTAGAACTTGGCAGGCAAGATCAAGAATTAAGAGTTGAACAAGTCTTCTTTCAAGGTGCTCGGGCAGATGGTGCGTGGGCTGAGAGAAAAGAGGCCAAAGAAAGAGGCTCGGGCTGCCTATTTATAGGCTGAGGGAAACAATTGGAAAAAATTCCCATTGTGTCCCAACTTTCGGGCGCCCGGTCCGGTCCGCCCGGAATTCGGGCTGCGCACAGTGCGGCCGGCCCGCCAAGTTTCGGGCGCGCACAGTGCGGCCCGGTCCACCACACAGCCCAGCCACATACTCCCCAGGGCCCACTGCACCCTGTGCACCTGCGCCCGCCAATGGCGACGCGAACGTGGCCCGGCAACCTGTGGCACCACGCCCGTTGCGCCGTGGACCGCGCACTCGCGGCTGACCCGGGCCGTACGGCCACCTGCCCCGCCGTACGGCCCCACCTGGCCCGGCACCCACTCCACCGGTTGCGTGGACCCGGGGAACAACCCGAACCAATCACCTCACGCCACGTGTCCACCGTCTACCGTGAAACCGGGGCCAATTTCAGTGGACGCTCCGCTGAACCGGCCAACCGGAGAGAGCCACGATGGCGGCCCGCCCCCGGGTGCACGACCTCCGCGGTGGCCGCGCGCCTGCCGTGCGCTCAGCGCCTATGCCCGCGCCCTCAGCCGCCTGCCCGCGGCCGCCAAAGCCTGCCCGAGGCTGCGTCCACGCCCGCCGACGCTGTCCGCCGCCGCCGGCCGCCGCCGGCGATCGCGGAAATACTGTTCCGGCGATGAACAGTACCGCAAGCTCAAAAACAGAAGTAAATCGCAATCTTGACCGTTTTCGAGCGCGTGATTCCAAATCCGGCGTCCCATTTTGCCAAATTCCAATCCTATAATTTGCCGGAGGCTCCCGGGAAAAGGTATTTTTACATCCGAATTCCGCGCCGAGCCTAAATTTGATATCCACTCCACGCGTAAACTCTTCGAACACCAATGGGCCCCGATTACCTACGAGATCCATTTTAAGCCCCGAGTCAAATCTCTGGTCCAAAATGGCGCCCCCCACACGGCGACACACCGCCGACATGGCAGTAGGCTTCCAGAATGCTGCCTGGGTCACACTGTCGAAGCCCTGCAAAGATCCGGCGTCACCCACCTCCCCCACTAGAAGAACAGTTTCGTCTCGAACCCCACAACCGGCCAACTCCCAAGGGTCCCAGAAACAGGGGTCAATACTAAACGCGTCCCAGCTCCCAAGGTCAACTATCACTCCCCGTGATTACTCTCAGCAACAACCACAGCAACAACCAGTACGG
>CM055077.1:10007377-10105016 GCA_029204045.2 Tillandsia leiboldiana | reverse complement strand
TTTCGGAGTCGATGTTACATTTTACGTGACCGTGAAAATCTTGGAAAGTTCGACTCTCGAAGTGATGAAGGGATCTTTTTGGGTTATTCTACGAATAGCAGAGCATATCGAGTATTTAACATTGAATCTAAGACGATCGTAGAATCTATAAATGTTAAAGTAGATGAAGCTTTTCACTTTGAAACTGGAAAATCTACCCTCGATATCTCTCTAGATGATGATTCTCCTGCTAGTGCATCTTCTCATAATATACTTCCAATATTAATGATGCATCTAATGGTTCTTCTAGTTTATCTGATGTGCAGGAATCATCTCATATATCTCCGAGTACTCCGTTTCAACAAACGTTACGAATCTCCAAGGATCATCCGGAATCGAATATATTGGAGATCCACAAGAAGGAGTCAGAACTCGGAGGCAGTTGGTTTGTGGATTCGCTTGCTACGTATCTTTAATCGAACCAAAGAACTTAGATGATAGCTCTTCAGGATGACTACTGGATTAAAGCAATGCAGGAAGAGCTCCATCAATTTGAGGCGAAACAAAGGTCTGGGAATTAACAAAGCCTCCAAAGCAACACAATGTGATAGGTACCAAATGGATCTTCAAGAACAAGAAAAAAGAGGATGGTACTATCACAGGAACAAGGCACGATTAGTGCTCAAGGCTACTCTCAAGTAGAAGGTATAGACTTTGATGAAACCTTCGCCCCTGTAGCTAGACTCGAGTCCATTCGTATACTATTCGCTATTGCTTGTCATTTTAAAATCAAATTATTTCAAATGGACGTTAAGAGCGCATTTCTAAATGGGTTTTTAAATGAGGAAGTTTATGTGGCTCAACCGAAAGGTTTTGTAGATCATAAACAACCTAACCATGTTTTTCGTTTGAAAAAGGCTCTTTACGGTCTGAAACAAGCACCGCGAGCATGGTACGAAAGGTTAACAAAGCACCTTTTGGAGAAGGGCTATACTCGAGGGGGAGCTGATAGGACTCTCTTTGTGAAGCATTATCAAAGCAATTCATTGTAGCACAAATCTATGTCGATGACATTGTATTTGGCGCAACAAGAGATAACGATGCTTCTAAATTCGCGGAGACCATGGAAAGCGAATTTGAGATGTCCATGATGGGCGAATTGACTTATTTCCTTGGATTGCAAATTAAACAAAATGATGAAGGTATTCACTTGAGTCAATCCAAGTATGCAATGGAGTTGGTCAAAAAGTTTGATCTAGAAAATTGTAAAGATTTTCCGACTCCAATGGGAACTAGCCATAAGGGACTTGGAAGTGAATCACATAGTGAGAATGTAGACGAGAAACTGTATCGAAGTATGATTGGAAGTCTACTTTACCTCACGGCTAGTCGCCCGGATATATCTTTTGGTGTTGGGATTTGCGCGAGATATCAATCAGCACCAAAGGAGGTTCACCTGAAAGCGGTGAAAAGGATCATCCGGTATATCAAAGGATCAATTAATTTCGGAATTTGGTATCCTATGGGAACAAGTTTGGATATTGTTGGATACTCAGATGCCGATTGGGCAGGATCAGTGGATGATCGGAAAAGCACGAGTGGTGCATGCTTCTATCTTGGCCATTGCCTTGTTGCATGGCACAGTAAAAAGCAGAACTGCATAGCACTCTCGACTGCCGAAGCGGAATACATTTCAGCTGGAAGTTGCTCAACTCAACTCATTTGGATGAAAAGCGTATTGAGCGACTTCCGCATTTCAGCATCTTCGGTAACAATACTTTGTGACAACACTAGTGCTATTAACATTTCTAAAAACCCTGTGTTGCACTCTAGAACAAAACATATTGAACTTAGATATCATTTTCTTAGAGAGCTAGTTGAATCAAATACTCTTCAACTTTCATATATTTCAACTGAGGATCAATTAGCTGACATTCTAACAAAACCTTTGGATCAAAAACGTTTTATTCATTTACGAAAAGCAATTGGGATGCTTTCCTTGAAATAATCTTCTTTTTGAAATCTTTGCTTAGGATAGGTTTTGTATTTGTTTTTGTTTTGTTCATTATCTATGTTTGTACATAGGACATTAATTGGGCATAGATCATAATTGACTTTAATTGCATCTTTTCGCACATTTAGAAATTTATTATGCTTTTGCCATCATAATATTTCACTGTTGCAATGATCATTTATGTAATTAAATCATCTTCTAAAGTGATCAAAGTCAATTTCTCTCTCTCTATGATCTCTTGGTATAGTCATTATCTTATTTGACTGCTTAGTCGAGTATGAAATCGAGATCAATATTTGGTTGAATACTTTATATCTTAAATAATTGATAGCCAATTGAGGGGGAGTCTTAGAAAAGGTAAAATGCTCAAAAGATGTGGAAAGAGTTACATCCCAATGAGGAGTGTGAAAACTACCACCACATGGAGGAAAGAGCTACCACCCTCGGTCGTCCGAGTATTGTGTGCAGCTACCACATGTATACCAAGCATGGTTGTTCAAATTTTTGATTAAGTAATATGCATGTTGAAATACTTGACTCCGTCAAATTTCAAGGTTGGTATAAGGTGGGTTTTTAATGAAAGATGCTCAAAGAGCCACTCTCTTCAACAGATTGTCTAGATACATTATCTACTATATTTGGGATTTCAAACATCTATTGATCTTTGTATTTCATTTTCTTTACTGAATTGATGATTTGATAAAGGCATTACTCATAAGATCAAGTTAGATGTGATTGAAGGTGTTCAACTTTAAGGGATTTAATTCTTGTAAATTCTCGTTTCATTTTTGGATATTATTGATAGATTTGGCATAATCTAATTCTTGTTGTATGAAACGATGATTTTTGTTTAAAGTTGATACACATTTGTGCTTACAATCTTTTTCTGGTTTTTCTTGAATTTCTCTAAATATTTTCTAAAGAAAAAGTTGGAGCCGATCCGGATCGGGCAAGATAATCCGGATCCCGAACGCAGGAATTCTTCTGCGGGCTGACGATCCGGATTGTGTCTGACGATCCGGATCCCGAACGCAGTTTCTCGCTGCGGGTAGCCGATCCGGATCGCAAGCACGGGATGATCCGGATCGCGGCTAGGTTTTATAAAGAATGAAAGGGGTTTTTGATTTCTTTACTCCAATCTTTTGTTCCAAAGTTTCCAGAGCCTCTCTCTCTAGATTTCATCCTTCCTGGAAGCTTTCAAACTCAAGTTCTTCAACTCCAAGTAAGTTTTATTGATCAAAATCTCGGTTTTTCACCGTTTTTCTCTTTTTTTCCTCAAACATGATGAATTTCTTGGATCAACTTTGTTTGTGGATGGTTTTTGATCAAATTTCTTTTGAAATAAGAACTCTGGGTAGATTAGTTTTGATTATATGCTAGGTACTCTCCTGATTAACGGATTTTTAGGCTTCGATTTCTAAAATTTCGGTTTTAGGGCATATAATAAGGATTTTCGAAAATTATGCAATTGATCTAGTTTTAAAAGTCCTTTTGCAAAACTAATTTGATTCTTAGCTTCTCTACATGATTATGATTGTCTAGGTACAATTTTTCAATCTTTGAAAATTAACAATTTTTCATGTGTTCTTGAGTTGGTCTTCACAGGATACATTTTTCACAAGCAATCAAAATGGTGATCACTTGGATCATTTTCCTACTTGCTGCCATGGTACATGTCAAGGATACTGCCAAGCCTAAGAAGGCTAAGAAAGCAAAGAAGACTAAGGTTGATTCCGACACTGAATCAGAGACAGAGTCGATCGACTGGGATAACATCGAAATCGAGCAAGCTGCTCCCATTGTCTCCAAAGGGAAAGCAACTGCTGAAGCTTCAAAACCTACTGCAGCTGAAAAAGGGAAAGCACCAATGGAACCAAGTCCAGTTGGAACAAAAAGAAAAACCGGTGCAAGAAAAAGAGGCAGTGCTCAGGGAATTACCATTGAGGAACCAGTTGCTAGGCAGCCTCCTCCACAAGACTTCATCAGCTCCGACAGAATCAAGGATTTTGAGAAGAGGGAATGCATTGGCGAGAGACATGTCAATGTCAAACCAATGAAGGAACGATCTGTAGCTTTTGGGACTTTGTTTGACCAAGTTGGTCTTGCTCAAATTTGCAACTTCCCTGAGACTACTGGGTACTGTCCACACTCAGTTCGAATGTTTTATCAGAACGCTGCAAGTTTGATTGATCACGAGGATGGACGTCGTGAATTTCACACTTTGGTTAAAAATATCAAAAACAAAGTCACACCCCAGCTGATTGGAGTTGTGCTAGGTATGACAGCCAGAGCTGATGGACTCCATTACCTAAAAACCCAAAGCTTCAACGACAACTCCTGGAGAGTTGTAGTTAATGGAATTTGTCTTCCAAATACTCGGTCGACCGGAAATTCTGTTTTCTCTAAAGAGCTACGACCAGAGTATCGGTATATAAACTTCATTGTCTGCTACAACATTCTTCCCAACATGAATACGAAGGTTCTTCGATGGGACAGAATGTTATACCTTTATCTTCTTGGAAATCCGGCCGCATTGATGGGAGCAAACTTGAATATTCCCTATCTCATTTGGTCAAGGATGGCGCGGTATGTGGAACACTCTCATCCCACAGAAAGACTACCCTACCCAATGATTATCATGCGCATCCTTAGAAAGTTTAAAGTCGATACAAGCGCGAGCTCATACATGTACAGTTTGGGCACCATTAATGAGACTACAATTGTGAAGTCTCTCTCGACGAAGCCAGATGAACCCATAATACCTCCTCACCGGCAACGAGCACAACAACAACGAGCAACAACCTCTGCACCGGCAGCAGCTCCTCCAGTTCAACCAGCACCTCCGGCACAAGAAGCACCACAATCAACTTCTGATGATGATGCATCTGTTACCTCAATCTATAAAGAACAGCAAAGGCTCTTCAACGAGCAAGAACGTATATCAAATGAACTAATTGAGGTAAAGAAAGAAATAAAGAAGGTAAATAAAAATCAATCAGCAATGAACAAGCGAATAAAGAAGATTTTCCAAATCCTCGGCTGTATCAGTTCAGACGAGTCTGAATAATCCGTATCCTTCTAATTTCTGGGTATTATGCATATGTTTAAATCCTTCTGCTGTGCAGGTTTTTAAGTTTTAATTTGAGTTTTTAGTTCTCTAACTTAAACTGTTAACCATTCTCTCCACTTCTGTAATCTTTGGCTTTATTTGTGACAAAAAGGGGGAGAGAGTTTAGAACAATGATTTGAACAATGAACAATGATTATGAAAATCTGGATGATGAAGATTTTGTATACATCAAGGTAAGTATCTCTTCAACTTCAACTTTGGTTTTCATCTTGTGATTGTTTGCATGTCTCGACTAACTATTCGACTAACTATTTGGGCATGTAATATAACTAACAAGTTGATGTTGGACTAACATTGTGTGACATTTGGTCTTTAGTTGCATAGAAGATATGTTGGTTTTTGACTATGATTCTCTTACATATCTGAATTCTCAAATATCATGATGATTAGATAAACTCTATCTCTGTACTAGGTTTTTATGCTAAATATTCTTGAGGTATCTAACGATCTCTTTTTGTCAAGAATGATTTCTTTGTGCAGAGAGTACAGATGTCTAAGTCTAGAGTCTGTTTTAGGAGTTTATCTCATGTTTTTAAATTTTTGGATCTCCATTGTAAATTTTTGTTGTATGGTGATAGCAACAAAAATATCTTTTTGAATTTTCTTTAGTGGATCTGTGTTTTGTCACGAAACCGCCAAAGGGGGAGATTGTTACGGAATTTGAGTTGGCGTAGTTTCGTGAAAGTCTCAAGTCTTGAAGATTGAAGGTGAAGAAAGTTGGATCATTTAACTCAATCTCAAGAAAGAAGAATTCAAAAGGATCAGGTATGTTTAACTAAAGATTTTGTGTGATCCGAATACTTCTTGTAGTGTAGAAACACTTGGAAGAATCTTTCATTGCATAAAAATCAAAAACTGGACTTGGGACATGTTCAGGATCCGGATCAGGTTGTTCGATCCGGATCCCGAAGGTGGTTCGTTCATACACCAGTTCAATCCGGATCGTAGCCTCTTGATCCGGATCCCGAACACTTAGTTTACCATCTTCCTTGAACGATCCGGATCAGGCTTCGCAATCCGGATCCCGAACGTTGATGTTTGGTGAACTGTATGAACGATCCGGATCAAGCACTTCGATCCGGATCCCGAACCTTCGTTTTTCTGGAACTGGCTTACTCGTTACGACGATCCGGATCACAGCTAGTCCGGTCCGGATCGCCGTCCGTAAAATTTCCAGAAATGTTAGGTTTTTGATTCTTATCTCCTTCCTAGGGTTTCTAACCTATAAATAGACCCTATGATTCTTTTTCTAGGGTTATCCACATAGTCAATAGCCGTCATTTTCATATATCATTTTATACGGCTATAGATCCACATATAGAGAAGAAAGGAAATCATTAGAGAATACTCTATGTTTCTTCATCTATATTGATTAGTTTGATTCTAGGTTTTCATACTCACATCTTGAGTTGAATCAAACTAATGAATACTTAGATGGTATTTCCGATCTATCTTTGATCTAAGTATTCGGCGGATCATCACCACCCAAAACAACGATTTACCCCAAAATCGGCGCGTGGATTCGCGTGTCCTTGTGGATTCAAGGTTCAACCGCTCTCGTGGATTCGGAGCGAGGCACGTTCGTGGATTCGAAGGGTGCTATTGGGTGAAGACCGTGGATTCGGTCGGACGTCGTGGATTCGACGTTGGACGCCGTGGATTCGGCGTTGGGCGCAGATCGTGGATTCGAGAAGCGTCGCGGAGCGAGCGGAGAAGATCCTCTAGGAGCGTATGGAAAAGGTTGAGTCGTAAGTGTGTACGGTAAATCACCTTGTACGTGTTTTAATTCTAGTGGATTTCTGCCGTGTTATCGGTCCCGTGGTTTTTTACTCCGGTGATGGAGTTTTCCACGTAAAAATCTTGCGTATTATTTTTATTTCCGCATTGGGTTTTTATCGCAACGATTTTTTGAGTGTTTATGCGTTTACACCTATTCACCCCCCTCTAGGTGTTTTTTCCCCTATTTAGATCCGTATTACATATAACCCAACAAATTGAAGGTGTTCAACTTTAAGGGATTTAATTTTTGTAAATTCTCGTTTCATTTTTGGATATTATTGATAGATTTGGCATAATCTAATTCTTGTTGTATGAAACGATGATTTTTGTTTAAAGTTGATACACGATTGTGCTTACAATCTTTTTCTGGTTTTTCTTGAATTTCTCTGAAATTTTTCTGAAGAAAAAGTTGGAGCCGATCCGGATCGGGCAAGATGATCCGGATCCCGAACGCAGGCTTTTTCCTGCGGCTGGCCGATCCGGATCGAAATCTCGATCCGACCCGGATCACGGCTAGGGTTTTAATAAGAACAATAGGGTTTTGATTTCTTTTACCTTAATCTTTTATTCTCAAGTCTCTAGAGCCTCTCTCTCTAGAACTATTGCACCTTGGAGCTTTCCAAACTCAAGTTCTTCGAATACAAGTAAGTTTTATTGATCAAAATCTCGGTTTTTCACCATTTTTCTCTTTTCCTCCTCAAACGTGATGAATTTCTTGGATCAATTTCGTTTGTGGATGGTTTTTGGTCAAATTTCTTTTGAAATAAGAACTCTGGGTAGATTAGTTTTGATTATATGCTAGGTATTCTCCTGATTAACGGATTTTTAGGCTTCGATTTCTAAAATTTCGGTTTTAGGGCATATAATAAGGATTTTCGAAAATCATGCAATTAATCTATTTTTAAAAGTCCTTTTGCAAAACTAATTTGATTCTTAGTCTCTCTACATGATTATGATTGTTTGGGTATAATTTTTCAAATTTTTGAAAATTAAAAATTTTTCATGTGTTCTTGAGTTGGTCTTCACAGGATACATTTTTCACTAGCAATCAAAATGGTGATCACTTGGATTATTTTCCTACTTGCTGCCATGGTACATGTCAAGGACACTGTCAAGCCCAAGAGGGCTAAGAAGGCTAATAAAGCGAAGAAAACTAAAGATGATTCCGATACAGAATCTGAAACGGAATCAATTGATTGGGATGAACTGCAAGTTGAAGCAACGACTGTTCCCACTGCTTCAAAGGGAAAAGCGCCTGCGGAAACATCGAAGGCTCCGCCTACTGCTGCTGAAAAAGGCAAAGCTCCAATGGAAGAAACTTCTGGGAAGACAAGAAGAAAGAGTGTTGCTCGCAAAAGAGGGAGTGCTCGAGGAATCTCCATTGAGCAACCAGCTGCTAGCCAAGCACCTCCACAAGACTTTATCAGCTCGGCTAGAATAAAGGATTTTGAAAACAGGGAATGCATTGGAGAAAGGCATGTTGATGTAAAAGCCTTAAAAGAGCGTTCTCGGCCATTTGGGATTTTGTTTGACCAGATAGGTCTTGCCCCCATTTGCGATTTCCCGGAGACCACTGGGTATTGTCTTCACTCAGTGAGAATGTTTTATCAGAATGCTTGTTATCTAGTTGATCAGGAGAGCGGACGCCGAGACTTTCAAACATTGGTCAAGAATGTTAAGATCAAAGTAACGCCCCAACTGATTGGAGAGGTATTAGGGATGGACGCCCGAGCCGATGGCACTCATTACCTGAAGAATCAAGTCTTCAACACCTACTCCTGGAGAGTGATAGTTGATGGAATCTGTCTTCCGGATACTCGGTCGACAGGAAACTCCGTTTTCTCGAAAGAACTACGACCAGAGTACCGCTTCTTAAACTTCATTGTTTGTTATAATGTCATTCCAAACATGAACACAAAGGTTCTTCGGTGGGATAGAATGATATTCCTTTATCTACTTGGAAACCCCACAGCAGCAATGGGAGCTAACTTAAGCATTCCTTACGTCATCTGGACAAAGATGGCGCGATATGTGGAGCATGCTCATCCTTCAGAGAGACTACCTTATCCAATGATCATCATGCGCATTCTTCGCAATTTTAAAGCTGACACAAATGCGAGTTCCTATATGCACAGTCTAGGAACGATCAATGAAACAACAGTTGTAAAGTCACTCTCGACGAAGCAAGATGAACCCTTAATACCTCCTCACCGGCAACGAGCACAACAACAACAAGCGACAACCTCTGCACCGGCAGAAACTCCTCCAGTCCAACCAACACAACCAGCACCTCCATCAACGTCTGATGATGATGCGTCGGTTAGCTCAATCTTTAAGGAACAACATCGACTTTCAAACGAGCAAGAACGCATGGCTACTGATTTCGCTGAAATGAGAGAGGATATCAAAGAAGTTAAGAAGGAACAAGCTTCCATGAACAAAAGAATCAAGAAAATGTTTCAGAAGCTTGGATGTATCAGCTCAGACGACTCTGCATAAAGTTTTTGGTTCTAATCTTTCTTTTGCAGGTTTTTAAGTTTCTGCATTTATGTTATTTTCTTCAACTCTCAAGTTTCCTAATTTGTATTTAAACTTTTTAACTCTCCTTGACTTGCAATTTTAGCTAGTTTGTGACAAAAAGGGGGAGAGAGTTTAGAGAGAAAACTTGAACAATGATTGAACAATGATGATGTGAATGAGTGAACATCAAGGTAAGTATCACTTCAACTTTGACTTTGGTGAAGGGTAAGTATCACAACTTTGGTTTTTATCTTGTGATCTGTTGCATGTTCCTACTAACTATTCGACTAACTATTTGGACATGTATTATTACTAACAAGTTGTTCGATTACTAACAAAGCAAAGTTATGACATTTAGAATTTTATTGCTTAGAAGATATGTCAATGTTTGATTGTGATCTTATTACATATCTGAATTACTCAATGTCATGGTGAGCATAAACTCTATCTCTGTTAGGTTTTGAATGCTAAATATTCTTGAGGTATCTAACGATCTCTTTTTGTCAAGAATGATTTCTTTGTGCAGAGAGTACAGATGTCTAAGTCTAGAGTCTGTTTTAGGAGTTTATCTCATGTTTTTAAATTTTTGGATCTCCATTGTAAATTTTTGTTGTATGGTGATAGCAACAAAAATATCTTTTTGAATTTTCTTTAGTGGATCTGTGTTTTGTCACGAAACCGCCAAAGGGGGAGATTGTTACGGAATTTGAGTTGGCGTAGTTTCGTGAAAGGTTCAAATCTTGAAGATTGAAGGTGAAGAAAGTTGGATCATTTAACTCAATCTCAAGAAAGAAGAATTCAAAAGGATCAGGTATGTTTAACTAAAGTTTATTGGTGATCCGAATACTTCTTGTAGTGTAGAAACACCTGGAAGAATTTTTAATTGCATAAAAATCAAAAACTGGTGTTCGGACATGTTCAGGATCCGGATCAGAGCCAACAGTCCGGATCCCGAAGGTTGTTGTTTCATACATTACTTCAATCCGGATCGCAGCATCTCACGATCCGGATCCCGAACGTTGAGTTTTCTGAAATGTATGAACGATCCGGATCAGGCATTCCGATCCGGATCCCGAACATTTGTTTTCTGGAAACCGTCTTTATTGCTACTGCAATCCGGATCGCCCAAATCCGATCCGGATCGCCGTCCGTCAAAATTCCAGAAATGTTAGGTTTTTGATTCTTATCTCCTTCCAAATGTTTCTAACCTATAAATAGACCCTATGATTCATTTTTCTAGGGTAAGCCGATAATCCAGAGAGAGCCGTCATATTCTTGTATCATTTTATACGGCCTAAGATCCACATATAGAGAAGAAAGGAAATCATTAGAGAATACTCTATGTTTCTTCATCTATATTGATTAGTTTGATTCTAGGTTTTCATACTCACATCTTGAGTTGAATCAAACTAATGAATACTTAGATGGTATTTCCGATCTATCTTTGATCTAAGTATTCGGCGGATCATCACCACCCAAAAACAACGATTTACCCCAAAATCGGCGCGTGGATTCACGTGTCCTTGTGGATTCAAGGTTCAACCGCTCTCGTGGATTCGGAGCGAGGCACGTTCGTGGATTCGAAGGGTGCTACTGGGTGAAGACCGTGGATTCGGTCAGACGTCGTGGATTCGACGTTGGACGCCGTGGATTCGGCGTTGGGCGCAGATCGTGGATTCGAGAAGCGTCGTGGAGCGAGCGGAGAAGATCCTCTAGGAGCGTATGGAAAAGGTTGAGTCATAAGTGCGTACGTTAAATCACCTTGTACGTGTTTTAATTCTAGTGGATTTCGCCGTGTTATCGGTCCCGTGGTTTTTTACTCCGGTTTGGAGTTTTTCCACGTAAAAATCTTGCGTGTTATTTTTATTTCCGCATTGGGTTTTTATCGCAACGATTTTTGAGTGTTTATACGTTTACACCTATTCACCCCCCTCTAGGTGTTTCTTCCCCTATTTAGATCTATTTTATATATAACCCATCACATTTGTCACGCCCCGGCGTCGAAACTGCGACCCGGGCTCGCCAACAGATCCGCCGCCCATACGGGAAGCCCCGTATAGACGAAGCGACTAACCTGCAAAAGATCAACTATGCTATACAGATATCAGAGCTGAAAGAAAACTGCTAGAAATAAAACTATATACAAACCAAGACCTCACCAAAATACAAAAGTCTCTCGAGCAGTAAAAATAAATACAACTCTATACCTCACTACAAAGTTCTCTCAACATGAACTCTCAAAAGTAATAAGGGTACATCTACTCTCAGGACGACGACTGGTAGGGATCTAGCTCGCGACTCCCTTACCTCGATCAGAAGAAGCAGCAACAGGAGCAACTGGAACAGGAGTAGAAGTCCCTGTGGGAAAAACACCACGACGGGTGTAAGAACTACGTCCCAAGTAGTTCTCAGTGGGTGCCGCCAACAAGCCCGACGGTCTGCCCACTAAGTCTACTAGAGGCATAAAGTAACAATATAATACTGAAATAAAAGGGCTGGAAAAGTAACTCTACAGCTACTATGCCTCTATCGAGATGCTCAAAAAGTGGAACAGATGGAAACATGATGCATCTACTAACTCCCAAAGTACAGTCACCCAATCTACACTGACTGCCGCATAGGGTCCAGTCAAACCTGCGCCTACCTACTGCCGCACATCCTCAACAGGACGGGTCTAACGTAGGTATGTCCGTAGCTGCCACTAACTGGCACAGCCAGAGGGGCTGTGTCCGTAACTGCCACTAACTGGCACAGTCAGAGGGACGGCGTCCGTAACTGCCACTAACTGGCACAGTCAGAGGGACGGCGTCGACAAGTCGCGACACCAATGTGCAGACCCACCCCGGACGTGGCACTCGAGGGGAGCGACCCCAACGAGGACAAGGGTATCCGCGCACTCTGTCGAGCTCAAGGTGGCACTGCAGGCTATAGTCAAAATTCACGCTCACGCACTGAACGGAAGGACTCAATCCTCAAACATCTCGCACAACAGTCGGAGCACTCTCGACGACACAGCTGATCAGCTGACACGAACACGAGACACTAGCCTCACCAACAGCTCACAGCACAAACACACTGGATGGAGACACTCCACAGCCAGGACTACCGTCCACCAGACGGCTCCCACAACAGAACACTAAACGCACAGGAAAGACCGACACCATAAGGGTTCGGAAACCCGATAGACCGGTGCTAAGAACCCTATCAAACAAGACCAGACTCTAGGCTCCGCCTATCGAAGTTCCCGATCCCCTTATAGTTCGGGAAAGCAACAATCTCGGTACTACACGCAGAAGACACCAACAGGGCCCGAAAGTCCCGGGAGACCTACACCTACAACCCTATCAAGCAAGAACAGGTTCCAGGCTCGGCCCCCGTGGCTTTCGTCCCGACAAAGGAACGACCCCTAGAACCCGGATCACTCGAAACCTTTCGAGTGGGGAGGTTTACAAGAAAAGGTGACATTTGTTATTGAAAAGCATTTTGATCTAGGAGAAATCCATATTTAATGATTTTAGTTCCTTTTAGAAAAACAGTTAGAAAAATAAGTGTTTTACCCAAGCCCCGAAGGGCTGATGCCTTTGTCCAATCAAACAAGAACAGACTCTAGCGGCCCTTCGATGCTTGGAAGAAAATATTGGTAGACTAAAATCATGTGTATGTCGAAAAGGGTTCTAGGTTCAGCTAACTCTAGTAAACTACTGCCACTAACACAGTGGCGACAACCCAAACAGGGAAAAACAAGACATCCCGGGACCACCGTTTACCCCAACGGTTCCCGGTACAGACAAGCGATCCACTACATCTACCAGACTCCACTTTGCTCCCAAGCACGAGTGCAAATGCATCCCACACTAAAAAGAAGTCCCGACCGCTCGGCCCACTACCCGGGCGAGGATAACACTAAGTCCAGGAATGAAGCATAAAGTGTGGATGTCTAAACATAAATAATCCTAGCCCAAGTGAGGGTTTTCTACTGGTCTGGTTACACATGCAACATGTGACGGGGGTGCTAGGTCAGGTTCCAAGATAACAAATATTTAACATGATAGAAGGAAGTAAAAGATCACAAGATCGACAGATAAAACTAGGAACAACAATTCCTACACTCTAGCATGCTACCCAAGTCCAATCACTATCATGCATGATTCTATATCAATAGAATTAGAGCACAGTCCATAGATCTTGAAAGCAAAGCCACCCACCTGTAAACGCTAACTGTCCGGAGTCGTACAGCTGAGAAAACCAGGAAAATAACAACTCTATGTCCAACAGATCCAGTACAGTCCACAATCCCTCCTGGTTACAACATAAGGCCACAGTTACACTTAAATCCCAAAATCTGCCAAGAATTACAACACTGAAATTCAGTCGCAAATATGCGATTATTGCACCTGCTGAATGTGCTCGAAAAATTCCAAATAAAATATCCCTGCGATCTTCGTGTCGATAGCTTCGAAACAAGTACCTGCACACCCAATTCTGAGCACCGTAGGCCAAGTTACAAATTCCACAGTATCGGTGCGCAAAATCCCAAAACCATCCAACTGTAAACTCTCGTACAGATAAAAGGAAAAGTGTATACCTTCGGGAAGGTCTCCAAAAATTCCAATAAAATTCCACGATGTTCCTCGCGTCGAGAAGATGAAAAAAGTCTAAAGGCACGTCCTGATCTGAGACTCGTGCGCGGAGATCTCCTCGGATGAAGCTGCTGTCCTCACAAATCCTCACAGCAAAACAGTGTCCCAGTGAGCAAGGAAAAACTCCTTGAAAAGCACGAAACGAGGAAATGTGGAAGAAACCAAAATCGTAGCCTTACCTGTTGCGAATCCAACAGCGAAGAAATCGCTCGAAAAGATGGTCGGAGTAGGTCGGGGGAGCTCGTGCACCGAAAGTGACGGAAGAAGCACCGAAGAAAAGGCGTCGCGCCGAGCCAAGAAAATGAGAATCTCGAAAAGCGTGCCCCCAAAAATCCCCAAACTCTGCAGATGGAAGCTTCACTGCGTGAGGATCAACTTTGGTGAAGAACTCCAGTCGGTTTGAAGCTCGGAAGTGCCAAAAAGTCGAAGGGGAAGGGAGCTCGGGCCTTTAAATAGGCAGCAGAAAAACAAATGAAGAAATTCCCATTAAGTCCCAAGATTCGGGCGCACCCGAACTTTCGGGCGCCCGAATCCGGGCGCAAGGGCCAGTTACTGTAGCCGCCCGGAAATTCCTGGTGCGGCCACGTCACCCGCACAGCAAACAGCTGTGCGGGGCGCGCCGGGAGCTGCCACGTGGCCCACCCGGTGGCCGACACGTGTCCCGCACAGCAAACAGCCGTGCGGGGCGCGTGTCGTGCCGCCACGTGGCGCCTACCCGGTCAAACCGGGTAGGTGGCGCCCGCCAGTGGCAGGGCGACACGCGTCCCCTGCCACTGTCGCGGTCACACGTGCGGGCAGGGCGCCGCCTGACCGCCTGCCACGCACGCGCCCCGAGGCGCACGCCCGCGACCCCGTGCGCCGCGCCTCGTGAGCCCGCGAGTAGCACGCCGACACGTGTCCCCTGCACCCGGTCCACGCACCCTACTTCGGGTTCTGTGGACCGCGCCGCATGCACCGACCAATCGGGGACTGCCACGCGTCCACCCGCCTTGGTCCATGCACCGCCGCGCCTCCCAGTAGACCGCGCATCACGAGCCCGCCAATCAGGCGGCGCCACGTGTCCATGCGCCGGGTCCGTGCACCCAGCCGCGCCCCTCTGTGGACCGAGCGCTGCGGACCGGCCCAATCACAAGCCGCCACGTGGCAGCCGGCGGTCCACGGCCCCTCCCATGCACCGATATTCAGCGAAAACTTCCGGGAGTCCGTTTTTGGGCATCTGGACTCAGAATTCAACAAGCAAATAGCCATTTCCAAGCGTTTTTCCGCGCTGAATCCAAATCCAACCTCTGTTTGGCCCAAAACCATTTCGAAAATTCGACAAATGCAGCCGAAGGCCAATCCAGCTGTGGATATCACACAGGGTCCATCTGTGGCATCCCTTTGATGCACTATGGGCCAGATACACCAACACTAGGTGTTCTACACCAGGGTTCATGGGAGAAGCTACACGGGGATTAGGGTCACCACATCATTGTCTCTAGTTGCACCAAATACAATGTCATCGACATAGATTTGTGCCACAATGAAATTATCCTGATAATGCTTCACAAAGAGAGTCCGGTCAGCTCCCCCTCGAGTATAGCCCTTTTCTAATAGGTGCTTTGTCAACCTTTCGTACCACGCTCGCGGTGCTTGTTTTAGACCGTAAAGAGCATTTTTCAAACGAAAAACATGGTTAGGTTGTTTACAGTCTACAAAACCTTTCGGTTGAGCCACATAAACTTCCTCATTTAAAAACCCATTTAAAAACGTGCTCTTAACGTCCATTTGAAAGAGTTTGATTTTAAAATGACAAGCAATAGCGAATAAAATATGAATTGACTCGAGTCTAGCTACCGGGGCGAACGTTTCATCAAAGTCTATACCTTCTATTTGAGAGTAGCCTTGAGCAACTAAGCGTGCTTTATTCCTGATGATGGTACCATCCTCGTTTTTCTTATTCTTGAAAATCCATTTAGTACCAATCATGTTGTGTTGCTTCGGAGGCTTTGTTAATTCCCAGACTTTGTTTCGTTCGAACTGATGGAGCTCTTCCTGCATTGCTTCAATCTAGTAGTCATCCTGAAGAGCTTCATCGATGTTCTTTGGTTCAATCATGGAGACGTAGCATGCGACTCTACAAACCAACTGTCCCGAGTTCTAACTCCTTCTTGTGGGTCTCCAATAATGTTAGATTCCGGATGATCCTTGGAGATGCGTAACGTTTGCGGTAACGGAGTAGTCGGAGGTACATGTGATAATTCCTGCACATTAGGTAAACTTGAAGAACCATTAGATGCATCAACTTTATTGAAAGAGTTATTACGAGAAGATGCATTTACAGGAGTATCATCATCTAGAGACATCAAGGGTAGATTTATCAGATGCAAAGTGGAAAGCTTCATCTACTTTAACATTTATAGATTCTATCATCGTTTTAGATTCCAAGTTAAATACCCGATATGCTCTACTGTTAGTAGAATAACCCATGAAAATCCCTTCGTCGCTTCGAGAGTCGAACTTACCAAGATTTTCGCGATCACGCAGAATAAAACATCGACTCCCAAAGATACGAAAATATTTGATATTCGGTTTTCTACTAAACCACAGCTCATATGGTGTATTTAAAGTTCCAGGGCGCAAATACACTCGATTAATTACATAGAAGGCGGTGTTCACAGCTTCAGCCCAAAAATATAACGGTAAATTCCGGCTATGAAGCATCACACGCGCCATCTCTTGAACAACCCTGTTTTTGCGCTCAACTACACCATTCTGCTGAGGTGTATAGGGTGCTGAGAATTCATGTTTTATGCCATTGGAAGTGCAAAAATCAATGAATTTGGAATTAATGAATTCTCCACCTCTATCACTTCGAACACGAACGATCTTTTCATTTCTTTCATTTATAATACGATGACAAACCTCATGAAAAGAGTCGAAAGTATCCGCTTTCTCTTTTAAAAAAGTTACCCATGAATACCTAGAGAAATCATCAACCAAAAGAAAAATATACCATTTACCTCCCAAAGATGGTTGACGAATCGGCCCCATTAAATCCATATGCAGTAATTCCAAGGGTCGTTTGGTACCGACATGGTTCAAGGATGAAAGAAGAATTCACCTTTGCGTACCCAAACCTTTTGAGTTTTGGAGTACGTCGGCAATGAATATGAAGTTGATACCTTTGGTGAAAGCGTCTTGAATGATCCATCGCTTTTTCTTGACGTCGTCGTCTTGTTTAATGTACTACCAATGTTCTTTCCTTTTGAAAGATCCTTCTTTGATTTGCGGGGAGTGAACTCATTGGTAGTAGTTGCAAGATGTGCTTGATTTGTTCTTTGCGCTCCATCCTTACAATTTCTTCTTATGTGCCCTGCATAACCACAACGAAAACATACCTTTGTTCTTGACGATCCCGAAGAGGGTGAGGTAGGGTTGTTGTCGTTGTATGCTGTGAATTCCGTCGTCGGAGGAGGAGTTACCGACTGGGGCACAAAAACTGTTCCACTCGAACTAGGAATGTCTCCAGTTTGAGTGTATCCGAGGCCGAATCGGTTTGTTTGACCAAGACCAAGCAATTTATCCAACTTGCTCCTTCCAGAAGAAAATCTCTTTAAATCATCCTTGAGTTGGAAAATGGTCTTTGTCATCTCCATTTTTTCCTGTCGGGCCTCGGTGTAGAGCTTCAAGAAGTAACCAGCTTTGTCAATCATTATTACATGTATCTTCTCGAAATGCTTATTTTTCTCTTGAAGTGAAGCATTTGCTTTTATCAGGTTATCCCTTTCCACTTCAAGACCGGTCGAGAGAGAAGTTACCCTTTTTACTTTTCTTCGAGATCTTGCAATCTCCCTCTCAACCCCTTGTTTTGCTTAGCCAGTTTCTTTGAATCCCTCAAAAGTCTATGGTAGGCTAGAGCAAAATCTTCACCTTCAGAGTTACTCGATTCGTCGTCCGTTGCAGTTTTTTCAACCTGGGAGGAGTTGGCCAATGAATCGGATGTACTTGCCATTAAGCATATGAAGGGTGAAGATGTGGACGCGTGGAATGCCGTTGCGTTATTCTCTTCATCACTTGAAGATGACTTATTTGGCGTTGAGGTGTCATCCCAAGTGACAGCTTGCATCGCTTTTTTCTTCGACGGATTCTTATTTGGACACTCCGTTGAGATGTGGCCGTATCCTCGGCACTTGAAGCATTGGACTTGTCCTTCTGAGCTTTTCTTATCCTTTGAAAAACTTTCTTGCTTTCTTGACTTTTGGCTTGAAAAACCTTTGCCTTTCTTCCACTTTCCAGAGGATGAAGTTTTACTTGAATTACCCCTTCGAAAATTTCGGCGAAAATTTCTTGTCAAGAGAGCAAGCTGCTTCTCAAAGTCCTCCATAGATAGGTTCTCGTCATCGCCTGAGGAGGATGAATCCGCGTCTTCTTCTTTTGTTGTTTTCAACGCAAAACCTGAAGACTTAGAAGTAGATGCTTTTCCAGAAGAATAGTTAGTAGGAAATGTCATTTCATATGTTTGTAATGAACAAACTAATTCTTCTACACGGATTTCGTCCGGGTGTTTAATAGTTTCAATGGCCGTAACCTTGGAACGAAATCTATCAGGAAGAGTTCTTAAGATCTTTCTTATAATTTTAAATTCTGGAATTTTCTCTCCCAAGTTAGCACATGTGTTTACGATGTCTTGCAATCGTATATAGTAGTCTGTGAATGATTCATTTTCTGCCATGAAAATAGAGTCAAATCTGCTCGTAAGCATTTGCAGCTTTTGAATCTTCACAAGGTTAGTTCCCTCATGTGTAACTTGAAGAACATCCCAGATTTCTTTCGCAGTCTCACATGCCGAGACGCGAGAGAATTCTGTTTGTGATAAGGAATTAAATAAAGCATTAATTCCTTTGCCATTGTAAGAAGATAAGTCTATCTCTTCCTTGGTCCATTTCGACCTAGGTTTGATGGTGTGAACATCAACAATAACTTCAGTTGGATTTGACCATCCTAACTCGATAGATTGCTACACCCGTTCGTCGATGGAAATAAGAAATGCTTTCATCCGTACTTTCCAGTAGGCATAATTTGTTCCATCGAAAAACGGGGGTCTGTTGATGTTTCCACCTTCAGCCATTGTTTACAACCCTATTCCCGCTCTGATACCAATTGTTGGGTTATGTTAAGATATGGATCTAAATAGGGGAAAAACCACCTAGAGGGGGGGTGAATAGGTGTAAACAATAAACACTCAAAAATCATTGCGCTATAAAACCCAACGCGGAAATGAAAATATAACACGCAAGATTTTTACGTGGAAAACTCAAAACCGTAGTAAAAAACCACGGGACCGATAGCACGGCGAAATCCACTAGAATTATAACACGTACAAAGGTGATATACCGTACTCACAGACGACTCGACCTTTTTCCATACGCTCCTAGTAGATCTTCTCCGCTCGCTCCGCAACGCTCCTCGAATCCACGATTAGCGTCCAACACCGAATCCACGGCGTCCAACGTCGAATCCACGACGTCCAACCGAATCCACGGTCTTCACCCAGTAGCACGTCTCGAATCCACGAACGTACCTCGCTCTGAATCCACGAGAGCGGTCGCACCTTGAATCCACAAGGCCACGCGAGTCCACGCGCCGATTTTGGGAAAATCGTTGTTTTTGGGTGGTGATGATCCGCCGAATACTTAGATCAAAGATAGATCGGAAATACCATCTAAGTATTCATTAATTTGATTCTACTCAAAATCTGAGTATGAAAACCTAGAATCAAATTAATTAATATAGATGAAGAAACATAGATATAATCTTGTTATTTCCTTTCTTCTCTATATGTGGATCTCTCTCTTTTTGACCGTATTTAGGTTTTTCTTTGATTACCTCGGATTCCTCCGGAAAAATAAATCGTAGGGTTTATTTATAGGTTAGAAACCGTTGGAAGAGGATAAGAATCAAAAACTGTCCTAATCTGGAATTTTGCAGGACGACGGTCCGGACTGGAATTGGCGGTCCGGACTGTCGTGGCTTAAACATACAATTTCCAGAAAAACATACGTTCGGGGTCCGGACTGAAATACCACGGTCCGGACTGTTCATGCAATACCTTCAGAATTAACGTTCGGGGTCCGGACTGAAATACCACGGTCCGGACTGACCAAGCAATTCCATCAGAATTAACGTTCGGGGTCCGGACTGAGATACCACGGTCCGGACTGGAATTGCGCATGAACTACCCTATGTTCGGGGTCCGGACTGTAGTGCCCGATCCGGATCCTGAACATGTAGTATGTCCAGTTTTTTGATTTTTATGCAATTAAAAATTCATCCAAGTGTTTCTACACTATAAGAAATATTCGGATCATCAAAATTAAATAGTTAAACATACCTGATCCTTTTGAATTCTTCTTTCTTGAGATTGAGGTATATGATCCAAACTTCTTTATCTTCAATCTTCAAGACTTAACACTTTCACAAAATACGCCAAAACAAATTCCTTAACACTATTGAGCCAAATGCACAAAACCACTTTTCAAATAATAGCCAAACATCCATTTATTTAACATTGAATTATTGGTCAGTAAAAATTAAAGGTTTAAAATAATTGCCGCTAAAGCACTATTTATAATTATTTAATAGCGACAATTTTATAATTGCCGCTATTAAATTGCCATAAAAAGCCTATTTTCGTGTAGTGGGAGTTTAGCCCGTTCGGGGCTTGTGACACTTCCTTTTCTCCCTTTAGAATTATCTTGGTTATTTGGTTAGTGAGTTTTGTGATTTCCTTTATTGTGGAACTTTGTGGATGTTGGATTGAGCTCTTGTCTTAGTGTTGAACCACCTTTAATAGGTTTCTATTAGTAGTTGTGATAAATTGTATTTTCCCTCTTTGGCTCTCATCGTGACTGCATGGTTAAAGTATGTATCGTAATTGTGACGCCGTGCATATACAAAGGAGACTCTGTCCGTTCGCGGGGTGAATTTGTATATGTGGCGGGTCTGGCTTGCACCGGAGGATGAAGTTTTCAAAAAGAAAAAAAAAGTATACGCTTTTCCGCTTATTTCGAACCTCCGGGGCGTGACATAGAGGCGCCGAGGCAGGTGCTCGATGTGGTTTGCCGAGGCAGGTGCTCGGTGTGGTTTGCCGAGGCAGGTGCTCGGTGTGGTTTGCCGGGGCAGGTGCTCGGTTTGGGTTATACAGGGGGGATTACCGTCGATTGCACGATGAGGAGGGTGGATGCTCTGGTTATCTTGCGGTTTGCTTTATTTACAGCCTTTCCTGCATTTCATACTTTACACCATGTGTCACTGACTTCCCACATTATGACAGGTTCAGTCAGGGGTGGGAGCTAGGGCGACGGTGAGGCCGCGACGAGAGGATTGTTGGCCCTTCGAGGCTAAAGACTGTTTTTACTTTCCTTATGCTCGTTTCATTGTCTGTTAGTAGCTATGTGAGTTTGATAAACTGAAGGGTTGATGTGGATGTTGGGATGATTTCATACTTCTGTGGATGAATGTTTACTTCATTATCTGTTAGTTGGCCGTTTTCAAACTACCGGAAAAGCATTGCGAAATTAATTTTAAAAATATAGGTGTCGTGTGGGCACCGTTTTTAAAACCCTGTGGATTTATGGATTGCGAAAATTATTTTAAAAATATAGGTGTCGTGTGGGCACCGTTTTTAAAACCCTGTGGATTTATGGATTGCGAAAATGATTTTAAAAAGATAGGTGTCGTGTGGGCACCGTTTTAAAAACCTATGGATTTATCCTTTCAAAGTTAATCGGCCTCTTTGATGCTTAAGCAATATTGTTGTATGTACTCTTTTACTCAACTCTTGAACTAGTGTGGTTAAAGTGATAGTTGTGGTCGTGAAGCCATGCATATACAAAGGAGACTCCGCCCGTTTGCGGAGTGAATTTTTATATGCGGCGGGTCTGGGCACACACCGGGGGAAGGGTATCAAAAAGGAAAAAAAAAAAAAATTTATGCACCACATGTCTGCCTTTCTTCCGCCTATTTAAACTCCCGGGGCGTGACAGATTAAGATGGTATCAGAGAAAACAACTTTAACCACGGTAGTCGGTGTCCAACATCCACGGAGTACATCACCCTAGCTACTAACCAATGAGATGAACATAGTATAGATGCATAGAGCGCGAGTGGTCGGGGGGGGGGGGAGTATAGAGTCCCTGTTTGATTGTAGGTCTTGGTGCTAGACTGGTTAAGTCTAGAGTTGACGAGTTTTATGCTTGTGCACAGATCATGGCCGGACTAGTTCGTCAACTGATGACGCTGTTAAACGGAGAAGGATGGTTCAGCGTAGTTAAACCTAAGCAGTGTTATGGCGAGGGTAGTCTCGCTGTTTTCGTTCCATGTCTTTTTCCGACCCTTTAGGTTTCGGATGGGTAGTCTATTGTACCTGGAGGTCATTGTTGAGTGGACCTGGAGCTCAGAGTTCTCCTGTTTGGGAGGGTGACCGTTTAGTCTTGGGGGTAATTTTTGAGTTTTGGGTCTGTGTTTGTTTGGAGCAAGTGTGAGTCAACGAGATCTGTTGACTACATAGCGTACCGGCATTGGTCTTTTCGGCGGGAATACCCGAAACACATCTCTTTCTTTGGGGTAGACCTTGTGGTAGGTCTTAGAGCTGAAACCTAGCTTTAGTTTTGACCGTCGCCTCGGTAGGACGGACAGTCGGAGCGGGCAATCCGGGATGGTGGTTATGCTCCGAGCTAGTGGCCCGTGTTGGTGACGGGTGGAAGTGGCCCGTGTTGGTGACGGGTGGAAGTGGTCCGTGTTGGTGACGGGTGGGTTCATTGTTTTCAGGGGAGAATTTCTTGTAGTTAGTGACCCAGCCTGTTTTGTTGGCACCTCTTGGAGCCTTGTGAGGGCGTTAGTGTGGTTTTTCCTTTGTCGTTGGGTTATTTTTTTTTTGGACAATTAAGGGCTCATCGGTACGGGTTTGGTGGTATGACTGGGGTACCTCGACGCATCGCGAGACTTTTGTTGCTGACTGCTCAGCGCCGTCAGAGGTGGTCTGCGGACCGGTGGCATCGTGACGGGGAACTCCAAGTCGGGAAGCAGGCTTAATAAGTATCAGGCGGATGTGTAGTTTACCTGGCTTCAGTGGACCTAGTGACTCGACCCTCTGCATCGCTCACTGACATCCCGGTTGTAAGGGATTTTTCTGACGTCTTCCCGATCGAACTGCCGGGAATGCCCCCCGAGCGAGAGGTCGTCTTCCCTTTCGAGCTTCTACCAGGCACGCAACCTATCACAAAGGCGCCTTACAGAATGGCTTTCGCGGAACTGAAGGAACTTAAGGCACAACTAGAAGATCTTCTGGATAAAGGGTTCATCAGACCGAGTGTGTCGCCTTGGGGCGCACCCGTGCTCTTCGTGCGAAAGAAGGACGGAAGTCTACGTCTATGCATCGACTACAGGGAGATAAATAAGGTTACAGTGAAGAATAAGTACCCCTTGCCTCGGATTGACGATCTCTTCGATCAACTACGAGGAGCAATGGTATTCTCAAAAATTGTTTTGCAGTCTGGCTATCACCAGCTTAGAGTTCGGGGTGAGGATATCCCTAAAACAGCTTTCCGGACCCGATACGGCCACTACGAGTTTACAGTCATGCCGTTTGGGCTTACGAACGCCCCAGCGGTGTTCATGGATTTGATGAACAGGATTTTCAGACCCTTCTTAGACCAATTTGTAGTGGTCTTTATTGACGACTTTCTGATCTACTCGCATACAGATGAGGAACATGAGGAGCACTTGAGGATAATTCTCCAGACTCTCAGGGACCAGAATTTGTTTGCTAAGCTTAAGAAATGTGAGTTCTGGCTTCGCGAAGTGGACTTTTTGGGGCACATAGGTTCAGCAACGGGAATTGCAGTGGATCCCAAGAAGGTGGAGTCGGTGACTAACTGGCCCCGACCGACTACAGTAACGGAAATCCGGAGTTTCTTGGGCTTGGCAGGATACTATAGACGCTTCGTGGAGGGTTTCTAAAAAATCTCTACCCCTCTAAACCGTTTAACCCAGAAAGGAGAAGGATGTATTTGGACGGCCCAATGCCAGGAGAGCTTCGAGAAACTCAAAGACAGGCTAACACGGGCACCTGTGCTTGCACTACCGACACCCGGTGAGGATTATGAGATTTATGGTGATGCATCACGGATCGGTGTTGGAGGCGTACTGATGCAACAGGGAAGAGTCATAGCCTACGCTTCAAGACAACTCAAAGAATGAGCGGAACTACCCGACACACGATCAGGAACTGGCAGCAGTCGTCTTCGTTTTAAAGCTTTGGAGGCATTACCTTTTTGGAGTTCATTGTAATGTGTTTTCGGATCGCCAAAGCCTTAAGTTTTTGTTCACACAGAAGGAATTGAATTTGTGGCAGAGACGTTGGTTGGAGTTGCTGAAGGACTACGATTTGCCCATTCATTATCACCCCGGAAAGGCAAATGTAGTAGCTGATGCTTTGAGCAGGAAGGGTCAAACCGAGGAGGTATAGATGAGCGCGATTACTCAGTAGGACAGTTTACGGAGCAAAGCGGTCAACACAAAAATTGAAGCCTTACCTCTTAGGAACGCGTTGTCGTAGAAATCGCCAAAAAATTCCACCTGGTTTGCGCACAGGAAAATTTCGACTGAACTGCGACGGAAACGGGCCGAAAAAGGGAAACGTCGAGGCGCACTGTAAAACCAAGATCGCCGCTGCCGAGCCTCCAAAAATCCTGGGGATCCACCACAAGATAAAAAATATCAAGAGGAACAAGTTTTCTACAGAGCTCTCCCTCTCAATCTCTCTCTAAAACTCGGAAAGAGCAAACAAAAGAGAGAGAGGAGGGGTATAAATAGGCCCAGCCCAGCCCACCAGGGCTTCCCGGATTCGGGCGCCCAAAACTTTCGGGCGCCGAATCCGGACGCGGCCCGGCCCGATAACCCGCGCCCGGATTCACCCGGGCGCGACACTTGTCCCCGAACAGGGGATAGCGGTGCCCGGCGAACCGGGCGCGGCCACGTGCCCCCCGCGGGGCGGCGCGGTGGGTGGCCCCCGCCACTGGCGCGGCGCCACGTGGCGTCGCGTGCGTTGCCCCGCCCGGCACGCCAGCCGGCGCGCCTACGCTCCTGCGCCCGCGTGCGTACGGCCGCAGCCGCGCGCCCGAGCGTGCAACGCGCACACATGGGCCGCCCATGTCACGCCCCGGGGGATTATTTTAGCGGAAACGAATTACAAAGGTATGTATATGATAATTTTTTTTTTGAAAACCTTCTTCCCCAGCGCGTGCCCAGACCCGCCGCATATAAAGGATCACTCTACAATCGGACAGAGTCTCCCTTGTATATGCACGGCGTCGCGGCTCGTACAATGTCCAAGAACGGGTAAACCATCAATCACAACAATCCAGACATACAACCATTCACAATTTGCTGAATAAATCTCACGACCGATCAGTTTGAAAGGATAAACCCACAATTTATGAAACGGCGCCCACCCGGCACCCTTATTTTGAAAACCCTTTTTGAAAGCAACATAAACTCAGGGGTTTTGGAAAACAGTGCCCACACGACACTTAGGTTTTGAAATCCATTTTCGCAAACCATAAACCCACAAGGTTTTGAAATCGGTGCACACACGACACCCGAGTTTTTGAAAGTAGTTTTCGCAATTCTTTTTCCTTTGTTTGCTCTTTTATTTTCCAAAGCGGCCAACAGAGATGTAAAGAAAATAAACAATTTATATTTCACCATACCGACATCCACACCGACCCCACGAGGGTATCGAGAACCACACCACAGTCTACAAAAAGGTAAATGGAATGCGAAAGAAAGAGATAAAGTACTGTTTAGGTCTCCAGGGACCCAGAACCTCTTGTCGCGGCCTCACCGTCGCCTAACTCTCCCCCCTGTAGGACCCTGTCGCAAAGTGGGAAGTCAGCGACTAAACAATAAAGATAACAACAAAGCAGGGTAAAGAAATACGTCCAACCGTAGCCTATCCGGAGCAACACCCTCGCAAAAGGGAAAGTAAAAACGAACACCTGTAAACCTGCAATGCCCGATCCCGTCGGACAACTAAACCGACGGATCGCACCGCGCCCAAGTCGGACAACTAAACTGAATGGGTCGCACCGCTCCCAAGTCGGACAACTAAACCGAATGGGTCGCACCGCTCGCACCTTGGCGCATCCAAGCCCCACAACTAAAGAGGCCCCACTCCGTCCTGTGGGTGTACACGGGTCATGGACCACTTTTCCGGAAAAGCGCACCCTTTGCGGTGGCCAAACCGCGGGTGCGCGTGCTGCAGCCCCGAGCAACGTAACCAACAATACCAATAGTACACAAGAATAAGCCATAACCGCTAACGTGTTAGCAACATAATGTATAACCAAGAGTAAAGCTATAACCGCTATCTTGTTAGCAACATAAGGTAAAGTGAAGAGTAAGACAACCGCCGGAAATCGGCGCTAAGTACCAAAATAAAACCCACCTGTAAAAACGGTGACCCCCGCTCAACTCCTCCGCGTCCCGGTGCGCTCACCCGGACCCACACGGACCTGCCGAGGGAAAATTAGTAACTCGGAACTCGAAAAGTAATACGAACTGCAAGGCCCTCCCGGTCGGTGGCGAGGCACGGCCCGCCGATCTGGCGACGGCGGCGGCGACGTCCCCCGGCGAGGGCGAAGGCACGGACGGCCCTGTGCGGCTCCCCGACTCACCGTCCGCATGCGGGGCTGCGCACGCGCCCAGCCCCGTGCGGGCTCACCACCCGTATGCGGGGCTGCGCACGCGCCCAGCCCCGTGCGGGTTCACCCCCCCCCCCCCCCCGCAAGCGGGGCTGCGCGTGTGCCCGGCCCCATGCGGGCTCCTCACCCGCATGCGGGGCTGCGCACGCGCCCAGCCCCGTGCGGGTTCACCCCCCGCAAGCGGGGCTGCGCGCGTGCCCGGCCCCATGCGGGCTCCTCACCCGCATGCGGGGCTGCGCACGCGCCCAGCCCCGTGCGGGTTCACCCACCGCAAGCGGGACTGCGCGCGTGCCCGGCCCCATGCGGGCTCCTCACCCGCATGCGGGGCTGCGCACGCGCCCAGCCCCGTGCGGGTCGCACGGGCGCGCCGCCCGCATGGGGGCTGCGCACGGGCGCCGGATTCCGGGGAATCCGTCGCCTGTGCCCCCCTTTCACCCTCCCCCCAAAAGCCAGAAAAACAAGAAAGCCAAGAACGGCGAAACTACGCCTCACCTCGGTTACGTCGACGGAGGTTGTGAGGGGAGGGATCGCCTCGTTCTTGTGTGCCCAATTCCGGAGGTGTGCGGTGTTCTTCCCGTTCCTCGATCGCTCCATCGCGGTACCTCGCGCCGATCGGTGGGAAGAGGAGGGTTTGGGGGCGGTTCCTTGTCCGTGTTCAGGTGATGTTGAAAAAAAATTGAGACGAATGGTAGGGGAACTCAAAATCTAAACCCAACACATACGTATTAATATTAGCCGCCTCCGTACACTGGAACTTAACCCTAAGTCCCAAAATACAATTAAAGCTCGTCGAATTGAGTTTGGAAACCACCCAAACCCACACCCCGATCAACGAAAAGGAAAGGTTTGGGTGCGAACCTGGGTCCGGTCTGCCTCGATGAACGTGTAAGTCGCCTGAACGGCTACCAACTTCCGAAATTTATTCTGGGAGATTCCGGGGTCAGAATCCAAAACCGATCGCGCCGCCGTTCTCCGTTTCGCGAGCTTTATTGACTAAAAATACTCGCGAGCCCCGACAGTCTGCCCAGAAACAAAGAATTAATAACCACCTTTCAGACCCCTTAAGCGGACCGCGGTGCAAATAAAATTAAAATAAAAGGATTCGGGCTCCCTGAAACCCGCAGATATTACACCACTTACCACTTAAAACGAGTTTCGTCCCCGAAACTCAATCCTGGGTTGCGGTGAAAAGATCGGGGTAGCACTCCCTCATTTTTGACTCCAGCTCCCACGTCGCCTCTCGTTCCTCCTGGTTGCTCCAGAGCACCTTCACGTAGGGGATGACTCGGTTCCGCAGCGCTTTGCTTTCTCTCGCTAGGATACGCACGGGGGTTTCCTCGAAGCTTAGGTCCTCCTTGAGCTCGAGCGCGGAGACGTCCAACACGTGTGACGGGTCGGAAAGATATTTCCGGAGCATGGACACGTGGAAAACATTGTGGACTCGGTCGAGGTTAGGCGGTAGGGCAAGGCGGTACGCCACTGGGCCAATGCGCTCCAAGATCTCAAAAGGCCCCACGAACCGTGGGCTCAACTTGCCCTTCAGCCCGAAACACCTGATCCCTCTGGATGGTGAGACCCGTAAGAACACGTGCTCTCCCACCTGAAATTCCAAATCGCGGCGCCGTCGGTCTGCATAGCTCTTCTGTCGGCTTTGGGCGGTCAGTAAACACTGCCTGATGAGGCGTACCTTCTCTTCAGTCTCTTCCACCAAGTCGGGTCCCAGGAATTTCCGTTCACCCAAGTCATCCCAACAGATCGGGGATCGGCAGCGTCTCCCATATAAGGCTTCGTAGGGCGCCATTTGGATGCTGGCCTGGTAGCTATTGTTGTAGGCGAATTCCACGAGGGGTAGGTAGCGTGCCCAACCGACTCCCCAGTCAAGTACACAGGCGCGAAGCAGGTCCTCGAGGGTCTGAATCACTTGCTCCGACTGTCCGTCCGTCTGAGGGTGAAAGGCTGTGCTGAAATGTAGTTTGGTCCCCAGGGCTTGCTGTAGGCTCTGCCAAAACTTCGAGACGAAGCAGGTGTCTCTGTCCGAGGTGATCGATTCCGGCACTCCATGCAGTCTCACGATCTCACTGAGGTAGACTTGAGCCAACCGCTCTCTGGTCCAGGTTGTGTGGATGGGCAGGAAATGTGCTGACTTGGTTAGCCGGTCCACAATGACCCAAATCGCGTCGTGCCCCTGCTGTGAACGTGGGAACCCAGTGACGAAGTCCATGGTGATCTGATCCCACTTCCACTTCGGCACCGGTAAGGGATGTAATTTTCCCGCCGGCCGCTGATGCTCTGCCTTTATCTGCTGACATACCAGGCAATGAGCTACATGTCGTGTCACATCCCCCTTCAGCTTGGGCCACCAGAAAGTCTGCTTGAGGTCCCTGTACATCTTCGTGCCCCCTGGATGCACCGCATAAGGAGCGCGGTGTGCCTCTGCCAGAATTTCCTCCTTTAATTCCGGCGAATCCGGTACACAGAAACGCCCGCGGAACCGCATGATGCCGTCACCTCCCACTGCAAAGTCGTTCTCCTGGTCCGGGGAGATCTTGTCTCGCACGAGCTGTAAGTGCGAGTCCGCTTGCTGTCCTTCTCGGATTTTCTCGAAAAGCGTCGGCTTGACCACCAACGCTGTCAGTTGTGCAACTGTGCCCGCTGGTACCACCTCCAACCTCAGTCGTGAGAATTCCGCGATCAAGGTGCTCTGCTCAGTTATCGCGCGTGCCGACGCCTCTTCCGGTTGCCCCCTTCTGCTCAACGCGTCTGCCACCACGTTTGCCTTCCCGGGGTGGTATTGAATGGTTAGATCGTAATTCTTCAATAACTCAAGCCACCGCCTCTGCCGCAAATTTAGCTCCTTTTGGGTGAACAGATATTTAAGACTTTGGTGGTCTGAAAAGACGTTACAGTGGACATCAAAGAGATAGTGTCTCCATAACTTTAGAATAAAGACCACTGCAGCCAGTTCCAAATCGTGTATCGGGTAATTCCTTTCGTAATCCTTCAATTGTTTGGAAGCATAGGCTATCACTTTCCCCTGTTGCATCAATACACCCCCAAGGCCGATCCTTGATGCGTCGCAGTACACTTCATAGTCCTCCCCGGGTATTGGTAGTACAAGTATTGGGGCCCTGGTCAGCCTTCTTTTTAATTCCTCAAAGCTCTCCTGGCATTTAGCTGTCCATATGAACTTCTCCCCTTTTCTGGTCAACCGGTTCAAAGGGGTAGCAATTTTCGCGAAACCTTCGACGAAGCGTCTGTAATATCCTGCCAGGCCCAGGAAACTTCGGATCTCCGTCACTGTCGTCGGTGGCTGCCAGTCGATCACCGATTCCACCTTCTTGGGGTCCACGGCGATTCCTTTCGCCGAAATCACGTGCCCTAGGAATCCCATCTCGCGTAGCCAGAATTCACACTTTTTGAGCTTAGCGAACAGCTTCTGCTCCCTGAGGGTTTGGAGAATCGTTCGTAAATGGTCCTCGTGCTCCTCGTCGGTGGGTGAGTAGATCAGTATGTCGTCGATGAAGACCACTACGAACCGGTCTAGGAATGGTCTGAATATCCGGTTCATCATATCCATAAAGACCGCGGGGGCGTTCGTAAGCCCGAACGGCATAACCGTGAACTCGTAGTGGCCATACCGGGTTCGGAAGGCGGTCCTCGGAATGTCTTCGTTCCGAACCCGGAGCTGATGGTAGCCCGATTGTAGGTCAATTTTTGAGAACACCGTTGCTCCTCGCAACTGGTCGAAGAGGTCGTCTATTCTGGGCAGGGGGTACTTATTCTTCACTGTAACCTTGTTTATCCCTCTGTAGTCGATGCAGAGACGCAGGCTTCCGTCTTTCTTCCGTACAAAGAGTACTGGTGCGCCCCAGGGTGACACACTCGGTCTGATAAACCCTTTGTCCAAGAGGTCCTCCAGTTGCGCCTTAAGCTCCTTCAACTCCGCGAAGGCCATTCGGTAGGGCGCCTTCGTGATAGGTTGAGTACCTAGTAAGAGTTCGATAGGGAACACCACCTCTCGTTCAGGGGGTATCCCGGGCAGTTCCGTCGGGAAGACATCGGGAAAATCCCTCACCACTGGGATGTCTGACGGTGTCGCCGAGGGTCGGGTAACCAGATCCACCGACGCCAAGTAGGCCACACACCCACCCTCCACCAATCTTCTAGCCCGTGTCGACGAGATGATTGCCGGGAAGGAAATGCTCTTACACGCCAGGTACATATTCTCAGGGAAGCTCGATTCTTGTAATTGCACGTTCCGCTTCTCACAATCGATGAGCACTTGGTACATTGAGAGCCAATCCATGCCCAACACTACGTCATACTCCTTTAGGGGGATTACCACCAAATCCCCAGGGCAAGCCAGTCGCCCGAGATTGATCGGGCAGGCGGCCACAAAGCTGACCGCCTCCAACACCCCCCCCGCCGTTTGGACCGTCAAACGATTTTGGAGGGGCACCACCCCAAGACCATGCACAAAAATGAAATCACTAGAAATGAAAGAGTGTGTTGCTCCGGTATCAAAAAGAGTTCTAGCGCGGGTGTTTGAAACAGAAGTAATACCTGCAAGAGCGCCCTCCGGCGGATCCGTCTCTTGGCGGGTCATCGAGAAAACCCGCCCGCCAGTTTGTGGTTGCCTATCCTCCTCTCGCCGTGGTACAGGGGGTCTAGAAGTCGACCCTATAGGAGCTTTCCCCCGCCCTGACAACTGTGGCGTGGGCGTAGAAGCTGCAGAGGACGCAGATCCCCAGGCTAAGGGGCAGTTGCGGCGAAAGTGCCCCGATTTGCCGCATCGGAAGCAGTGGTCACCCCTCTGGGGGCAATCTCCCGCTCGATGTCCTCCCCGACAAATAACACAAGGCCTATCTCCTGTCCTCGGCCCTCCTGCCGGTGCGCTCCGAGGTCCCGACTGTGGCCTCCACCGCTTGGGGGGTCGGCTTCCACTAGAAGAGCCTCCCCCGGAGTATTGCTGCGGTCGCTTCCTTTCCTCATGGTGCGCCGGGCCCTCCTTCCTGGCGCGTGTAACGGCGAACCCGCGCTCCACCACCGTGGCCCTGTCGACCACTTTCTGAAAAGTGTGCAAATCGGCTGCTTGCACCACTTGGAAAATATCACTCCGCAATCCATCCACGAAGAGTTGCGCCTTATGGGACTCGTCCCTTATCACGAAAGGGACGCAGTTGGCCAGTCGTACAAATTCGTGCTGATATGCCATCACTGTCTTACTCCCCTGCTGGATGTGGTTCAGGTCATCCTCCAACTTCTTTTTAACGCTGCTGGTGAAAAAGGCTCCAAACAGCTCCTATTTGAACACTGTCCATGACGGTAGTACGGCGGTGCCCTTTGTGGGATCAGGGCGTACCGTCTTCCACCATAAGCGGGCGTTCCCCTCCAGGAAGTGAACCGCCAGGGGAACCTGCTCGCCATCCTCCATGAGTAAGTCCTCAAATAACTTTTCCATTGATCCCACCCACTTCTCGACGACCCAGGGATCAGTCGTCTCCCCGTCGAACGTGGGTGGGTCGTACTTCTTAAAGTCGGCCAGGTTGGCCCGCACGCGGTCCCGCTCAGTCAGCGGAGCTGACCCCTCCCCCGTGGCGGCGGCAGCCACAGAAGGGGAAGGGGTGACCACGGTCTCCCCCGAGGCACCCCCGCCGGTGCTTCCCGGCGCCGGTCCCGCAGTTGCTGTCGCGGTTACCGCCGCTGGTGTCGTCGTCTGGGGTGGTGGTACCTCGTCTGCGGCAGTCGCTGTAGGGGCCACTCCTACGTTGACCCCCGTCGTCGGCGCGCCTGGCCCCTGCGGAGGGGCGGTGGCGACCGTCACCGTCGCGGCCGTTTGTTGCTGCGTCAACTGACGCACGTGAGCCGTGAGAGTCGCCAGCCCCCCCGCCATCTCCCTCAGTTGTTGTCGCAGGAGCTGGTTCTCTGCGGCCGCCGACGTCGTCGCGTCTGCCCCTGCATCCTCGGCCGATGATCTAGTACGGGCCATGTCTGTACACAAAAACATAAGTCAGCTCTAGACTCCGTTAACAAACAACGAACCACCTATCGAGAGAAAAGGACCCAGACTCGTTCCCCCCCCCTCGATCACTCGCGTCCTACTCTACTATGACCTATCCATTCCATTCCTTTGTAGTTAAGTGAGGTATTCCTGTGGACGTCGGCACCAATTGTTGTGATTGAAAGCTAAGTCTCTGATACCATCTTAATCTGTCACGCCCCGGGGGAGTATTTTAGCGAAAACGAATTACAAAGGTATGTATATGATAATTTTTTTTTTGAAAACCTTCTTCCCCAGCGCGTGCCCAGACCCGCCGCATATAAAGGATCACTCTACAAACGGACAGAGTCTCCCCTGTATATGCACGGCGTCGCGGCTCGTACAATGTCCAAGAACGGGTAAACCATCAATCACAACAATCCAGACATACAACCATTCACAATTTGCTGAATAAATCTCACGGCCGATCAGTTTGAAAGGATAAACCCACAATTTATGAAACGGCGCCCACCCGGCACCCTTATTTTGAAAACCCTTTTTGAAAGTAACATAAACTCAGGGGTTTTGGAAAACAGTGCCCACACGACACTTAGGTTTTGAAATCCATTTTCGCAAACCATAAACCCACAAGGTTTTGAAATCGGTGCCCACACGACACCCGAGTTTTTGAAAGTAGTTTTCGCAATTCTTTTTCCTTTGTTTACTCTTTTATTTTCCAAAGCGGCCAACAGAGATGTAAAGAAAATAAACAATTTATATTTCACCATACCGACATCCACACCGACCCCACGAGGGTATCGAGAACCACACCACAGTCTACAAAAAGGTAAATGGAATGCGAAAGAAAGAGATAAAGTACTGTTTAGGTCTCCAGGGACCCAGAACCTCTTGCCGCGGCCTCACCGTCGCCTAACTCTCCCCCTAGTAGGACCCTGTCGCAAAGTGGGAAGTCAGCAACTAAACAATAAAGATAACAACAAAGCAGGGTAAAGAAATACGTCCAACCGTAGCCTATCCGGAGCAACACCCTCGCAAAAGGGAAAGTAAAAACGAACATCTGTAAACCTGCAATGCCCGATCCCGTCGGACAACTAAACAGACGGATCGCACCGCGCCCAAGTCGGACAACTAAACCGAATGGGTCGCACCGCTCCCAAGTCGGACAACTAAACCGAATGGGTCGCACCGCTCGCACCTTGGCGCATCCAAGCCCCACAACTAAAGAGGCCCCACTCCGTCCTGTGGGTGTACACGGGTCGTGGACCACTTTTCCGGAAAAGCGCACCCTTTGCGGTGGCCAAACCGCGGGTGCGCGTGCTACAGCCCCGAGCAACGTAACCAACCATACCAATAGTACACAAGAATAAGCCATAACCGCTAACGTGTTAGCAACATAATGTATAACCAAGAGTAAAGCTATAACCGCTATCCTGTTAGCAACATAAGGTAAAGTCAAGAGTAAGACAACCGCCGGAAATCGGCGCTAAGTACCAAAATAAGACCCACCTGTAAAAACGGTGACCCCCGCTCAACTCCTCCGCGTCCCGGTGCGCTCACCCGGACCCACACGGACCTGCCGAGGGAAAATTAGTAACTCAGAACTCGAAAAGTAATACGAACTGCAAGGCCCTCCCGGTCGGTGGCGAGGCACGGCCCGCCGATCTGGCGACGGCGGCGGCGACGTCCCCCGGCGAGGGCGAAGGCACGGACGGCCCTGTGCGGCTCCCCGACTAACCGTCCGCATGCGGGGCTGCGCACGCGACCAGCCCCGTGCGGGCTCACCACCCGCATGTGGGGCTGCGCACGCGCCCAGCCCCGTGCGGGTTCACCCCCCCCGCAAGCGGGGCTGCGCGTGTGCCCGGCCCCATGCGGGCTCCTCACCCGCATGCGGGGCTGCGCACGCGCCCAGCCCCGTGCGGGTTCACCCCCCACAAGCGGGGCTGCGCGCGTGCCCGGCCCCATGCGGGCTCCTCACCCGCATGCGGGGCTGCGCACGCGCCCAGCCCCGTGCGGGTTCACCCCCCGCAAGCGGGGCTGCGCGCGTGCCCGACCCCATGCGGGCTCCTCACCCGCATGCGGGGCTGCGCACGCGCCCAGCCCCGTGCGGGTCGCACGGGCGCGCCGCCCGCATGGGGGCTGTCACGCCCCGGGTGTAAACCAGAACCCAGGCCCGTCTACAGATCCGCCGTGCACACAGTATTTCCCGTGTACACGAAGCGCCAAACCTGCTCAGATATAAGAGATAAAAATAAAAGAGCAATAAAAGACAGAGCTGAACTAAAATCTAATACATCTCAGACTGAAGCTGGAAATAAAATACAATACATCTGTATAAATGATACATCAGTCTCTCCCAGCTCACCAAAAAAAATACAACCTGCTGGCAAAAGCCAGTCCCAAATGTAAAAGTACAACCGTCTGAGGAAACCTGGGTACACCAACAGTCCAGCTAACACGCTCATCCTGCCTCGAGATCTACCTACTCAGCCGTCCTCTCTCCTCGACCCGCCGCTGAAAGCCCAGCAGCACCCGCAGAAGACACTGCAAAACAAGGAAGAAGAAAAAGAGGAAAGAAGAATGGGGGTGAGAACTACTAGTAAACCAGTAGGCTCCCCTAGTGGGTAAAACCTCAAACTCTGACACACCCACTAGGTCTACCAGAGGCAAAAAGGAAAGAAGAGTGGTAAGAAATGAAACCGCTGCAAAAGGGAAATCTACCACTACTATGCCTCTAAAGTAGTCCTAGACTGGAATAACCGTATGCAACAATAACCAACCGTCCCAGATGAACCCAATCTGTACCGCCCTCATCATCGGGCAAGAAAGCCGCGCCGATGTGATAGCAAAGTTCCTGCTGCCGCCCTCATCATCGGGCAAATAAGCCGCGCCGATGTGATAGCAAAACTGTCCATAACTGTCTGGCCCCGGCCTCCGGAGGGGAACTCGAGGGGAGCGACCCACACGAGGAAAGCATCACCGGGCAATAACCGCGCCGGTGTGATAAAAGCATCACCGGGCAATAACCGCGCCGGTGTGATAAAAGCAGGATTGGATCACAACTATAAAGCCCCAGTGGAACACAACCCTCCACTAAAAGAAAACTGATTCCCAATCAGATGCAAGAGTAACCATCCGGTCAATCGCCCAATATCCGCGATTGCCGCAATACCCCACAATCAACAACCAAGTCTAACAACCGACCTCCGGTCAACCGCCCAATATCCGCGGTCGCCGGAATAACCCACAATCACAATCATGTCCCACATCCGACAGCTGGTCAACCGCCTACTATCCGCGGTTGCCACAAAACCCTCTAGTCCATAATCATGCCCTATCACCGATGTCCTATATCCGACATCCGGTCAACCGCCCAATATCCGCGGTCGCCGCCAAAACCCATGATCCATAATCCAGGCCCCGGCTACACTATCCCAAACCCCTGCTCAAACCCGAGCAACAAATACCACCTGACTAACGAAAAGGAGAAAGAAGCAAACAAGGTTTCTCCTAAGTCAAGTTCCAGCATGAAAGTGTAGCAATAAAAGATGGCCTATCTAGATGTCCAAACAAGCATGCAAGTGTTCTCAAGGAAATAGAGGAAAAGGTGTCCAATAGTGGTTCCACATGTGTAACAATTAATAACTCCGCATAGATATAACCATCATGCTAAAACATTATCCAACCACACATGTCTATAATCCATGTTCCATGATAAAGCATCACTATCCACCTATGCATGTCATAAAGTCCTCAAATAGTACCAACTACTAACAGGATAATCATAAAGTCCAAAATAAATATTCCAATCCACATGCAAGGTTAAACGCTAACATTCCATCCATACCCACATGTATAAGTCCCAACCACTATCAATATCCACAATAGTATTTTCCATATGATAGGCTCACAATTTATATCACTTAAGCATGCATGTCCAAATAAAGGGATCACTCTAATATTCCTAGTGAGCATGTCAAAATAGAGGTAAACAACAACCACCCACCTCGATCGCTAATTCCAAATCCAAATAGTGCTCTCGCCCAAACCGATAAGCCGCCGCGATCACTGTACAAAATTCCCAAAAGAACATACATAAATAACATACAATGCTCGCACAAAAATCTGCCCCAAACACAATAGTCCACAGTTTCCCTGTTTTTACCTGCGTGAAGTGCCCGGAAAATTCCAAGAAAAATACTGTCACGATCCTCGCGACGAACCCGTCGAAACGACTACCTGCACCCTCAAATCCGAGTCTCCTACGCTGAGAAACAAATCCGACAAGGGAATCACCTCGAAATAAACTGCTCAAAAAAACTGTAGCAATAACTTCTGTACACAGATTTTTTTCACCTTCGAAAAATATTCAGAAAATTCCAAGAAAATTTGGGGATATTCCTCGTGATGTGTAGATGCAAAACGCCTTTTGAATCGTCCCAATCCAATGCCTGTGCGCGAAGATATCACCAAAATACTGCACCGCTGTCCCAAAACTCCGCCCCAGAAAATGAGGTCACAAGATGATCCGAAAAACCCATGAAAAGCTCGGAATGGGAAAAACTAGTAAACATGGGGAACGTAGCCCTACCTGTCGTGAAGACGATGGCGCAAGAATCACAGAAAAAGGTGCTCGGGGTAAGCCGGGGGAGTCCTCGCACCAAAATGCGACGAAGAAGACCACAAACGAACGAGCGTCGCGCCGCACCGTAAAAATGCAAACCTCGGGATGCATGCCGCCGAAAAATCCTAGAATCTGCAGATGGATCCGGCTCTAGGAGAGGAGGATTTCTTGGGAAGGTTGCACAGTGAAAATCCGCGCAGAGAAGAAGTTCTTCAGTGCTGAACTCGGCCTTTTATATGCTGGGAGAAACAATCCACTTAATACCCATCCTGTCCCCACTTCCGGGCGCTCCCATTTTCGGGCGGCTACAGTGTTGGGCCCGGCCCAACACTGTGCGCGCCCGAAAGCCCACCGGGCCTCCACGTCGCCCCCCGCACAGCGGACAGCCGTGCTGCCCTACCGCCTTGCGCCACGTGGCCCACGCGGAAGGTCGACACGTGGCGGCCCATGCGCGGGAACCGCGCGTCAACGCGACCACGTGCTCGCCTGACGCGCCGCCTGGCGCCCCTGCCAAGCACGGAACCCGAGGCACCCGGTGCACCTCCGTGGACCCAGCCTCCATGAGCCCACCAACCGCAAGATGCCACGTGTCCCGTCGGTCCATGCACCACGCCCGCCTGCTCCGTAGTCCAAGTCCACAAAACCGACCACTCCGACACTGCCACGTGTCCAGCCCCTGGTGCACGACGGCCCGTGGACCGCGCGCCTGCCCGCGCGCCCGCGCGCCTGCCCGCACGCTGCCCGCGCCCGCGCGCTTCCCGCGGCCGCTCCGCCGCCTGCCCGAGCCCGTCCGCCGTGCTCCGCCGCTGCCCGCCGCCGCCGCCGCTGCCCGCCGGCGGCCGGAAACACTGTTCCGGCATGAACAGTGACCGGTGCTCAAAAATAACAAGTGGGTAGTCCGTTTTGACCGTTTTCGCGCGCTGAATCCGAATTTGATGTCCATTTTGCCAAATTCCAACCACAAAATTTTCCGAAGGCATCCGGAAAGGTGTTCCTTGGTCCAAACTTCGCGCTGAGTCCATTTTTAATATCCGCTTCGCACGAAACCACTTCTAAAGATCCGACGGAGTCCACCGATCACCCATGTGATCTAATAAGCCCGAAGTCCGCCACTTGTGTCCAATTGGTGCACAAACACCTCCGACACACAAAACAGGCTCCCAGAAGCCACCAATGACTCCACCACAGCTCTGCAGAGATCCAGGTCATCACATCCTCCCCCACTAAAAGAAAGTTTCGTCCTCGAAACTAAAATCAATCCTCAACCCGGAACCTCAACCAAATTGAGGGGGTAAATATCCAATCATCCACCACTCAAGCTCCCAAAGCTGTCTAATACCTCCTCCAGAGACGCGATACAACACTCGGGTCTCTAACTAGAACAAAATAGAGGCGGGCATTCCAGAAAAACCACACCACCTCATCCAAGTACAGCTGGGCTAATCGCTCGAGCTACCAAGTAGTCTGCATCGGTACAAGCATCCGCTCCTCCCAGGGTCTCAGATAATCCAACCACAAGTCCATCGACACAAAAGCTTGATCCCCATACCTCCGTACTCCCAAGGTATCCAATATAAGTCCCCCAACTGATCACGTAGACTCTGCTCTCTAATCTCTAAACCATCGGGATGTAGAAGCAATTCCCCAACTCTCCGGCATCAACACACAGCCATATGCAGTCGAGAAAACCAGATTGCAAATCAACCTTCAAGAAGACCCGGGACCCTTACAGCTGGTAAATCAAATCCTCCATGCTCGACAAGGGTGCTAGCCCCAGATGGTCACTTCATCAACTTCCCGGGGATCCACACAAAGCCGAAGTGAACCAACATCCACAACTCGAATAGCACCGGCGCCCCCAAAAGCGACACACATGGTCTGACAAACTTCCCAAAACATCGAATCCTGGAGTTGTGTCCTCAACTCTCAAACTAGTGACATGCTAGACAACTCCAATAGGAGAACAGCCAGGAACTCGCAACCAAAGGGGGGTATCCCCGAGTCCCAGCGCCGCCGTAGGTCCCTCAACCACACCAGCCAAAAGTCTACTCATCCACTGCGAAACACCCGCCTCGCTCCCGAGGTCAAAACTATAGAGGCGAAGATAACCCTCAAGCAACCCAAGTACACCAACACCTCTGGGCCTGGCTCCCCAAGAAAACTGTCCTTGCGGCATAATCAACCGCCGCGAAAGGAAACCGAGCCAGCCAGCCCAACAAGTACCAAAACAACATCCCTCAGCTGAGCCAAGACCATCAGGTCTACCGGTAAAATCCAGGACTCAAGCTGCACCGGGCAGGACCAACAACTCTCCTCCACATGCTAAGCGCGATCGGGAAAATAAGCCTCCCGTGCGCGTGGTGACCATCCTGCCCCCTAACCCAAGCAATGAAGCAAGAGCACTACCCAGCAAGAAAGGAATTCTCCCGTATCGAGAAGATACGAACCCAAAAGTCTGGAACAACTCAAACCTACCACCACACCGACCGCTGTAACCTATGTGCTCCGACAGTCTCAAAAATCCACTATCCTGGAAAAAGGAGTCGGGAATGCCTCCTCCGACTGATCTGTCCTCCATCACCCGGCGCCAAGCGCCTCAATCAGAACTCGCCTCAGGCGGTAGATCCCAATCCAAAGGAACCACAATGCCACGCTCCATACTCAATCCCACAAATCGGGGTGACTCATCCGCCAAAACTGGCTCACTTGATCAAAGCAATCCCACAGCTTACCCGCTGTTCACTATCCACCCTGCCTCGGTGCCCCAACACTAAACGTCGGCACGGAGGGGGCTACTCGCTACTTCGACAACTGTGCCACTGCGCTGCTCCGACAACTGTGCCACTGCGCTGCTCCGACCACTGTGTCACCGCGCTGATCCGACAACTGTGCCACCGCGCTGATCCGACAACTGTGTCACCGCGCTGATCCGACAACTGTGCCACCGCTCTGATCCGACAACTGTGTCACCGCGCTGATCCGACAACTGTGTCACCGCGCTGATCCGACAACTGTGCCACCGCGCTGATCCGACAACTGTGTCACCGCGCTGATCCGACAACTGTGCCACCGCGCTGATCCGACAACTGTGCCACCACGCTGATCCGACAACTGTGTCACCGCGCTGATCCGACAACTGTGTCACTGCTCCGCTGATCTGCCTCCAACACACCTACCCTTCGGGTCCGGAGCTCTCAGACTCCAATCTGGGTATCCGGCCCGAAACAACCAGCTCAGACCCAACTGCCGCACCAAGGTGCACCCGGGTCAGGGCCCAACGTCGGGGAGACACCGCTCACCACGACAAAACCGCAAATTAGCACACCCCAAACACTCGACCCAATCTAGCGAAAGTCAAAGACATCCCTCTATTTTTGTAACTTTATGTTGTCTGCAGCCAACATAACTGTCCCACAAAAATAGGATATGTCGATCCCTCTTCACTCACAGGAAGAGTCAAACAAATAAATCACCGACTTTCGCAAAGTGTCGCGTCTCTCACGCACTAACATCCTAGGGTCTGCCGAAAAGCCTAGGGTTTCCTAAGTCCCAAATGACCTATCCCTAAGCTCTGATACCACCTAATCTGTCACGCCCCGGGTGTAAACCAGAACCCGGGCCCGTCTACAGATCCGCCGTGCACACGGTATTTCCCGTGTACACGAAGCGCCAAACCTGCTCAGATATAAGAGATAAAAATAAAAGAGCAATAAAAGACAGAGCAGAACTAAAATTTAATACATCTCAGACTGAAGCTGGAAATAAAATACAATACATCTGTATAAATGATACATCAGTCTCTCCCAGCTCACCAAAATAAATACAACCTGCTGGCAAAAGCCAGTCCCAAATGTAAAAGTACAACCGTCTGAGGAAACCTGGGTACACCAACAGTCCAGCTAACACGCTCATCCTGCCTCGAGATCTACCTACTCAGCCGTCCTCTCTCCTCGACCCGCCGCTGAAAGCCCAGCAGCACCCGCAGAAGACACTGCAAAACAAGGAAGAAGAAAAAGAGGAAAGAAGAATGGGGGTGAGAACTACTAGTAAACCAGTAGCCTCCCCTAGTAGGTAAAACCTCAAACTCTGACACACCCACTAGGTCTACCAGAGGCAAAAAAGAAAGAAGAGTGGTAAGAAATGAAACCGCTGCAAAAGGGAAATCTACCACTACTATGCCTATAAAGTACAGTCCTAGACTGGAATAACCGTATGCAACAATAACCAACCGTCCCAGATGAACCCAATCTGTACCGCCCTCATCATCGGGCAAGAAAGCCGCGCCGATGTGATAGCAAAGTTCCTGCTGCCGCCCTCATCATCGGGCAAATAAGCCGCGCCGATGTGATAGCAAAACTGTCCATAACTGTCTGGCCCCGGCCTCCGAAGGGGAACTCGAGGGGAGCGACCCACACGAGGAAAGCATCACCGGGCAATAACCGCGCCGGTGTGATAAAAGCATCACCGGGCAATAACCGCGCCGGTGTGATAAAAGCAGGATTGGATCACAACTATAAAGCCCCAGTGGAACACAACCCTCCACTAAAAGAAAACTGATTCCCAATCAGATTCAAGAGTAACCATCCGGTCAATCGCCCAATATCCGCGATTGCCGCAATACCCCACAATCAACAACCAAGTCTAACAACCGACCTCCGGTCAACCGCCCAATATCCGCGGTCGCCGGAATAACCCACAATCACAATCATGTCCCACATCCGAAATCTGGTCAACCGCCTACTATCCGCGGTTGCCACAAAACCCTCTTGTCCATAATCATGCCCTATCACCGATGTCCTATATCCGACATCTGGTCAACCGCCCAATATCCGCGGTCGCCGCCAAAACCCATGATCCATAATCCAGGCCCCGGCTACACTATCCCAAACCCCTGCTCAAACCCGAGCAACAAATACCACCTGACTAACGAAAAGGAGAAAGAAGCAAACAAGGTTTCTCCTAAGTCAAGTTCCAGCATGAAAGTGTAGCAATAAAAGATGGCCTATCTAGATGTCCAAACAAGCATGCAAGTGTTCTCAAGGAAATAGAGGAAAAGGTGTCCAATAGTGGTTCCACATGTGTAACAATTAATAACTCCGCATAGATATAACCATCATGCTAAAACATTATCCAACCACACATGTCTATAATCCATGTTCCATGATAAAGCATCACTATCCACCTATGCATGTCATAAAGTCCTCAAATAGTACCAACCACTAACAGGATAATCATAAAGTCCAAAATAAATATTCCAATCCACATGCAAGGTTAAACGCTAACATTCCATCCATACCCACATGTATAAGTCCCAACCACTATCAATATCCACAATAGTATTTTCCATATGATAGGCTCACAATTTATATCACTTAAGCATGCATGTCCAAATAAAGGGATCACTCTAATATTCCTAGTGAGCATGTCAAAATAGAGGTAAACAACAACCACCCACCTCGATCGCTAATTCCAAGTCCAAATAGTGCTCTCGCCCAAACCGATAAGCCGCCGCGATCGCTGTACAAAATTCCCAAAAGAACATACATAAATAACATACAATGCTCACACAAAAATCTGCCCCAAACACAATAGTCCACAGTTTCCCTATTTTTACCTGCGAGAATTGCCCGGAAAATTCCAAGAAAAATACTGTCACGATCCTCGCGACGAACTCGTCGAAACGACTACCTGCACGCTCAAATCCGAGTCTCCTACGCTGAGAAACAAATCCGACAAGGGAATCACCTCGAAATAAACTGCTCAAAAAAACTGTAGCAATAACTTCTGTACACAGATATTTTTCACCTTCGAAAAATATTCAGAAAATTCCAAGAAAATTTGGGGATATTCCTCGTGATGTGTAGATGCAAAACGCCTTTTTAATCGCCCCAATCCGATGCCTGTGCGCGAAGATATCACCAAAATACCGCACAGCTGTCCCAAAACTCTGCCCCAGAAAATGAGGTCACAAGATGATCCGAAAAACCCATGAAAAGCTCGGAATGGGAAAAACCAGTAAACATGGGGAACGTAGCCCTACCTGTCGTGAAGACGATGGCGCAAGAATCACAGAAAAAGGTGCTCGGGGTAAGCCGGGGGAGTCCTCGCACCAAAACGCGACGAAGAAGACCACAAACGAACGAGCGTCGCGCCGCGCCGTAAAAATGCAAACCTCGGGATGCGTGCCGCCGAAAAATCCTAGAATCTGCAGATGGATCCGGCTCTGGGAGAGGAGGATTTCTTGTGAAGGTTGCACAGTGAAAATCCGCGCAGAGAAGAAGTTCTTCAGTGCTGAACTCGGCCTTTTATATGCCGGGAGAAACAATCCACTTAATACCCATTCTGTCCCCACTTCCGGGCGCTCCAATTTTCGGGCGGCTACAGTGTTGGGCCCGGCCCACCGGGCCTCCACGTCGCCCCCCGCACAGCGGACAGCCGCGCTACCCTACCGCCTTGCGCCACGTGGCCCACGCGGAAGGTCGACACGTGGCGGCCCACGCGCGGGAACCGCGCGTCAACGCGCCCACGTGCTCGCCTGACGCGCCGCCTGGCGCCCCTGCCAGGCACGGAACCCGAGGCACCCGGTGCACCTCCATGGACCCAGCCTCCATGAGCCCACCAACCGCAAGACGCCACGTGTCCCACCGGTCCATGCACCACGCCCTCCTGCTTCGTAGTCCAAGTCCACAAAACCGACCACTCCGACACTGCCACGTGTCCAGCCCCTGGTGCACGACGGCCCGTGGACCGCGCGCCTGCCCGCGCGCCCGCGCGCCTGCCCGCGCGCTGCCCGCGGCCGCTCCGCCGACTGCCCGAGCCCCTCCGCCGTGCTCCGCCGCTGCCCGCCGCCGCCGCCGCTGCCCGCCGGCGGCCGGAAACACTATTCCGGCATGAACAGTGACCGGTGCTCAAAAATAACAAGTGGGTAGTCCGTTTTGACCGTTTTCGCGCGCTGAATCCGAATTTGATGTCCATTTTGCCAAATTCAAACCACAAAATTTGCCGAAGGCATCCGGAAAGGTGTTCCTTGGTCCAAACTTCGCGCTGAGTCCATTTTTAATATCCGCTTCGCGCGAAACCACTTCTAAAGATCCGACGGAGTCCACCGATCACCCACGTGATCTAATAAGCCCGAAGTCCGCCACTTGTGTCCAATTGGTGCACAAACACCTCCGACACACAAAATAGGCTCCCAGAAGCCACCAATGACTCCACCACAGCTCTGCAGAGATCCAGGTCATCACAGGGGCTGTGCACGGGCGCCGGATTCCGGGGAATCCGTCGCCTGTGCCCCCCTTTCCCCCTCTCCCCAAAAGCAAGAAAAACAAGAAAGCCAAGAACGGTGAAACTACGCCTCACCTCGGTTACGTCGACGGAGGTTGTGAGGGGAGGGATCGCCTCGTTCTTGTGTGCCCGATTCCGGAGGTGTGCGGTGTTCTTCCCGTTCCTCGATCGCTCCGCCATGGTACCTCGCGCCAATCGGTGGGAAGAGGAGGGTTTGGGGGTGGTTCCTTTTCCGCGTTCAGGTGATGTTGAAAAAAAAGTGAGAGGAACGGTAGGGGAACTCAAAATCTAAACCCAACACATACGTATTAATATTAGCCGCCTCCGTACACGAGAACTTAACCCTAAGTCCCAAAATACAATTAAAGCTCGTCGGATTGAGTTTGGGAACCACCCAAACCCACACCCCGATCAACGAAAAGGAAAGGTTTGGGTGCGAACCTGGGTCCGGTCTGCCTCGATGAACGTGTAAGTCGCCTGAACTGCTACCAACTTCCGGAATTTATTCTGGGAGATTCCGAGGTCAGAATCCAAAACCGATCGCGTGGATATTACAGCGAGCTTTATTGACTAAAAATATCCGCGAGCCCCGACAGTCTGCCCAGAAACAAAGAATTAATAACCACCTTTCAGACCCCTTAAGCGGACCGCGGTGCAAATAAAATTAAAATAAAAGGATTCGGGCTCCCTGAAACCCGCAGATATTACAGCCCAATCCGAGGCCGCCACGTGGCGCACCCCGGTCCACTGCACCGGCCGCTCTGCCCCGTGGACCGAGCAGCGCGGACCGGCCAATGGGCGGCCGCCACGTGTCCCCGCCGGTCCACCATGCACCAGCGGCACTCACCCGTGGACCAGACAGCGTGCGCCGGCCAATCCAAGGCCGCCACGTGTCACCCGCCGGTCCACGGCTCCCCCCGTGCACCATTTTGCACAGAAAACTTCCGGGTGTCCGTTTTTTAGCGTCCGGACTCAGAAAAATACAAGTAAATAGCCATTTTCAAGCATTTTTCCGTGCTGAATCCAAATACTGCCCCCAATCTGCCTGAAACCACTTCTAAAATTCAACAAAAGCAGCCGAAAGACAAGCTTGACCCCAAACCCTCTCTGAGCCCATCCAACACATCCCTTTGACGTGTTGTGGCCCCAACACACCACCAACAGGTGTTCCACACATCGAAACAGGGGGAAAGCTACACGGGGATCTGGGACACTACATCCTCCCCCACTAACAAAAGTTTCGCCCTCGAAACGTAAATCATACCTCAATCCTGAGCCTCGAACAGGTAGGGGTAGGTGTCCATCATCTCCGACTCCAGCTCCCAAGTAGCCTCGCGCTAATCATGGTGGCTCCAAAGGATCTTCACATAGGGGATGGCCCGACTGCGCAATTCTCTCACCTCTCGATCTAGAATCCGCAGCGGGCGCTCCTCGTACCTCAAGTCCTCGCTGATCTCGATTGGGGTGAAGTCGATGACGTGCGACGGGTCGAAGACGTATCTCCTCAGAGTAGAAACATGGAAAACATCATGGACACCAGCCAGCCTCGGGGGAAGTGCAAGACGGTAGGCAACAGGCCCAGCACGTCCCAATACCTCAAAAGGTCCAATATAACGAGGGCTAAGCTCCCTCCGGATGCCAAATCTCCTGATCCCTTTGGACGGCGAGACTTTCAAAAATACATGATCTCCAATCTGAAACTCTAAGTCTCGTCGCCGTGTATCAGCATAGCTCCTCTGTCGACTCTGGGCGGTCTGAAGGTGCTGTCAGATCACTCTGACCTTCTCCTCTGCCTCTATCAATAAATCTGGTACCAGAGTCCGTCTCTCACCCACATCACTCAAATATAGCGGTGATCGACACTTACGTCCATACAACGCCTCAAACGGAGCCATCTGGATGCTCGCTTGAAAGCTGTTGTTGTACGCAAACTCAGCCAAGGATAAGTGTAATACTCGAGAAATTTGAGTTTGAAAAAAATGAATTTCCAGTGTGAATGTGTGCGAGGAAACAAAGGCTAACCTTAGTGGTCTGTGTACCGGGGTGCAAATAGCACGGTCCCCAAAGCATAAAGTCCGCCTTTCCGATCCGAGTTTGATCTCGGAAATCTGAGGTCTCCAGTGTAACCGTCTCGTTGAATCGAGTAAAAATGGTATAAACAGATTTTCGATCCGACGGTCGGATTGTCCAAAAATCAGCGAAGTTACGGGTGGGACCCGCGACTTAAGTGAATAGTAGCCCCTGATTTAATTCTCTCGCCGGCCAACATTGACTAATCCATTGTCTGGACTCCGAACATATTGGTCTAGGTAGTCGATTTTAATCGCTTCATCGTTCTGAGCGCAGTGGCGCCGACGAAAATTGCGTTTAACGAACCTAAAGCATCGTAAAGCATGCCAAACTGTATAAACTACAGTATTTATGGACCGAGAATTTATCCGGGCATTTCGTCGAAAAACAAAAATCGCTACCTAATAGGTTTCGTCGAGCCGGACGTCGTGGCGAAGTCCATTTTTTGATTTGATGGCAATAATGCCTCGAAAAGCATGAAATACGGTGAAAAATGCATCATTTTACGCAGTAACCCTATATTCTATGCTCCGTTTTGCGTGCTGCTCTTTGGGGAGGGACCTAAGTGTGAAATTTAATTGCTGTGAGGGACTGGGCTCAAAATAGCAAGAGAAGAGGGGTGAAAATGCATTTAGTTGCATGCATTATTTAAATGCATTTGGGTTAGGGTTCTCTTAAACCCAAACCCCGTAGCCTCAGCCCCAGCCGCCAGCTTCTAACGTTCTCCTCTCCCTCTGCCGCACTCCACGGAAGTAGCGCACCAGCCGCCGCCGTCTCGTCGCCCGAGAGGAAGGAGAGCCAAGTATTCTCCTACACCTCGGTTGGGAAGGTGAGGGTTTTTCTTCCAGAGGCTTTGGGTGGTACCAAGCGTCATCTGGGAGTGCCTCTGCGAGGTTGACGTCGAGCCGAGGTGAACCCGACGCCTAGCTCCGCCGTGCGTCGCCGCGGGAGGCTTCTCTTCCTCCTTTATTTTTCGGCGAGGTGAGTTTATGGGCACTTTAAATTTTATGGGTTCATGGGTGTATTCATCATGTTCCTGACGTTGTTTGGACCTTTTCGGTGAAGTTGGGGGTGGTCGCCGTCGCCCCTGTCGCCGGCGGGAGCTTCCTGTCGCCGGAATTATCTTTTTGGCCCATCTTGGGCGCCGCCTTCATCCGGCCGTTGAACTCGAGATCAGAACCGTTGGATCTCATCCTCTCGGTGACTGCAAGGAGCCTATAAAGTTTGGTCGCCATCGGTTGAAGATCCGCGCCGCACGGGAAAGCCCTAGAATCGGCTTTTTCTTCTCGTTGGCCGAGCTTCGCCGCCCGGCGCCGCCGCTCGCCCCCGTCGCCGGCCACCACCTCAGCAAGCTTCGTAGGGCCAAGGGGAGGCTTTTGGTCCAAGTTGCGCCGGTCCAGGAGCTGCCGGCCGGAATCCGCCATTAGAGGCCGAGTTTTGGCCGAGCTCCGCCGCCGCGCGCCGCCAGCGTTTCCACCGCCGGTAAGTTGACCGGTTGTGCTCGTTTTAATCCTAGAAAGCTTCCCAAACCATTGCATGGAGCTTCTAACGTGTGATTCCTCTCTGCTGTAGTTGCACCATCGGAGCAATCCGAGGTTGAGCTCTGGCCGCCGCCGTCGCCTCTGGTCGCCGGCTCACCACCCAGGTCAGTCCTAAACACATCCTAGACTATTTCCATCAAGTTGTTTTGAGCCGAAGTGTCCCTGTAACCGAGCTCACCAATCTTGCACCCAAAGTGTCCAAACTTGGGTTTTTCCGGCCGCCGTCGCCTCCGGCCGCCGGCGCTGGGCTCAGCAGGGACCAATCTTCTTCTGAGACCTATACCTAACTGATGCTCACTCGTGTTTGGAGTTTGAGCAGGTGTTGTGCTGGACTTGGCCAAACCGAGTTTCGAGTTTTTGTGGTGTTGCTCCGGCGACCTCTCCGGCCAGTCCCCGGCAGGCTTCAGGTGAGCATCTCACTTCTCTAACTTCAGTGTGCACCATGCTCACGTTTAATCTCAGTTTTATCAAGTGTATGGCATCAAGTAGCGTAGTTGTATTTTGAGCCCTAAGAGTTTATGGGCCAACTATGTAAACGGGCTTTGTGCTAGCCCAAGCCTGTGAGCACGAGCTTCGTCTCGTCGAAACGGACGCGCTGAAACTTACGGCGTTGTCTTTGGTTTCCCAGATTTCAAGAACGGGTCGAAACAATTATTCGAACTAGTGTTTTTTGTTACGGCTTTTTGTATTGGCATATTTCGTGAGTTGAGTAGTTGAGTTGTTGAGTTGAGTCGGAGTCTTGAAGTGATCAAATTGTCAATCAGCAATCGAAGACTTAGAGAAGATTCAACAAGAGCTCAAGTTGACACTCAGTGTTTTGAGTCTTGAAGATTGAAGTAGAAGAATTGTGGATCAATTACATCAATCTTAAGGAAAATGGATTCGGATTGATCAGGTACGTTTAACTAAATAATTTTGGTGATCCGAATACATTTGAGTGGTTTAGAAACACTTGGATAAGTTTTCATTGCTTAAAAATAAAAAACTGGACATGGGACATGTTCAGGATCCGGATCAGACATTCCAATCCGGATCCCGAAGGGTGTTAGTTCCTACGCAAATTCAATCCGGATCCAAGCCCTTTCTGATCCGGATCCCGAACATGGGTTTTTGCTAAATTGTATGAACGATCCGGATCAGGCACTTCGATCCGGATCCCGAACCTTTGCTTTTCAGGAAACTGTCTGTCTCGTTACTGCAATCCGGATCGCCGAAATCCGATCCGGATCGTCGTCCTGAAAAATCCCAGAAAAGGTTAGTTTTTGATGCTTATCTCTTTCCAAAGGTTTCTAAACTATAAATAGACATTTAGGGTTTCTCAAAAACTACCGATTAATTAATTAAACACTTGAGAGCAACCCTAGAGGCTAGGTTTTTATCGTTCTTCTTTATAGCCTCTTTTAGGTCAATTCGACGGTTCTTTCAAGAACATATCTTTTGTCGAATTGATCTAGTCTTTGCTTAGAGATTTCTTCTACGGTTCTTCAATGATAATCTAAGCAAAGGATCACCATCGAAGCCAATATTTCTATCGGCTAAGTTTGCGTCGTGGATTCGACGTAGCATCTGTTGGGTTATGTATAATTGGATCTAAATAGGGGAAAAAACACCTAGAGGGGGGTGAATAGGTGTAAACAATAAACACTCAAAAATCTTTGCGATATAAATCCCAATGCGGAAAAATAAATTACACGCAGAGATTTTTACGTGGAAAACTCCAAACCGGAGTAAAAAACCACGGGACCGATAACATGGTGAAATCCACTAGAATTAAACACGTACAAGGTGATGTACCGTACTCACAGACGACTCAACCTTTTCCATACGCTCCTAGTTGATCTTCTCCGCTCGCTCCGCAACGCTTCTCGAATCCACGATTTGCGTCCAATGCCGAATCCACGGCGTCCAACGTCGAGTCCACGACGTCTGACCGAATCCACGGTCTTCACCCTGTAGCACGTCTCGAATCCACGAACGTACCTCGCTCCGAATCCACGAGAGCGGTAGCACCTTGAATCCACAAGGCCACGCGAGTCCACGCGCCGATTTGGGATAAATCGTTGTTTTTCGGTGGTGATGATCCGCCGAATAGTTAGATTAGAAATAGATCGGAAATACCATCTAAGTATTCATTGATTTGATTCTACTCAAAATCTGAGTATGAAAACCTAGAATCAAATCAATCAATATAGATGAAGAAACATAAGATAAAATCTAGTATTTCCTTTCTTCTCTATATGTGGATTTTAGACCGTATTTTGGATTATATTTGATTATGACGGCTTTTCGGATTAGCCCTAGAAAAAGAATCATAGGGTCCATTTATAGGTTAGAAACCATTGGAAGAGGATAAGAATCAAAAACCAACCTTTTCTGGAATTTTTCAGGACGGCGATCCGGATCGAAGTTCGGCGATCCGGATTGCTGTAGCGAGACAGACAGTTTCCAGAAAAATGAAGGTTCGTGATCCGGATCGAAGTGCCTGATCCGGATCGTTCATACAATTCACCAAACACCAACGTTCGGGATCCGAATTGAAATGCCTGATCCGGATCGTTCATATATTTTGGTAAAATCAGTGTTCGGGATCCGGATCAAAGGAGGCTACGATCCGGATTGAAATTGCATATGAACTAACACCCTTCGGGATCCGGATTGGAATATCTGATCCGGATCCTGAACATGTCCCATGTCCAGTTTTTGATTTTTATGCAGTTAAAAGTTCATCCAAGTGTTTCTACACTATAAGAAGTATTCGGATCACCAAAGATAATTAGTTAAACATACCTGATCCTTTTGAATTCTTCTTTCTTGAGATTGAGTTATATGATCCAACTTTCTTTACCTTCAATCTTCAAGACTTAACCGAATTCACGAAATACGCCAACTCAAATTCCGTAACAATCTCCCCCTTTGGCGGTTTCGTGACAAAACATAAATCCACTCAAGAAAATTCAAAAAGAGATTTTTGTTGATATCACCATACAACAAAAATTTACAATGAGATCCAAATAAAGATAGATACATGAGATAAACTCCTAAAACAGACTCTAGACTTAGACATCTGTACTCTCTGCAAAAGAAATCATTCTTGACAAAAGAAATCGTTAGATACCTCAAGAATTTTATGTCATTCAAAAACCATACACAGAGATAAAGTTTATACTCATTTATACTTATCATGACATTTATACATTCAGATATGTAATTAGATCATAATTAAAAACCAACATATCTTCTATGCAATCAAGATCCAAATGTCACAAAATTGTTAGTAAACATCAACTTGTTAGTTATATTACATGCCCAAATAGTTAATCGAATAGTTAGTCGAGGCATGCATTCAAACCACACATGAAAACCAAAAGTTGAAGTTATACTTACCTTTCAAGTTGAGGTTATACTTACCTCCATAGTTTCAAGTTTCTCACAAACATTGTATCATTGTTTATACTTCTCTCTCCCCCTTTTTGTCACAAAAGTTAGCCAAAAGTACCAAAATGGAGAGAATAGTTAACAGTTCAAGTACCAAAAGTGTGAGAACTAAAACTAAAAACTAAAACTTAAAACCTGCACAAAGAAAAGATTAAAAATCTGCACAAGAAAAAAAACTTTGAGAAATCCTTTAAGCACAAATCAATCATCTGATTCTGAGTCTTCAGAGCTCGTGCAACCCATCTTAGAAAACATCTTTTTCACCATCTTGTTCATTGAGTTGATCTTCTTAGTTATGGTGATATGAGCTGCCGTGATGAGCTCAAGCTCATTAGAAATTCTCTTCTGTTCCTTCGAAATCTGTTCCTGCTCAAAGGATAATCGTTGTTGTTCTTTGTAGATGGATGAGACTGACACTTCATCCGCCGGTGCGGGTGCTGGTTGTGATGGTGATGCGGAAGTGCCTGTACTGTGTTTCGTTCCGCATGGAGGAACTGGAGTGACATGGGGCAACTTATGAAGGGACTTGACAATGGTGGACTCATCGATCATGCCCAAGCAGTGATGATAAGTTGTTGAACTAATATCAACCTGAAATTTCTTTAAGATCCTCATTATAATCAATGGAAATGGGATTCTTTCAGTGGGATGAGGATGCTCGACATATCTCGTCATTCTATTCCAAATAATGTATGGACTGTTGATATTTAGTCCCATTGCCTCTGACGGATGTCCTAAGAGATACAAAAATAGTATTTGATCCCATCTCAAGACTTTCGTCTGCATATTTGGAAGGATATTGTAACATGTGATGAAGTTTAGGAACCGGTACTCAAGACGAAGTTCTTTGGATTTGACAGATTTCTCCGTTGATTGAGTTCCCTCCAAACATATTCCCTTTATAACCTTTTGCCACATCGTGTTTGTCAAACTCGTTCCCTTCAAGTAATTAACTCCTGTCTTGCTGGCTTGCATTCCCAAAACCTCGCCAATCAATTGTGGAGTAATTTTAAACCTTGTGCCTTGGATATTCGTGTAAAACTCCATCGGACCGTTTTCATTTTCTCGAAGATGCCGTGCATTTGTATAGAAGGTCCTCATGTGATGCAGACAATATCCAAGCATTTCTGGGAATCGGCATACTTGAATAAGGTTTGCTTGTTCAATCAGAATACCAAACTCAGGGGAGTGGTCTCGTAGAGCCTCAATATTAACATGCCTCTCGCCAATGCATTCACGATTCTCAAACGCCCTTAGGCGATCCGCATTAACGAACACTTGTTCCTCACGAGGTGGAGAATCCGGAATTATTGGTTCGTTAATCTCGAAACCTCGTGCTCGTCCAAACCGTCGAGCCAGCCTTTTTCTTTTCATTGAAATAGATGATGTCATTGGTGCTTTACCTTTATCCATAGCAGTCTTTCGCATTGACTTGATAGGCATTGTTTCGTCGTCCATCAATTCGTCCCAATTCACCTCTTCATTTTCAGATTCAGTCTTTGAGTCTTCAATAAGAAGACATTCTCCCTTTTTCAAAGGTTTCTTTGCCCTCTTCAATTTATTAGTTGCTCTCGTGTGCACCATCGCAGTCAGAAGAAAAATGATCCAGGTGATCACCATTGCTACTAGCTTCTTGTGAAAAGAAATCCTGTGGGAAACACCTCAAGAACACGAAAAATTATTAATTTTCAAAAATTTGAAGGATTGTACCCAAACAATCATTATCGTGTAGAGAGACTAAGAATCAAATTAGTTTTGCAAAAAGAATTTTAAAAATAGATCAATTGCATGATTTTCGAAAATTCTCAATATATGCCCTAAAATCGAAATTTTTGAAATCGAAGCCCAAAAATCCGTTTATCTTAAGAATATCTAGCATATAATCAAAACTAATATACCCAGAGTTCTTATTTCAAAAGAGATTTGATCAAAAACCATCCACAAACGAAATAGATACAAGAATTTCATCACGTTTTGAGGAAGAATATGAAAAACTGTGAAAAACCGAGATTTTGATCAATAAAACTTACTTAGAGTCGAAGAACTTGAGTTTGAAAGCTTCCAAGATGGATGAAATCTAGAGAGAGAAGCTCTGGAGACTTTGGAACAAAAGATTGAAGTAAAAAGAAATCAAAACCCTTTTGTTCTATATAAAACCCTAGCCGCAATCCGGATCATTTTGTGAATTCGATCCGGATCGGCTACCCGCAGAAAAAAATCTGCGTTCGGGATCCGGATCGGCAAGTCCAATCCGGATCGTCTGCCCGCAGAAAGATATCTGCGTTCGGGATCCGGATCGGCAGGTCCAATCCGGATCGGCTCCAACTTTTTCTTTAGAAAAATTTAGAAAAATTCCACAAAAACCAGAAAAAGTATGTAAGCACTTTTGTGTATCAACTTTAAATAAAAATCATCGTTTCATACAACAAGAAATAGATTATGCCAAATCTATCAAAATTATTCAAATAACGAAACGAAAATTTATAAAAGTTAAATCCCTTAAAGTTGAACAACTTCAATTACATCTAACTTGATCTTATGAGTAATGCCTTTATCAAATCATCAATTTGGTAAAGAAAATGAAATACCAAGATCAATAGATGTCTGAAATCCCAAATATGATAGATAATATATCTAGACAATCTGTTGAAGAGAGTGGCTCTTTGAGCATCTTTCATTAAAATTCCCACCTTATACCAACCTTGTAATTTTGACAGAGTCAAGTATTTCAACATGCATTTTACTTAATCAACCTTGAAAAACCTTGCTTGGTATACATGTGGTAGCTGCACACAGTACTCGGACGACCGAGGTGGTAGCTCTTTCCTCCATGTGGTGGTAGTTTTCACACTCCTCATTGGGATGTAACTCTTTCCACATCTTTTGAGCATAACACTTTTTCTTTGACTCCCCCTCAATTGGCTATCAATTATTTAAGATATAAAGTATTCAACCAAATATTGATCTCGATTTCATACTCGACTAAATAGTCAAATAAGATAAAAACTATACCAAGAGATCATTGAGAGAGAAATTGACTTTGATCAAAACAAAGATGATTTAATAGAAATAAATGATCACTGCATCAACTGAAATATTATGATATCTAAAGCATAATAAATTTCTAAACATATAAAAGGATGCAGTTAAAGTCAATAAAACTAATGCTCAATTAATGTTCTATGTCTAAGCATAGATAATGAACAAAAATACAAAAACAAAACCTAACCTAAGCAAGAGTTTCAAAAAGAGGTTATTTCAAGGAAAGCATTCCAATTGCTTTACGCAAATGAATAAAACGTTTTTGATCCAAAGGTTTTGTTAAAAAGTCAGCTAATTGATCTTCAGTTGAAATGTAGGAAATTTGAAGAATATTTAATTCAACTAGCTCTCTGAGAAAATGATATCTAAGTTCAATGTGTTTTGTTCTTGAGTGCAACACAGGGTTTTTGGAAATGTTAATAGCACTAGTGTTGTCACATAAAACAGTTACCGAAGTTGCTGAAATCCGGAAGTCGCTCAACACGCTTTTCATCCAAATGAGTTGAGTTGAACAACTACCCGCTGAGATATATTCCGCTTCGGCAGTCGAGAGTGCAATGCAGTTTTGCTTTTTACTATGCCATGCAACAAGACAATGGCCAAGATAAAAACATGCACCACTCGTACTTTTCCGATCATCCACTGATCCTGCCCAATCGGCATCTGAATATCCTATAATGTCAAGACTTGTTCCCATAGGATACCAAATTCCGAAGTTTACAGTTCCTTTGACGTACCGGATGATCCGTTTCACCGCTTTCAGGTGATCCTCCTTTGGTGCTGACTGATATCTCGCGCAGATCCCAACACTAAAGGATATGTTCGGGCGACTAGCTGTGAGGTAAAGTAGACTACCAATCATACTTCGATAGAGTTTCTCGTCTACACTATCACTAAGAGATTCACTTCCTAATCCCTTATTGCTAGTTCCCATAGGAGTAGGAAAATCTTTAGAATCTTCTAATCCGAATTTCTTTACCAACTCCTTTGCATACTTGGATTGACACAGATGGATGCCTTCACCATTTTGTTTCACTTGCAATCCAAGAAAGTGACAAGAAGAACACCGAGGGACAAATCCAGTGCTTCAAATGCAGAGGCTTTGGTCATATATCAATGGAGTGTCCCAACAAGAATCCGTCAAAGAAGAAGGCTATGCAAGCCGTCACGTGGGATGACTCTTCCTCCTCCAATGAGTCATCTTCCAGTGATGAGGATAAGAACGCCACGGCATTTCTTCCGTCCACAACTTCACCCTTCGTATGTTTTTCATCAACTACCTCTGGTTCGTTATCCATCTCCTCTTTGAATGAAAAAACTGCATCGGATGATGAACCAAGTGACTCCGAAGGTGAAGATTTTGCACTCGCCTACCATAAATTGTTAAAGGATTCTAAAAAATTGGCGAAACATAATAAGAATTTGATAAGAAGGTTGTGGGATCTTGAAGAACAGTCCAACAAGACAACTTCTCTCTCAAAAGCTCTTGAAGAGAAAAGGGATAACTTGATCAAGATAAACACTTCCCTTCAAGAGAAGAATGAGCATTTCGAGAAGGAACATATAAAATTGGTGGATAAAGCAAATTACTTCTTGAAGCTCTATTCCGAGGCTCGGCAAGAAAATGTAGAAATTACAAAAACCATATTCCAACTTAAAGAAGATTTGAAGAGATTTTTGTCTGGAAGGAGTAAGTTGGATAAGCTTCTTGGTCTTGGTCAAACAAACAAGATGGGCCTTGGCCAGATATAGCCGAACTTCTGAGGATCCAAGTTCGAGCGGAACGAAGTTTGTGCCTCAATTGGTTTTTCCTCCTCCTCCGACCGAAATATTTTTTTCCATTAATGAAAAACCTTCAACATCGCGAGGGAATTGAAAGACAAATAAGGTATGTCACAACTGTGGAGAAAAATGGCACATCTAGACCAAATTGCAAGTATGGAGCAAAACGAACAAATCACGCACTACTTGCAACGACTACCATCAAGAACAGAGATCGAAATTCAAGAAGAAATCAACCAAAGGTCAAGAACAATGGTAGTACATTCCCCAAGACAACATCGTCATGGAAACCAAAGAAAGGTGATCGACCGAACAAGACGCATTCACCAAGGAGCGCAAAATCACGATCATTGCCAACGTATTCCAATACTCGTAAGGTTTGGGTGCACAAAGGTGAACTCTTCCCTTGTCTTGTCATTCACACATCACTACATGCATATGACAATTCGTCTTGGTATTTGGATAGTGGTTGCTCACGGCACATGACCGGAGATAAAAACTATTTTAATTCTTTTGAGAAAACCTCCAAAGGACTTGTTGTTTTCGGAGATGGTTGGTCTTCAAAAATAGTTGGCAAAGGAACAATCACTATTCCAGATGGCCCGGTTTTGAACAATGTGTTATTTGTTGAAGGCCTTAAGACTAACCTTATAAGCATTAGTCAACTGTGTGATGATGGTTTTTTAGTTAGTTTTTCTGCAATTGAATGTATTGTAACTGACTCAAATCATTCATTCTTTTTGAAAGGGGTTAGATCACAAAATAATTGCTACATAGTTTCAAATAAACTTTTAGATCAGTGTAACCTAGTGTCACTTGATAATGAGCCTCTTTGGCATGAAAGGCTAGGTCACATAAATTTTAAGAAACTATCTAGAATTTCTAATAAAGACGTGGTTAGAGGTGTTCCAAAATTGAACTTTAAAGAAAACATTGTGTGTGGAGGTTGTCAAAAGGGAAAACAATCCAGATCCACTCATCGGAACTTGAACCACGTTGGAACCAAACGGCCGCTGGAATTACTGCATATGGATTTAATGGGGCCGACACGTCAACCAAGCTTGGGAGGTAAATGGTATATTTTTCTTTTGGTTGATGATTTCTCTAGATATTCATGAGTAGCATTTTTAAAAGAGAAACCGGATACTTTCGACTCTTTTCATGACATTTGTCATCGGATTATGATTGAGAAAAATGAAAAGATTGTCCGTGTTCGCAGTGATAGAGGTGGAGAATTTATAAATTCAAAATTTATTGATTTTTGCTCTTCAAACGGCATAAAACATGAATTCTCTGCACCTTATACACCGCAACAGAACAGTGTAGTCGAGCTCAAAAATAGAGTTGTACAAGAGATGGCGTGTGTTATGCTTCACAGCAGGAAACTTCCTTTATATTTTTGGGCTGAAGCAGTTAACACCGTAGTCTATGTGATCAATCGTATCTATTTGCGCCCGGGTATTTTAAATATACCATATAAACTGTGGTTCTGTAGAAAACCGAATATCAAGTATTTTCGTATCTTCGGGAGTCGTTGTTACATTTTACTTGATCGTGAAAATCTTGGAAAATTCGACTCTCGTAGTGACGAAGGAATTTTTATGGGTTATTCTACAAACAGTAGAGCATATCGGGTATTTAACCTTGAATCTAAATCGTTGACGGAATCTATCAATGTTAAAGTAGATGAAGCTTTCAATTTTTCTTCTGTTAAATCTACTCCTTATATGTCTCTTGATGATGAATTGCCTGCTAATGATATTGCATCGGTGCCTGATAAATCTTTTGAAAATTTTGATGCATCTCATGGTTCTTCTAGTTTATCTAATGTGCAGGATTCATCACAAGTCCCCCCGAGTACTCCATTACCTCAAATGCTTCGAATCTCTAAGGACCATCCGGAATCAAATATTATTGAAGATCCTCAAGGAGTAAGAACTCGGAGACAGATAGAATGTGGAGTTGCATGTTATGTCTCCAAGGTGGAACCAAAGAATATTGACGAAGCTCTTCAAGATGATTATTGGATTGAAGCAATGCAATAAGAGCTTAATCAGTTCGAAAGGAACAAAGTCTGGGAATTAACGAAGCCCCTTAAGCAACAAAATATCATTGGTACTTAATGGATTTTCAAGAACAAGAAAAATGAAGATGGTACCATTGTAAGGAACAAAGCGCGTTTGGTTGCTCAGGGCTATTCACAAGTTGAAGGTATAGACTTTGATGAGACTTTCGCCCCGGTTGCCCGTCTCGAGTCCATTCATATCCTTTTCGCATTTGCTTGTCATTTTAAAATAAAACTTTTTCAAATGGACGTGAAGAGCGCGTTTTTAAATGCTTTTCTAAATGAAGAAGTTTATGTGGCTCAACCGAAAGGTTTCATTGATCATAAACTTCCAAACCATATTTTTCGATTAAAAAAGGCTCTTTACGGACTAAAACAAGACCCACGAGTATGGTACGAAAGATTAACAAAATATCTTTTGGAAAAAGGCTATACTCGAGGGGGAGCCGAACGGACACTCTTTGTGAAGTACTTTTAGAACAACTTTATTGTATCACAGATTTATGTTGATGACATTGTGTTTGGTGCTACAACCAACAAGAATGCTTCCAAATTTGCGGAAACAATGGAAAGTGAATTTGAGATGTCCATGATGGGTGAGCTTACTTATTTTCTTGGATTGCAAGTAAAACAATGCGATGATGGAATTCATTTGTCTCAATCCAAGCATGCAAAGGAGTTGGTCAAGAAATTCGGTTTGGAAGATTCTGAAGACTTTCCGACTCCTATGGGAACTAGCAATAAGGGATTAGGAATGGAATCACATGGAGAGAGTGTACAAGAGAAATTATATAGAAGTATGATTGGAAGTCTCCTCTACCTTACTGCTAGTCGCCCGGATATTTCTTTCAATGTTGGTATTTGTGTGCGTTATCAATCTGCACCGAAAGAAATTCACCTGAAAGCGGTAAAAATGATCATCGGGTACATCAAAGGAACATTCAATTTCAGAATTTGGTATCCTATGGGCACAACTCTCGACATAATAGGATATTCTGATGTCGATTGGGCGGGATCAGTAGATGATCGGAAGAGCATGAGTGGTGCATGTTTTTATCTTGGCCATTGTTTGGTTGCATGGCATAGTAAAAAGCAAAACTGCATTGCTCTCTCTACTGCCGAGGCGGAATATATCTCTGCGGGAAGTTGCTCAACTCAATTGATTTGGATGAAAAGTGTATTAAGTGACTTCTGCATTCCAGCGACCTCGGTAATAATTTTGTGTGACAACACCAGTGCCATTAATATTTCTAAAAATCCTGTGTTGCACTCTAGAACAAAACACATTGAACTAAGATATTATTTTCTAAGAGAGCTAGTTGAATCAAATACTTTACAAATTTCTTATGTTTCAACTGATGATCAATTAGCTGATATTTTAACAAAACCCTTGGATCAAAAACGTTTTATTCATTTACGAAAAGCAATTGGTATGCTTTCTTTGAAAAAAATGATTTTTGAACCATTGCTTAGGTTAGGTTTTGTTTTGTGTTTTTGTTCTTTTTGTTTGTATATATATGTACATTAGAATATTAACTGAGCATTAGCTATATTGACTTTAATTGCATCCTTTCATGTTCAAAGAAGTTTATTATGATTTGGATATCATTATAACTCATTTGATGCAATGATCATTTAACTCAATTATTTCATCTTTAATTGATCAAAGTCAATACCTCACTCAATGATCTCTTGGTATTAATTTTATCTTATTTGATGATTGAAATAAGTATGAACACGAGATCAATTTTTGGTTGAATACTGAATATCTTAAATAATTGATAGCCAATTGAGGGGGAGTTTATTAAAATTTTCATGCTCGAAAGATATGGAAAGAGTTACATCCTTTAGAGGAGTGTGAAAACTACCACCACATGGAGGAAAGAGCTACCACCTCGGTCGTTCGAGTACTGTGTTCAGCTACCACATATTTTCCAAGCATGGTGTTACTGTTTATTTGATAAATACTTTTTGGAATATTTGATTCATTCAAATTCTAAGGTTGGTATAAGGTGGGATTTTATATTGAAAGATGCTCAAAGAGCCACTCCCTAAATATATGTAGGTTTTTATATATTAAGGATCCACACGGATCTAAATAGGTACTATCAAACAACTAGAGGGGGGGTGAATAGGTGTAATACTTAAAAACAAATCTCAGTGCAAAATAAAAACTAATGCGGAAAATAAAAATAGCACACCGAGATTTACGTGGAAACTCCAATCCAGGAGAAAAACCACGGGACCAACACGCAATAACAATCCAATAAGAAAAGGAAGAATAACAAGGTGATTACCGACTCCACGGACTCAACCCCTCCTTCAAGTTCTTCGGACCTTGCGCTCCACCGATTGCACGTCCACTGCACATGTTCGAATCCACAAACGCCACTCGAATCCACGAGCACACGTTTCGAATCCACATAACGCCTTCAGCACACCGAATCCACGATGCCACGTCGAATCCACGACGCAAACTCAGCCGGTAAGAATATTGGCTTCGATGGTGATCCTTTGCTTAGATTATCATTGAGGAACTGTAGAAGGAATCTCTAAGCAAAGACTAGATCAATTCGACAAAAAGTATGTCATGGAAGAACCATCGAATTGACCTAAAAGAGGCTAAAGAGAAGAACGATAAAAACCAGCCTCTAGGGTTGCTCTCGAGTGTTTCTGAATTGATCGGTAAGTATCGAGAAACCCTAAGTATCTATTTATAACCCTTGGAAAAAGATAAAAGCCGGTTTAGCTGTGATGACCTGGATCTCTGCAGAGCTGTGGTAGAGTCATTGGTGACATCTGGGGAGCTTGTACTGTGTGTTGGAGGTGTTTGTGCACCAATGGGATAGTTGTGGCGGACTTCGGGCTTACTGGATCACGTGGGTGATCAATGGACTCCGTCGGATCGTTAGAAGTGGTTTCGCGCGAAGCGGATATTAAAAATGGACTCAGCGCGAAGTTTGGACCAAGGATTACCTTTCCGGATGCCTTCGGCAAATTTTGGAGTTGGAATTTGGCAAAATGGACATCAAATTCGGATTCAGCGTGCGAAAACGGTCAAAATGGACTACCCACTTGTTATTTTTGAGCACCGGTCACTGTTCATGTCGGAACAGTGTTTCCGGCGCCGGCGGGCAGCGGCGGAGCAGCCGCGGGCAGCGCGGCGGGCAGAGGCGCGGGCCGCCCGGTCCATGCGGCGGGCGTGCACCGGGGGCTGGACGCGTGGCGGCTCGGGAGTGGGCCGGTCCGCGGGGCGCGGTCTACGGAGAGCGCGGGGCGCACGGTGGACCGGCGGGACACGTGGCGGATTTTGGTTGGCGGGCTCATGCAGGCTGGGACCACGGAGCGCGGGGTGCCTCGGAACAGTGCGCGGCAGGGGGGTGCCAGGCGGCGCGCCAGGGTTGGTCGGAGGGGTTAGTGCGGGCCAGGTGGCGCCCTGTGATTCGCGGGCGCCACCCACCCGCGTTGACCAGGGTGGCCACGCGGCGCGACGCGTGCGGCGGGATTGGCTGTTGCCTGTACGCGGGCGACGTGGAGGCCCAGGAACGTTTCGGGCGCGCACAGTGTTGGGCCGGGCCCAACACTGTAGCAGCCCGAAAATCGGGAGCGCCCGAAAGTTGGGACCCATTGGTCATTTCTCCAATTGTTTTTCCTGGCCTATAAATAGGCCGAGTTCTGCAGTGAACAACTCTTTCCCTGTTCCTCCTTTCACAGTGCCACCTTCACGAGATTTCTTCATCTCCCAGAGCCGGATCCATCTGCAGATTCCAGGATTTTTCGGCGGCACGCATCCCGAGGTTTGCATTTTTACGGCGCGGCGCGACGCTCGTTCGTTTGTGGTCTTCTTCGTCGCGTTTTGGTGCGAGGACTCCCCCGGCTTACCCCGAGCACCTTTTTCTGTGATTCTTGCGCCGTTGGCTTCACGACAGGTAGGGTTACGTTTCCCATGTTTACTGGTTTTTCCCATTCCGAGCTTCTCATGGGTTTTTCGGATCATATTGTGACCTCATTTTCTGGGGCGGAGTTTTGGGACAGCGGTGCGGTATTTTGGCAATATCTTCGCGCACAGGCATCGGATTGGGGCGATTCAACAGGCGTTTTGCATCTACACATCACGAGGAATATCCCCAAATTTTCTTGGAATTTTCTGAATTTTTCCCCGAAGGTGAATATCCTTGTTTACAGAACCTTGTGGTTCAGTTTTTGAGAGCAGTTTATTTCGGGGTGGTTCCCTTGTCGGATTTGTTTCTCAGTGTAGGAAACTCGGATTTGAGCGTGCAGGTAGTCGTTTCGACGGGTTCGTCGCGAGGATCGTGACAGTATTTTTCTTGAAATTTTCCGGGCATTTCTCGCAGGTAAAAACAGGGAAACTGTGGACTGTTGTGTTTGGGGCAGATTTGTGTGAGCATTGTATGTTAATCATGTATGTTCTTTTGGGAATTTTGTACAGCGATCGCGGTGGCTTATCGGTTTGGGCGAGAGCACTTTTTGGACTTGGATTTAGCGATCGAGGTGGGTGGTTGTTGTTTACCTCTATTTTGACATGCTCACTAGGAATATTAGAGTGATCCCTTTATTTGGACATGCATGCTTAAGTGATATAAATTGTGATCCTAGCATATGGAAATTACTATTGTGGATATTTGATAGTGGTTGGGACTTATACATGTTGGTATGGATGGAATGTTAGCGTTTAACCTTGCATGTGGAATGGAATGTTTATTTTGGACTATATGATTATCCTGTTAGTGGTTGGCACTATTTGAGGATTTTATAACATGCATAGGCGGATAGTGAGGCTTTAATTTGGAACACGGATTATAGACATGTGTGGTTGGATAATGTTTTAGCATGAGGGTTATATCTATGCGGAGTTATTAATTGTTACACATGTGGAACCATTATTGGACACCTTTTTCTTTATTTCCTTGAGAATACTTGCATGCTTGTTTGGACATCTAGGTAGGCCATCTTTTATCGCTACACTTTCATGCTGGAACTTGACTTAGGAGAAACCTTGTTTGCTTCTTTCTCCTTTTCGTTAGTCAGGTGGGTTTGCTCGGGTTTGAGCAGGGGTTTGGGATAGTGTAGCCGGGGCCTGGATTATGGATCATGGGTTTTGGCGGCGACTGCGGATATTGGGCGGTTGACCGGATGTCGGTTATAGGACATCGGTGATAGGGCATGATTATGGACTAGAGGGTTTTGTGGCAACCGCGGATAGTAGACGGTTGACCAGATGTCGGATGTGGGACATGTTTGTGATTGTGGGTTATTCCGGCGACCGCGGATTTTGGGCGGTTGACCGGAGGTCGGTTGTGAGACCTGGTCGTGGATTGTGGGGTATTGCGGCAATCGCGGATATTGGGCGATTGACCGGATGGTTACTTTTGCATCTGATTGGGGAATCAGTTTTCTTTTAGTGGAGGGTTGTGCTCCACTGGGGGCTTTATAGTTGTGATCCAATCCTGCTTTTATCACCGGCGCGGTTATTGCCCGGTGATGCTTTTATTACACCGGCGCGGTTATTGCCCGGTGATGCTTTACTCGTGTGGGTAGCTCCCCTCGAGATCCCCTCCGGAGGCCGGGGCTGGACAGTTATGGACAGATTTGCTATCACATCGGCGCGGCTTATTGGCCCGATGATGAGGGCGGCAGCAGGAATTTTGCTATCACATCGGCGCGGCTTATTTGCCCGATGATGAGGGCGGTACAGATTGGGTTCATCTGGGATAGTTGGTTATTGTTGCATTCGGTTATTCCAGTCTAGGACTGTATTTTAGAGGCATAGTAGTGGTAGATTTCCCTTTTGGCAGCGGTTTCATTTCTTACCACTCTTCTTTCCTTTTTGCCTCTGGTAGGCCTAGTGGGTGTGTCAGAGTTTGAGGTTTTACCCACTAGGGGAGGCTACTGGTTTACTAGTAGTTCTCACCCCCATTCTTCTTTCCTCTTTTTCTTCTTCCTTGTTTTGCAGTGTCTTCTACGGGTGCTACTGGGCTTTCAGCGGCGGGTCGAGGAGAGAGGACGGCTGAGTAGATAGATCTCGAGGCAGGATGAGCGTGTTAGCTGGTCTGTTGGTGTACCCAGGTTTCCTCAGACGGTTGTACTTTTACATTTGGGACTGGCTTTTGCCAGCAGGTTGTATTTATTTTGGTGAGCTGGGAGAGACAGATGTATCATTTATACAGATGTATTGTATTTTATTTCTAGCTTCAGTCTGAGATGTATTAGTTTTAGTTCAGCTCTATTTTATTGCTCTTTTATTATTATCTCTTAGATCTGAGCAGGTTTGGTGCTTCGTGTACACGGGAAATACCGTGTGCACGGCGGATCTGTAGACGGGCCCGGGTTCTGGTTTACACCCGGGGCGTGACATTAGCAATCTTATCCCGAGAAGGCATTGTGTACCGGTACCAAATAACGTGTTCCGGTACGCAATGGTGCAAAACACAGATTTTTTTATTGTGTTCCGGTACGCAAGTCTGTGTTCCGGTACGCAACGCAAATTACAGAAAATTCTGTGTCGGGTTTGAGGAACTCAAAGTGTGGTTCCGGTACTCAATGTAAAAACTGATTTTTTCAAGATAAGCTTTATCCAAAACAGACCTAGTACCGGAATCCAAACTTAAAATAAGTTGTAAGTTAAAACCAAGTTCCTAAAACCAAGTCTAAACCGGGTTTCAATCATTTCCAGATTCCAATGATTATAAATGAACTTAAATCACCATGATTTAATTAATCATACCTGCGAGTTATATTGAGCTCATGTTGAATCTGCAATGAGTCTTCGAAAGCAGATTTGACAATTTGATCCCTTTAAGACTCCGACTCAACTCACGAAATATGCCAACACAAAAAGCCGTAACAATCTCCCCCTTTGGCAATTTCGTGACAAAACCCAAAAATACATAAAACCGCTCAAGTCACTCATCTTAAACCAAAAAAACGAAACTCAATGTTATCACCAAAACATTGATTTTCATTGCGTGAAAGATCCAATAAATACAAATTACATTTGAACCAAACAGTCCTAGAACATACTCTATGACTTAGGACTTGGAGTCTTAAAGTGATGTAATTCTTGCAAAACAAAAACTCCAAACAAAATCAAACGTTAGTTGTTTGAAATTAAAATCCTACATTTGATTCGTCTTCCTTTTGGTTCTTTTGTTTTTCCGGCTCTTTTGTTTTGTGGCTCTTGTTCTCAATCTTTTCTTTATCTCCCCCTATCTTGAGCATCTCTGTTCTCCCCCTATATGATACGTGTTACGGCATTTTGGTGTTGGCATATTTCGTGAGTCATGTCAGTGAGTTGAGTCAGAGTATTAAAGGGATCAAATTGTCAATCAGCAATCAAAGACTTAGAGAAGATTCAACAAGAGCTCAAGTTGACACTCAGTGTCTTGAGTCTTGAAGATTGAAGTTGAAGAATTGTGGATTAGTTACATCAATCTCAAGAAGAAAGTATTCAAGAGGATCAGGTATGTTTAACTAAATAATTGTGGTGATCCGAATACTTTCTTATAGTGTAGAAACACTTGGATGAACTTTTAATTGCATAAAAATCAAAAACTGGACATGGGACATGTTCAGGATCCGGATCAGACCTTGTAATCCGGATCCCGAAGGGTACTTGTTCATTGGCAATTTCAATCCGGATCCTAGGCCATTCCGATCCGGATCCCGAACATGGGACTTTGCTGAATTGCATGAACGATCCGGATCGGACCTTGCAATCCGGATCCCGAACCCTTGTTTTTCTGGAATCGTCAATCTCGTTACGATGATCCGGATCGCAGTAAATCCGATCCGGATCGCAGTCCTGAAAATTTCCAGATAAGGTATGTTTTTGATTCTTATCTCTTTCCAAAGGTTTCTAAACTATAAATAGACGTTTAGGGTTTCTCAAAAACGTGGGAGCTACGGCCGATCAATTTATAAAACACTTGAGAGCAACCCTAGAGGCTAGGTTTTTATCGATCTTCTTTATAGCCTCTTTTAGGTCAATTCGATGGTTCTTTCAAGAACATATCTTTTATCGAATTGATCTAATCTTTGCTTAGAGATTTCTTTTACGATTCCTCAATGGGAATCTACGCAAAGGATCACCATCGAAGTCAATATTCTTATCGACTGAGTTTGCGTCGTGGATTCGACGTGGCATCGTGGATTCGGTGTGCTAAAGGCGTTTCGTGGATTCGAAACGTGTGCTCGTGGATTCGAGTGGCGTTCGTGGATTCGAACGTGTGCAGTGGGCGTGCAAAATCGGTGGAGCGCGAGGTCAAAGAAATTGAAGGAGGGGTTAAATCCGTGGAGACGGTAATTACCTTGTTATTCTTCTTTTCTTAGGGATTGTTATTGCGTGGATATCCAACCGGTCAGCGCAAGGTCCGAAGAAGCTGAAGGAGGGGTTTGAGTCCGTGGAGTCGGTAATCACCTTGTTATTCTTCTATTCTTATTGGATTGTTATTGCGTGTTGGTCCCGTGGTTTTTCTCCTGGATTGGAGTTTCCACGTATATCTCGGTGTGCTGTTTTTTATTTCCGCATTGGTTTTTATTTTGCACTGAGATTTGGTTTTATAAGTATTACACCTATTCACCCCCCCTCTAGTTGTTTGATAGTACCTATTTAGATCCTTGTGGATCCTATAAAAACCTACAATTGGTATCGGAGCGGGTTTTAGGTTTATCTATCATGTTGGGTGAAAGTGGTAATATTTATAGACCTCCTCTTTTTGATGGGACTAATTATGCTTATTGGAAAGTGCGGATGAGAGCTTTTCTCATCTCAATTGATGAGCGAGTCTGGCAAACCGTGGAACACGGTTGGGTGCATCCTGTTGAGGAAGTAGGAAATTCTACTACCCCAAAACCTCGCTCTAGATGGTCCAAAGAGGAATTTGAAAGATCTTCTTACAATGGGAAAGGTATGAACGCTTTATTTAATTCTCTTTCCTCGACTGAGTTCACACGAATTTCCGCGTGTGAATCCGCGAAGGAAATTTGGGATATTCTCAAAATTACACATGAGGGTACTAATCTTGTAAAAATTCAAAAGCTCCAGATGCTTACTAGTCAATTTGATTCTATTCATATGGAAGAGCATGAATTGTTTACAGATTATTACACTAGACTTCAAGATGTAATCAATACTTGTGCTAATTTAGGAGAAAAGATCCCGGAGTCGAAAATTGTAAGAAAGATACTTCGGACTCTTCCGGAACGGTTTAGGGCAAAGGTTACCGCCATTGAAACCGTTAGTCATCCGGATGAGATGAGTGTAGAGGAATTAGTAGGTGCTTTGCAAACTTATGAAATGGCTTTTCCTACTAATCAAGTTTCTTCCAAGTCTTCTTCTAAGCTTACAGGTATTGCATTCAAATCAACAAAGGAAGAAGATAGCGAATCAAGTTCCGACGATGAAATCTCTTTTGCCGATTTTGAAGAACAATTGGCGCGGATCACAAAGAAATTTCGTTGGAAGTTTTGGAAGAATCAAACCGATGGATCTTCATCCACGAAACCTTCTAAAGGATCATCGGGTTCTAAATCCTCTAACCTCAAAAGCTTTGCAAAACCTTCTAAAGAAAAAGAAAAAGATGATTTCGAAGGGAAAATCCAATGCTATCGATGCAAGGGCTACGGCCATTTTTCAACGGATTGTCCTTCTAAGAAATCATACAAAAAGAAGGCTTTGCAAGCGAAAACTTGGGACGATTCTACTTCTAATGAATCGACCTCAAGTAAAGAGGAAAAAGTCGTTGCCTTACATGCTTCTCAAATTCCCTCTTCTAATGTTTGTTTATCATCTTTAATCACTGACTCTATTCCTTTGATTTTGCATGAAACATCAACATCCAATGGAGAGTCATCAAGTGAGGGGGAGTCGGACGAAGAAGAACTCGTTGAGGCATACCAACAACTTCTTGCGGAATCTAAGAAGATGGTCAAGCATATCAAGAAGTTGAGAAAGCAACGACTTGAAGATCAAGACGAGAATCATGCTTTAAAGATAAAACTTCATGATCTCGAGGAGGAACGAGAAGGCTTATTGAATAACAATAAAATCCTCCAAGAAAAGATAAACCAATCGGAGACAAATGCTAAATCATATATGGACAAGATTGGTTTTCTAGAAAAACAGTTTGAGGAGATTCATGTCACCAACCAAGTTTTGACCAAGCAAGTTCATAAACTCAAATTCGACATACAAAGACTTTCAACCGGTTCCAAGAAACTAGATTGTATGTCCGGATTAGGTCAAACAAGCAAGGTTGGCTTGGGATTTAAAAAGAACCAAACTGTGAAGGCTTCAAGTTCCACAACTAAATTGAAAGGAAGAACTTGTCACCAATGTGGACTTGAAGGACACTTGATGAAGACGTGCCCGAAAAAGAGAAAGAAGAATTCTTCGGCAACTTCATCTACGGAGCAAACTCAACGGAATCAAAAGACACATCAAGTTAAAGGAGTTCACTCAACCCACCAAAGGTCCGAGCCACAACATCAATCATACAAGTGGATCATTGCGAGGCAAAGACCTAAGGTGGACCAACAGTCAAAGCTATCATCTCCCGGCCACAACGAATCAAGACAACCCAAAATCCGACGATTTTGGATTCGGAAAGGTGATATCTTTCCTTGTCTTAAGTTCTAATTAGCTTATGACTGTATGTAATGCTTTGATTGGTTTTCCTTTCATATTTTTCTGAATCTTTGCATTACATGTTTTTCAATGCTCTTCGTTTTTTTTTTACTTTGTTTTTGAACAAAAGAGTTTTTACTGAACAAGTGCATTGAATAAAAAAGGTTTTCACTTTCAATCACTCCAATTTAATTTTATTTGAATTATCAACTTTACTCCATAATCATAAATCTTGAAGATACTTCATTATAGGAGTTTTTGATATTATAAGCATCAAATTTTAGAAATCATGTGTGATCTTTAGATGCTTAATCTATCTCGGTTGTGTGAATTCATTGTGATAAACGTGAGACAACCGATAGACTAAAATTTGGGATTTAATCCTTTCACGTAAGAGATTGCATTCTTACAAGGGTATTGAAATAATTTGCAAAAGATGTGGAAAGAGTTACATCCGAAAGGAGTGTGAAAACTACCACCACATGTTGGAAAGAGCTGCCACCCCGGTCGTCCGGTCTGTGTGTGAAGCTACCACATGTTATGGATGCTTGAAAATTATTTATGAAATTTTGTTTAGTTGAAGCATTCGGAGATTTAAATTTAAAGCTCTTATTTTGGACAATCTCCTGGTTGGTATAAGGTGGGATAGTTGAAAGATGCTCAAAGAGCCACCCTTAGGTATTTTAGTGCTTATCTCAAATTTGAAAGGGTAAAATTCAAAATTGATGTCATTTGGAAATCTCTGTAAGTCATCTTTGTAAATCCGTTACATCTTGATAGACTTTGGATCTCAAGATTATTTTTGATGACTTGTGTTTGATGAATATAACATGAAAAACGGTTTATAATGTTTTACCTTTATTTTTCATGATTTTGGAGTAAATCTTTTTAATTTTGTGAAATTAATTGGATTGAATGGCATCTGTGTGAATTCATTGTTTAAAGCACTTAAATTGTTTCCTTGATGAAATACAAATCGGTAATTCAAATATTTCAAAATCTGGATTTGTTTCAAGAAATTATTTGATTTTTGCTTTCTGGTACAGGTACGCAATCTGCATTTTTGTTATATACCGGAACTGAGCCTTTATCTCTCTTTCTCTATGAACTAATGCTGTTAGTGATTTCCTTTTGTCTAGTATGTTCACTGTTTGACAATTTGTGACAAAAAGGGGGAGAACAGAAAATAATGATCGTATCACAAAGGGGGAGAACATAAATGCTCAAGACAGGGGGAGAACATGGAGAATATGGAGAACATGTTAGAGATGCTCATGATAGGGGGAAATAAAGAAAAGATTGAAAGAGCCGAAAAACAAAAGAACCAAAAGGACGAATCAAATGTAGGATTTTAATTTCTAACGACTAACGTTTGATTTTGTTTGGAGTTTTGTTTTTCAGGAATTACATCACTTTAAGACTCCAAGTCCTAAGTCATAGAGTATGTTCTAGGACTGTTTGGTTCAAATGTAATTTTGTATTTATTGGATCTTTCACGCAAAGAAAGTCAATGTTTTGGTGATAACATTGAATTTCGACTTTTTGGTTTAAGATGAGTGACTTGAGCGCTTTTATGTATTTTTGGGTTTTGTCACGAAATTGCCAAAGGGGGAGATTGTTACGGCATTTTGGTGTTGGCTGTGACGCCCCACTTCCCAGGGGGTCACCCATCCTAGAACTACTCTAGCTCTAGCACGCTTAACTCTCATGTTCCTCTTGGATCTTGCTACCATCCAAAATGCTATAGCCGGGTTAGAGATTTAGTCCTATTATATCATTTATATAGAGGACTAATCCAAATTCCGGGGTGTCACATTCTTCCCCCCTTTAAGCCCTGACGTCCACGTCAGCCTCAAGCACACTCACAAGCACCAGGCGATGTGAGACTCGTCTCGCTAGCCTTAGCCGACCTTGTGAGGAGCTACACTCCACTCACAACGGTCATTAGCCGGGGAGCCTCGCTCTACCCGCTATATAACCCTGGCTCAGCCGAGACTCATCTCACATTTCCGGCTGGTGAATGGCTCTGATACCAACTGTGACGCCCCACTTCCCAGGGGGTCACCCATCCTAGAACTACTCTAGCTCTAGCACGCTTAACTCTCATGTTCCTCTTGGATCTTGCTACCATCCAAAATGCTATAGCCGGGTTAGAGATTTAGTCCTATTATATCATTTATATAGAGGACTAATCCAAATTCCGGGGTGTCACATTGGCATATTTCGTGAGTCATGTCAGTGAGTTGAGTCGGAGTCTTAAAGGGATCAATTTGTCAATCAGCAATCAAAGACTTAGAGAAGATTCAACAAGAGCTCAAGTTGACACTCAGTGTCTTGAGTCTTGAAGATTGAAGTTGAAGAATTGTGGATCAGTTACATCAATCTCAAGAAGAAAGTATTCAAGAGGATCAGGTATGTTTAACTAAATAATTGTGGTGATCCGAATACTTTCTTATAGTGTAGAAACACTTGGATGAACTTTTAATTGCATAAAAATCAAAAACTGGACATGGGACAAGTTCAGGATCCGGATCAGACCTTGCAATCCGGATCCCGAAGGGTACTTGTTCATTGGCAATTTTAATCCGGATCCTAGGCCATTCCGATCCGGATCCCGAACATGGGACTTTGCTGAATTGCATGAACGATCCGGATCGGACCTTGCAATCCGGATCCCGAACCCTTGTTTTTCTGGAATCGTCAATCTCGTTACGACGATCCGGATCGCAGTAAATCCGATCCGGATCGCCGTCCTGAAAATTTCCAGATAAGGTATGTTTTTGATTCTTATCTCTTTCCAAAGGTTTCTAAACTATAAATAGATGTTTAGGGTTTCTCAAAAACGTGGGAGCTACGGCCGATCAATTTATAAAACACTTGAGAGCAACCCTAGAGGCTAGGTTTTTATCGATCTTCTTTATAGCCTCTTTTAGGTCAATTCGATGGTTCTTTCAAGAACATATCTTTTGTCGAATTGACCTAATCTTTGCTTAGAGATTTCTTTTACGGTTCCTCAATGAGAATCTAAGCAAAGGATCACCATCGAAGTCAATATTCTTATCGACTGAGTTTGCGTCGTGGATTCGACGTGGCATCGTGGATTCGGTGTGCTAAAGGCGTTTCGTGGATTCGAAACGTGTGCTCGTGGATTCGAGTGGCGTTCGTGGATTCGAACGTGTGCAGTGGGCGTGCAAAATCGGTGGAGCGCGAGGTCCAAGAAATTGAAGGAGGGGTTAAATCCGTGGAGACGGTAATCACCTTGTTATTCTTCTTTTCTTAGGGATTGTTATTGCGTGGATATCCAACCGGTCAGCGCAAGGTCCGAAGAAGCTGAAGGAGGGGTTTGAGTCCGTGGAGTCGGTAATCACCTTGTTATTCTTCTATTCTTATTGGATTGTTATTGCGTGTTGGTCCCGTGGTTTTCCTCCTGGATTGGAGTTTCCACGTATATCTCGGTGTGCTGTTTTTTATTTCCGCATTGGTTTTTATTTTGCACTGAGATTTGGTTTTATAAGTATTACACCTATTCACCCCCCCTCTAGTTGTTTGATAGTATCTATTTAGATCCTTGTGGATCCTATAAAAACCTACAATACGTGCATCACATTTCTGTTCTCCCCCTTTTTGTCACAAATTGTCAAACAGTTAATATAGACAAAAAGAAACATACTAGAAGGATAAGTTCTTAGTTACATGCCCATTAGAGTTCTTGTTCATCACAAAGTGAAAAGAAACTGAAAACCAAAAACAAGAAGGAAAAGAAGTCACTCATCCTCATTTGAATCATCATCATCATCATCATGTGATGTTGGTCCATGCGATGTACTAGGTGCAGTTGCGCCAGTGACCACATCATCATGTTTGCACCCAAGGATATCGAAGATTTTCTTTAAACCATCCTCAAGTTTCTTGAAGCCTTGCTCCATCCTTTTCTTTAAGGAGCGAACATCCCGATGCAAGGTTTGAAGTGTTATTACCTCATCTGGTTCAGGATATTCTTGACGAGGCGGTGCACTCGGAGTCGCTTCACTTCAATAGCCTTTTGTATGCCCAAATGTCTTCAAAGTGCTAATTGACTTGGCTAAAGTGATTCCATCAATTGCCCCCAAGCCATAATCATATTTGGCACAAGAAATGTCCACTCCGTGATCTTCCAGAATACGAGTAATCAAGATTGGATACGGTAGAAGGTCACGTTGCCTTGTTCCCTCAATGACATGTACCATCTGCTACCAAATAAGAAATGGAATGTTGATGTTAATTCCATTTGCACTCTCCGGGTGACCAAGGAAAAAGAGAAGTAGCAATCGATCCCATCGAATCCTTTTGGTCCCCAGTGTGGGCAATAGGTTGTAGCATACAATTAAGGACAAAATATGATACTCTGGTTTTAGGTCCTTTGATTCAACATATGACCTATTCGTGTGCGTCCCTGACTTGCAAATAGAGTCCACAACAATGTCCCAATGGGTGTCATGTCGGAAATCACCATCAGTGTAATAAAGACCAGTAGTGTCAACAGCTAATCCAAGATTTGCACCAATTACTGCTGGAGTAATGTCAAACTTGACGTCCTTAACTGTTGTTTCAATGACGAAGCCCCCTGTGTCATGGTCTTTTTGAAGTATGTTAGCTCTCATGTAGAACTCCCTGATGATCTCCACACAAAAACCCATCTTAGGTTGAACTCTGCCAAGTGGCCGAATATGACTTTGTTCCAAAAGCCTTGCAAAGTCTGGCACCTCACGACATAGCTCGTTAAAATTCACGTGTCGCTCTCCAATGCATGTACGGTTTGCAAATCTAGCACGGCGTTTTGTACTCACATGCTGTTCACTTTCATCAACATTTGATCTCCGTTGAGAGTGCTCGCGTATTACCGGTCCACCGGTACTTCTACGCGGAGGAGAATCCGCACCCTTCTTTTTCCTAGGAGCCATAGGTGCTTTTCCCTTTCCTTGAACAGATTCCTCTTCATATTCTGAGGAATGTTCAGATTCCGATCTAGTCGAATCTTCATTGCATGATCGTTTCGTAGTCTTTTTCTTTCCAGAACCGCGACCACGTCCACTTCCAGTGGCCATTAAGATCACAAGTGCAAGTAGCCACGAAAATGCCATTTCCTACAAAGAACACAATGCACTATGATTTGATCTTATAGGAAGGCTTAAATATGTTTAAGAAACATTCTAAACATGTCACAATTGATGATTCATCATTTAAAATCAATTTACATTGAAAGCCCTAAATTTCAATTTTCTCTATGTTAAGAACATATGCAAATGATAGATTCAAGCATATAAGTATGGAAACATGAATCTAATTACATAGAAGGCAACCATTTATGTTCTAAACATGAAATAGGGGTGATTTATGCAAGAGATTTCATTTGGAATAAGGATCAACTCAAAAATCCCTAAATAAAACATCAAAACCTAAAAACTAGGGTTTTGAAACAAAAGAAAGCAAGATTAATGAAAAGACTTACAAATCAAAGCAACAAATCTCTTGATCTTGATGAAAAACCCCTTAGAGATGTTTTAGAGAGAGAGAGGGAGTGTTTTGAAATGGGAGAGATGAAATAAACCTTATGAGTTCCGGAATATAAAGAAATCCAGATCGAGTACCGGTACTAATAAGTCGCGTACCGGTACTCAGTGCAATTCCTGAAAATCCTTCGTTCGGGTTCCGGATTGAAAACATGGGTGATCCGGATCTGCAATTTTAGTTCCGGTACTAAATATGGAGTACCGGTACTCAAGTGAAAAACCAGAAAATTTCACGTTCGGGTTCCGGATTGGTTTTTCTGATCCGGAATCTTGGTTCCGGTACTAAAAAGCAGGTACCGGTACACCAGAGCCAAAAGGCAAAAATTTCTTGAAACAAATCCAAATTTTGAAATCTTTTCAAATACCGATTTGTATACCATCAAGAAATCCATTTAAGTGCTTTGAAAAATAATGAATTCACATAGATGTCATTCAATCCAATTAATTATAAAAATTAAAAAGATTTACTCCGAAATCATGAAAAACAAAGATAAAACATTATAAACCGTTTTTCATGTTATATTCGTCAAACATAAGTCATCAAAAATAATCTTGAGATCCAAAGTCGATCATGTTGGGTTATATATAAAATTGATCTAAATAGGGGAAGAAACACCTAGAGGGGGGTGAATAGGTGTAAACGTATAAACACTCAAAAATCGTTGCGATAAAAACCCAATGCGGAAATAAAAATAACACGCAAGATTTTTACGTGGAAAAACTCCAAACCGGAGTAAAAAACCACGGGACCGATAACACGGCGAAATCCACTAGAATTAAAACACGTACAAGGTGATTTACCGTACACACTTACGACTCAACCTTTTCCATACGCTCCTAGAGGATCTTCTCCGCTCGCTCCACGACGCTTCTCAAATCCACGATCTGCGCCCAACACCGAATCCACGGCGTCCAACGTCGAATCCACGACGTCCGACCGAATCCACGGTCTTCACCCAGTAGCACCCTTCGAATCCACGAACGTGCCTCGCTCCGAATCCACGAGAGCGGTTGAACCTTGAATCCACAAGGACACGCGAATCCACGCGCCGATTTTGGGGTAAATCGTTGTTTTTTGGGTGGTGATGATCCGCCGAATACCTAGATCAAAGATAGATCGGAAATACCATCTAAGTATTTATTAGTTTGATTCAACTCAAGATGTGAGTATGAAAACCTAGAATCAAACTAATCAATATAGATGAAGAAACATAGAGTATTCTCTAATGATTTCCTTTCTTCTCTATATGTGGATCTTAGGCCATATAAAATGATACATGAATATGACGGCTATTTTTCTTTTATCGGCCTCTTTGCTTCACCCTAGAAAAAGAGTCATAGGGTCTATTTATAGGTTAGAAACATTTGGAAGGAGATAAGAATCAAAAATCTAACATTTCTGGAATTTTGACGGACGGCGATCCGGATCGGATTTGGGCGATCCGGATTGCAGTAGCAATAAAGACGGTTTCCAGAAAACAAACGTTCGGGATCCGGATCGGAATGCCTGATCCGGATCGTTCATACATTTCAGAAAACTCAACGTTCGGGATCCGGATCGTGAGATGCTGCGATCCGGATTGAAGTAATGTATGAAACAACAACCTTCGGGATCCGGATCGCTGGCTCTGATCCGGATCCTGAACATGTCCGAACACCAGTTTTTAATTTTTATGCAATTAAAAATTCTTCCAGGTGTTTCTACACTACAAGAAGTATTCGGATCACCAAAGATCTTTAGTTAAACATACCTGATCCTTTTGAATTCTTCTTTCTTGAGATTGAGTTAAATGATCCAACTTTCTTCACCTTCAATCTTCAAGACTTGAACCTTTCACGAAACTACGCCAACTCAAATTCCGTAACAATCTCCCCCTTTGGCGGTTTCGTGACAAAACACAGATCCACTAAGAAAATTCAAAAAGATATTTTTGTTGCTATCACCATACAACAAAAATTTACAATGGAGATCCAAAAATTTAAAAACATGAGATAAACTCCTAAAACAGACTCTAGACTTAGACATCTGTACTCTCTGCACAAAGAAATCATTCTTGACAAAAAGAGATCGTTAGATACCTCAAGAATATTTAGCATTCAAAACCTAACAGAGATAGAGTTTATGCTCACCATGACATTGAGTAATTCAGATATGTAATAAGATCACCATCAAACATTGACATATCTTTTAAGCAATAAAATTCCAAATGTCATAACTTTGCTTTGTTAGTAATCAAACAACTTGTTAGTAATAATACATGTCCAAATAGTTAGTCGAATAGTTAGTAGGAACATGCAATAAATCACAAGATAAAAATCAAAGTTGTGATACTTACCCTTCACCAAAGACAAAGTTGAAGTGATACTTACCTTGATGTTCACATATTCATCACATCATTGTTCAAGTTCATTGTTCAAGTTCTCTCTAAACTCTCTCTCCCCCTTTTTGTCACAAACAAAGCCAAAATTACAAAGACTTTAAGGAGAGTTAAAAAGTTCACAATCAAGAAAATCCTGAGAACTAAAACTAAAACATAAAACTTAAAAACCTGCAATAGAAACGATAAGGGTTAGAGTATAAAAGATCAAGCCAAATCAGAACTGTCTGAGCTAGTATCGTCTATCTTGTTCAAGATTCCTTTCAGCATTCGCGATAATTTCGAACATTTCTTTTTCATCTGTTTTTGGTCAGCGGCCATTTGTCGGAGACCTAATGCCAATCTCTCTTGGTCAGCAGAAAGTCTTCTTTGGTCCTGATGAATGGCGGCCAATACAGTAGCTTCTAGAGCGTTTCTCTTGGAAGTCGCTGGACGAGTTGTAGAGGCAGATGATGCATGCTGGTCTTCAGTCCATGCGGATTCGCTAGGTACAGAGTATGCTCTAGAGAGGTATTCAGTAATTTGAATTCCACTACCCTCTTCATTTTCCTTAATCCTAGCCGAGCTGATAAAGTCTTGTGGAGGTGCTTGCCTAGCAACTGGTTGCTCAATGGTAATTCCCTGAGCACTGCCTCTTTTTCTTTCACCGGTTTTTCTTTTTGTTCCAATTGGACTTGGTTCCATAGGGGCTTTTCCTTTTTCAGCTGCAGTAGGCTTTGAAGCTTCAGCAGTTGCTTTCCCTTTGGAGATAATGGGAGCAGCTCCCTCGATTTCGATGTTATCCCAGTCGATCGACTCCGTCTCCGACTCCGTGTCGGAATCATCCTTAGTCTTCTTCGCTTTCTTAGCCTTCTTAGGCTTGGCAGTATCCTTGACATGTACCATGGCAGCAAGTAGGAAAATAATCCAAGTGATCACCATTTTGAAAAATGTATCCTGTGAAGACCAACTCAAGAACACATGAAAAATTGTTAATTTTCAAAAATTTGAAAAATTGTACCCAAACAATCATAATCATGTAGAGAGACTAAGAATCAAATTAGTTTTACAAAAGGACTTTTAAAAATAGATCAATTGCATGATTTTCGAAAATCCTTATTATATGCCCTAAAACCGAAATTTTAGAAATCGAAGCCTAAAAATCTGTTAATCAGGAGAATACCTAGCATATAATCAAAACTAATCTACCCAGAGTTCTTATTTCAAAAGAAATTTGACCAAAAACCATCAACAAACGAAATTGATCCAAGAAATTCATCACGTTTGAGGAAGAAAAGAGAAAAACGGTGAAAAACCGAGATTTTGATCAATAAAACTTACTTGTATTCGAAGAACTTGAGTTTGGAAAGCTCCAAGGTGCAATAGTTCTAGAGAGAGAGGCTCTAGAGACTTGAGAACAAAAGATTAAGGTAAAAGAAATCAAAACCCTCTTGTTCTTATTAAAACCCTAGCCGTGATCCGGATCGGATCGAGATTTCGATCCGGATCGGCCAGCCGCAGGAAGAAGCCTGCGTTCGGGATCCGGATCATCTTGCCCGATCCGGATCAGCTCCAACTTTTTCTTCAGAAAAATTTCAGAGAAATTCAAGAAAAACCAAAAAAAGATTGTAAGCACAATTGTGTATCAACTTTAAACAAAAATCATCGTTTCATACAACAAGAATTAGATTATGCCAAATCTATCAATAATATCCAAAAATGAAACGAGAATTTACAAAAATTAAATCCCTTAAAGTTGAACACCTTCAATTACATCTAACATGATCTTATGAGTAATGCCTTTATCAAATCATCAGTTCGGTATAGAAAATGAAATACAAAGATCAATAGATGTTTGAAATCCCAAATATGGTAGATAATTTTTCTAGACAATCTGTTGAAGAGAGTGGCTCTTTGAGCATCTTTCTTTAAAATCCCACCTTATACCAACCTTGAAATTTGACGGAGTCAAGAATTTCAACATGCATTTTACTTAATCAAAAAAATGAACAACCATGCTTGGTATACATGTGGTAGCTGCACACAATACTCGGACGACCGAGGTGGTAGCTCTTTCCTCCATGTGGTGGTAGTTTTCACACTCCTCATTGGGATGTAACTCTTTCCACATCTTTTGAGCATTTTACATTTCTTTGACTCCCCCTCAATTGGCTATCAATTATTTAAGATATAAAGTATTCAACCAAAAATTGATCTCGATTTCATACTCGACTAAGCAGTCAAATAAGATAATGACTATACCAAGAGATCATTGAGAGAGAAATTGACTTTGATCACTTAGAAGATGATTTAATTAACATAAATGATCATTGCAATAGTGAAATATTATGATGGCAAAAGCATAATAAATTTCTAAATGTGCGAACAGATGCAATTAAAGTCAATTATGATATAAGCTCAATTAGTGTCCTATGTACGCTACAAGAAATTTAACATACAGCGGCATTATTTATAGCAATATTTATTTAAGTATTGATAAATATAAAATTTATTGGCATTTATAAAAAATTGTTGCTAAATATGAAATTTATTGACATTTATAAATTATTTTTGGTAAATAAAAATATGTAGTAATATTTATTTTTAAATGCCGGTAAACGATAATTAAATCAACGGCATATATCTGTTAATGCCTCTAACAGCATTTAATTATCAACATTTATAATTAAATATTGGTAAAAAAAAATTAAATCCACATTTATACGAAAACAACGTGGTTCCAATATTTTTTTCCTCTCCCGCCTCAAACATCCGTCTCATCTTTTAGGGTTTAGTTTTTCGCCTTCCGCCTCAAACATCCGCCTCATACTTTAGTATTTAGTTTTTTCCCTTCCGTCTCAAATATCTGTCTCATAGGTTTAATTTTTTCCCTCCCGTCTCAAATATCTGCCTCATCCTTTAAGAGTTTAATTCAATCATCTTCTTCCTTAATTAAGGTTCGTAGGTAATAATTTGAAATCCTATTTTTTTTAGTCTGTTTATTTTTCTTTGATATTTGTTTTTTTCTAATCTAAGGTGTGACTTATAAAATTATTTCTCTTTTTTTTTTTTATGGATTTTATTTTTTTAAGTTCTAAATTGCAAAGAAATTTTATAGTCGATAGTATTGAAATCTTATGGGCTAAATCTAAAAAATTAGAAATTTTTTGGATATTTTTTATTTATTCAATGGGATAGAATCTTTTTATATATATATGTTATATTTATGCCATGTCAAGGGATTTTAATTAATTTATTTATTTTTGTTTTCTTTGTTATATTGAAAGGGCATATTTAATTAATTGTATAATAGTTATAATCCACCCAGATCGACAGTGTGGTGCGGAATAACTAACTGGGTGAGGGTGAAAAAATAATTTGGTGTGAACACCACGTTGTTATGTTGAAAGGGCCCAAGATGTATGAAACTTATTCATGTATGCATGCATTGGTGTGGTAAAAGGAATATAATGTTGTATTCTTTCACCGCACCAATGCATGTATCAATAAAATACTCAATTTGTAGCCATTTGCAAAGAAAATCTTGCTATATTAATTTAAAAAAATAAATAACATGCTAATTAAAATTTTATTTTCGAATATACTTTAAAATAGTAAATTTTGTAAAGAAGAATATTAGTATATTCATATGAACTATTTGTTACTGAAAATCTTTTCTCTATTTGGGAAGATGAACTATGCAATCACTAATTAAATAAAATTTAGATTGATTTATTATTTTTTTGTTGGTAGGTGCTCAATAACTAATTAAATAAAAATTTAATTGATTTATTATTTGTCTGTTTGTAGGTATTCTAGCATATTTTCTCGAAGAAATTAAGTCGAACGAAGAAACTTAAGTTGAACTTTTCTTGATAGGTGAACTTGAAGGTGTGTATTTTTATTCATCTAATATATTTTTTTCTGTTGTATATTTTTCTTGTGAGACTCAATAATTTGCTAGTTGCTTCATTTTAAATAGTTCTTTAATATTTTTAGTTTGATTTTAAATCATAACTATTTGTTCATACTTTATTATTTTATACGATATATTGTGAGTTCATCCAAATAGTTAATATTTATTGAAAACCAATATTTTTAGCTATTTCATTTATCTTCGTTAAGTTTGAACTTAACTAACAAATGCTATATATATTTTGATTTGTTTAATACAGGACACAATGAAGAAAAAGAATGGTAAAGAAAAAGTTTCAACAGTACCGCATTTCAATCAAAGAGAGTATGATGAAATGCTCTTATATCAGGATACCAAATCAAGATCAAAACCCCTTGAGCAACAACTTCATATGTATTTATGCATATTTTGTTATGATGACATGCTATTTTGTGTGATCTGATCATTTTTGTATTCAGATGTTGAATGTACTAATTACTACTTTATGTTATTGCTATTTATGTGTTTAGAAAACTTGATAGTATTTTAACTTGTTACCTTTTTGGATGATGAATGTATTAAACAGTTTGAACTTATTTATTTGTTGAATTAGTAATGAGCTTACCAAATTATTTGCATTGTTTTATTATGAATAATATATATTATTTATTACATGAAAATACTGAAATCAAATATTATTTAATAAATTACATAGATCATCAATATTATGGTAAAAAATAATTATTATATGATATATATTTGCAAAATATTTTAGAATTACCGACATTTATAATTGCTGGAATCAACAATAGAATACCATCATTTATATAATGTTGCAAATTAATTAATAATTACCGGTATTTACTAGTGCCGGAGATGATTTAAAAATACAAGCATTTAAAAAATATCAGTAAAAATTATTTCTATAGTGGCATTTGTTTAATGTTACTAATTACTTAACATTAATGGCGATCTATTTAAATGCCGGTAGAAGATTCACCAACACGAGTATAAGCGGCATTCAAAACATAATGCCACTAATTATTTTAGAAGCAATTTTTACACTTTGTGCGGCAATAACAGAATGTCGCTAAATCACAATTTTTTTGTAGACAAACATAGATAATGAACAAAACAAAACAAAAATAAAACCTATCCTAAGCAAAGATTTCAAAAAGAAGTTTATTTCAAGGAAAGCATTCCAATTGCTTTTCGCAAATGAATAAAACGTTTTTGATCCAAAGGTTTGTTACGGAATTTGAGTTGGCGTAGTTTCGTGAAAGTTTCAAGTCCTGAAGATTGAAGGTGAAGAAAGTTGAATCATTTAACTCAATCTCAAGAAAGAAGAATTCAAAAGGATCAGGTATGTTTAACTAAAGAATTTGTGTGATCCGAATACTTCTTGTAGTGTAGAAACACTTGGAAGAATCTTTCATTGCATAAAAATCAAAAACTGGACTTGGGACATGTTCAGGATCCGGATCAGGCTGTTCGATCCGGATCCCGAAGGTGGTTCGTTCATACATCGTCGCAATCCGGATCGTAGTCTCTTGATCCGGATCCCGAACGTTGAGTTTACCATCTACCTTGAACGATCCGGATCTTGCTTCGCAATCCGGATCCCGAACGTTGATGTTTGGTGAACTGTATGAACGATCCGGATCGTAGTTACATGATCCGGATCCCGAACCTTCGTTTTTCTGGAATTGGCTGTTTCGTTATGACGATCCGGATCTCAGTTATCACGATCCGGATCGCCGTCCGTAAAATTCCAGAAATGGCAGGTTTTTGATTCTTATCTCCTTCCTAGGGTTTCTAACCTATAAATAGACCCTATGTCTTTCTTTCTAGGGTCAATCCACATAGCCGTCATTTTCATATATCATCTTATACGGCTATAGATCCACATATAGAGAAGAAAGGAAATCATTAGAGAATACTCTATGTTTCTTCATCTATATTGATTAGTTTGATTCTAGGTTTTCATACTCACATCTTGAGTTGAATCAAACTAATGAATACTTAGATGGTATTTCCGATCTATCTTTGATCTAAGTATTCGGCGGATCATCACCACCCAAAAAACAACGATTACCCCAAAATCGGCGCGTGGATTCGCGTGTCCTTGTGGATTCAAGGTTCATTCGCTCTCGTGGATTCGGAGCGAGGCACGTTCGTGGATTCGAAGGGTGCTATTGGGTGAAGATCGTGGATTCGGTCGGACGTCGTGGATTCGACGTTGGACGCCGTGGATTCGGCGTTGGGCGCAGATCGTGGATTCGAGAAGCGTCTGGAGCGAGCGGAGAAGATCCTCTAGGAGCGTATGGAAAAGGTTGAGTCGTAAGTGTGTACGGTAAATCACCTTGTACGTGTTTTAATTCTAGTGGATTTCTGCCGTGTTATCGGTCCCGTGGTTTTTTACTCCGGTGATGGAGTTTTCCACGTAAAAATCTTGCGAGTTATTTTCATTTCCGCATTGGGTTTTTTATCGCAACGATTTTTGAGTGTTTATACGTTTACACCTATTCACCCCCCTCTAGGTGTTTCTTCCCCTATTTAGATCCGTATTATATACGACCCAACAAGTGGTATCGGAGCGGGAATAGGGTTGTGAACAATGGTTGAAGGTGGAAACATCAATCGACCCCCTTTCTTTGATGGAACAAATTATGCGTACTGGAAAGTACGGATGAAAGCCTTTTTATCTTCCATCGACGAAAGGGTGTGGCATTCAATTGAATCAGGATGGACTAATCCAACTGAACTTATCTCTGATGTTCACACCTTAAAACCTAGGTCGAAATGGACCAAGGAAGAGTTTGAGTTATCTTCTTACAATGGCAAGGGAATTAATGCTATTTTTAATGCCTTATCTCAAACTGAATTCTCTCTCGTCTCGGCATGTGAGACTGCGAAAGAAATCTGGGATGTTCTCCAGGTTACACATGAGGGAACTAACCTCGTGAAGATTCAGAAACTGCAGATGCTTACGAGCAAGTTTGACTCTATTTTGATGGCAGAAAATGAATCTTTCACGGACTACTATACACGATTGCAAGACATCGTAAACTCATGTGCTAATCTCGGAGAGAAGATTCCAGAATTTAAGATTGTAAGAAAAATCTTAAGAACTCTTCCTGAACGATTTCGCCCAAAGGTTACTGCCATTGAAACTATTAAACACCCGGACGAAATACGTGTAGAAGAATTAGTTGGTTCATTACAAACTTATGAAATGACTTTTAATACTAACAATTCTTCTGGAAAAGCATCCACTTCTAAGTCTTCAGGTTATGCGTTGAAAACAACTAAGGAAGAAGACGCGGATACATCCTCCTCGGACGATGACGAGAACCTTTCTATGGAGGAATTTGAGAAGCAGCTCGCTCTCTTGACAAGGAATTTTCGCCGCAACTTTCGAAGGGGTAATTCAAGAAAATCTCCATCCTTCAGAAAGTGGAACAAAGGCAAGGGTACTCCAAGTCACAAGTCAAGAAAGCAGGAGAACTTCTCAAAGGATAAGAAAAGTTCAGAAGGACAACTGCAATGCTTCAAATGTCGAGGCTACGGCCACATTGCAACGGAGTGTCCTAACAAGTATCCGGCAAAGAAGAAGGCGATGCAAGTCGTCACTTGGGATGACAACTCAACGTCAAATGAGTCGTCTTCAAGTGATGAAGAAAAGAGCTCCACGGCATTCCACGCGTCCACTTCTTCACCATTCATGTGCTTTATGGCAAGTACATCTGAATCATTGTCCAACTCCACTGTTGAAAAGAATGCAATGGACAATGAATCGGATGATTCGGAAGGTGAAGATTTTGCTCTAGCCTACCACAGACTTTTGAGGGACTCAAAGAAAGTGGCTAAGCAAAACAAGAGTTTGAGAGGGAGATTGCATGATCTCGAAGAAGAAGCAAAAAGAGCGACTTCTCTCTCAAACGCTCTTGAAGTGGAAAGGGAAAACCTGATAAAAGAAAATGCTTCCCTTCAAGAGTCCAATGAGCAACTTGAAAAGGAACATACAAATCTGGTGGATAACGCGAATCACTTTTCAAAGCTCTACAACGAGGCTCGACAGGATAACCTGGAAATGACAAAGACCATTTTCCAACTCAAGAATGACTTACAACGATTCTTTTCAGGAAGGAGTAAGTTGGATAGACTTCTTGGTCTTGGTCAATCAAATAGGTTCGGCCTCGGATACACTCAAACTGGAAACAGTCCAAGTTCGAGTGAGACAGTTTTTGTGCCTCAGTCGGTATCTCCTCCTCCGACACCGGAATTCAAGACAAACAACGACAACAAACCTACTTCATCCTCTTTGGGATCGTCAAGATCTAAGGTATGTTTTCGTTGTGGTGTTTCAGGGCACATAAGAAGATATTGCAAGACGGGAGTCGAACGCTCATCTCAAGCACCTCTTGCATCAACTACCAAAAAGGCTCCTTTCCGGAAATCAAAGCAAAACTTTTCAAATGAAAAGAGACTTGGTAGTTCACCGCGCAAGACGACTTCATCAAGGAGCAACAATCGTTTTAACAAGACGCTTTCACCTAGGCACAAAACTTCACGACCATTACAGACGCATTCCAAAAAGGTTTGGGTGCGCAAAGGTGAAATTTTCCCTTGTCTTGTTTCCAATATTTCCTTGCATGCATATGATAGCTCGTCTTGGTATCTGGATAGCGGGTGTTCCCGTCACATGACCGGTGACAAAAATAGTTTTCAAAATCTTGAGAAAATCTCCGGAGGACACGTTGTTTTCGGAGACGGTCGATCTTCCAAAATTGTTGGAAAAGGGACGGTAGCTATTCCAGATGGCCCGATTTTGAAAAACGTCTTATTTGTTGATGGCCTTAAGACTAATCTCATAAGCATAAGTCAACTTTGCGACAATGGTTTTTCAGTTAACTTTTCATCGGTTGAATGCGTTGTAACTGATAAGGACCATGCTTTCTTTCTAAAAGGGGTTAGATCTGAAAACAATTGTTATGTTGTTCCTAATAAATTTTCTGAAAATTGTAACTTAGCCGCTTTGAATAATGAAACTCTTTGGCATGAAAGGCTAGGTCACTTAAATTTTAAGGAACTTACTAGAATTTCAAACAAGGACGTGGTCAAGGGGATTCCAAAGCTTTTATTTAAACAAAACGTTGTGTGTGGTGGTTGCCAAAAGGGAAAACAGTCTAGGACTGCACACAAGAACTTGAACCACGTTGGTACAAAACGGCCCTTGGAACTTTTGCACATGGACTTAATGGGGCCGACCCGTCAACCATCTTTGGGAGGTAAATGGTACATCTTTTTATTGGTTGATGATTTCTCTCGGTTTTCTTGGGTAGCATTTTTGAGAGAGAAAGCTGATACGTTTGACTCTTTTCATGAGATTTGCCATCGTATTATGATTGAAAAGAATGAAAAGATCATTCGTGTTAGAAGTGATAGGGGTGGAGAATTCATAAATTCAAAATTCATTGACTTTTGTACTTCAAATGGCATTAAACATGAATTCTCGGCACCCTATACACCTCAGCAGAATGGTGTTGTTGAGCGCAAAAACAGGGTTGTTCAAGAGATGGCGCGTGTGATGCTTCATAGCCGGAAATTACCGCTACATTTTTGGGCTGAAGCTGTGAACACCGCTGTCTATGTCATTAACAGAGTGTATTTGCGCCCAGGAACCTTGAATACACCATATGAGCTGTGGTTTAGTAGAAAACCGGATATCAAGTACTTTCGTATCTTCGGGAGTCGATGTTACATCTTACGTGACCGTGAAAATCTTGGAAAGTTCGACTCTCGAAGTGAAGAAGGGATCTTTTTGGGTTATTCTACGAATAGCAGAGCATATCGAGTATTTAACATTGAATCTAAGACGATCGTAGAATCTATAAATGTTAAAGTAGATGAAGCTTCTCATTTTGAATCTGAAAAATCTACCCTCGATATCTCTCTAGATGATGATTCTCCTGCTAGTGCATCTTCTCATAATAATACTTCCAATATTAATGATGCATCTAATGGTTCTTCTAGTTTATCTGATGTGCAGGAATCATCTCGTGTACCTCCGAGTACTCCGTTTCAACAAACGCTACGAATCTCCAAGGATCATCCGGAATCGAACATCATTGGAGATCCACAAGAAGGAGTTAGAACTCGAAGGCAGTTGGTTTGCGGATTTGCTTGCTACGTATCTTTAATCGAACCAAAGACAATAGATGAAGCTCTTCAGGATGACTACTGGATTAAAGCAATGCAGGAAGAGCTCCATCAATTTGAGCGCAACAAAGTCTGGGAATTAACGAAGCCTCCAAAGCAACATAATGTGATAGGTACCAAATGGATCTTCAAGAACAAGAAAGATGAAGATGGTACTATCATCAGGAACAAGGCACGACTAGTTGCTCAAGGCTACTATCAAGTAGAAGGTATAGACTTTGACGAAACTTTCGCCCCTGTAGCTAGACTCGAGTCCATTCGTATATTGTTTGCTATTGCTTGTCATTTTAAAATCAAATTATTTCAAATGGACGTCAAGAGCGCATTTCTAAATGGTTTTTTAAATGAGGAAGTTTATGTAGCTCAACCGAAAGGTTTTGTAGATCATAAACAACCTAACCATGTTTTTCGTTTGAAAAAGGCTCTTTACGGTCTGAAACAAGCACCGCGAGCATGGTACGAAAGGTTAACAAAGCACCTTTTGGAGAAGGGCTATACTCGAGGGGGAGCTGACAGGACTCTCTTTGTGAAGCATTATCAAAATAATTTCATTGTAGCACAAATCTATGTCGATGACATTGTATTTGGTGCAACAAAAGATAATGATGCTTCTAAATTCGCGGAGACCATGGAAAGCGAATTTGAGATGTCCATGATGGGCGAACTGTCTTATTTTCTTGGATTGCAAATTAAACAAAATGATGAAGGTATTCACTTGAGTCAATCCAAGTATGCACTGGAGTTGGTCAAAAAGTTTGATCTAGAAAATTGTAAAGATTTTCCAACTCCAATGGGAACTAGCCACAAGGGACTTGGAAGTGAATCACATAGTGAGAATGTAGACGAGAAACTGTATAGAAGTATGATTGGAAGTCTACTTTACCTCACGGCTAGTCGCCCGGATATATCCTTTAGTGTTGGGATTTGCGCGAGATATCAATCAGCACCAAAGGAGGTTCACCTGAAAGCGGTGAAACGGATCATCCGGTACATCAAAGGATCAATTAATTTCGGAATTTGGTATCCTATGGGAACAAGTCTGGACATTGTTGGATACTCAGATGCCGATTGGGCAGGATCAGTGGATGATCGGAAAAGCACGAGTGGTGCATGCTTCTATCTTGGCCATTGCCTTGTTGCATGGCACAGTAAAAAGCAGAATTGCATAGCACTCTCGACTGCCGAAGCGGAATACATTTCAGCTGGAAGTTGCTCAACTCAACTCATTTGGATGAAAAGCGTATTGAGTGACTTCCGCATTTCAGCATCTTCGGTAACAATTCTTTGTGACAACACAAGTGCAATTAACATTTCTAAAAACCCTGTGTTGCACTCTAGAACAAAACATATTGAACTTAGATATCATTTTCTTAGAGAGCTAGTTGAATCAAATACTCTTCAACTTTCATATGTTTCAACTGAAGATCAATTAGCTGACTTTTTAACAAAACCTTTGGATCAAAAACGTTTTATTCATTTGCGAAAAGCAATTGGTATGCTTTCTTTGAAATAAACTTCTTTTTGAAACCTTTGCTTAAAATAGGTTTTGTATTTGTTTTGTTCTATTCAATATCTATGTTTATACATAGGATAGTAATTGAGCATAGATCTTAATTGACTTTAATTGCATCTGTTCACACATTTAGAAATTTATTATGCTTTTGCCATCATAATATTTCTTTGTTGCAATGATCGTTTATGTTAATTAAATCATCTTCTAAAGTGATCAAAGTCAATTTCTCTCTCAATGATCTCTTGGTATAGTCATTATCTTATTTGACTGTTTAGTCGAGTATGAAATCGAGATCAATTTTTGGTTGAATACTTTATATCTTAAATAATTGATAGCCAATTGAGGGGGAGTCAAAGATAATGTAAAATGCTCAAAAGATGTGGAAAGAGTTACATCCCAATGAGGAGTGTGAAAACTACCACCACATGGAGGAAAGAGCTACCACCTCGGTCGTCCGAGTATTGTGTGCAGCTACCACATGTATACCAAGCATGGTTGTTCAAATTTTTGATTAAGTAAAATGCATGTTGAAATACTTGACTCTGTCAAATTTCAAGGTTGGTATAAGGTGGGATTTTAAAGAAAGATGCTCAAAGAGCCACTCTCTTCAACAGATTGTCTAGAAATATTATCTACCATATTTGGGATTTCAAACATCTATTGATCTTTGTATTTCATTTTCTTTACCGAATTGATTATTTGATAAAGGCATTACTCATAAGATCAAGTTAGATGTAATTGAAGGTGTTCAACTTTAAGGGATTTAATTCTTGTAAATTTTCGTTTCATTTTTGGATATTACTGATAGATTTGGCATAATCTAATTCTTGTTGTGTGAAACGATGCTTTTTGTTTAAAGTTGATACACCTTTGTGCTTACAATCTTTTTCTGGTTTTTCTTGAATTTCTCTGAAATTTTTCTAAAGAAAAAGTTGGGGCCGATCCGGATCGGGCAAGGTGATCCGGATCCCGAACGCAGGTTTTCTCCTGCGGGCTGACGATCCGGATTGGACCTGCCGATCCGGATCCCGAACGCAGTTTTTTCACTGCGGGTAGCCGATCCGGATCGCAAGCTCGGGAGGATCCGGATCGCGGCTAGGTTTTTATAAAGAACAAAAGGGTTTTGATTTCTTTTACTCCAATCTTTTGTTCAAAAGTTTCCAGAGCGCTTCTCTCTAGATTTCATCCTCCTTGGAAGCTTTCTAACTCAAGTTCTTCAGTTCCAAGTAAGTTTTATTGATCAAAATCTCGGTTTTTCACCGTTTTTCTCTTTTCCTCCTCAAACGTACGAAATTCTTGGATCGATTTTGTTTGTGGATGGTTTTTGATCAAATTTCTTTTGAAATAAGAACTCTGGGTTGTTTAGTTTTGATTATATGCTAGGTTTTCTCCTGATTAACGGATTTTTAGGCTTCGATTTCTAAAATTTCGGTTTTAGGGCATATAATAAGGATTTTCGAAATTCATGCAATTGATCTATTTTTAAAAGTCCTTTTGCAAAACTAATTTGATTCTTAGTCTCTCTACATGATTATGATTGTTTGGGTACAATTTTTTCAATTTTTGAAAACTAAGAATTTTTGTGTTCTTGAGTTGGTTTTCACAGGACACCTTCTTAACTCAAGCACTTTGATCATTGTCACTCTCTTGGTTAATCCTGTTACTAGTCACAATGGTGCACAAGAGTACATCTGAAAAAGAGGAACCAGATATTTCAACAGGAGATAAGACAACCGAAGGCAGGGAGGACAGCTCAGAGTACGATACTGAAGAATGGGATGAATTCTTCAAAGATGTTCAACAGAAGATTGATGAGCAAAACAGGAAATTTGTCAAAGGCAAAAGGCTTATGAAATCTGCATCAACAACTAAGCAATATAGAAGACGAAAGAATGTCCTAAGAAGTGAAAGTTTTCATAGTAGGCCTCTTACTAGAGCTCGCTCACTCTCTGGGGTTCTACAAACTGAATCTCCATGGGTTACGGGATTGGATGCACCATCTGCTTCTAGACAGCATCCATCACACTCGAAAAGACAGGATACAGACACTGCTGTATTGGAATCGCTTCGCCAGGAACAACAAAGACTCTCGGCTGCACAAGAGAGGACATCGAAAGAACTTCAGCAGATTTCCTCTGATCACAAGAAGATCAAGAAGAAGTGTTCAACTATTTCGACATTGCTTAAAGGGATTTTGAGCAAGCTGAGTTGTACCAGCTCAGACTCCTCCGACTGAACTGCACCTTCCTTTCCTTTTGTGCAGGATTACGATTTTAGGATTTAGTTTTATACTTACGTTAGCTTAGTTCTCAGGTTTTACATTTTATTGGAACTTTTTACTCTCCTCACATTTCGTAGTCTTAACTACATTTTGGCTTTGTTTTGTGACAAAAAGGGGGAGAGAGTTAGAGAGAACTTTGAACAATGTTGACTGCATGAAACATCAAGGTAAGTGAACAATGTTTGATATGAAAACTGGATGAATATCAAGGTAAGTATTACTCCAACTTCCATTCTCAACTTGAGGTTTTTCAGCTGTATGAATGCATGCCTCGACTAACTATTTGCTAACTATTTGGGCATGTAATATAACTAACAAGTTGATGTTCACTAACAAGTTTGTGACACTTGGTTTTTGATTGCATAGAAGATATGTTGGTTCTTAACTCTGATCAATTACATATCTATATATATATTAGTTTGTCACAAACATGTTCATGACATTTGGTTTTTACGTGCAAAGAAGATATGTTGGTGTTTTTTTAACTATGATCAGTTTACATATCTGAATATAAATGTCATGGTAAGTATAAATGAGTTTAAACTTCATCTCTGTTTGTGGTTTTTGAATAATACAAAATTCTTGAGGTATCTAACGATTTCTTTTGTCAAGAATGATTTCTTTTTGCAGAGAGTACAGATGTCTAAGTCTAGAGTCTGTTTTAGGAGTTTAACTCATGTATTGTATTTTGGATCTCCATTGTAAATTTTTGTTGTATGGTGATAGCAACAAAAATATCTTTTTGAATTTTCTTTAGTGGATCTGTGTTTTGTCACGAAACCGCCAAAGGGGGAGATTGTTACGGAATTTGAGTTGGCGTAGTTTCGTGAAAGTTTCAAGTCCTGAAGATTGAAGGTGAAGAAAGTTGAATCATTTAACTCAATCTCAAGAAAGAAGAATTCAAAAGGATCAGGTATGTTTAACTAAAGAATTTGTGTGATCCGAATACTTCTTGTAGTGTAGAAACACTTGGAAGAATCTTTCATTGCATAAAAATCAAAAACTGGACTTGGGACATGTTCAGGATCCGGATCAGGCTGTTTGATCCGGATCCCGAAGGTGGTTCGTTCATACATCGTCGCAATCCGGATCGTAGTCTCTTGATCCGGATCCCGAACGTTGAGTTTACCATCTACCTTGAACGATCCGGATCTTGCTTCGCAATCCGGATCCCGAACGTTGATGTTTGGTGAACTGTATGAACGATCCGGATCGTAGTTACATGATCCGGATCCCGAACCTTCGTTTTTCTGGAATTGGCTGTTTCGTTATGACGATCCGGATCTCAGTTATCATGATCCGGATCTGTGATGATCCGGAATTCTACAGGGCTTTTACTGTGTAACCGGCAGCTTCTGGAGGCCTACGGGGCATGTCGGCGGTGTTCGTGCGCCAATTTGGACACAAGTGATTGACTCCGGGCTTAAAGTGGATCACGTGGGTAATCAGGGAACCCCGTCGGATGTTTATAGGTGTTTTCGCGCAAATCGGATATCAGATTTGGACTCGGCACGAAATTCGGATTGAAAATGCCTTTTCGGGAGCCTCCGGCGATTTATTGGATGGGAATTTGGCGAAGCGGACATCAAATTCGGGTTCAGCGCGCGAAAACGGTCAAGATGGACTATCTGCTGGATTTTTCTGAGCTTCGGGTACTGTTCACCGCCGGAACAGTAACTCCGGCGATCGCCGGCGGCGGCGGCGGCGGCGGGCAGCGTCGGCGGGCGGCGGCGCGGCCTCGGGCAGGCGGAACGGCGGCGGCACTGGGCGCGGGCAGCGCGCGGGCGCGCGGGCAGGCGCGCGGTCCACGCGGCCGTCGTGCACCAAGGCGGGGGCACGTGGCACCACCCCATAGGCCGGCTCACAGCTCACGGTCTACGGAGCATGATGGTTGGGTTTTGGTTCACGGTGCACCGGAGTGGACACATGGCAGGTTACCATTGGTTCGGCTTACGGAGGCTCGTGCACCGGGTGCAGCGGTCAGTGGCAGGGACACGTGGCGCTTCCCTTTTGGCTGGTCAACTGTGCGGGCAGGAGGGGCAGCTGGCGCGGGCAGGCGCGCAGGCGCGACGGTACTGTTGTCGGGGACGCGTGTCGACTCCCGGGGTTGGCCGCGTGGCGCAGCGGGAGTGGAGGATTTGGGCTGTCGCCTGTTCGGGCGACACGTGGCGGGCGCTGAGGCGGGTCGGACGGACTGCGGATCCCGTCCGACGGCGCGCCTTGGGCCGGGCCGCACTGTGCGCGCCCGAAAGTCTTGGGCCGGGCCGCACTGTGCGCGCCCGGAAACTTCCGGGCGCCCGAAAATTGGGACCCGGATGGCATTTTGCTATTTGTTTGGGAGGCCTATTTAAACAGCCCGAGCTCCTTTCTTCTCACTTTTTCCACCATTTCCGAGCCTCCTCTCACCAAGGTGTCTTCAGCAAAGTTGTTCCCCTTCGAGTTCTACATCTTCTGGAGGATTTCCAAGATTTGTGGTGGCACACACTCCGAGGTTTGGATTTTACGGCGCGGCGCGACGCTCGTTCCCTTGTGATTCCCTTCGTCGTATTTCAGTGCACGGACTCTCCCGAGCTACCCCGGCACTCTTTTTCAGCGATTCTTGCGCCATCGTCTTCACGACAGGTAGGGCTACGTTTTCCGTGTTTGCTGGTTTTTCCCATCCCGAGGTTTTCATGGGTTTTTCGGATCATCTTGTGACCTCTTTTTGCTGTGATGGAGTTTTGGACAGCGGTTCGGTATTTCGGCGATATCTCCGCAACCAGACATCGGATTGAGGTGATTCAAAAGGCAATTTGCATCTACGCATCGCAAGGAGTCTCTCTGAATTTTCTTGGATTTTCTGGAATTTTCCCCGAAGGTGAGAAACCCCTTTTTACAGAACTTTGTAGCACAGTTTTGGGTGGAAGTATTGTTCGGGGTAGTTCTCTTGTCGATTTTGGATCTCAGCGTAGAAAACTCGTGTGGGAACGTGCAGGTACTCGTTTCGACCGGTTCGTCGCGAGGATCGTGACGGTATTTTTCCTGGAATTTCTCGAGCAGATCTCGCAGGTGAAAAAAGGCAAAACTGTGGACTGATTGTATTTGGGACAGATTTTGGTGTGAGCATGGTGGATTAATTGTGCTTGTTCTTTTGGGGTATTTTTGTGCAGCACCGTGGTGATCGTTGAGACCGGGCGCGGACTTCGCTGTTGGGATCGGGGTTTAGCGCTCGAGGTGGGTGGTTGCTTTACTCCTCTTTTCTGATATACCCACTAGGAATATTAGAGTGATCCCCTTTATTGGACATGTTGAATGGTCACCTAATGGACATGCATGCTTAACTAGATAATTGTGAGCCTATCATATGGAAAACATTATATTGGAAACTTGACATGTTGGAACTTATACATGCTTCATGGACATCGTTTTAGCATTTAACCTTGCATAAGGGGGGGGATGTACTTTCATATTGTGATATTGTGAGGCGTCTTGTGGGAGGGTACCACTTGAGGATTTTTGGACAGGCATAGGTGGATGATTCATGTGAGGGTGATTAGCAGGTTATGGACATGTGCGGTTGGATTATGATTTAGCATGATGATTACACCCAGGTGGAGTTATTACTTGATACACATGATGAACCACTATTTGTCACTCCCCTTCTTTCTTCCATGAGGAGATAGGCTTGATTTCAGGGATATCTAGTTAGACCATTTCTGATCGCTACACTATATGTTGGGACTGCCTTGGGAGGAACCCTATTGTCTCTTCTTCCCCCTATTCCTTAGGCAGGCGGCTATTTGTTGCTCGGGTTTGAGCAGGGATCGGCATAGTGTAGCCGGGGCTTGAATTTTAGCTTTTGGGGTATTGCGGCTATTGCGGATAGTAGGTGGTTGACCGGATGTCGGACCTGGGTCAGGATTGTCATTATGGGTGTGGTTGTTAACCCTCCATCTTTTGATTACCCGCTAGGCATTTGAGTAGCTTCTTTGATTAAAAGGATAAATGCACTTTATGTGTGGCAATGGCAGGCTTATTGTGATTAAACAGATATTGTTAGAACTTGCTTGATTGGGGATTATGATTGTAGGACAGTAACATCATGTTAAAAGGTAAGGCTAATCAATAATTGTGGGCTTTGGGTATGTGGCATAGGCACGCACAGGCTATCTCATATTTACTATTCTCATACTGTTCTATACATGCTCTAACATTATAAAGGTTATCGACATCTGTTTATTTTTATATCATCTTGGGACATTTGCATGCTTGTATGGTCACCTAGTTAGGCCACCTTTTTCTGCTACACTATCATGCTGGAATTGACTTAGGAGAAACCATGCTTTTCTCTTCTTTTATTTATATTCGGGGGATAGTGCGCTCGGGTTCGAGCAGGGACTGGGATAGTGTAGTCAGACAGTTGTGGGCTTTGGGACAGGCAGGCTGTGAGGGCCGGGCATTGCGGCAACCGCGGATCTTTGGCGGTTGACCGGACAGTGGTTATTGCATCAGATTGGGATAGAGGATTTGGATTTCTTTTAGTGGATGGGTTTTCCACCGTGATCAGAGTCATGATCCAGTCCTGCTGATTTGGTACTTGTTACCCAGGCATTATACTCGTGTGGGTCGCTCCCCTCGAGTGCCACTCCGGAGTGTGCGTTTTTACAGGCTTCGAGTCTTCGAGACTCCCTTTTCCTATCGGTGTTATGCGTAGGCGGGCATACCCGATTTGGCAGGCAGAGCAGGCAGTACCAGTGCTTACTGGTGTATCGATTGGGTCTAGACAGGCAGGCGTTGACATTCTGATGCATACATTCAGCTATTCTTTTAGCTCAGTTTTTAGAGGCATTCTAGTGGTAGCTTTTCATCAGGAGTCATACTCATTGCATACCACCTTTATTCCTTTTGCCTCTGGTAGACCTAGTGGGCGTGTCAGAGTTGAGGTTTTACCCACTAGGGGAGGCTACTGGATTACTAGTAGTCTCACCCCCATTCTTCTTTCCTCTTTTGCTTCTCCCTTGTTTTGCAGTGTTTATGCGGGTGCTACTGGGCTTACAGTGGCGGGTCGAGGAGAGAGGACGGCCGAGTAGATAGATCTCGAGGCAGGAGGAGCATGTTAGCTGGATTGTTGGTGTACCCATGTTTCCTCAGACGGTAGTACCTTTACTTTGGGACTGGCTTTTGCCAGCAGGTTGTATTTATTTTGGTGAGCTGGGAGAGACAGATGTATCATTTATACAGATGTATTGTATTTTATTTCCAGCTTCAGTCTGAGATGTATTAGTTTTAGTTCAGCTCTGTTTTATTGCTCTTTTTTTATCTCTTTTATCTGAGCAGGTTACTGGCGCTTCGTGTACACGGAAAATACCGTGTGCACGGCGGATCTGTGGACGGGCCCGGGTTCTGGTTTACACCCGGGGCGTGACAGATTAAGTTGGTATCAGAGCTTAGGGATAGGTCGGTTGGGACTTAGGAAACCCTAGGCTTTTAGCAGACCCTAGGATGATAGGACGCGAGAGACGCGACACCCTTGCGAAAGTCGGCGATTTATTTGTTTTACTCTTCCTGTGAGTGAAGAGGGATCGACATACTCTATTTCTGGGGGACAGTATGTTGGCTGCAGACAACATAAGGTTACAGAAATAGAAGGATGTCTTTGACTTTCGCTAGATTGGGTCGAGTGTTTGGGGTGTGCTGATTTGCGGTTTGTCGTGGCGAGCGGTGTCTCCCCGACGTTGGGCCTTGACCCGGGCGCACCTTGGTGCGGCAGTTGGGTCTGAGCTAGTTGTTTCAGGCCGGATACCGGATTAGAGTCAGAGGACTCGGGACCCTGATGACAGGATTGTCAGAGGCTTATCAGCGGCAGAGTGAGCGGGCATCTGGTTTTGAGTGACACAGTTGTCGGAGCAGCGGGCAGCTCGACAGTGCTTCTTTCTGAGACCACCCGGTTGCAGTATCCTCAGGGGCGGGGATTTTTGTAGTACTGAGGGAGTGAGTAGCCCTCCGTGCCAATGGTTAGTGCCGAGGCGCCGAGGCAGGGTGGATTGTTGACAGCGGATGAGCTATGGGACACCATTGATCAGGTAAGCCAGTTTTGGCAGAATAAACCACCCCGATTCATAGGATTAAGTTTGGAGCCTCTTGGGGTAGAATCGTGGTTGGTGGTGATGGAAAGACTGCTTGAGAGCCTCTTGGTGTCAAAGGATTTACGCAGTTACTGAACTACGCGCTCTATGATTTAGGGGACAAGGCGCATAGGATATGCTGACTGTGAGTGGATTGCGCCAGGATGCCCTTCCGTGTATTCGGACCCTCTTTTGCAGGTTTTTAGATTTTGGGGTGCTTTGATAGTGGAGGCATTGGGTATGGCGCGTAGCATTGCAGTTCCGTTGGATAGGGGTCTGCCGCCAGAGGCGAGTTCTGGATAGAGGCGCTTGGCGCTAGGTATTGGTGGACAGGTCGGCCGGCAAGGACATTTTCGTTTCCCTTCCAGGATGGTGGATATCCTTTTGGATGGATATGTAAAGCTTACCCCAGGGGGATGTTAAC
>CM055077.1:9963259-10007277 GCA_029204045.2 Tillandsia leiboldiana | reverse complement strand
TCAAGTCCAGTTTTTTGATTTTTATGCAATGAAAGATTCTTCCAATGTTTCTACACTACAAGAAGTATTCGGATCCTCCAAATCTTTAGGTAAACAGACCTGATCCTTTTGAATTCTTCTTACTTGAGATTGAGTTAAATGATCCAACTTTCTTCACCTTCAATCTTCAAGACTTGAGACTTTCACGAAACTACGCCAACTCAAATTCCGTAACAATCTCCCCCTTTGGCGTTTCGTGACAAAACACAGATCCCTAAAAACAAAATTCAAAGATATTTTTGTTGCCTCACCATACAACAAAAATTACAATGGAGATCCAAAAAATTCAACAAAACATGAGATAAACTCCTAAAACAGACTCTAACTTAGAATCTGTACTTTCGCACAAAGAATCATTCTTGACAAAAGATCGTTAGATACCTCAAGAATATTTAGCATACAAAACCTAGTACAGAGATAGAGTTTATCTGATCACATGACATTGAGAATTCAGATATGTAAGAGAAGCATAGTCAAAACCAACATATCTTCTATCAACTAAAAACCAAATGTCACAACATGTTAGTCCCATCAACTTGTTAGTTATATTACATGCCCAAATAGTTAATCGAATAGTTATCGAGACATGCAAACAATCACAAGATAAAAACCAAAGTTGAAGTTGAGATCATACTTACCTTGATATTTCATCATCAAGATTTTCACAATCATTGTTCATTGTTCACAAACCATTGTTCAAAACCATATGTCCTCCAACTCGCTCGCCCCTTTGTCACAATAAAGCCAAAAATTCCGAATGGAGAGAATGGTTAAAGTTTAATGTAGAGAACTAAACACTCAATTAAAACTTTAAAAACCTGCACAACAGAAGGATTTAAGCATATGCATAATAAGACAGAAATTCGAAGGATACGGATTATTCGACTCGTCTCAACTGAACTGATACAGCCGATTTGGAAAAAATCTCTATCTTCTAGCTGTCATGTGTATGCTGATTGATCTTCTTCGTTGGTAATGTGAGCTCCGTCTGTAACTCAACCTCATTGGTAATTTCTATCTGTGTAACGTCCTTCAAAACGTGTTCTTACTACAAAACAGAATTCAGTCGTGTTGTTCCTTGATAATCGATGTTATTGATGCTTCATCATCTGTGCCGGGTGCTTGTCGAGATGGTGATGCGGCAGTGCTTGTACGTGCTTCGTTCAGATGCAGGAACTGGAGTGACATCGGCAACTTATGGAGGGATTTGACAATGGTAGACTCATCTATCATGCTCAGACATTGATGATAGTTGTTGAAGTAATGTCAACCTGAAATTTCTTTAAAATCCCATTATAATCAAGGGAAATTGAATTTCTCTCAGTGGGATGAGGATGCTCAACATATCGCGCCTTCTATTCCAGATAATGTACGGAATGTTGATATTCAATGCCGTTGCCTCTGATGGATGTCCGATGAGATAACAAAACAACAACCGTCCCATCTCACAACCTTTGTCTGCATATTTGGAAGTATATGTAACATGTGATGAAGTTTAAGAAGCGATATTCAAGACGAAGTTCTTTAGATCGAACAGATTTTGCGGTTGATTGTGTTCCCTCGAGACAAATTCCCTCTATAACTTTTCGCCATAATGTGGTTTGTCAAATTTACGCCCTTCAAGTAGTGAACTCCTTTCTTGCTGGCTTCCATTCCCAAGACCTCGCCAATCAATTGTGGAGTAATCTTAAACCTTGTGCCTTGGATATTCGTGTAGAACTCCATAGGACCGTTCTCAAACTCTCGAAGATGCCGTGCATTAGTATAGAAGGTCCTCACATGATGCAAACAATAGCCAAGAGTTTCTGGGAAACGACATACTTGATAAGGTTTGCTTGTTCAATCAGAAGACCAAACTCAGGGGAGTGACCTTGCAGAGCCTCAATGTTAACATGCCTTTCACCAATGCATTCGCGATGTGCAAAGGCTCGAAGACGATCAGTGTTAACGAATACTTGTTCCTCCCGAGGTGGAGAATCCGGAATAGTCGGTTCGTTAGCCATGAAACCTCGTGCTCGTCCAAACCGTCGAGCGAGTCGTTTCCTTTTTACTGAGATGGTTGGTGCAGTCATAGGTGCTTTACCCTTGTCCATGGATGTTTTTCCTTTCGATGCATCGGACGCCTTTTGTTCAGGCAATGAGTCATCATCATCTGTCATTGCAGTCCAATCTACCTCGTGACAATCCACCTCTGTGTCACTGACCTCGACAAATTCACCTTTTTGTTGGAGGTTCTTGGCTCTCTTCAGTTTATTGTTGGGCGAGTGTGTACCATTGAGACCAGGAGAAGGATTAACCAAGAGAAACACATTGAATTAAGTGCCATTGAGCAAAGTGCTTGAGTTAAGAAGGTGTCCTGTGAAAACCAACTCAAGAACACAAAAATTCTTAGTTTTCAAAGATTGAAAAAATTGTACCCAAACAATCATAATCATGTAGAGAGACTAAGAATCAAATTAGTTTTGCAAAAGGACTTTTAAAAATAGATCAATTGCATGATTTTCGAAAATCCTTATTATATGCCCTAAAACCGAAATTTTAGAATCGAAGCCTAAAAATCCGTTAATCAGGAGAACACCTAGCATATAATCAAAACTAATCTACCCAGAGTTCTTATTTCAAAAGAAATTTGATCAAAACCATCCACAAACAAAGTTGATCCAAGAATTCATCACGTTTGAGGAGAAAAAGAGAAAAACGGTGAAAAACCGAGATTTGATCAATAAAACTTACTTGGAACTGAAGAACTTGAGTTTGAAAGCTTCCAAGAAGGATGAAATCTAGAGAGAGAGGCTCTGGAAACTTTGGAACAAAAGATTGGAGTAAAGAAATCAAAAAACCCCTTTCGTTCTTTATAAAACCTAGCCGCGATCCGGATCAGTTCATAACTGCGATCCGGATCGGCTACCCGCAGTGCGAAACTGCGTTCGGGATCCGGATCGGCAGATACAATCCGGATCGTCAGCCCGCAGAAGAATTCCTGCGTTCGGGATCCGGATCATCTAGCCCGATCCGGATCGGCCCCCAACTTTTTCTTTAGAAAATTTCAGAGAAATTCAAGAAAAACCAGAAAAAGATTGTAAGCACAAATGTGTATCAACTTTAAACAAAAATCATCGTTTCATACCACAAGAATTAGATTATGCCAAATCTATCAATAATATCCAAAAATGAAACGAGAATTTACAAGAATTAAATCCCTTAAAGTTGAACACCTTCAATTACATCTAACTTGATCTTATGAGTAATGCCTTTATCAAATCATCAATTCAGTAAAGAAAATGAAATACAAAGATCAATAGATGTTTGAAATCCCAAATATAATAGATAATGTATCTAGACAATCTGTTGAAGAGAGTGGCTCTTTGAGCATCTTTCTTTAAAAACCCACCTTATACCAACCTTGAAATTTGACGGAGTCAAGTATTTCAACACGCATTTTACTTAATCAAAAATTTGAACAACCATGCTTGGTATACATGTGGTAGCTGCACACTGTTGGGTCGTATATAATACGGATCTAAATAGGGGAAGAAACACCTAGAGGGGGGTGAATAGGTGTAAACGTATAAACACTCAAAAATCGTTGCGATAAAAAACCCAATGCGGAAATGAAAATAACTCGCAAGATTTTTACGTGGAAAACTCCATCACCGGAGTAAAAAACCACGGGACCGATAACACGGCAGAAATCCACTAGAATTAAAACACGTACAAGGTGATTACCGTACACACTTACGACTCAACCTTTTCCATACGCTCCTAGAGGATCTTCTCTGCTCGCTCCAGACGCTTCTCGAATCCACGATCTGCGCCCAACGCCGAATCCACGGCGTCCAACGTCGAATCCACGACGTCCGACCGAATCCACGGTCTTCACCCAATAGCACCCTTCGAATCCACGAACGTGCCTCGCTCCGAATCCACGAGAGCGAATGAACCTTGAATCCACAAGGACACGCGAATCCACGCGCCGATTTTGGGGTAATCGTTGTTTTTTGGGTGGTGATGATCCGCCGAATACTTAGATCAAAGATAGATCGGAAATACCATCTAAGTATTCATTAGTTTGATTCAACTCAAGATGTGAGTATGAAAACCTAGAATCAAACTAATCAATATAGATGAAGAAACATAGAGTATTCTCTAATGATTTCCTTTCTTCTCTATATGTGGATCTATAGCCGTATAAGATGATATATGAAAATGACGGCTATGTGGATTGACCCTAGAAAGAAAGACATAGGGTCTATTTATAGGTTAGAAACCCTAGGAAGGAGATAAGAATCAAAACCTGCCATTTCTGGAATTTTACGGACGGCGATCCGGATCGTGATAACTGAGATCCGGATCGTCATAACGAAACAGCCAATTCCAGAAAAACGAAGGTTCGGGATCCGGATCATGTGACTACGATCCGGATCGTTCATACAGTTCACCAAACATCAACGTTCGGGATCCGGATTGCGAAGCAAGATCCGGATCGTTCAAGGTAGATGGTAAACTCAACGTTCGGGATCCGGATCAAGAGACTACGATCCGGATTGCGACGATGTATGAACGAACCACCTTCGGGATCCGGATCGAACAGCCTGATCCGGATCCTGAACATGTCCCAAGTCCAGTTTTTGATTTTTATGCAATGAAAGATTCTTCCAAGTGTTTCTACACTACAAGAAGTATTCGGATCACACAAATTCTTTAGTTAAACATACCTGATCCTTTTGAATTCTTCTTTCTTGAGATTGAGTTAAATGATCCAACTTTCTTCACCTTCAATCTTCAGGACTTGAAACTTTCACGAAACTACGCCAACTCAAATTCCGTAACACACACAATACTCGGACGACCGAGGTGGTAGCTCTTTCCTCCATGTGGTGGTAGTTTTCACACTCCTCATTGGGATGTAACTCTTTCCACATCTTTTGAGCATTTTACCTTTTCTAAGACTCCCCCTCAATTGGCTATCAATTATTTAAGATATAAAGTATTCAACCAAAAATTGATCTCGATTTCATACTCGACTAAGCAGTCAAATAAGATAATGACTATACCAAGAGATCATAGAGAGAGAGAAATTGACTTTGATCACTTTAGAAGATGATTTAATTAACATAAATGATCATTGCAACAGTGAAATATTATGATGGCAAAAGCATAATAAATTTCTAAATGTGCGAAAAGATGCAATTAAAGTTAATTATGATCTATGCTCAATTAATGTCCTATGTACAAACATAGATGATGAACAAAACAAAAACAAAACCTATCCTAAGCAAGGATTTCAAAAAGAAGATTATTTCAAGGAAAGCATCCCAATTGCTTTTCGTAAATGAATAAAACGTTTTTGATCCAAAGGTTTTGTTAGAATGTCAGCTAATTGATCCTCAGTTGAAATATATGAAAGTTGAAGAGTATTTGATTCAACTAGCTCTCTAAGAAAATGATATCTAAGTTCAATATGTTTTGTTCTAGAGTGCAACACAGGGTTTTTAGAAATGTTAATAGCACTAGTGTTGTCACAAAGTATTGTTACCGAAGATGCTGAAATGCGGAAGTCGCTCAATACGCTTTTCATCCAAATGAGTTGAGTTGAGCAACTTCCAGCTGAAATGTATTCCGCTTCGGCAGTCGAGAGTGCTATGCAGTTCTGCTTTTTACTGTGCCATGCAACAAGGCAATGGCCAAGATAGAAGCATGCACCACTCGTGCTTTTCCGATCATCCACTGATCCTGCCCAATCGGCATCTGAGTATCCAACAATATCCAAACTTGTTCCCATAGGATACCAAATTCCGAAATTAATTGATCCTTTGATATACCGGATGATCCTTTTCACCGCTTTCAGGTGAACCTCCTTTGGTGCTGATTGATATCTCGCGCAAATCCCAACACCAAAAGATATATCCGGGCGACTAGCCGTGAGGTAAAGTAGACTTCCAATCATACTTCGATACAGTTTCTCGTCTACATTCTCACTATGTGATTCACTTCCAAGTCCCTTGTGGCTAGTTCCCATTGGAGTCGGAAAATCTTTACAATTTTCTAGATCAAACTTTTTGACCAACTCCATTGCATACTTGGATTGACTCAAGTGAATACCTTCATCATTTTGTTTAATTTGCAATCCAAGGAAATAAGTCAATTCGCCCATCATGGACATCTCAAATTCGCTTTCCATGGTCTCCGCGAATTTAGAAGCATCATTATCTCTTGTTGCGCCAAATACAATGTCATCGACATAGATTTGTGCTACAATGAAATTGCTTTGATAATGCTTCACAAAGAGAGTCCTATCAGCTCCCCCTCGAGTATAGCCCTTCTCCAAAAGGTGCTTTGTTAACCTTTCGTACCATGCTCGCGGTGCTTGTTTCAGACCGTAAAGAGCCTTTTTCAAACGAAAAACATGGTTAGGTTGTTTATGATCTACAAAACCTTTCGGTTGAGCCACATAAACTTCCTCATTTAAAAACCCATTTAGAAATGCGCTCTTAACGTCCATTTGAAATAATTTGATTTTAAAATGACAAGCAATAGCGAATAGTATACGAATGGACTCGAGTCTAGCTACAGGGGCGAAGGTTTCATCAAAGTCTATACCTTCTACTTGAGAGTAGCCTTGAGCAACTAATCGTGCCTTGTTCCTGATGATAGTACCATCCTCATTTTTCTTGTTCTTGAAGATCCATTTGGTACCTATCACATTGTGTTGCTTTGGAGGCTTCGTTAATTCCCAGATTTTGTTTCGCTCAAATTGATGGAGCTCTTCCTGCATTGCTTTAATCCAGTAGTCATCCTGAAGAGCTTCATCTATGTTCTTTGGTTCGATTAAAGATACGTAGCAAGCGAATCCACAAACCAACTGCCTCCGAGTTCTGACTCCTTCTTGTGGATCTCCAATAATATTCGATTCCGGATGATCCTTGGAGATTCGTAACGTTTGTTGAAACGGAGTACTCGGAGATATATGAGATGATTCCTGCACATCAGATAAACTAGAAGAACCATTAGATGCATCATTAATATTCGAAGTATTATTATGAGAAGATGCACTAGCAGGAGAATCATCATCTAGAGAGATATCGAGGGTAGATTTTCCAGTTTCAAAGTGAAAAGCTTCATCTACTTTAACATTTATAGATTTTACGATCGTCTTAGATTCAATGTTAAATACTCGATATGCTCTGCTATTCGTAGAATAACCCAGAAAGATCCCTTCATCACTTCGAGAGTCCAACTTTCCAAGATTTTCACGGTCACGTAAAATGTAACATCGACTCCCGAAGACACGAAAATATTTGATATTGGGTTTTCTACTAAACCACAGCTCATATGGTGTATTTAAAGTTCCTGGGCGCAAGTGAACTCTATTAATGACATAGACAGCGGTGTTCACAGCTTCAGCCCAAAAATGTAGCGGTAAATTCCGGCTATGAAGCATCACACGCGCCATCTCTTGAACAACCCTGTTCTTGCGCTCAACAACACCATTCTGCTGAGGTGTATAGGGTGCCGAGAATTCATGTTTAATTCCATTTGAAGTGCAAAAATCAATGAATTTTGAATTTATGAATTCTCCACCTCTATCACTTCTAACACGAATGATCTTTTCATTCTTTTCAATCATAATACGATGGCAAATCTCATGAAAAGAGTCAAACGTATCAGCTTTCTCTTTTAAAAATGCTACCCAAGAAAACCGAGAGAAATCATCAACCAATAAAAAAATGTACCATTTACCTCCCAAAGATGGTTGACGGGTCGGCCCCATTAAGTCCATGTGCAAAAGTTCCAAGGGCCGTTTTGTACCAACGTGGTTCAAGTTCTTGTGTGCAGTCCTAGACTGTTTTCCCTTTTGGCAACCACCACACACAACGTTTTGTTTAAATAAAAGCTTTGGAACCCCCTTGACCACGTCCTTGTTTGAAATTCTAGTAAGTTCCTTAAAATTTAAGTGACCTAGCCTCTCATGCCAAAGAGTTTCATTATTCAAAGCAGCTAAGTTACAATTTTCAGAAAATTTATTAGGAACAACATAACAATTGTTTTCAGATCTAACCCCTTTTAAAAAGAAGACATGGTCCTTATCAGTTACAACGCATTCAACAGATGAAAAGTTAACCGAAAAACCATTGTCGCAAAGTTGACTTATGCTTATGAGGTTAGTCTTAAGGCCATCAACAAATAAGACGTTTTTCAAAATCGGGCCATCTGGAATAGCTACCGTCCCTTTTCCAATAATTTTGGAAGATCGACCGTCTCCGAAAACAACGTGTCCTCCGGAGATTTTCTCAAGATTTTGAAAACTATTTTTGTCACCGGTCATGTGACGGGAACACCCGCTATCCAGATACCAAGACGAACTATCATATGCATGCAAGGAAACATTGGAAACAAGACAAGGGAAAATTTCACCTTTGCGCACCCAAACCCTTTTGGAGTGCATCAGTAATGGTCGTGAAGTTATATGCCTAGGTGAAGGCGTCTTGTTATAGCGATTGTTGTTCCTTGATGAGATCGTCTTGCGCGATGAACTACCAAGTCTCTTTTCATTTGAAAAGTTTTGCTTTGATTTTCGGGGAGGAGCCTTTTTGGTAGTTGTTGCAAGAGGTCCTTGAGATGAGCGTTCGACTCCCGTCTTGCAATATCTTCTTATGTGCCCTGAAACACCACAACGAAAACATACCTTAGATCTTGACGATCCCAAAGAGGATGAAGTAGGTTTGTTGTCGTTGTTTGTCTTGAATTCCGGTGTCGGAGGAGGAGATACCGACTGAGGCACAAAAACTGTCTCACTCGAACTTGGACTGTTTCCAGTTTGAGTGTATCCGAGGCCGAACCTATTTGATTGACCAAGACCAAGAAGTCTATCCAACTTACTCCTTCCTGAAGAGAATCGCTGTAAGTCATTCTTGAGTTGGAAAATGGTCTTTGTCATTTCCAGGTTATCCTGTCGAGCCTCGTTGTAGAGCTTTGAGAAGTGATTCGCGTTATCCACCAGATTTGTATGTTCCTTCTCAAGTTGCTCATTGGACTCTTGAAGGGAAGCATTTGCCTTTATCAGGTTTTCCCTTTCCACTTCAAGAGCGTTTGAGAGAGAAGTCGCTCTTTTTGCTTCTTCTTCGAGATCATGCACTCTCCCTCTCAAACTCTTGTTTTGCTTAGCCACTTTCTTTGAGTCCCTCAAAAGTCTGTGGTAGGCTAGAGCAAAATCTTCACCTTCCGAATCATCCGATTCGTTGTCCGTAGCATTCTTTTCAACAGTGGAGTTGGACAACGACTCAGATGTACTTGCCATAAAGCATATGAAGGGTGAAGATACGGACGCGTGGAATGCGGTGGAGCTCTTTTCTTCATCACTCGAAGACGACTCATTTGACGTTGAGTTGTCATCCCAAGTGACGACTTGCATCGCCTTCTTCTTTGCCGGATACTTGTTAGGACATTCCGTTGCAATGTGGCCGTAGCCTCGACATTTGAAGCATTGTAGTTGTCCTTCTGAACTTTTCTTATCCTTTGAGAAGTTCTCTTGCTTTCTTGACTTGTGACTTGAAGTACCCTTGCCTTTGTTCGACTTTCCGAAGGATGGAGATTTACCTGAATTACCCCTTCGAAAGTTGCGGCGAAACTTCCTTGTCAAGAGAGCGAGCTGCTTCTCAAATTCCTCCATAGAAAGGTTCTCGTCATCGTCTGAGGAGGATGTATCCGCGTCTTCTTCCTTAGTTGTTTTCAACGCATAACCTGAAGACTTAGAAGTGGATGCCTTTCCAGAAGAATTGTTAGTGGTAAATGTCGTTTCATAAGTTTGTAATGAACCAACTAATTCTTCTACACGTATTTCGTCCGGGTGTTTAATAGTTTCAATGGCAGTAACCTTTGGGCGAAAACGTTCAGGAAGAGTTCTTAAGATTTTTCTTACAATCTTAAATTCTGGAATCTTCTCTCCCAGATTAGCACATGAGTTTACGATGTCTTGCAATCGTGTATAGTAGTCCGTGAAAGATTCATTTTCTGCCATTAAGATAGAGTCAAACTTGCTCGTAAGCATTTGCAGTTTCTGAATCTTCACGAGGTTAGTTCCCTCATGTGTAACCTGAAGAACATCCCAGATTTCTTTCGCAGTCTCACATGCCGAGACGCGAGAGAATTCAGTTTGAGATAAGGCATTAAAAATAGCATTAATTCCCTTGCCATTGTAAGAAGATGAATATAACTCTTCCTTGGTCCATTTCGACCTAGGTTTTAAGGTGCGAACATCACCAATAAATTCAGTTGGATTAGTCCATCCTAATTCAATCGATTGCCACACCCGTTCGTCGATGGAAATTAAAAAGGCTTTCATCCGTACTTTCCAGTACGCATAATTTGTTCCATCGAAGAACGGGGGTCGGTTGATGTTTCCACCTTCAACCATTGTTTACAACCCTATTCCCTCTCTGATACCACTTGTTGGGTTATATGTAATACGGATCTAAATAGGGGAAAAAACACCTAGAGGGGGGTGAATAGGTGTAAACGCATAAACACTCAAAAAATCGTTGCGATAAAAACCCAATGCGGAAATAAAAATAATACGCAAGATTTTTACGTGGAAAACTCCATCACCGGAGTAAAAAACCACGGGACCGATAACACGGCAGAAATCCACTAGAATTAAAACACGTACAAGGTGATTTACCGTACACACTTACGACTCAACCTTTTCCATACGCTCCTAGAGGATCTTCTCCGCTCGCTCCACGACGCTTCTCGAATCTACGATCTGCGCCCAACGCCGAATCCACGGCGTCCAACGTCGAATCCACGACGTCCGACCGAATCCACGGTCTTCACCCAATAGCACCCTTCGAATCCACGAACGTGCCTCGCTCCGAATCCACGAGAGCGGTTGAACCTTGAATCCACAAGGACACGCGAATCCACGCGCCGATTTTTGGGGTAAATCGTTGTTTTGGGTGGTGATGATCCGCCGAATACTTAGATCAAAGATAGATCGGAAATACCATCTAAGTATTCATTAGTTTGATTCAACTCAAGATGTGAGTATGAAAACCTAGAATCAAACTAATCAATATAGATGAAGAAACATAGAGTATTCTCTAATGATTTCCTTTCTTCTCTATATGTGGATCTAGAGCCGTAAAAGATGATATATGAAAATGACGGCTATTTCGATTCACAGTGGATTCACCCTAGAAAAAGAATCATAGGGTGTATTTATAGGTTAGAAACCCTAGGAAGGAGATAAGAATAAAAAACCTAACATTTCTGGAAATTTTACGGACGGCGATCCGGATCGGACTAGCTGTGATCCGGATCGTCGTAACGAGTCAGCCAGTTCCAGAAAAACGAAGGTTCGGGATCCGGATCGAAGTGCATGATCCGGATCGTTCATACAGTTCACCAAACATCAACGTTCGGGATCCGGATTGCGAAGCCTGATCCGGATCGTTCAAGGAAGATGGTAAACTAAGTGTTCGGGATCCGGATCAAGAGGCTACGATCCGGATTGAACTGGTGTATGAACGAACCACCTTCGGGATCCGGATCGAACAACCTGATCCGGATCCTGAACATGTCCCAAGTCCAGTTTTTGATTTTTATGCAATGAAAGATTCTTCCAAGTGTTTCTACACTACAAGAAGTATTCGGATCACACAAAATCTTTAGTTAAACATATCTGATCCTTTTGAATTCTTCTTACTTGAGATTGAGTTAAATGATCCAACTTTCTTCACCTTCAATCTTCAAGACTTGAGACTTTCACGAAACTACGCCAACTCAAATTCCGTAACATAGGAAAGTACAATTGAAGAAAAAGTTGTACAAAGTAAAAAAATCCACCCCTTGAACTTATGATTGTCGGATCGTTGGCGCTAACCATTAATCACAAAAGCTCGAGCTATTAGAAATATGCAACCAATTCACTTACAGCATATAGATACAGCGCCCACGAGTCTCGACCAGACTCAACCCACCTGGACGTTAGGTCCATTGTGGACCGCAACCACACTCAAGTTATTGGGCTTACTCAACTCAACTTATTGGGCTTACTCAACTCAACTTATTAGTCTCCTAGGCCTATTGTCAAAGGCAGAAAGTTGGACCTATTTTTAACCCATAAATAAATAGCCAACAATCCTCAACATCACTCTTCTCTTTCTCGGACAGTGGCTTTATTAACTTATTAATTTCTCAGTACAAAAAAGAAAAGAGAAAATAAGAACCGAGCTAATTTTTCGCCGTTAGCTAAAGCAACGACAATGGGGATAAAATCTCGGTTTATTTTCTACGACCGAGTACAAAATAAAGAATGACAGAGCCAATACAACAGAAAAGCAATATGCTCTTTGTTAGTAACTAGACTCTGATCCTGACCTGGGAACCTCCTCGTGAACTTGGAATATGCGAGGTCCATCGTCGAGTCTAAAAAAGCATCAAACTCGACCGCTCCTGCAGGATTAAAGGCCAAACAAAGAATAGTACCATGAGTTCGAAGACTCGTGATCGCCGCTACATCGAAAAGGGTCGAAGTAAAAGGCCCTAATCGAAAAAAGAAGGTATTAGATGGTGGAGACAAAAAACTCAAAGCCACGGCCAAAAGAAGATTATCGGCTTGAGAAGAAGTTCTTGAGAGTTGGATGGCTTCATAAATTCCCACTTCTCGCCACAACCCAGCAAAAACTCCCTGAACATGGTTCACCTAAGCAAGATAAGTATTCGAGACCATGGCCAGGTATGAAGGCTTTTCTATAGGGGCATGGAAAAAATTCAGAATTGTAAATGAATGAAATCGGCTATCAACGGGATGTCGTCCAACGAAACAGAAAAAATATCTTCATCTGGATTCGTGGTAAAGAAAGGATATACGGCTTCAAAAAATGAAAGTCAATCTTAGAAGACCGAGAGGGAATCCAAGAAGAGGCCATTGCAACAAAGAAAAATGATGAGCTAAAAAGAAAGGTTTGAATCCTCAGGAAGATGAAAGGTCTTCAAAAGTAGATGAAAAATCTTATGCCATCAAGAGTTTTGTAAATGAATTTGAATGATGACGGCCGCATTTATGATGGAATGACCTAAGTAATACAAAATGGTATAATTAATAAAAGCCGTCAAGTGAAGCATTTAATGCGAAAAGACTGAAAAAAGCACAAATTATAGTCGTTGATTAAACGCCGATAGTCATCCGAACGTTCATTCGAGCATTGTTGGTGTGCAAATAATTGCACCATAAGGTGGACGGCCAGGCCCACGAATGAGCCAAATTTATAAGGACGCGTGGTACACCAGGAGCCAGGAGGAGAGCGCCTGAAGACGAAGAAGATTTAGGCGGGAACGGTTGAGGCGTGGGGCGTAACTCACGCGGTCATAATTACAGAGGCATAACCTATGCAATCAGGGCTATAGCACTCCCCCACTATACAAACTGACTAATAAACGCGGGCTGACAAGAAATTATTATAAATAGTACTTTCGAAGCCTATAATAAGGGTCTACCTTTAAAATAAGACCACACTTATTTTTTTTGTATTCTACGACCTTTTTAGAGTAGACTTGCTTTTCTACATTTACAACTTTCCATACAGTTTATCTAGAAGTAATATTACTTGTAACCCAAGTTTCCAAATCCTTAATAGAACTGATTCAGCTCATTAAGTCGTGTCTTTAATCAGCAGAGTTTACTTGTTCCCGGCTTTCGTTGGATCGTTTGATTAGAACCCGATTGAGTTGATCCCTCATCGACCAAATCGCGTGGACCTTTAAAACATGGCGCATTCGATGATCAATCTAGAGATCGATTCATCTCAAGAGGACGAGCTAGACCTTGATCACGAAACTAGATTCAAGTCACCTCTAATCCAATTTCTGTCTTGAAACTATGCTATAGAAAAAGTTTTTAAAATTTTCTATTATAGGAATGTTTGATTAGATGTATATGATAATATCCAAAATAGTATAATAAAGCAAAATCATAACTTTCAAGTAATTGTCTTTTTTATTTTTTGTTTGCATTTCTATGTTATTTTTGACGTTGGAGATCCATATCCGCAATTAAATGATGAATTAATATAATTAAGGTGCATTTGAGATCGCATGCTTACTTGATAAATACTTTCAAAAAATTACGAAGTCCAATTATTAAAAAGTTTAAATTGTCAATCAATTCGGAAGCCTCATTATTAAAAATTGTACGAAAATAACAATATCTTGATATTTCTATGTATAATGCAACAAAATCATACATTTCAAGTAATTTTTCTTTTGACTTGCCTTTTGCATTTCTACATTATTTTAGATAATGAAATCTAAGTCAATTATTGATTTCGTTAGATATAATTTACAACTTTTATAAACTCTTAATTTTAAAGTTTTCAATATTATTTATCTATTGTTTGGTTAATCTTAAAATTAGTATTTTTTGATGATAAATTAAAATAATTAAGGTGCATTTGAGAAGACTTGCTTACTAAATAAATAAAGTCAAAAGTATGAGATCTAATTTTAAAAAGTTAAAATTTCATAAATTATATTTAATGGTATTAATTATTAATTCAAATATTACATTATTAAAAATGGTATAAAAGTACCAATAGGTTGGTATTTCTACTGGTTTTTTAGCTCTATTCTTCAATTTTGTTGGCCCACTTTTTTGTGAATAAATAGAGCTCTCTAGATATTGTTGGTCGCGAACACATATACAATTTTAATTTAAGGACATCTATTACATTACATATTATGGAAGTGGTGGCGGGGGTCTCTTCAATTATCTCTTTTGAGCTAAAATTTATTTTCAGGTTTAAAATTATTTTTTAAAAATTAAGACAAACACTCATTACGAGAAATTATTGCGTACATCCGGTCTAAACACACCAACCTACACCAAATCTATTTTTAATTTTTTTAATGATTAATATTATAAAAAATAAAATCTAATGCAATAGACATAATCTATCCTATATAAAATATTTATGTATAAAAAATTACAGAATTTAAATATCTGTAATTGAATTTTTAAACAACGGGGTATAAGATGTACTTATACACACGGTGCACGGAATGATTTCTCCTCTACTATATTCTATCCCTCCTCATCTATTAAAAATTATTGCTTGAACATGGTTTATAAGTATATCACATGAACCGAACCTACTTTTTAATGCTTAATATATTATAAAATTCAAATCTAGATAGATGTAATTTACACCACATAAAAGGTCTATATAAAAAAAAAAATTACCTCTGACTCTCAATGCTGGTAAGGAACTAAACGGCTACGTCCGCACCTCGATCAGCTGTCTCCGCGCGAGCTAAGCCGGAACAGCAGCCTCAGGAAACCTGTCACCGCAGCGGGTGTGAGATCTACTGCAGAAGGTAGATCCCAGTGGGTACCATCACCAATATCCACGGTATGCCCACTAAGTCTACTGGAGGCACAACAGATAGGTATGCAGATAGATAGATAGATAGATAAAAGCTGAAAGGAACTATAGCTATCATGTCTCAAAGGAAAACTCATCTATGAACATGCTATGAAACTCACTCACACATATCACTCAATCTCAATGACTGTCCCTCTTTGGACCAGTCAAAGTCAAGCCTGCGCTCATCTACTGCCACTCATGCCCAAACAGGGCTTGGTCTTACGTAGGGTGTCCCTCAAGGACTATCTCAGTAACCACATCGCAGCCTCGTCAGGCTCGGTATCATCATCACATCCGGAGCGTAGCTCGCGGGGAGCGACCCCGCGAACTCAAGTATCTCACAACTGGCATAAAATGCCAGGCTCAGCAGGCTATAATCCACGATCAAACAGATCGGTATCACGAGCTCAAAAGCACAACTCGGTCGGAGAAAGACTCCACGACTCGATCAGGAAATGCCCACACGATCTCAATGCTATGTCGGAGAAACCTCGACGACTCAATCTGATAATGCATAACCCATGGCTAAGTCGGGAAACCTCCACGACTCGATCTGCCAGAACCCCCAAAACTCTCGAAGCTAAGTAGGAGAATCATCTCCACCACTAAATCAGAACACGATCCATGATCTAGAGTAAACCAATCAGGGAATAAATTCTCAATCTCTCACACGGGAGGCCTGGAAATTCTGAACGACTGCCACCTACAACCCTATCAAACAAGAACAGGCTGTAGGCATAGCCGTCCATAGCTTCCGCCCCGAACTGGAAAATGCTAAAACTCTCACATGACAGTAGAAAGTCATCTCACAATGCTCTAAAAATCTACTCGGCCCCCCGGCACGAGTATACATGCACCTCGAACTGCCTGGACCATTCATAATACTCTAAATATTTAAAAACCCTTTAAAATCTGGATTTTACTTAAAATCGGTTACAAAATTATTATGAAGGTCTAGATAGGTCCCGAATCTCAAGAAAATATGCCGTCTAGTGTCGAATGGTCTCTAGATCATGCTAAAAATAACAGGGGCTCAGAAAAAATATTCCTATAATTTTCTAGGTAACTATCAGATTAATTACAGAGGAAAAACATAATAATCATGATCAAAATGCATTCAGGAGCATTAAAGGGCATTCCATAAATTTTGGAGAAATTCCAACCCACCTGGAACGCATTCCGTAAGCAACGCTGAAGTTGGTGTAGTGCTGAAACCTTGAACTGCTGAAACTCCGAAAAACGCGCCGCGCGCACACACTGCCGCGTACTTGGAAAAATTCCCGGGAGCTCAAATAAATCCCTCGAGTCCTCACAAAAATTCCAGCATAAAAAATCTGCCCACATCAAGTCCACCCCAACTTCAATAGCTTAACTTAAAAAAACAAGCTCCACTGCATACAAATAATTAATATCCCAAGCTCAATTTAAGTTCACTTCTCCTGTACACCCCATGCAACTCCTCTGTACTCCCAACACACACCAGCATACAATAGACTATTTATAAAAAATCCAACAACAGCACCCACACTTCACACATCACCCAGCACACTAAAAAAAACTCCCAAGTCCATCAGCATTCACACTTAACACACTTATACCACTCCATCATTACAAACATTAAGTCCATTTACTCACAGCCTGTTACACAAGGATTCTTCCCCTCTCTCATTCCATTTCCTCGAGCCAACAGCCGTCAACACCCTACCGCGCACTTGATCCGAGCTCCGCGAGGCTCCATGCCGAAAACCCCACAATTGGCGCCGTCCTGTGAGAGCAAAAGGCACAAAAGCCGCGTCAAAAACGGTTCACAAAATGCCCACGCGACACCCGGGCAACCCACAGCCTCGGCGTGCGCGTTTACGGCCCACTGGAAACGGCCCCCCGCTAGCCCGATGGCCGCACGCAGCAGCCGCGGCAACAGCGCGCTCTGCTGCCGCTCGCGCAGTGCCCGCGCGCTGCGCGCTGCCCAGGCGTAAGCCGCGCGGCACCCGGTGCCAGCCGCGCGCCGCCAGGACACCAGCCGCGCGGCACCAGGCCTGCCGCGCGGCTCCAGGCCAGCCCCGCGCGGCGCCTGGCCAGCCCCACGCGGCGCCTGGGCCCGCCCGCGCAGCTGCGCGCGGGCCCAGGCCCGCTGCGCGCGCCAGCCCCCAAGTTGCGCGGGTGCGCGCCCGCGCTGCGCAGCGCCCTGGCGCCCGCGCGCGCTGCGAGGCACCCAGCCGCGGGAGCACGCATGCGCTGCGCCCTGCCGCGCAGCGCCAAGACGCGCTGTGCTGCGCCCGGCCGCGTGCCTCCGTAGCGTGGCGCCCGCCTTTGCGTGGCGCCCGCTGCGCTCGTCCCCACGCTGCACCAACCGAGACCCCTGCTGCTCGCGGCGGTCTCACCATGCCATTAGCTGCAGCCCCCCCTACCATGGACAGCAGTCCACCAACACCAACCTCAACACCCAAAACCACCAATAAAGATCAATAAAGAAGCCTCTAAAGAAAAAAATCTGCACATACCTTAATGAGGCTCTTCGCGCGCGCTTCGCTCTGCTTGGCGCCGCGACTCCTTGCAGGAAGTCCTCACCTGCAAAGCTCCTCCAAATCTTCACTTCCCTTCTTTTCTTCTTCTTCTTCTTCTTCTTCTTCTTCTTTCTCCCTTTCTTTCTTTTCCTCTGTTTTCTTTTGCTTCCTCTGCTTGCAGGAGAAGAAGGAGGTGGTGAGGTGGCGTTGCTAATTAGCTACAGGCTAATTAAGGGGAGGGGGGGGGAGGGGGTTGGAAGCATTAAATGCACTCAAAAAATATCCAACTCACACTTTAAATCCAATTCACATTAATCCACTCCCTTATCCAAATCACATCACTAATTCTTTTCTTTCATTTAAACCTCCCAGACCAAAACCCCAAAATGCCACTAATTAATTAACAAAAATTAATTAAATAATCCATAAAAGCCCCCAACAACTCACTTTTTGCCTTCGGGGCCTCCGTCTCCGTCCGGGACCTCCCGAACTCCGCTGTAATATGAAAATACACATGTCCACAGCTTTTTCTCCTCAAAAAGCTCAACCGTGGAGTCGGTGTGCTCAATCCAAAAACCGGCTCCAAAACTGCCAGTTCCAACTCACTTTTCGCCTTCGGGTTCTCCGTGTCAGTCCGGAACCTCCCGAACCCCGCTGAAATCATAAAATACACCTGTTCCAAGTGTTTCCCACTTTTCCTGCACCCCCGGTGGAGTCGAGGCTTCCCAAACCAGTCCTCAATTGGCGCACAAAGCCCGGAAAACTCCGAATCGAGCTGGGGCCTCCGCGTAGATCCAAATCAACCCGAACTCTTCTGTAAACATATATGGAACACGCTCGAGGCAATTTTCCTCTCCAACACACCATCTTGCGAGGTCGGTGCGTCATCCGAACTCCTGGTATTCTACAGTGCTACTCAACCAGCTCTCTCTGGCTGAACGGTACATGTGCTTCCTGAGCACCTAAAAGATTGAGCGTCCTACGCCCCCACATTAACCCGCAAAATCCACAGTGTTAAGCGATTTGCTTAAGCACACCTATGGGTTATGTGCCCTCCCCCATCCTGGGCTGATGCACCATAATAACAGTTCACCTACCCCGGTGATTGGCACACACACTCTACGGCGGCAACCCTTGCCATTACCCCGATTCATCAGACCGGTGCCCCAACACTCCCACTTCAACGGGGGTTCCCCAATCTCGAGACCTACTCTGGCCTCACTAACACCACTAGGTGTCAACCTAGCCACACTCGATCACTACCATCACCAGGAGCGAATTGTCCCCTCTTGGTCCATAAGTCTTTCTTGCCGTAAATCTTAGGACACAACAACTTGGCTTTCACAACATAGCGATCACCATTGTCTTGTGAGTCGGCTTCCCACCGAGTCACAGCTAAACCTAATCGGTCGCATTTCGCCTACAAACTAGCTGGCGCCTACTCGCGCACAACTAACACAACCAGCCTAGCTAGGATGCAGTGCTCATAATGGTTATGCTTTATATGCAATTGCATTAAATAACACATACTTGCCATGACGTCGTCGTCTACAGCTTGCTCATCCTCCATCACCCAAGTAGAGAAAGCCTATCCACCCGGTACTTGGCTTGGCGTAGTTGGTCGCTCTGCTGGTAGGGCCAATACAGCCTCTGAATCCTTCTTATCCCTCTCGTAAGCCTCGCGCTCATGGCGCACCACCGCCTCACCCCAATCCACCAAGCGGGCGCGATCCACAATCTCCCGATAGGTCGCGATGTTGAACGGTTGGACCTTTGAGTAAATACTGGGCCGTAGGTGTAATGTACCAGATTTATGGTATATAAATAATAAAAATAAAAATGGTATGAAATACTATTTTTATTAAATTCAGAGAAAAGCGAGTTGTAGTTGAGAATTTGAAGTTTCAAATTCTAAAGCTTAAGTTCGCCGATTTCTGCGAAGTGGCGAAACTCAGCAAAAATACTTGTAACACATTTCAAATGTAATTACAAGTGCGTTGGAAGCATTTCGAATCGACGCAAAAGCCGTTGAGTCGAAAAGTGAGTTATGGTTGAGAGTTGAAGCATCAAATTTGCAAAGTTTAAGTTCTTGTTTGCCGATTTCGCAAAATGTCGAAATGCGGTGAAAAGACTCGTAACGTATTTTAAATATGTTTATAGTCGAGTTCGGTGCGTTTCGGACCGACGCGAAGGGCATCGGGTCGAAAAGTGAGTTGAAGCCCCAGAGACTTAGCAAAATTCAGAAATTCTGAATTCTGTGATCGCGAAGCTTTTTCGGAGCCCTGTTTCGAAGACTTAGAGTAATCAAAAAATTCAAAAGAAATCGTGGGGTGTCTCACAAAAGTTTTCTGAGTAAAAGGGATGAAAAACCTAGGTGAGCGATTAAGGAAAAATTGGAGAACGAAGCGAAGAAAAATGCTTCGTGAATTCTGAAACTGCAGTTTTTGACAGTGCAGTTGATTGCGAAGCTTTTTCGGGGCTCTCTTTCGAGGGCTTAGAGCAGCCCAAAAATTTAAAAGAAATCGTGGAGAGTTTAAGAAAAATTTGTAAAATAAAGGGGAGAAGAAAAATTACGATTTCGATTTCCCAGTTGACGGCAAAACACAGAGGAAAGGGGATATCCGAATTTGCTCACTGCAGGTGCAAAACTGCATAATTGAGGGCAGTTTTGGGAATTAAATTCTAAGTTGGGGCATTTTAGTAAATTCACACTTTCCCCCAACCACCACTGCAGGAGCATTTAATTCTCTCTTTCTTTCTCTCTCTCCCTCTTGGAAAGCCCACACCTCTCTCTCTCTCTTTCGTTCTCTGTAGAAGCAGGGAGAAAGAAAGGAGAAGAAGAAAGGAGGAGGAAAGAAGAAGAAGAAGAAGAAGAAGAAGAAGAAAGGAGGAGGAAAGAAGAAGGCTATCTCTCTCTTTCTCTCTTGATTCCTTCATAAAGGTGCTCTCCCTCTCTCCCTATTTTTTTTCCTCTATTTCACAAGGGAAGAAGGAAAAATATATAAATATATATATATATATATATATATATATATATATATATTTTGGAGAGTGGGGGGGGGGGGGGGGGGGGGGAGCTGCTGCTACCTTGGAGGCAGCAGCAGCTGCGAAATGCAGCTGCTCAGCTGCTGCTGCTGCTAAGCAGCAGCAGCTGAGCAACAATGCTGCGCAGGCAGCATTGGCAGCTGCCTTGGCAGCTGCAATGTGCAGCTGCCAATGCAGCTGCCTTGGCTGCAGCTGCTGCTAGGCAGCAGCAGCTGGCAGCAGCTAAGGCAGCAGCAGCAGCTGCCTTAGCTGCAGCTGCCTTGGCTGCAGCTGCTGCTGCAGCTAGGCAGCAGCTAAGGCAGCAGCAGCAGCTGCCTTAGCTACAGCTGCCTTGGCTGCAGCTGCTGCTGCAGCAGCAACAATTGCTGCTGCAGCAGCAGGATTGTACACAAAAAAAAAAAAAAAAAAAAAAGAAGAAGAAGAAAAAGAAGGAAGAAAGCAAAAAGTGAAAAATTGAAAGAAAAAGAAAAGAAGGAAAAAATTTCTTCTTTCTTCTTGTTCTTTCAATATGCGAAATCGGTAAATTGGGGGAATCGCTCAAATAGAGTTTCTCTTCAATTTTTGAATGCAAATTATTGATTTTGCCAATGTGCGAAATCGGTAATTGTGGGAATTGCTCAAATTGAGTTTTTTTCCCAAATTTTTGGAGCGTTTTGGCCCATGGCCAAAGAGAGCGAATTTCTCTTTGGCAACATGTCAAGGGGGGATTGTTCTTCTCCCATTTTTGTAAGCCAATCCAAAAATAGCTTTTTTGTGAGAAAGTGATCAAATAGGGATTTTTCCCTTTTAGTGGTCAAAGAGGCTAAGTTTTATCGTTTTATTGGAATTAGTGAGTTATGTAAAGCGGTTGCTTCATGATTTTTCTTTCCTTACAATTTAGGGAAAACCTCGGAGATCAAAAGAGCGAAATTCGTCTCTTTCAAGAACAGGGGAAAACATTGAGGTGGGGGATTCTGCCGAAATTGGGTGACCTCTCCCCTTGCTCCTTTGCTTTTCGATCCAGAAGCATGATAGTAGCCTGTTAGAGGCGTTAGGGAATCATGATAATAGTGGCATGTGTAGGAGATAAATATTATTTCATGATGAATATGTAAATAATTGCATGTGTAGATGTAATCAATTGTTGTGATCATGTTAGTGTGTAACCCTAGGAATCATGTGAAAGCATAAGGAAAAGGAAATGCATGTTGGTAGTAAGACTTAGGAGAAAACCTAGATTTAGGTTTAACGAGTGGCATGATGACCTAGGAGATACACCTAGGTGGACGAGTGACATTAACTTCGGGAATAATCTAAGGTTAAGAATAGAGTGTTAAACATAGAGTCAGAGAACTCTAGGTTAAACAAGTTATGGAACTTAGGTAAAGGAACCTAAGATGAACTAATAGGGTTAAACTCTAGTGATGAAATAGAGTTAGTGCAACCCTAGGTTAAACATGGAACATGAAAATAGAGTTAGTAAAACTCTAGGATTCAGTGAGAAATCAGGAAACAGGGGGATTAGATTCTCAAGTTAAAGAATTAAATAATGTAACCCCAGAAAGTCATAGGACGTCTGGGTAAATGGATCAATTAGTTTAACTTCGATCTGAGTTAAATAAAAGAGAATGAAAATAGGGTTAATAAGCTTTAAGTTAGATAAAACTGAAAGTAACTAGTGTCCTAGTGACATAGTGCAGTGATATAGTGCAACCTTAAGGGTAATTGAAGTGTAGGGTTGTGAATTGAGAACAAGTAAGAAAAGTATAAAGTGGTCAGGAAACTTAAGATATTGCCAAGTGGCAAAATAAGTGGAAATGTGAATGAGTAAATTGTTCAAACTTAAATTGGTGTTATAGACACCCAAATTATCCTAGAGTAAAGAACTTAGGATAAAGGAAATAAAGCTGAAGTGAAAGCTAAAGTGGCTAATAAGCAAGATAAGCAAATTGCTCGAGAGCGAGCTAAAAGTGATTAATGATCAAGACAAGCAAATTGCTCGAGAGCGAGCTAAAAGTGATTAATGATCAAGACAAGCAAATTGCTTGAAATAAAAGAGAAAAGTAAAAGAGAAGCATTGAGGCATGAATGCTAACGGGAGGGTTGAGCATATGTCACTCCCGGGTGGATGAGTGCCAAGGTGCCTTAAACTCATCTGAACATAAAGTGTAAAGAGAATGGTTAAAGAAAGAGAATGATTAATGAAAGGTAAAAAGGATAAGATAAAATGTATTGGGCCGAGCACTACGGGAGGCGATGCTACAACCTGTTCTTGTTTGATTGGGGTTGTAGGCATTCGTCTTTTGGAACCCTCGGACCCCGTAAAAGAAAAGCCTAAATGGCCCTTGGGAGGGTTGAGCATATGTCACTCCCAAGTGAATTAAAGAATTAAAGCTAAGTTGCCAACGGGAGGGTTGAGCATATGTCACTCCCGGGGGAAGTGTGTGAGCAAGACTCAGCTTCCCAAGTAAAGGCAAAACAAAGAGCTAAAGGCAAAAGAAAAGATAAAGATAAAACGGGCGGACCTACGGTGAGAAACGCGGCCCATGTTGGAGTTGCAGGCAGTGCCCCTCTCCCGGGTAGAGACCCGTTCGGGACGTTTCTTCCGTAGGACGGGGTAACACTTGCGGGTGTTATCGACAACCTTAGAAATCTTATCTTATGGTAGCAGAACTACCGGGCTGGGGCCCGATGGATAAGAATTTCTGAGGGTTAACTTGAACTAAAGCACCAGAATGTAAAGAAAAAAGAGAAAGATAGAGTGGCCAAGGTGGCTGGGTTAGTTGAACCCTGTATATAGCGGCATAGTGGCCGAGTTGGTGCTTAGCAGCCTAGTGTGGCTAGACAGAGTAGTGCTGGGTCGATGATTATATACAGACAGTGATATATTGTTTTGCATAGCTGCATTTGATATCGAGGATTTTAGTTTCCTAGCACTATTATTATTGCTTCCATTGGACCAAGTGGTGTAGGACACTTTTTCTCGGTGGTTGAACCCACTGGGAACTCTGTCAGGAGTTCTCACACCCCTTGGGTGCACCCCCCCACAGGTTCAGGTATGGATGCAGCGATCGCGACGGTTCAGAGGCAGACGGCGAGGTATACGACAGGGGCAAGGGCCCAGCAGCATAGAGACCTAGAGGGTCTAGCAGAGGTATCCCGTTTTATATTTCTTGAGTGAACTATGTATGGTGAGGAAATTATGTAAAGGAATTGTAATAATTTTAATTGCAAGTTCAGAGATGTATAGGGTAATAGTTAAATTTTATGGTTCACTCTTGTATGCTTCCATTTTCGCTTTAGTTATTGCAAAAAATTAAATTTATAGTGATTTTTAGTACTCTGATATTGAGCTTCCGCATACACTTGTAGTGTTATTATGGATGTTACCGTTCCTTTCGGGTAGGAAAAGGTCTTACCCGATTGGCAGGTCTGTTGGCGTGCCCGAACCGTACAAATTGGCGGACTCGGGGCGTGACAGTAGGCCCCACTAAAAACATCTCGTCTTGTCCCACTCGCTGCGCACAACGGAGGGAAGGCAGCTAACGATGCGAGCGAATTCGTACTCGTACTCCTACACGGAGCGACTCCCCTGACGAAGAGTCCGAAAATCTTCCTCCATTTGTTGCTTGGCACTGTCGGGAAAATACTTTGCAAAAAGGAGTTCCTTAAACTCCTCCTACATTGGTGTAGGCAAGCCGGCCTTAGCCCGCCCCTCAAGCTCTGCCTTCCACCGGCGGTATTCCATTCCATCGAGGAAGGGGACCGCCCTAGCGACTCGATCCCGATCCGATACCCGTAGGTTCGAGAACAACTTCTCCATGGAGTCAACCCAGGATTCCACGATCATAGGGTCCGAATTCTTGCCAGTAAACACAGGCGGGTTGAACCTCTGAAAACTTGCAAGGCTCTCCATCGCCCGATCTTGTTCCTCTTTCTGGGCCGCATACTCGGCATCAAACACAACTAAGTCCGCCCGGTGGGGCACCTCCCTTGTGACCCCAACTGGACGTGCAGGGCATGCTGACATAGGCTCGGTGGCCACTGCCGTACCCTCAACTGTCGGCCCTACACGTGGCGATGTCGCGTGCTCGTGCGCTGTCCGCGCAGCCTCAGCTTGCTGCGCTAACAGCCCCTGGAGCCTATCAATCTTCTCTGCCTGCTGCTGGACCACGCCGACAAGCGTAGCCAACTTCTCTCGCCACTTGTGTACTTCATTCGACCCAGAGCTCTCTCCTGGCTCAAGTCGAGTGGAGCGCGTCTCCCGTCGTGGTGCCATTGCTAAATCTGCACACCACAAAGAACTGATCAGCCCAAATTCCACAATTTGGACAACGTGTAAACTAAACACCGTAAAACAGCTCGTCGACCCAATCATGCGAAAGTATAGGAGGGCACTCCCTTTCATCTCCAACATTATGTTGTCGGCCGCCGACACAATAGTCCGAAGAATGAAATCTCATTACCCTCGATCAGTCCCAATATCCTTCTTGGGAGCATTACATACCAATCAAGTACTTTCGCCCAAAAATCCACACACTCTCTCGTGCTAATCCCTAGGGTCTCCCTAAGGTTTGCTAACCACCTAGGACTATTCCTAGGCTCTGATACCACTCTATTTTTGTCACACCCCGAGACCGCCAATTTGATCAGTTCGGGAACGCCAACAGACCCGCCAATCGGGCATGACCTCTCACTACCCGAAAGGAACGGTAACATCCAAAATAACACATCAAGTGTATGCGGAATCTCAATATTAGAGTACTAAAAATCACTTCTAATTAAAACTTTCATTCATTAAACAATCAGTTTAAACTATAAATGAAAGCATACATGAGTGAACCATAACATAAAAGTTATTAAAATTTTTATCTCTCAACTTGAATCTTAACAATATTACAATTTACTTTCTTTTTCCTCACAATACATAGTTCACTCAAAAAAAATATAAAAGGGTACACCTGCTAGACCCTCTAGGTCTCTATACTACTGGGCCCTTGCCCCTGTCGCATGCCTCGCTGACTGCACCGGTACCTGTACCTGGAAAAATGGTCACCCAAGGGTGTGAGAACTACTAAAAGTTTTCAGTGGGTTCAACCACCGAGAAAGAATGTTCTACACCACTTGGTCCAATGGAAGCAGGATAGCAAGATAACTATGTTATAAATAACTGCAGAAGCTAACTAACATAATCATAATTATGTATGATTAACTCTACAATATCTGTGTATGTTTCTTGTTTCATTGCTAACAATCTCGCCCCTCTGGGCCCCTATCCAAACGTCGGCCACTATGCCGCTACAATAGGGTTATACTAACCCGGCCACCTAGGCCACTCCATTTTTCTCTTTACCTTTTTCACATTCTTGTGCTTTAATTCAAGTTACTAAACCCTCGGAGATTCTTGCCCAAAGGGCCCCAGCCCGGCAGTCATGCTACCATAAGATGAGAATCTCTAAGGTTGCCGATAGCACCCGCAAGTGCTACCCTGCCCAACTGGAAAATGTGTCCTTCGGGTCGCCTCCTGGGAGAGGGACACTGCCCTTTACGTCCGACAGGAGTGCCCGGGGAGAGGGACCTGCCCTTTACGTCCCACAGGACCACATTTCACCGCCGAAGGGTCGCCCGTTTTATTATCTTTTCTTTTGCCTTTAGCTTTTTACCTTGCCTTTCCTTTGGGAAGCTGAGTCTTGCTCACACACTTCCCCCGGGAGTGAAATATGCTCAACCCTCCCGTTGGCAACTTGGCTTTAATTCTTTAATTCACTTGGGAGTGACATATGCTCAACCCTCCCATTAGCCATTTAGACTTTTCTTTTACAGCTTACATTTACCGGGTCCGAGGGTTCTAAAAGACTGATGCCTACAACCCCAATCAAACAAGAACAGGTTGTAGCACTGCCTAGAGTTCATAAACTCTATGTTAAATAATCTATATTCAACCTTAGGTATGCCCTAAGATAATGTCACTCGTTCATCTAGGTTTAACTCCTAGGTTATCATGCCACTCGTTAAAACCTTAATCTAGGTTTTCTCCTAGTTTTGCAACCATCATACATTTATCTTATGCCTTTACATGATTCCTAGGGTTATACCCTTTATTTTCTAGCATCTATTCCTTGCTATTTATGCTCATACAATTTTAACCTACAATAGGTTCAACATAATCTTTTTAGGGCTAAACCCTAACTAACTATATGCATGATCTCATTACCCTAACATGCTCACTATTCTAGATCAGAAAGCAAAGGAAAAAGGGGAAAGATCACCTATTTTCGGAAGAATCCCCACCTTGATGTTTTTGGTGCAAGAACTAGGGTTTAATCCCTCAAACCTCCAAGAAAATTCCAAAAAATAGGTTTAGAATCATAAGAGATAATTTCTATCTCTAATAAAACCCATAAAACTTAAAGAAATGGAAACCCTAGATTTTTCCCACTTACCTCTTGTCAAGCTCTTTAGCCAAAAGAGAGGGGAAAAGGATTAGAACACCACTTGAAAGGCTCCCTTGAAGCCTTTCACGAAATCCTCAAGCTTCTTGGGAGATCAAATCCCAAACCCAAGCTTCATCTCCATCTTCTTCTTCTTCCTTCTCTTCTTTTCTTTCTTCTCCTTCTTCTCTGGTTCCCCACGCGTAGAGAGAGAGAGCGAGAGGGAGAGAAATGGGAGAGGAGAGTGAGAATGAGGAGAGAGAGGGAGAGAGGGGTTTCTTATGCAATGGGCAGCTGGTGGGGTGAAATTACCTTAATGCCCCCACTTACAAAAGAATTCATCTCAATATCCCAGCATTCTGGGCATTGAGTACCGATACTCGGGTTTGAGTACCGGTACACAACCTTCAGTTCCGGTACCAAACCTTGCGTTCCGGTACTAAATCCACGAAATCTCCAACCCGAGGGCTGGAAATCACCTGTTTTGCATAGGGTACCGGTCCTCAACATTTGGTACCGGTACCCAGGGACTTAGAATATTTTTGGCCCATTTTCTTACACTCGGGCACACTGCATACCGGTACTCAACATTCAGTACCGGTACCCAATGTAATTTTCAGCACAAAATGCATTGCGTACCGGTACCCAAAACTGCGTACCCGTACCCAGCACAAATTTCTGCACTTAGGCAGATTTTTGTATATTGAGCTTCCGGAGTCCCTTTTTAAGGCAATTTCGTACCGTATGAGCTCGGTTTTGCCTGAAATTTTGCATGCACCCTGAGAAACACCTTTAAAACACGTTCTCGTTGCATTTTGCCCAATTTGGCCAAAGTTCAAACCGAAACACCAAGTTTCGGCTTGCTACCTTCTCAACTCACTTTTGTTTCGAAGACCATTTTCTTCGAACCAAACTTATTCCGCCATATTTTAATCACATTTTAAAATATGTTGAAAGCGATTCACCCGCACTTGGCTATTTCAGCGAAGCCAGTGCACTACACAATCATATCCACATATCATAACAGAAGAAAAATCATCAAAGTTCCAACCATAATGTCAAAGTTCATAATTTCAAAAAGTTCATATATTCAGATGTTCATACCTGTCACTTGTTCTTTCTACTAACTTGTAAAAAGTTAGAATATACAAACCCAAATAGTTAGTAGAATAGTTAGTCAAGTCACAAGTTCAAGTATTCAAGTTCTCATATATCTCTCCCCCTTTTTGTCACTAACGCCAAAGAAATCATCAAGGAGGAAAATGTTCAAAAAGTTAAGCAACGAAAACTAAAAAAAAAATAAGAACCTGCAGAAGAACGTTAAAAAAAAACTTCATCCATTTTCATCCAGAGTCTGAATCCTCAGAACTGCTGCAACCCATCTTTGCAAAAATCTTCTTCACCAATTTTGTCAAAGACTTGTATTTCTTTTGCAAGTCCAGTTGGGTGGCTGTGATTCGTTGAAGGTCCAAAGAAATCCGACCTTGCTCAATAGAAATCCGTTCTTGTTCTGAAGAAAGACGTTGTTGTTGTTGGTTTATTTTATAGGATCCACAAGGATCTAAATAGGTACTATCAAACAACTAGAGGGGGGGTGAATAGGTGTAATACTTAAAAACTCAATCTCAGTGCAAAATAAAAACCAATGCGGAAAATAAAAATAGCACACCGAGATTTACGTGGAAACTCCAATCCTGGAGAAAAACCACGAGACCAACACGCAATAACAATCCACTAAGAATAGAAGAATAACAAGGTGATTACCGACTCCACGGACTCAACCCCTCCTTCAGCTTCTTCGGACCTTGCGCTGACCGGTTGGATGTCCACGCAATAACAATCCCCTAAGAAAAGAAGAATAACAAGGTGATTACCTTCTCCACGGATTCAACCCCTCCTTCAACTTCTTCGGACCTTGCGCTCCACCGATTGCACGTCCACTGCACACGTTCGAATCCACGAACGCCACTCGAAACCACGAGCACACGTTTCGAATCCACGAAACGCCTTCAACACATCGAATCCACGATGCCACGTCGAATCCACGACGCAAATAGCCGATAAAGAATATAGGCTTTGATGGTGATCCTTTGCTTAGATTCTCATTGAGGAACCGTAGAAGAAATTTCTAAGCAAAGATTAGATCAATTCGACAAAAGATATGTTCTTGAAAGAACCTTCGAATTGACCTAAAAGAGGCGAAAGAGAAGAACGGTAAAAACCAGCCTCTAGGGTTTCTCTCGAGTGTTTCTGAATTGATCGGTATTAGTCCCCCCGTTGAGAAACCCTAAGTATCTATTTATAACCCTTGGAAAAAGATAAAAGTCGGTTTAGTAATTTTATCCCGATAGGGCATTGTGTACCGGTACCAAATATCGCGTTCCGGTACGCAATGGTGCAAAACACAGATTTTTCTATTGTGTTCCGGTACGCGAGTCCGTGTTCCGGTACGCAATGCAATTTACAGAAAATTCTGTGTCGGGTTAGAGGAACTTCAAGTGTGGTTCCGGTACGCAATGTAAAAACTAATTTTTCCAAGATAAACTTTATCCAAAACAAACCAAGTACCGGAATCCAAACTTAAAATAAGTTGTTAGTTAAAACCAAGTTCCTAAACCCAAGTCTAAACCAAGTTTCAATAACTTCCTGATTCCAATGATTATAAATGAACTTAAATCACCATGGTTTAATTAACCATACCTGAATGTTATCTTGAGCTTATGTTGAATCTTCAAAGAGTCTTCGAAAGCTGATTTGACAATTTGATCCCTTTAAGACTCCGACTCAACACACTGACTTGACTCACGAAATGTGCCAATACCAAAAAGCCGTAACAGTTGTTCCCGATAAATTGACGTAACAGAAGCTTCATCCTCTGAAGTCTCAAAAACTCCAGGCATTGCTGGTGCTGCTGCTGTTGTTGCTTGTCGAGTGGATGACGACGGTCTCTTGCTTCGAGGTGGGGTCGGGGTTTCATCCGGTTGGCGAGAGAGAGATTTCATAAGAGTTGAATCGTTGATGGTTCCCAAACTATGCATATAAGTTGACGATCGGGTGTCCACGCCAAACTTCTTAAAAATCCGCATAATGATCATTGGGGATGGAAGCCTCTCAGTCGGATGTGCACTCTCAACATATCTTGCCATCCTCGACCAAATGAGAAATGCGATGTTTAAGTTCAAACCCCGAGCCGCTGTGGGATGTCTAAGAAGATACAAAAATAACATCCTATCCCATCTCAAGACTTTACTTTGCATATTCGGCAAAATGTTATAGCAAACAATAAAATTCAGAAATCGGTACTCATCTTTAAGTTCCTTGGAAAATACCGAATTTCCTGCCGATTGCGTGTCCGGCAAACAAATGCCATCCACCACAGTTCTCCAAATCTCCGTGGTCATGACTTGACCTTTCAAGTAATGAGTTCCTCCTGCTTGGGCACTCATTCCCAGCACTTCACCAATTAATTGAGAGGTGATGACAAGCTTGGTGTTCCGGAACGTAGTATGGAATTCCCTTGGTCCACCCTCAACGTATTGAAGCTGTGTGGCACACATATAAAAAGTCCTGATCAAATGAAGACAATAATCAGAAGTTTCAGGAAATTTACAAATCTGAGTTAGTTGCGCTCTCTCGAATAAAACTCCAAATGCTTCTGAGCGTTCCCGAAGTGCTTCGACATTAACGTGCCTTTCACCAATACATTCCCTATTTTCAAAATATTTCATCCTTTCAGTATTTATGTGGACAAAAACTTGCGGAGGTGGCTAACTAGCAAGTGGCTCCTCAATCTGTATCCCTCCTGTCCGTGTCCGTTTCCTAGCGACAGTCTTCAACTTCACGGAAATAGGCTTCATTGGAGCCTTTCCCTTTGCTGCAGCAGTAGGAGGAGTCTTGGCTTTTGCTGACGCTTCGCCTTTAGGAGTAGAAGCAATCTTCTCAGTAGCTTTCTCTTTGATTCCTTCAACTATTTGTTCCCAATCTTTCGATTCCGTTTCCGACTCATCTAACGAAACAAATTCCGTCTCCCATTTATTCTTGCGAGCTCTCTTGAGTTTGTTGGTCACGCGAGTGCTGACCATTGCAGTGATGAACACTAAGAGCCATTCAAGAGCCATTTTGGAGAAGTGTTGAAAAGCACACCTGTGAGCAAGAACTCCAAAATTCATGAAAAGGATGTTTAATTTAAAATTTTGAAAAATTATTCCCAAACAATCCTTAACATGTGTAGAGACTAGGTATCAAGATAATTTTGCAAAAAGAATTTTAGAAATAGATCAATTCCATTATTTTCGAAAATCCTTAAAATTTGCCCTAAAATCGAAATTTCTTGAATCGAAGCCCAAAAATCCGGTTAGAAATTAAAGTGCAAGTATAGAAACAATTCTTAGGCATCCAGAGTTTAGATTTCAAAAGAAATTTGATAAAAAACCGTGCAAAAATAAAATCGTAGCATGAAATTCAACACGTTTTAGCAAAATGAGCAAGAACAGTGAATGAACCAAGTTTTCGATCAAAATACTTACTTGGATTGAGAGAAAATCAGTTGAAATAGATCCAAAGACTTCTGGATTCTAGAGAGAGAAACACAGGAAACCAAATACCAAAAGCTTGTAGGAAAAAAGAAATCAAAACCTTTCATTTTAATATAAACCCTAGCCGCGGTCCGGATCGGATTAAGAAGTCAGTCCGGATCAGCTTTGCGCAGGAAATCCCATCGTTCGGGATCCGAACTGATTGTCTTCAGTCCGGACGGCCTGCAACTTTTTCTCCAGAAAAATTCACAAAAATTCCAGAAATTTCAGAAAAAATATGTAAGCATTCTTGCATATTAACTTTAAACAAAAATATCGTTTCAAATAAAAAGAAATAAATTATGATAAATCTATCAATAATACCCCAAATCATGAAACAAAATTTATAAAAGTTATAACCTCTAAAGTTGAGCAAGTTCAGAAACATCAATCACGATCTAATGAGTAATAAGTTTATCAAATCATCAATTAAGCAAAGAAAATGAAGCACCAAGATCGATAGATGTTTGAAATCCCAAATAAGTCCGATAATGGTATCTAGTCAATATATTGTTACGGCGTTTTGTGTTGGCATATTTCGTGAGTTGAGTCGGAGTCTTAAAGGGATCAAATTGTCAAATCTGCTTTCGAAGACTCATTGCAGATTCAACATGAGCTCAAGATAACTCGCAGGTATGATTAATTAAATCATGGTGATTTAAGTTCATTTATAATCATTGGAATCTGGAAATGATTGAAACCCGGTTTAGACTTGGTTTTAGGAACTTGGTTTGGAAATCTCTGTAAGTCATCCTCGTAAATCCGTTACATCTTGAAGGGTAAAATTCAAAATTGATGTCATTTGGAAATCTCTGTAAGTCATCCTTGTAAATCCGTTACATCTTGATATGTTACGGAATTTGAGTTGGCGTAGTTTCGTGAAAGGTTCAAGTCTTGAAGATTGAAGGTGAAGAAAGTTGGATCATTTAACTCAATCTCAAGAAAGAAGAATTCAAAAGGATCAGGTATGTTTAACTAAAGATCTTTGGTGATCCGAATACTTCTTGTAGTGTAGAAACACCTGGAAGAATTTTTAATTGCATAAAAATCAAAAACTGGTGTTCGGACATGTTCAGGATCCGGATCAGAGCCAGCGATCCGGATCCCGAAGGTTGTTGTTTCATACATTACTTCAATCCGGATCGCAGCATCTCACGATCCGGATCCCGAACGTTGAGTTTTCTGAAATGTATGAACGATCCAGATCAGGCATTCCGATCTGGATCCCGAACGTTTGTTTTCCGGAAACCGTCTTTATTGCTACTGCAATCCGGATCGCCCAAATCCGATCCGGATCGCCGTCCGTCAAAATTCCAGAAATGTTAGGTTTTTGATTCTTATCTCCTTCCAAATGTTTCTAACCTATAAATAGACCCTATGACTCTTTTTCTAGGGTGAAGCAAAGAGGCCGATAAAAGAAAAATAGCCGTCATATTCATGTATCATTTTATACGGCCTAAGATCCACATATAGAGAAGAAAGGAAATCATTAGAGAATACTCTATGTTTCTTCATCTATATTGATTAGTTTGATTCTAGGTTTTCATACTCACATCTTGAGTTGAATCAAACTAATGAATACTTAGATGGTATTTCCGATCTATCTTTGATCTAGGTATTCGGCGGATCATCACCACCCAAAAAATAACGATTTACCCCAAAAACGGCGCGTGGATTCGCGTGTCCTTGTGGATTCAAGGTTCAACCGCTCTCGTGGATTCGGAGCGAGGCACGTTCGTGGATTCGAAGGGTGCTACTGGGTGAAGACCGTGGATTCGGTCGGACGTCGTGGATTCGACGTTGGACGCCGTGGATTCGGCGTTGGGCGCAGATCGTGGATTCGAGAAGCGTCGTGGAGCAAGCGGAGAAGATCCTCTAGGAGCGTATGGAAAAGGTTGAGTCGTAAGTGTGTACGGTAAATCACCTTGTACGTGTTTTAATTCTAGTGGATTTCGCCGTGTTATCGGTCCCGTGGTTTTTTACTCCGGTTTGGAGTTTTTCCACGTAAAAATCTTGCGTGTTATTTTTATTTCCGCATTGGGTTTTTATCGCAACGATTTTTGAGTGTTTATACGTTTACACCTATTCACCCCCCTCTAGGTGTTTCTTCCCCTATTTAGATCTATTTTATATATAACCCAACAAGTGGTATCAGAGCGGGAATAGGGTTGTAAACAATGGTTGAAGGTGGAAACATCAATCGACCCCCTTTCTTTGATGGAACAAATTATGCGTACTGGAAAGTACGGATGAAAGCCTTTTTAATTTCCATCGACGAAAGGATGTGGCAATCAATTGAATTAGGATGGACTAATCCAACTGAAATTATCTCTGATGTTCGCACCTTAAAACCTAGGTCGAAATGGACCAAGGAAGAGTTAGATTCATCTTCTTACAATGGCAAGGGAATTAATGCTATTTTTAATGCCTTATCTCAAACTGAATTCTCTCGCGTCTCGGCATGTGAGACTGCGAAAGAAATCTGGGATGTTCTTCAGGTTACACATGAGGGAACTAACCTCGTGAAGATTCAGAAACTGCAAATGCTTACGAGCAAGTTTGACTCTATCTTGATGGCAGAAAATGAATCTTTCACGGACTACTATACACGATTGCAAGACATCGTAAACTCATGTGCTAACCTGGGAGAGAAGATCCAGAATTTAAGGTTGTAAGAAAGATCTTAAGAACTCTTCCTGAACGATTTCGCCCAAAGGTTACAGCCATTGAAACTATTAAACACCCGGACGAAATACGTGTAGAAGAATTAGTTGGTTCATTACAAACTTATGAAATGACATTTACTACTAACAATTCTTCTGGAAAAGCATCCTCTTCTAAGTCTTCAGGTTATGCATTGAAAACAACTAAGGAAGAAGACGCGGATACATCCTCCTCAGACGATGACGAGAACCTTTCTATGGAGGAATTTGAGAAGCAGCTCGCTCTCTTGACAAGGAAGTTTCGCCGCAACTTTCGAAGGGGTAATTCAAGTAAATCTCCATCCTTCGGAAAGTCGAACAAAGGCAAGGGTACTTCAAGTTACAAGTCAAGAAAGCAAGAGAACTTCTCAAAGGATAAGAAAAGTTCAGAGGGACAACTACAATGCTTCAAATGTCGAGGCTACGGCCACATTGCAACGGAGTGTCCCAACAAGTATCCGGCAAAGAAGAAGGCGATGCAAGTCGTCACTTGGGATGACAACTCAACGTCAAATGAGTCGCCTTCAAGTGATGAAGAAAAGAGCACCACGGCATTCCATGCGTCCACATCTTCACCCTTCTTGTGCTTCATGGCAAGTACGTCCGAGTCATTGTCCAACTCCACTGTTGAAAAGATTGCAACGGACAATGAATCAGATGATTCGGAAGGTGAAGATTTTGCTCTAGCCTACCACAGACTTTTGAGGGATTCAAAGAAAGTGGCTAAGCAAAACAAGAGTTTGAGAGGGAGATTGCATGATCTCGAAGAAGAAGCAAAAAGGGCAACTTCTCTCTCAAACGCTCTTGAAGTGGAAAGGGAAAATCTGATAAAGCTAAATGTTTCCCTTCAAGAGTCCAATGAGCTTTTTGAGAAGGAACATACAAATCTGGTGGATAAAGCGGATCACTTCTCAAAGCTCTACAACGAGGCTCGACAGGATAACCTGGAAATGACAAAGACCATTTTCCAACTCAAGGATGACTTGTAGAAATTCTCTTCAGGAAGGAGTAAGTTGGATAGGCTTCTTGGTCTTGGTCAAACAAATCGGTTCGGCCTCGGGTACACTCAAACTGGAAACAGTCCAAGTTCGAGTGGGACAGTTTTTGTGCCTCAGTCGGTATCTCCTCCTCCGACACCGAAATTCAAGACAAACAACGACAACAAACCTACTTCATCCTCTTTGGGATCGTCAAGATCTAAGGTATGTTTTCGTTGTGGTGTTTCAGGGCACATAAGAAGATATTGCAAGACGGGAGTCAAACGCTCACTTCAAACACCTCTTGCAATGACTACCACAAAGGTGATTCCTCGGAAATCAACTGCAATTCAATTGAAGGAAAAGAACCTTGGTAGTTTACCGCGCAAGACGACCTCATCAAGGAGCAGCAATCGTTTTAACAAGACGCTTTCACCTAGGCATATAACTTCACGACCATTACCGACGCATTACAAAAAGGTTTGGGTGCGCAAAGGTGAAATCTTTCCTTGTCTTGTTACCAATGTTTCCTTGCATGCATATGATAGTTCGTCTTGGTATCTGGATAGCGGGTGTTCCCGTCACATGACCGGTGACAAAAATAGTTTTCAAAATCTTGAGAAAATCTCCGGAGGACTCGTTGTTTTCGGAGACGGTCGATCTTCCAAAATTGTTGGAAAAGGAATAGTAGCTATTCCAGATGGCCCGGTTCTAAATAATGTGTTATTTGTTGATGGTCTTAAGACTAACCTCATAAGCATAAGTCAACTTTGCGACAATGGTTTTTCAGTTAACTTTTCATCTGTTGAATGTGTTGTAACTGATAAGGACCATGTCTTCTTTTTAAAAGGGGTTAGATCTGAAAACAATTGCTATGTTGTTCCTAATAAAATTTCAGAAAAATGTAATCTAGTTTCTTTGAATAATAAAACAATTTGGCATGAAAGGCTAGGTCACATAAATTTTAAGGAACTTGCTAGAATTTCAAACAAGGACGTGGTCAAGGGGGTTCCAAAACTTTTATTTAAACAAAACATTGTGTGTGGTGGTTGCCAAAAGGGAAAACAGTCCAGGACTGCACACAAGAACTTGAACCACGTTGGTACAAAACGGCCTTTGGAACTTTTACACATGGATTTAATGGGGCCAACTCGCCAACCATCTTTGGGAGGTAAATGGTATATTTTCTTGATGATTGATGATTTCTCTCGGTATTCTTGGGTAGCATTTTTAAAAGAGAAAGCTGATACTTTTGATTCTTTTCACGAGATTTGCCTTCGTATTATGATTGAAAAGAATGAAAAGATCATTCGTGTTAGAAGTGATAGAGGTGGAGAATTCGTTAACTCTAAATTCATTGACTTTTGCACTTCAAACGGTATTAAGCATGAATTCTCTGCACCCTATACACCTCAACAGAATGGTGTTGTCGAGCGCAAAAACAGGGTTGTTCAAGAGATGTCACGTGTTATGCTTCACAGCCGGAATTTACCGCTACATTTTTGGGCTGAAGCTGTGAACACTGCAATCTATGTAATTAATCGAGTTTATTTGCGCCCGGGAACGTTAAATACACCATATGAACTATGGTGTGGTAGAAAACCCAACATCAAATATTTTTGCATCTTCGGGAGTCGGTGTTACACTTTACGTGACCGTGAAAATCTTGGAAAGTTTGACTCTCGAAGTGACGAAGGGATATTCTTGGGGTATTCTACAAATAGTAGAGCATATCGAGTTTTTAACTTGGAATCTAAGACGATCGTAGAATCTATAAATGTTAAAGTAGATGAAGCTTTTCACTTTGGATCTGGAAAATCTACCCTCGATATCTCTCTAGATGATGATTCACCTGCCATTGCATCTTCTCATAATAATACTTCCAATATTAATGATGCATCTAATGGTTCTTCAAGTTTATCTGATGTGCAGGATGTTGGGTTATATGAAATAAGGATCTAAATAGGGGAAAAAACACCTAGAGGGGGGTGAATAGGTGTAAACGTATAAACACTCAAAAATCGTTGCGATAAAAACCTAATGCGGAAATAAAAAATAATACGCAAGATTTTTACGTGGAAAACTCCATCACCGGAGTAAAAAACCACGGGACCGATAACACGGCAGAAATCCACTAGAATTAAAACACGTACAAGGTGATTTACCGTACACAATTACGACTCAACCTTTTCCATACGCTCCTAGAGGATCTTCTCCGCTCGCTCCGCGACGCTTCTCGAATCCACGATCTGCGCCCAACGCCGAATCCACGGCGTCCAACGTCGAATCCACGACGTCCGACCGAATCCACGGTCTTCACCCAATAGCACCCTTCGAATCCACGAACGTGCCTCGCTCCGAATCCACGAGAGCGGTTGAACCTTGAATCCACAAGGACACGCGAATCCACGCACCGATTTTTGGCGTAAATTGTTGTTTTTGGGTGGTGATGATCCGCCGAATACTTAGATCAAAGATAGATCGGAAATACCATCTAAGTATTCATTAGTTTGATTCAACTCAAAATGTGAGTATGAAAACCTAGAATCAAACTAATCAATATAGATGAAGAAACATAGAGTATTCTCTAATGATTTCCTTTCTTCTCTATATGTGGATCTCGAGGCGTATATATGAAAATGACGGCTATTTTTATTTTCGGCCTCTTTTTGGATTAACCCTAGAAAAAGAGTCATAGGGTCTATTTATAGGTTAGAAACCCTAGGAAGGAGATAAGAATCAAAAACCTAACATTTCTGGAGATTTTACGGACGGCGATCCGGATCGGATTAGCTGTGATCCGGATCGTCGTAACGAGTCAGGCAATTCCAGAAAAACGAAGGTTCGGGATCCGGATCGAAGTGCTTGATCCGGATCGTTCATACAGTTCACCAAACATCAACGTTCGGGATCCGGATTGCGAAGCCTGATCCGGATCGTTCAAGGAAGATGGTAAACACAGTGTTCGGGATCCGGATCAAGAGAGGCTACGATCCGGATTGAACTGGTGTATGAACGAACCACCTTCGGGATCATGATCGAACAACCTGATCCGGATCCTGAACATGTCCCAAGTCCAGTTTTTGATTTTTATGCAATGAAAGATTCTTCCAAGTGTTTCTACACTACAAGAAGTATTCGGATCACACAAAATCTTTAGTAAAACATACCAGATCCTTTTGAATTCTTCTTTCTTGAGATTGAGTTAAATGATCCAACTTTCTTCACCTTCAATCTTCAAGACTTGAGACTTTCACGAAACTACGCCAACTCAAATTCCGTAACAATCTCCCCCTTTGGCGGTTTCGTGACAAAACACAGATCCACTAACGAAAATTCAAAAAGATATTTTTGTTGCTATCACCATACAACAAAAATTTACAATGGAGATCCAAAAATTTAAAAACATGAGATAAACTCCTAAAACAGACTCTAGACTTAGACATCTGTACTCTCTGCACAAAGAAATCATTCTTGACAAAAAGAGATCGTTAGATACCTCAAGAATATTTAGCATACAAAACTTAGTACATAGATAGAGTTTATCTGATCATCATGACATTTGAGAATTCAGATATGTAAGAGAATCATAGTCAAAAACCAACATATCTTCTATGCAATTAAAAACCAAATGTCACAAAATGTTAGTCCAACATCAACTTGTTAGTCATATTACATGCCCAAATAGTTAGTCGAATAGTTAGTCGAAACATGCAAACAATCACAAGATAAAAACCAAAGTTGAAGTTGAAGTGATACTTACCTTGATGTATACAAAATCTTCATCAGCAAGATTTTCACAATCATTGTTCAAGTTCCCTTGATGTTCACTTACCTTGCATTGTTCATCATTGATGTATACAAGATCACAATTTTCACAATATCATTGTTCAAGTTCTCTAAACTCTCTCCCCCTTTTTGTCACAAACAAAGCCAAAGTTACCAAAAAATTGAAGGAGAGTTAAAAAAATATCAACGAAAATGTTCCGAAATTTAAGAACTAGAACTAAAAGTAAGTCCTAAAAACTGAAAAAACCTGCACAAAAAGATTAAAAATCTGCAAAAGAATAAAAAGAAGGAATCAGTCATCAGATTCGGAGTCTTCAGAGCTCGTGCAGCCCATCTTTGAGAACATCTTTTTCACCAGCTTGTTCATAGAATTGATCTTCTTAGTTATGGTAATGTGAGCTGCCGTGATGAGCTCGAGCTCATTGGAGATTCTCGTCTGTGCCTTCGAGATCTGTTCCTGCTCAACCGATAATCGTTGTTGTTCTTTGTAGATGGATGAGACTGATGCTTCATCCGCTGGTGTGGGTGCTGGTTGTGATGGTGACGCGGAAGTGCCGCTACTAGGTTTCGTTCCGCACGTTGGGACTGGAGTGACATGGGGCAATTTGTGAAGTGACTTCACGACGGTGGACTCATCGATCATGCCCAAACATTGATGATAAGTCGGTGAGGTAATGTCAACCTGAAATTACTTCAAAATCCTCATTATAATCAGTGGAAATGGAATTCTCTCTGTGGGATTAGGGTGCTCAACATATCTTGTCATTCTATTCCAAATAATGTATGGAATGTTGATATTCAATCCCATTGCCTCAGACGGATGTCCTAAGAGATACAAAAATAGCATTCGATCCCATCTCAAGACTTTCGTCTGCAAATTTGGAAGGATATTGTAACACGTGATGAAGTTTAGAAATCGGTACTCAAGACGAAGTTCCTTGGATCTGATCGATTTCTCCGTTGATTGCGTTCCTTCCAAACAAATTCCCTTTATAACCATTTGCCACACAGTGTTCGTCAAAACCTTTCCCTTCAAGTAATTAACTCCTGTCTTGCTGGCAGGCATTCCCAAAACCTCGCCAATCAATTGTGGAGTAATTTTGAATCTTGTGCCTTGGATGTTCGTGTAAAATTCCATTGGACCGTTTTCAATTTCACGAAGGTGCCGTGCATTTGTATAGAAGGCCCTTACAAGATGCAGACAGTATCCAAGCACTTCTGGAAATCGACAAACTTGAATAAGGTTTGCTTGTTCAATTAGAACGCCAAACTCAGGAGAGTGATCTCGTAGAGCCTCTATATTGACATGTCTCTCACCAATGCATTCACGATTCTCAAATGCCCTTAGGCGATCTGAATTAACGAACACTTATTCCTCCCGAGGTGGAGAATCCGGAATAATCGGTTCGCTAGCCATGAAACCTCGTGCTCGTCCAAACCGTCGAGCGAGTCGTTTCCTTTTCACTGAGATAGTTGGTGTAGTCATAGGTGCTTTACCTTCGTCCATGGGTGCTTTTTCTTTCGATGCATCGGACGCCTTTTGTTCAGGCAATGAGTCATCATCATCTGTCAATGCAGTCCAATCTACCTCGTGACAATCTACTTCTGTGTCGCTGATCACAAGAAACTCACCCTTTTGTTGTGTTTTCTTAGCTCTTTTTAACTTATTTGTGGCCCGAGTGTGCACCATAGTGACCAATAAGAGAATGATCCATGAGAATCCCATTGATCCAAGTGCTTTAAGAAGATTAAAATCCTGTGAGCAACAACTCAAGAACACATGAGAAAATTGTTAATTTTCAAAGATTGAAAAATTGTACCCAAACAATCATAATCATGTAGAGAGACTAAGAATCAAATTAGTTTTGCAAAAGGACTTTTAAAAATAGATCAATTGCATGATTTTCGAAAATCCTTAGTATATGCCCTAAAACCGAAATTTTAGAAATCGAAGCCTAAAAATCCGTTAATCAGGAGAATACCTAGCATATAATCAAACTAATCTACCCAGAGTTCTTATTTCAAAAGAAATTTGATCAAAAACCATCCACAAACAAAGTTGATCCAAGAAATTCATGACGTTTGAGGAAGAAGAGAGAAAAACGGTGAAAAAACCGAGATTTTGATCAATAAAACTTACTTGGAGTTGAAGAACTTGAGTTTGAAAGCTTCCAGGAAGGATGAAATCTAGAGAGAGAGGCTCTGGAAACTTTGGAACAAAAGATTGGAGTAAAAGAAATCAAAAACCCTTTTGTTCTTTATTAAACCTAGCCGCGATCCGGATCAGTTCATAACTGCGATCCGGATCGGCTACCCGCAGTGAGAAACTGCGTTCGGGATCCGGATCGGCAGATACAATCCGGATCGTCAGCCCGCAGAAGAATTCCTGCGTTCGGGATCCGGATCATCTGGCCCGATCCGGATCGGCTCCAACTTTTTCTTTAGAAAATTTCAGAGAAATTCAAGAAAAACCAGAAAAAGATTGTAAGCACAAATGTGTATCAACTTTAAACAAAAATCATCGTTTCATACAACAAGAATTAGATTATGCCAAATCTATCAATATTATCCAAAAATGAAACGAAAATTTACAAAAATTAAATCCCTTAAAGTTGAACACCTTCAATTACATCTAACTTGATCTTATGAGTAATGCCTTTATCAAATCATCAATTCAGTAAAGAAAATGAAATACAAAGATCAATAGATGTTTGAAATCCCAAATATAATAGATAATATATCTAGACAATCTGTTGAAGAGAGTGGCTCTTTGAGCATCTTTCTTTAAAAACCCACCTTATACCAACCTTGAAATTTGACGGAGTCAAGTATTTCAACATGCATTTTACTTAATCAAAAATTTGAACAACCATGCTTGGTATACATGTGGTAGCTGCACACAATACTCGGACGACCGAGGTGGTAGCTCTTTCCTCCATGTGGTGGTAGTTTTCACACTCCTCATTGGGATGTAACTCTTTCCACATCTTTTGAGCATTTTACTTTTTCTATGACTCCCCCTCAATTGGCTATCAATTATTTAAGATATAAAGTATTCAACCAAATATTGATCTCGATTTCATACTCGACTAAGCAGTCAAATAAGATAATGACTATACCAAGAGATCATAGAGAGAGAGAAATTGACTTTGATCACTTAGAAGATGATTTAATTAACATAAATGATCATTGCAACAGTGAAATATTATGATGGCAAAAGCATAATAAATTTCTAAATGTGCGAAAAGATGCAATTAAAGTCAATTATGATCTATGCTCAATTAATGTCCTATGTACAAACATAGATAATGAACAAAACAAAAACAAATACAAAACCTATCCTAAGCAAAGGTTTCAAAAAGAAGTTTATTTCAAGGAAAGCATTCCAATTGCTTTTCGTAAATGAATAAAACGTTTTTGATCCAAAGGTTTTGTTAGAATGTCAGCTAATTGATCCTCAGTTGAAATATATGAAAGTTGAAGAGTATTTGATTCAACTAGCTCTCTAAGAAAATGATATCTAAGCTCAATATGTTTTGTTCTAGAGTGCAACACAGGGTTTTTAGAAATGTTAATTGCACTTGTGTTGTCACAAAGAATTGTTACCGAAGATGCTGAAATGCGGAAATTGCTCAATATGCTTTTCATCCAAATGAGTTGAGTTGAGCAGCTTCCAGCTGAAATGTATTCCGCTTCGGCAGTCGAGAGTGCTATGCAATTCTGCTTTTTACTGTGCCATGCAACAAGGCAATGGCCAAGATAGAAGCATGCACCACTCGTGCTTTTCCGATCATCCACTGATCCTGCCCAATCGGCATCTGAGTATCCAACAATATCCAAACTTGTTCCCATAGGATACCAAATTCCGAAATTAATTGATCCTTTGATATACCGGATGATCCTTTTCACCGCTTTCAGGTGAACCTCCTTTGGTGCTGATTGATATCTCGCGCAAATCCCAACACCAAAAGATATATCCGGGCGACTAGCCGTGAGGTAAAGTAGACTTCCAATCATACTTCGATACAGTTTCTCGTCTACATTCTCACTATGTGATTCACTTCCAAGTCCCTTGTGGCTAGTTCCCATTGGAGTCGGAAAATCTTTACAATTTCTAGATCAAACTTTTTGACCAACTCCATTGCATACTTGGATTGACTCAAGTGAATACCTTCATCATTTTGTTTAATTTGCAATCCAAGGAAATAAGTCAATTCGCCCATCATAGACATCTCAAATTCGCTTTCCATGGTCTCCGCGAATTTAGAAGCATCATTATCTCTTGTTGCGCCAAATACAATGTCATCGACATAGATTTGTGCTACAATGAAATTGCTTTGATAATGCTTCACAAAGAGAGTCCTATCAGCTCCCCCACGAGTATAGCCCTTCTCCAAAAGGTGCTTTGTTAACCTTTCGTACCATGCTCGCGGTGCTTGTTTCAGACCGTAAAGAGCCTTTTTCAAACGAAAAAACATGGTTAGGTTGTTTATGATCTACAAAACCTTTTGGTTGAGCCACATAAACTTCCTCATTTAAAAACCCATTTAGAAATG
>CM055077.1:9924021-9963159 GCA_029204045.2 Tillandsia leiboldiana | reverse complement strand
TATATGCTGTAAGTGAATTGGTGTGCATATTTCTATAGCTCTGAGCTTTTTGTTATTAATGGTTAGCTACCACTATCCGACCATCATCATTTCTGGGTGTCTTTTTTTACTTTGTACATGACTTTTTCTTCCATTGTACTTTCCTGTTACGGAATTTGAAGTTTTGGCGTAGTTTCGTGAAAGTCTCAAGTCTTGAAGATTGAAGGTGAAGAAAGTTGATCATTAAACTCAATCTCAAGAAAGAAGAATTCAAAAGGATCAGGTATGTTTAACTAAAGATTTTGTGTGATCCGAATACTTCTTGTAGTGTAGAAACACTTGGAAGATCTTTCATTGCATAAAAATCAAAAAACTGGACTGGGACATGTTCAGGATCCGGATCAGGTTGTTCGATCCGGATCCCGAAGGTGGTTCGTTCATACACCGTTCAATCCGGATCGTAGCCTCTTGATCCGGATCCCGAACACTTATTTACCATCTACCTTGAAGATCCGGATCAGGCTTCGCATCCGGATCCCGAACGTTGATGTTTGGTGAACTGTATGAACGATCCGGATCATAAGCACTTCGATCCGGATCCCGAACCTTCGTTTTTCTGGAACTGGCTGACTCGTTACGACGATCCGGATCACAGCTAGTCCGATCCGGATCGCCGTTCCGTAAAATTTCCAGAAAGTTAGGTTTTTATTCTTATCTCCTTCCTAGGGTTTCTAACCTATAAATACACCCTATGATTCTTTTTCTAGGGTGAATCCACTGTGAATCGAAATAGCCGTCATTTTCATATATCATCTTTTACGGCTCTAGATCCACATATAGAGAAGAAAGGAAATCATTAGAGAATACTCTATGTTTCTTCATCTATATTGATTAGTTTGATTCTAGGTTTTCATACTCACATCTTGAGTTGAATCAAACTAATGAATACTTAGATGGTATTTCCGATCTATCTTTGATCTAAGTATTCGGCGGATCATCACCACCCAAAACAACGATTTACCCCAAAAATCGGCGCGTGGATTCGCGTGTCCTTGTGGATTCAAGGTTCAACCGCTCTCGTGGATTCGGAGCGAGGCACGTTCGTGGATTCGAAGGGTGCTATTGGGTGAAGACCGTGGATTCGGTCGGACGTCGTGGATTCGACGTTGGACGCCGTGGATTCGGCGTTGGGCGCAGATCGTAGATTCGAGAAGCGTCGTGGAGCGAGCGGAGAAGATCCTCTAGGAGCGTATGGAAAAGGTTGAGTCGTAAGTGTGTACGGTAAATCACCTTGTACGTGTTTTAATTCTAGTGGATTTCTGCCGTGTTATCGGTCCCGTGGTTTTTTACTCCGGTGATGGAGTTTTCCACGTAAAAATCTTGCGTATTATTTTTATTTCCGCATTGGGTTTTTATCGCAACGATTTTTTGAGTGTTTATGGCGTTTACACCTATTCACCCCCCTCTAGGTGTTTTTTCCCCTATTTAGATCCGTATTACATATAACCCAACAAGTGGTATCAGAGAGGGAATAGGGTTGTAAACAATGGTTGAAGGTGGAAACATCAACCGACCCCCGTTCTTCGATGGAACAAATTATGCGTACTGGAAAGTACGGATGAAAGCCTTTTTAATTTCCATCGACGAACGGGTGTGGCAATCGATTGAATTAGGATGGACTAATCCAACTGAATTTATTGGTGATGTTCGCACCTTAAAACCTAGGTCGAAATGGACCAAGGAAGAGTTATATTCATCTTCTTACAATGGCAAGGGAATTAATGCTATTTTTAATGCCTTATCTCAAACTGAATTCTCTCGCGTCTCGGCATGTGAGACTGCGAAAGAAATCTGGGATGTTCTTCAGGTTACACATGAGGGAACTAACCTCGTGAAGATTCAGAAACTGCAAATGCTTACGAGCAAGTTTGACTCTATCTTAATGGCAGAAAATGAATCTTTCACGGACTACTATACACGATTGCAAGACATCGTAAACTCATGTGCTAATCTGGGAGAGAAGATTCCAGAATTTAAGATTGTAAGAAAAATCTTAAGAACTCTTCCTGAACGTTTTCGCCCAAAGGTTACTGCCATTGAAACTATTAAACACCCGGACGAAATACGTGTAGAAGAATTAGTTGGTTCATTACAAACTTATGAAACGACATTTACCACTAACAATTCTTCTGGAAAGGCATCCACTTCTAAGTCTTCAGGTTATGCGTTGAAAACAACTAAGGAAGAAGACGCGGATACATCCTCCTCAGACGATGACGAGAACCTTTCTATGGAGGAATTTGAGAAGCAGCTCGCTCTCTTGACAAGGAAGTTTCGCCGCAACTTTCGAAGGGGTAATTCAGGTAAATCTCCATCCTTCGGAAAGTCGAACAAAGGCAAGGGTACTTCAAGTCACAAGTCAAGAAAGCAAGAGAACTTCTCAAAGGATAAGAAAAGTTCAGAAGGACAACTACAATGCTTCAAATGTCGAGGCTACGGCCACATTGCAACGGAATGTCCTAACAAGTATCCGGCAAAGAAGAAGGCGATGCAAGTCGTCACTTGGGATGACAACTCAACGTCAAATGAGTCGTCTTCGAGTGATGAAGAAAAGAGCTCCACCGCATTCCACGCGTCCGTATCTTCACCCTTCATATGCTTTATGGCAAGTACATCTGAGTCGTTGTCCAACTCCACTGTTGAAAAGAATGCTACGGACAACGAATCGGATGATTCGGAAGGTGAAGATTTTGCTCTAGCCTACCACAGACTTTTGAGGGACTCAAAGAAAGTGGCTAAGCAAAACAAGAGTTTGAGAGGGAGAGTGCATGATCTCGAAGAAGAAGCAAAAAGAGCGACTTCTCTCTCAAACGCTCTTGAAGTGGAAAGGGAAAACCTGATAAAGGCAAATGCTTCCCTTCAAGAGTCCAATGAGCAACTTGAGAAGGAACATACAAATCTGGTGGATAACGCGAATCACTTCTCAAAGCTCTACAACGAGGCTCGACAGGATAACCTGGAAATGACAAAGACCATTTTCCAACTCAAGAATGACTTACAGCGATTCTCTTCAGGAAGGAGTAAGTTGGATAGACTTCTTGGTCTTGGTCAATCAAATAGGTTCGGCCTCGGATACACTCAAACTGGAAACAGTCCAAGTTCGAGTGAGACAGTTTTTGTGCCTCAGTCGGTATCTCCTCCTCCGACACCGGAATTCAAGACAAACAACGACAACAAACCTACTTCATCCTCTTTGGGATCGTCAAGATCTAAGGTATGTTTTCGTTGTGGTGTTTCAGGGCACATAAGAAGATATTGCAAGACGGGAGTCGAACGCTCATCTCAAGGACCTCTTGCAACAACTACCAAAAAGGCTCCTCCCCGAAAATCAAAGCAAAACTTTTCAAATGAAAAGAGACTTGGTAGTTCATCGCGCAAGACGATCTCATCAAGGAACAACAATCGCTATAACAAGACGCCTTCACCTAGGCATATAACTTCACGACCATTACTGATGCACTCCAAAAGGGTTTGGGTGCGCAAAGGTGAAATTTTCCCTTGTCTTGTTTTCCAATGTTTCCTTGCATGCATATGATAGTTCGTCTTGGTATCTGGATAGCGGGTGTTCCCGTCACATGACCGGTGACAAAAATAGTTTTCAAAATCTTGAGAAAATCTCCGGAGGACACGTTGTTTTCGGAGACGGTCGATCTTCCAAAATTATTGGAAAAGGGACGGTAGCTATTCCAGATGGCCCGATTTTGAAAAACGTCTTATTTGTTGATGGCCTTAAGACTAACCTCATAAGCATAAGTCAACTTTGCGACAATGGTTTTTTCGGTTAACTTTTCATCTGTTGAATGCGTTGTAACTGATAAGGACCATGTCTTCTTTTTAAAAGGGGTTAGATCTGAAAACAATTGTTATGTTGTTCCTAATAAATTTTCTGAAAATTGTAACTTAGCTGCTTTGAATAATGAAACTCTTTGGCATGAGAGGCTAGGTCACTTAAATTTTAAGGAACTTACTAGAATTTCAAACAAGGACGTGGTCAAGGGGGTTCCAAAGCTTTTATTTAAACAAAACGTTGTGTGTGGTGGTTGCCAAAAGGGAAAACAGTCTAGGACTGCACACAAGAACTTGAACCACGTTGGTACAAAACGGCCCTTGGAACTTTTGCACATGGACTTAATGGGGCCGACCCGTCAACCATCTTTGGGAGGTAAATGGTACATTTTTTTATTGGTTGATGATTTCTCTCGGTTTTCTTGGGTAGCATTTTTAAAAGAGAAAGCTGATACGTTTGACTCTTTTCATGAGATTTGCCATCGTATTATGATTGAAAAGAATGAAAAGATCATTCGTGTTAGAAGTGATAGAGGTGGAGAATTCATAAATTCAAAATTCATTGATTTTTGCACTTCAAATGGAATTAAACATGAATTCTCGGCACCCTATACACCTCAGCAGAATGGTGTTGTTGAGCGCAAGAACAGGGTTGTTCAAGAGATGGCGCGTGTGATGCTTCATAGCCGGAATTTACCGCTACATTTTTGGGCTGAAGCTGTGAACACCGCTGTCTATGTCATTAATAGAGTTCACTTGCGCCCAGGAACTTTAAATACACCATATGAGCTGTGGTTTAGTAGAAAACCCAATATCAAATATTTTCGTGTCTTCGGGAGTCGATGTTACATTTTACGTGACCGTGAAAATCTTGGAAAGTTGGACTCTCGAAGTGATGAAGGGATCTTTCTGGGTTATTCTACGAATAGCAGAGCATATCGAGTATTTAACATTGAATCTAAGACGATCGTAAAATCTATAAATGTTAAAGTAGATGAAGCTTTTCACTTTGAAACTGGAAAATCTACCCTCGATATCTCTCTAGATGATGATTCTCCTGCTAGTGCATCTTCTCATAATAATACTTCGAATATTAATGATGCATCTAATGGTTCTTCTAGTTTATCTGATGTGCAGGAATCATCTCATATATCTCCGAGTACTCCGTTTCAACAAACGTTACGAATCTCCAAGGATCATCCGGAATCGAATATTATTGGAGATCCACAAGAAGGAGTCAGAACTCGGAGGCAGTTGGTTTGTGGATTCGCTTGCTACGTATCTTTAATCGAACCAAAGAACATAGATGAAGCTCTTCAGGATGACTACTGGATTAAAGCAATGCAGGAAGAGCTCCATCAATTTGAGCGAAACAAATCTGGGAATTAACGAAGCCTCCAAAGCAACACAATGTGATAGGTACCAAATGGATCTTCAAGAACAAGAAAAATGAGGATGGTACTATCATCAGGAACAAGGCACGATTAGTTGCTCAAGGCTACTCTCAAGTAGAAGGTATAGACTTTGATGAAACCTTCGCCCCTGTAGCTAGACTCGAGTCCATTCGTATACTATTCGCTATTGCTTGTCATTTTAAAATCAAATTATTTCAAATGGACGTTAAGAGCGCATTTCTAAATGGTTTTTAAATGAGGAAGTTTATGTGGCTCAACCGAAAGGTTTTGTAGATCATAAACAACCTAACCATGTTTTTCGTTTGAAAAAGGCTCTTTACGGTCTGAAACAAGCACCGCGAGCATGGTACGAAAGGTTAACAAAGCACCTTTTGGAGAAGGGCTATACTCGAGGGGGAGCTGATAGGACTCTCTTTGTGAAGCATTATCAAAGCAATTTCATTGTAGCACAAATCTATGTCGATGACATTGTATTTGGCGCAACAAGAGATAATGATGCTTCTAAATTCGCGGAGACCATGGAAAGCGAATTTGAGATGTCCATGATGGGCGAATTGACTTATTTCCTTGGATTGCAAATTAAACAAAATGATGAAGGTATTCACTTGAGTCAATCCAAGTATGCAATGGAGTTGGTCAAAAAGTTTGATCTAGAAAATTGTAAAGATTTTCCGACTCCAATGGGAACTAGCCACAAGGGACTTGGAAGTGAATCACATAGTGAGAATGTAGACGAGAAACTGTATCGAAGTATGATTGGAAGTCTACTTTACCTCACGGCTAGTCGCCCGGATATATCTTTTGGTGTTGGGATTTGCGCGAGATATCAATCAGCACCAAAGGAGGTTCACCTGAAAGCGGTGAAAAGGATCATCCGGTATATCAAAGGATCAATTAATTTCGGAATTTGGTATCCTATGGGAACAAGTTTGGATATTGTTGGATACTCAGATGCCGATTGGGCAGGATCAGTGGATGATCGGAAAAGCACGAGTGGTGCATGCTTCTATCTTGGCCATTGCCTTGTTGCATGGCACAGTAAAAAGCAGAACTGCATAGCACTCTCGACTGCCGAAGCGGAATACATTTCAGCTGGAAGTTGCTCAACTCAACTCATTTGGATGAAAAGCGTATTGAGCGACTTCCGCATTTCAGCATCTTCGGTAACAATACTTTGTGACAACACTAGTGCTATTAACATTTCTAAAAACCCTGTGTTGCACTCTAGAACAAAACATATTGAACTTAGATATCATTTTCTTAGAGAGCTAGTTGAATCAAATACTCTTCAACTTTCATATATTTCAACTGAGGATCAATTAGCTGACATTCTAACAAAACCTTTGGATCAAAAACGTTTTATTCATTTACGAAAAGCAATTGGGATGCTTTCCTTGAAATAATCTTCTTTTTGAAATCCTTGCTTAGGATAGGTTTTGTTTTTGTTTTGTTCATCATCTATGTTTGTACATAGGACATTAATTGAGCATAGATCATAATTAACTTTAATTGCATCTTTTCGCACATTTAGAAATTTATTATGCTTTTGCCATCATAATATTTCACTGTTGCAATGATCATTTATGTTAATTAAATCATCTTCTAAAGTGATCAAAGTCAATTTCTCTCTCTCTATGATCTCTTGGTATAGTCATTATCTTATTTGACTGCTTAGTCGAGTATGAAATCGAGATCAATTTTTGGTTGAATACTTTATATCTTAAATAATTGATAGCCAATTGAGGGGGAGTCTTAGAAAAGGTAAAATGCTCAAAAGATGTGGAAAGAGTTACATCCCAATGAGGAGTGTGAAAACTACCACCACATGGAGGAAAGAGCTACCACCTCGGTCGTCCGAGTATTGTGTGTGTTACGGAATTTGAGTTGGCGTAGTTTCGTGAAAGTTTCAAGTCCTGAAGATTGAAGGTGAAGAAAGTTGGATCATTTAACTCAATCTCAAGAAAGAAGAATTCAAAAGGATCAGGTATGTTTAACTAAAGAATTTGTGTGATCCGAATACTTCTTGTAGTGTAGAAACACTTGGAAGAATCTTTCATTGCATAAAAATCAAAAACTGGACTTGGGACATGTTCAGGATCCGGATCAGGCTGTTCGATCCGGATCCCGAAGGTGGTTCGTTCATACATCGTCGCAATCCGGATCGTAGTCTCTTGATCCGGATCCCGAACGTTGAGTTTACCATCTACCTTGAACGATCCGGATCTTGCTTCGCAATCCGGATCCCGAACGTTGATGTTTGGTGAACTGTATGAACGATCCGGATCGTAGTCACATGATCCGGATCCCGAACCTTCGTTTTTCTGGAATTGGCTGTTTCGTTATGACGATCCGGATCTCAGTTATCACGATCCGGATCGCCGTCCGTAAAATTCCAGAAATGGCAGGTTTTTGATTCTTATCTCCTTCCTAGGGTTTCTAACCTATAAATAGACCCTATGTCTTTCTTTCTAGGGTCAATCCACATAGCCGTCATTTTCATATATCATCTTATACGGCTATAGATCCACATATAGAGAAGAAAGGAAATCATTAGAGAATACTCTATGTTTCTTCATCTATATTGATTAGTTTGATTCTAGGTTTCATACTCACATCTTGAGTTGAATCAAACTAATGAATACTTAGATGGTATTTCCGATCTATCTTTGATCTAAGTATTCGGCGGATCATCACCACCCAAAAAACAACGATTACCCCAAAATCGGCGCGTGGATTCGCGTGTCCTTGTGGATTCAAGGTTCATTCGCTCTCGTGGATTCGGAGCGAGGCACGTTCGTGGATTCGAAGGGTGCTATTGGGTGAAGACCGTGGATTCGGTCGGACGTCGTGGATTCGACGTTGGACGCCGTGGATTCGGCGTTGGGCGCAGATCGTGGATTCGAGAAGCGTCTGGAGCGAGCAGAGAAGATCCTCTAGGAGCGTATGGAAAAGGTTGAGTCGTAAGTGTGTACGGTAAATCACCTTGTACGTGTTTTAATTCTAGTGGATTTCTGCCGTGTTATCGGTCCCGTGGTTTTTTACTCCGGTGATGGAGTTTTCCACGTAAAAATCTTGCGAGTTATTTTCATTTCCGCATTGGGTTTTTTATCGCAACGATTTTTGAGTGTTTATACGTTTACACCTATTCACCCCCCTCTAGGTGTTTCTTCCCCTATTTAGATCCGTATTATATACGACCCAACAGTGTGCAGCTACCACATGTATACCAAGCATGGTTGTTCAAATTTTTGATTAAGTAAAATGCGTGTTGAAATACTTGACTCCGTCAAATTTCAAGGTTGGTATAAGGTGGGTTTTTAAAGAAAGATGCTCAAAGAGCCACTCTCTTCAACAGATTGTCTAGATACATTATCTATTATATTTGGGATTTCAAACATCTATTGATCTTTGTATTTCATTTTCTTTACTGAATTGATGATTTGATAAAGGCATTACTCATAAGATCAAGTTAGATGTAATTGAAGGTGTTCAACTTTAAGGGATTTAATTCTTGTAAATTCTCGTTTCATTTTTGGATATTATTGATAGATTTGGCATAATCTAATTCTTGTGGTATGAAACGATGATTTTTGTTTAAAGTTGATACACATTTGTGCTTACAATCTTTTTCTGGTTTTTCTTGAATTTCTCTGAAATTTTCTAAAGAAAAAGTTGGGGCCGATCCGGATCGGGCTAGATGATCCGGATCCCGAACGCAGGAATTCTTCTGCGGGCTGACGATCCGGATTGTATCTGCCGATCCGGATCCCGAACGCAGTTTCTCACTGCGGGTAGCCGATCCGGATCGCAGTTATGAACTGATCCGGATCGCGGCTAGGTTTTATAAAGAACGAAAGGGGTTTTTGATTTCTTTACTCCAATCTTTTGTTCCAAAGTTTCCAGAGCCTCTCTCTCTAGATTTCATCCTTCTTGGAAGCTTTCAAACTCAAGTTCTTCAGTTCCAAGTAAGTTTTATTGATCAAAATCTCGGTTTTTCACCGTTTTTCTCTTTTTCTCCTCAAACGTGATGAATTTCTTGGATCAACTTTGTTTGTGGATGGTTTTTGATCAAATTTCTTTTGAAATAAGAACTCTGGGTAGATTAGTTTTGATTATATGCTAGGTGTTCTCCTGATTAACGGATTTTTAGGCTTCGATTTCTAAAATTTCGGTTTTAGGGCATATAATAAGGATTTTCGAAAATCATGCAATTGATCTATTTTTAAAAGTCCTTTTGCAAAACTAATTTGATTCTTAGTCTCTCTACATGATTATGATTGTTTGGGTACAATTTTTTCAATCTTTGAAAACTAAGAATTTTTGTGTTCTTGAGTTGGTTTTCACAGGACACCTTCTTAACTCAAGCACTTTGATCAATGGCACTTAATTCAATGTGTTTCTCTTGGTTAATCCTTCTCCTGGTCTCAATGGTACACACTCGCCCAACAAATAAACTGAAGAGAGCCAAGAACCTCCAACAAAAAGGTGAATTTGTCGAGGTCAGTGACACAGAGGTGGATTGTCACGAGGTAGATTGGACTGCAATGACAGATGATGATGACTCATTGCCTGAACAAAAGGCGTCCGATGCATCGAAAGGAAAAACATCCATGGACAAGGGTAAAGCACCTATGACTGCACCAACCATCTCAGTAAAAAGGAAACGACTCGCTCGACGGTTTGGACGAGCACGAGGTTTCATGGCTAACGAACCGACTATTCCGGATTCTCCACCTCGGGAGGAACAAGTATTCGTTAACACTGATCGTCTTCGAGCCTTTGCACATCGCGAATGCATTGGTGAAAGGCATGTTAACATTGAGGCTCTGCAAGGTCACTCCCCTGAGTTTGGTCTTCTGATTGAACAAGCAAACCTTATTCAAGTATGTCGTTTCCCAGAAACTCTTGGCTATTGTTTGCATCATGTGAGGACCTTCTATACTAATGCACGGCATCTTCGAGAGTTTGAGAACGGTCCTATGGAGTTCTACACGAATATCCAAGGCACAAGGTTTAAGATTACTCCACAATTGATTGGCGAGGTCTTGGGAATGGAAGCCAGCAAGAAAGGAGTTCACTACTTGAAGGGCGTAAATTTGACAAACACATTATGGCGAAAAGTTATAGAGGGAATTTGTCTCGAGGGAACACAATCAACCGAAAAATCTGTTCGATCTAAAGAACTTCGTCTTGAATATCGCTTCTTAAACTTCATCACATGTTACAATATACTTCCAAATATGCAGACAAAGGTTGTGAGATGGGACCGGTTGTTGTTTTTGTATCTCATAGGACATCCATCAGAGGCAACGGCATTGAATATCAACATTCCGTACATTATCTGGAATAGAATGGCGCGATATGTTGAGCATCCTCATCCCACTGAGAGAATTCCATTTCCCTTGATTATAATGAGGATTTTAAAGAAATTTCAGGTTGACATTACTTCAACAACTTATCATCAATGTCTGAGCATGATAGATGAGTCTACCATTGTCAAATCCCTCCATAAGTTGCCGCATGTCACTCCAGTTCCTGCATCTGGAACGAAGCACAGTACAAGCACTGCCGCATCACCATCTCGACAAGCACCCGGCACAGATGATGAAGCATCAATAACATCGATTATCAAGGAACAACAGCGACTATCTGTTAAGTAAGAACAAGTTTTGAAGGAACAACAAAGAATTACCAATGAGCTTGAGATTACCACGGCAGCTCACATTACCATAACGAAGAAGATCAATCAGCAATGAACAAGCGAATAAAGAAGATTTTCCAAATCCTCGGCTGTATCAGTTCAGACGAGTCTGAATAATCCGTATCCTTCTAATTTCTGTTTATTATGCATATGCTTAAATCCTTCTGTTGTGCAGGTTTTTAAGTTTTAATTTGAGTTTTTAGTTCTCTAACTTAAACTGTTAACCATTCTCTCCACTTCTGTAATTTTTGGCTTTATTTGTGACAAAAAGGGGGAGAGAGTTTAGAACAATGATTTGAACAATGAACAATGATTGTGAAAATCTTGATGATGAAATATCAAGGTAAGTATGATCTCAACTTCAACTTTTGGTTTTTATCTTGTGATTGTTTGCATGTCTCGACTAACTATTCGATTAACTATTTGGGCATGTAATATAACTAACAAGTTGATGTTGGACTAACATTGTGTGACATTTGGTTTTTAGTTGCATAGAAGATATGTTGGTTTTTGACTATGATTCTCTTACATATCTGAATTCTCAAATGTCATGATGATCAGATAAACTCTATCTCTGTACTAGGTTTTGTATGCTAAATATTCTTGAGGTATCTAACGATCTCTTTTTGTCAAGAATGATTTCTTTGTGCAGAAAGTACAGATGTCTAAGTCTAGAGTCTGTTTTAGGAGTTTATCTCATGTTTTTGAATTTTTTGGATCTCCATTGTAAATTTTTGTTGTATGGTGATGGCAACAAAAATATCTTTTTGAATTTTGTTTAGTGGATCTGTGTTTTGTCACGAAACCGCCAAAGGGGGAGATTGTTACGGAATTTGAGTTGGCGTAGTTTCGTGAAAGTCTCAAGTCTTGAAGATTGAAGGTGAAGAAAGTTGGATCATTTAACTCAATCTCAAGTAAGAAGAATTCAAAAGGATCAGGTATGTTTAACTAAAGATTTTGTGTGATCCGAATACTTCTTGTAGTGTAGAAACACTTGGAAGAATCTTTCATTGCATAAAAATCAAAAACTGGACTTGGGACATGTTCAGGATCCGGATCAGGTTGTTCGATCCGGATCCCGAAGGTGGTTCGTTCATACACCAGTTCAATCCGGATCGTAGCCTCTTGATCCGGATCCCGAACACTTAGTTTACCATCTTCCTTGAACGATCCAGATCAGGCTTCGCAATCCGGATCCCGAACGTTGATGTTTGGTGAACTGTATGAACGATCCGGATCATGCACTTCGATCCGGATCCCGAACCTTCGTTTTTCTGGAACTGGCTGACTCGTTACGACGATCCGGATCACAGCTAGTCCGATCCGGATCGCCGTCCATAAAATTTCCAGAAATGTTAGGTTTTTGATTCTTATCTCCTTCCTAGGGTTTCTAACCTATAAATACACCCTATGATTCTTTTTCTAGGGTGAATCCACTGTGAATCGAAATAGCCGTCATTTTCATATATCATCTTTTACGGCTCTAGATCCACATATAGAGAAGAAAGGAAATCATTAGAGAATACTCTATGTTTCTTCATCTATATTGATTAGTTTGATTCTAGGTTTTCATACTCACATCTTGAGTTGGATCAAACTAATGAATACTTAGATGGTATTTCCGATCTATCTTTGATCTAAGTATTCGGCGGATCATCACCACCCGAAACAACGATTTACCCCAAAAATCGGCGCGTGGATTCGCGTGTCCTTGTGGATTCAAGGTTCAACCGCTCTCGTGGATTCGGAGCGAGGCACGTTCGTGGATTCGAAGGGAGCTATTGGGTGAAGACCGTGGATTCGGTCGGACATCGTGGATTCGACGTTGGACGCCGTGGATTCGGCGTTGGGCGCAGATCGTGGATTCGAGAAGCGTCGCGGAGCGAGCGGAGAAGATCCTCTAGGAGCGTATGGAAAAGGTTGAGTCGTAAGTGTGTACGGTAAATCACCTTGTACGTGTTTTAATTCTAGTGGATTTCTGCCGTGTTATCGGTCCCGTGGTTTTTTACTCCGGTGATGGAGTTTTCCACGTAAAAATCTTGCGTATTATTTTTATTTCCGCATTGGGTTTTTATCGCAACGATTTTTTGAGTGTTTATGCGTTTACACCTATTCACCCCCCTCTAGGTGTTTTTTCCCCTATTTAGATCCGTATTACATATAACCCAACATCCTATTCTTTGTTGATCACCTCTGGATCCTTATTCTAGCTCGGCGGCTCGATTTGGCACTTATGGGCTTGCTCTTGGTTGCTCAAAATCAAGCCTCGAGACCGCCAATTTGGTCAGTTTGGGCACGGCAACAAACCCGCCAATCGGACATGACCTCCCCTATATCTGAAAGGAACGGAACAACTCAAATTACAAAAAATACGATGTGATAATATGTATCAGAATACGAAATACTAAAACTTTCAACTTTAAACATAAAACACACAGACTAAAACTGGAAGCAATATACTAGAACGAACATTAATTATATATTTGATTACAATTTTCTTTTCTTTTTTCTCACCAAAATATAATGTTCACTCTGTATACAAAAGGTAAACAAAAATTAGACCCTCTAGGTCCACTACGTTGTCGGGCCCTTGCCCCTGTCGAATGCCTCACTGGCTGTATCTGGATCTACAAAAAAAAAAAAATTACGGGGTGTGAGAACTATGAATAGTTCTCAGTGGGTTCATCCATCGAGAAACATACTCTACACCTCTTGGTCTAATGGAAGCATTAGTAGTAAGATATATATATATATATATATATATATATATATATATATATATATATATATATATATATATATATATATATATGTATGTATGTATGTATGTACATATATATATATGTATGTACATATATATATATGTATGTACATATATATATATATGTATGTACATATATATATATATGTATGTACATATATATATATGTATGTACATATATATATGTATGTACATATATATATGTATGTACATATATATATGTATGTACATATATATATGTATGTACATATATATATGTATGTACATATATATATGTATGTACATATATATATACATATACATATATATATATATATATATATATATATATATATATATATATATATATATATATATATATATATATATATATATATATATATATATATATATATATATATGTATATATGTATATATATATATATATATATATATATATATATATATATATATATATGTATATATACATATATATATATATATATATATATATGTGTGTGTGTGTGTGTGTGTGTGTGTGTGTATGTGTGTGTGTGTGTGTGTGTGTGTGTGTGTGTGTGTGTGTGTGTGTGTGTGTGTGTGTGTGTTTGGGGGCCGAAATGTCGTACTGGCCATTGACCGGGTTCGGTCCGCAATCAGCCCTCGGGTTGACCCTCGAAGTGTGATGTGCCGCGTGCCAAAGGGATAAAGTGATCGGACCGAGGAGGGATCTGCTCGGCAGGGTTCTTCTCAATCAAACACACGAGAAGGTTCTGCCTATATCAGCCGAATTGAGGTTTGGAGACAGACAGAGTTCAGCCTAGAGGAGCCGAACTGAGATTCAGAGACAAGGGATTTGACACGGCTAAGGAGCTGATTAAGAATTTGTATTGCTTTGGCGGTGTCATGCCCCGGGGTCGAAACTGCGACCCGGGCTTGCCAACAGATCCGCCACCCATACGGGAAACCCCGCATAGGCGACGTCTAACCTGCAAGAGATAAAAACTAACAATTATACATATATCAGAGCTGAAAATAAAAGCTGCTAAATGAAATCTCCAATCCACTGTACAACAGAAATAAGGTACATAATCTATCTCCCAAAAAGTATAATACATAATCCGATCCACTATATCACTGTACAATCCAAATGCCTCAGATACAACATCTATGAACCCAAAAAAAGAGGTAAACTAAAACAATAATGAATAATACAACAGTGTACAGTATAAACCCACAATCTGGGTTGGTACATCTATCTCACGACAATACAACACAGGTAGGGATTTATCTCGCGACTCCCTCACCTCGATCCGTCAGGCTAGCTGGAGCAGGAACGGAAGGAAAACCTCTATAAAAACTGTCACCAACAGAGGGTGTGAGAACTACGTCAATCAGTAGTTCTCAGTGGGTACCGTCTCCAAGCCCAACGGTCTGCCCACTAAGTCTGCTAGAGGCATAAGATAGCAGAACTACTGTAATAAAGAAAGGATCAGCTGGAAAGAAATCTACAGCTATCATGCCTCTATCTACGATGCTCAATGGGTGAAACAGATGATAATATGCAACCACTCAAACTCGAGGTGCCCAATCGACGCAATCATAATGACTGCCACAAAGGGTCCAGTCAAGCCTGCGCTCCCCTACCACCACCTCCACTCTCTGGGCAGGATTTACGTAGGGCGTCCCAATGGACTAACATGCGCTCACCTACAACCACCTCCATTCTCTGGGCAGGAATTACTGTAGGGCGTCCCAACGGACTAAAATAACCATCGTATCCGGAGCGGCAACTCAAAGGGAGTGACCCCACTGAGGAAAATAGCGCGGAATCAAGTATCACAACTGTAGCACATGCAAGCTATAATCCAAATCCACGATCAACTAGATCAGAAGACTCACAAACCCAAACAACTAACAACACCGGCCGGAAAACACTCAACGGCCGAGAATCACTCACCAACTCGACAACTAGCAACAACGAAGAGTCCGAAAATTCAGGGAGACTGGCGCCTATAACCCCAATCAAACAAGAACAGGTTCCATGCACAACCTCTCCTAGCTCTCGACCAAAATATGGAAACAACTCTTGGAACCCAGATCACTCGAACCCTCTTCGGGTGAGGAGGTTGATATGAAAAGATGATATTTATTTCTTAAAACCATTTTCATTCGAACCCTCTCAGGGTGAGGACAAAAAGTAGTTCCTTTTTAGAAAACTATCTTGATTTGAGGAAATCCATTTTAATAAATTTTAGTTCTTAAGAAAATCAGTGAAAAATAAATTTTATTTTCCAAACCCCGAAGGGCTAGTGCCTTCACCTTAATCAAACAAGAACAGGTTCCGGCAACCCATTTGAAATTCGAAAGAAAAATATTGGTTTACTGAAATCATGTGTGTCCAAAAATATTCTGGGTTCAAGGTCCTGCTATCACAAGCTCAACACCGCCACGAACTCAGTGGCAACAAAACCAGTCGGAGAATACTCGACGACTTCGGACCACCGTCTACCCAAACGGCTCCCGACACTAGCACAGAACGAGCCTCATCTACCGGACTCTACTCGGTCCCCAGCCACGAGCGTAATATGCGTCCTACACTACCCCGACCGCTCGGCCCAATACCTGGGTGAGGATAGACACTAAGTCAAGAGAATAATGCCAGTGTAGGAAGTCTACCAACAACTATGATAAGCCCAAGTTGAGAGTTTTCTAAAGTTTGATCAGAGATCATGCATCATATGACAGGGTGCTAGTCAAGGTTCCACAATTTTACATTTATCATAACCAACAAGGCACTAACTCTATCATGTATGTCAACTACAAAGATAGAATTAATAAGCAGTCTGCCGATTTTGGAGGAAATCCAACCCACCTGAAACTCAACGATCGGGGGTCCGATCTGGCTAAAATTTGTTGTGCGCGTTCCTCAGCCTCTTAAGATTCCAATGCAATGAAAATCACCCAAAATCTCCTACCGGATTGGGCACAATCGTAAAATCAATCACCATTGCGCAGCAAATTCCTGGAATTCTAGCCAATAATAAGTAGAAAGAAAGAATGCAAAATCTGCATTAAATACCTCAAAATGAAGCTTCAAACTGAGATTCTAAGTTCTCCTCTGTCCAATGAACATTCCCAATTCACAAACTTAGCTTCAAATCTCAAATGACATCAAAATAAACAAAGGGGGAAGGTGTGCTGTCCAAACCAACATCAAAATTCAGCAAGTAATCCAATGAGATGTAGGGGCTAATCCAAAGATAATCTCCAGCTAAAACCAACAGAGAAACCACTCATCTTGAACTCAAAAACATGCCCAAACTCTAAAATCCACACAAAAACCAATATTCACCACGAAATCTACATCCCAAAGGTTCATTCATCAAAACAATGTCCAATACAAAACTCTGTAGTAATCTCTGTCACAGGGTCAAGAAGAACGATAAAGTTACCTGGGCAAATGACCTCCAAATTCAGCAAGAAGGGTACCAATGCATTCCTCTGTGAGTGTAGATGAAGATCAAGACTTTACACTCCAAAATTCATGCACAAATCACTAAGAAAAATCATAAATACTAAACACTGTCCAAAACTCCGCCCTATGCACGAGGGCTCCAGAGATGAAGTAAAACCCCAAGAAAACTCAAGAATGGAGGGAAGTGATTAATAGCAAAGTTGTAGGCCTACCTCTCGTGATGATCCTTTCCAAATTACAGCCACAGATTCTAAGTGGTTAGCTCGGGGGAGGCCACGCACTGAACGTCGATGGAGTTGGCTGAAATTTGCAACAATGGTGGAGCTCTCCAATGGTGGGGTAGAAGATGAAGATGGAGCCTCTTAGATCCTCCAAATGTACTCCAGGAATGGTGGGGGAAGAAGGTATTCTCCTTTGTAGAATCTCACCAAAAAACAGATCTCCAAAACCTCAAAAATGGTGGAGAAGAGCCCCTTTTAAAGCCCACAACAATTTTCCAAATTTCGGATTCAGGGGCTAAATCCGGGTGCCCGAATCCTCTCACGAACGCCTCCTCAAGAGCGCCCGAACACGTGTCATCCATCCAAAGTGCGCCCAGAACCACGGTCGTCGTCCATCGCGCCACGTGTCAGCCGCTAAGCGCCCACCAAAAGTCCACGGCCTAGCCAATTACCAGCCGCCGGGCGTCTCGCTCCCCGACAAAGTAATTCGCGCCAACCAATCCCCATGCGACACGTGGCCTGCCTTATCCACTCCGCGCCCGAGGCCGCAGCGCATCCAATCGTGAGCCGACGCGTGTCCCACCCTCGATCGCCGTGCCGCGCTGACCCGTGCCTGCCCGCGCTACAGTGCCAAGAGAACCGGGCGCCCAGATCCTGTTTTAGGGCGCCCGAATCTACTCCAAAAACTTGAAAATTGGTGATTTGATCCGATTTTTCACGCTGAATCCATTTCTCGTGTCCGTTTTGCGCACCAACACCTCTAACACACAAAGATGGTGCCTTCGTGCCGCTAACCACGCTGCTAACATCCACGGAGATTCGGGTCATCACAGAAGGGGGGTAACAGGAACTGATTACAAGTTAAGACTATTCCTAGAAAGTGTGGTAAATGCTAGTATGAAACTTATTTAGGAAAGTAGTAAATGCAGGTATGAAAGGTATGAAAAAGCAGGGGCGGTCACTGGCTTATGAGGTTGCAGGACCCTTTTTTCTTCGATGGTTCAGTTATTTATACACTTATGAACCATGTGTATAACCGCCGATTTTAGTAATTGGCGTGATTTAAGGGGAATCATCATGATTTCCTTAACTACTTCCTTTTGATTCAATTCTCCTCTATCAGATAGTAGCCATTTTTCGTCCAGATTCGTCCCCTGATCGACGCGCCGAGGCATGATCTTCGGCACTTTCCAATGCTGGACGCTGCTTGCCTTTCCGGAGTCAGTTACGAGATTGGCAATCTCGTACCCTTTCCTGACAAGGTCTTTCCTTTTGCGGCTCGAGCAGCCGAGAGTTGACCCTAACATTGCCTCTTTCGTCATTCGACTGAGGTGGCCCCTATGCCTTCGGCTGAAATTGGTCTTGGTCAAGGCTCGGGTCTTCCTTTGTCGACTCAAACCCCTATCGGCTGATATTCTTCAGCCGATGGTACACGCCACGTGCCCCTTCCTTAAGTGGCAGAAATTTTGACCTCAATAATGCTCCCCGACAATCGCCTGATGTGCCATTCGGGTGATTGTCGAATTTCAACAAATGACCGATGCGAGCTGCGGGATCTTTGATCATTCCTGTCATGTTTTGTCATAATGTGATCCTTCCATTCTCCCGACTCTACAATAGAGAGATTTGTCCTCCATGGCGAATCCTCCTTCCACACCTTTTGATCAAATCTTTACCAATTGTGCTTTGGTCGCTTCCTCATTAAGGTTTCGCTCCTTGATTTTCGCAATTGCCCATTGCTTGAGCTGATCTGATGTCACCAACCTATCCAACGGTTCACGCCCGTTTGTAGATCGCTTCGCCATAAATGTTGCTGATTTTCGAGGGACGGCGGTTCCTCTTTCATCGGTTCAAAACCCTTCTTTCCTTTTTGCTAATCTTGGGGCGCACGCCATTATTCGTAGTTTAAATATCCCTTACTCTAGTGCTTCTTTACTACATCTTTCTTCCTCCTTGCATTATCTCCTTTGCCACTTGTTCGACTCTTTCATTTTCCATGGCTTCTCGTGCTACTCTATTGTCGTCTGACCCAGCCATTGATTTTTAGCTCCTTCGTCCGACGGTGGAGAATCACTTATGCTTTCTCCATAGGCCCTCCTTCGTGGCGAGCCCCTCCGAGGAAACCTTTTCGTTTACAACTGCCGGCATCCCGCTGCTAGCAGACAAGATTTACCTTGGCACCTGGGCCTCCGACAAGGCCTTTGGGAGGAGTCTTCGTACTTGGCCCGCCGCCTCTGACTCTTACGTGCGGTGGCTTGATCGGGTCCAGGCCACTTATGGGACCTGTGGAAGGAAGTTGATGTCTTCGAAGCCATCCAACTTTCTCGACACAGTTACCGGGCCGATCACCTGCTTCTGGCGTGTAATAACATCAACTTTGAATTTTGAAATTTGCATTGAATTTCGGTTTTGGAATGAAATTAATCTTTTTCGAAATTTAAAGAGGATACTATTGTTAGCTTTTGAGAATTTATTTCCTCGGAGTGGCTTTCACCGGGTTATTAGTGAAAGGTGGCTTAAGGGAATGGTCAAACCCGTTCTAAAATTCGGGGTGCGGGTTGCACCGGAATCGAGGAAAAACGGGATTTGACGGGTATGCGGGTTTTCTCCGTAATTGTTCGGGCTGGTTTTTGGGTGAGATCTTCAGAAGGGAAGATCGTCACGTTCTTGGGCTCGTTAAACGGGGAACGGCTGTCACGCCCTGGGAGAGGTTTAACAGCTGAAAATGACCCTATTTTTTTTCAAAGTCTTTCCTCCCGGTACGTGCCCAGACCCGCCACATATACAAGATCTCTCTACACAAACGGATAGAGTCTCCCCTGTATATGCACGGCGTCGCACACAATACATACATCAACCACAACCAGTTTTACATACACAAAGTGCTAATTAAAGAGATAAGCTAGCTAGTCTTTGGATTCACATAAGAAAACATTGCCCACACGACATACTCCAAATTGAAAGGAAAAAACCGCAATGTTTAAAACAGTGCCTACCTGACACTCAGTTTTGAAAACAGATTTCACAAACACTTTATCCTTTTGAAAAGCTCCACATTCCACATGCAATCACACAATAATAAAACCAAATCCAAAAGACTCCTAGCCATCCACATAGTCCCCACATGTCCCACATCCACATCACAAGGTGTTCACATCACACAATATCCACATCTCATGCAAAATAGTATCAACCAAATGTAAAGGCCAAAAGGGAGGAGTGAAAATGTAACCGGGATGATGAAAAACCCAATCACTCCCAAGCCGTAGCCTCTCCCCCGTCCCCGCCCAACCTATCACATGGTGGGAGTCAGTGACAAAAACATAGGAAGGAAAACGAATAAAACGATGCTCAAGTGCAAAAAATCGGTACAATAAAGTAAACAGGACATCAAACCGAAAACTGAACTCCCAAGTCATCCACATTGCTTTTTCCGGTTCCCATTTCGAAAACTCGAGAAACAACAAACATACTCAACTCTCTGGTCCCTCACGCCCTGACTGCGTAGGGATCACGGGTCCTACAGACCACTTCTTCGGAAAAGAATACCCTTGCAGTGGCCAAACTGCTGGTGTACGTGACAACGCCATGAGCCTCACGATCCCATACTCGTGGAAATAGTCGCGGAATGCCTCACGATCCCATACTTGTGGAATAAGTCATGGTTCACCTCACGATCCCATACTCGCGAAATAAAGCGATAAGTCAAAGAATCCGTCCATGTCCTTTATGTATGTACCATTTCGTCACACTAGCCGTGACCTTGTCCTTCCTATCATTTTAAAATAACAATACTGAAAACAAAATCAAGAGGAAGAGGAGGGTTGAACACCACCGTTCAACAACGTCCCCAACATCAGTTTTGGTTACCCACCTCAACCGGTGATGAAATCGAAACTCAATGTCACGCCCCGGGGTCGAAACTGCAACCCGGGCTCGCCAACAGATCCGCCACCTATACGAAAACCACGCATAGGCAAAGCGTCCAACCTGCAAGAAAAGGTACTACAGCTAAACAGATATCAGAGCAATAAAGAAAACTGCTGTAAAACTAAAATCCAACCACTGTAAAACTGGAAATAAAGGTACAATATCCATCTCCCAAGAATGAAACATACAATATCCTCTGATACAAAAATCCAAGAACTCAACAGGGAGGAAAACTGAAATACAATACACTAGTGTACAGGCTCTCAGTACAAGTCATATCCTCACTACAATAATCTCTCAAAAGCAGAAATAAAACTAATCTACTGACTGTACTACAAATCTCCGAGGTGGGGGTACAGCCACTCTCCAAAGACAGGTAGGGATCTAGCTCGCGACTCCCTCGCATCGAACAGCAACAGCAGAATCAGCATCTCCCAAAGATGACTCTGCAAAACAAAGGAGAGGAAAGAAAAATGAGGGGGAGAACCCCCAACGGGTGTGAGAACTACATCAACACGTAGTTCTCAGTGGGTACCGCCACCAAGCCCGACGGTCTGCCCACTAAGTCTTCTAGAGGCATAAGATAACAATGCAGTAAAAATTGAACAAGAAAAGCTGGAGATACTCTACAGCTATCATGCCTCTATCTAAATGCTCAATGGGTGATACAGATGAAAAGATATGCAACTACTCGCACCCAAGGTGCTCAATCGACCCAATCGAACTGACTGCCTCATAGGGTCCAGTCAAGCCTGCGCCTACCTACTGCCACACATCCACAAGAGGACGGGACCTACGTAGGGCGTCCGTGACTGCCAAAACTGGCCCAGCCAGAGGGACTGCGTCGACAAGTCGCGATACGAAAGTAACAGGCCCACTCCGGACGGGGCACTCGAGGGGCGCGACCCCACCGAGGAAAAAGGTATCCGCGCATCTCTGCCGAGCTCAAAGTGGCTCATGAAGGCTATAGTCAAAATCCACGCTCACTCTCAGAACGGAAGGACTCAAGATCCTCAAATACCTCGCACAACGGTCGGAACACTCTCAACGACCCAGCTAACTAGCTCTCACGAATCTCGAGGCACTAACGAACTCAACCAACTCGTGGCACTAAACCCACTGGCTGGAGATACTCCACAGCCGGGACCACCGTCGACTCAAACGGCTCCCAAAACGAAACACCCAACTCGCCACGCTAAACACACAGGCTGGAGATACTCCACAACCGGGATCGACCCACAACTCAGGGCTAACAAAATTGGTCGGACGACACTCAACGACCCGGGACCACCGTCAACCCCAACGGTTCCCAACAACACTGACCGGAAGATACTCGACGGCCCGGGACCACCGTCTACCCAAACGGCTCCCAACAACACTAGCACAGGTCTAAACTCAACTACCAGACTCCACTCAGCCCCCAGGCACGAGTGTAACAATGTCCCACAGTAACTTGACCACTCGGCCCACTACCCAGGCGAGGAAAATCTATGTCCAGGAAAAGATGCAAAGTGTGGGATGTCTAAAGCATAAAAGAACCTAGCCCAAGTGAAGGTTCTCTACTAGTCTGGTTAAACATGCATCATATGACGGGGTGTTAGGTCAAGTTCCAATAATCAATATATAATCCTCTAACCATGTTAAGCATAAAACTGAACCAACAACATGGACAATTCATAACATTCTTGCTTCCAATCAAAAGTAGTATACTCTAGTCATACATGCTCACAAGCTTAAACAATATAGAGAAGACATGTATCAATCATATTTTCCAACAAGTAAGTGAACATCATCATCTAGCATGCTTTTCCACTAGTATAGGATAACCATCTTTATCCTGTAACTCTCCCTCATGTATAAGGGTAAATAAATCATGCAACGCTCAAATCCACATATCATGTACAATTTATCAATTAAGCCTCAATCCCATCATTCAAACTATTTCTCATGCTTAGATCACAATCATTAAAATTGTACCTTAAACCATGCATGCATACTAACAAATAGAGTTAGAGAACCATCCACCGGTTCTGGAGACGAAGTAACCCACTTGAATCGCTTTCCGCAGGCAAAGCCGAAGTCGGTGAAGTGCGTAGCCACACGCCAACAAAATCCGCCGAAACCGCACCCTCGGTACTCGGTCGCACAAGCCTCTACTCAAACAACATCGCAGCCAACAATCAATCAACACCACAAACACACCCCAAACAGCATTTGCTGTTTTGCCAAAACAGCACAGAGAAGGGGATCTTTCACCTGCGTACAGTCCTCAGAAAAATTCAAAAAAGTCACGGCTGCGATCCTCGCGATGAGTAGATGCAAATCGAGTATTTATACTCCTCGTTCCGACACCTGTAGGCCAAGATATAAATAGAACACCGCAGAAAGTCAATCAATCCACAACTCGCAAATCTGCCGAAATCAGTCACGAAGAAGCTAAAATATCACCTTTGAAATGACCTCAGAAAAATCCGATAAAAATATGGCCGCGTTCCTCTCGAAGCGTAGATGCCGATCGAGTCCTCATACGCCCCGATCCGATGCCCGTAGGTCTAGAAATCCCAACAATACTCCACCATTGTCCCAAACATCGCAGCAGTTCAAGGGGTCAAAAGGTACCTCGGGAACACCACCAAAAACTCGAAACGGAGCAAAGTGATCAACACGGAAATCGAAGGCGTACCTCTCATGAACGCGCTGCCACAAAAATCGGCTCAAAACTTCATCGGGGTGATCCAGGGAGCCTCGCGCACTGAAATGCGATGGTAGAAGCCACAAACGAAGGAGCGTCGAAGTGCGCCGCGTCGCAGAAAACGCCGATGCTGCGGCCTCCAAAAATTCTGGGAATCCATCAAGAAGTAGAGGACAAGGTGAGGAACAACATTGCTTAAGGCCTCAACCCAAGAGGATGTCACGCCCCGGAGGTTCTAAATGAGCGGAAAAGCGTATACATTTTTCTTTTCCGAAAACTTCATCCTCCGGTACGCGCCAGACCCGCCACATATACAAATTCACCCCGCGAACGGACGGAGTCTCCTTTGTATATGCACGGCGTCACAATCACGATACATACTTTAACCATGCAGTCACGATGAGAGCCAAAGAGGGGAATTACAATTTATCACAACTACTAACATTAACACAAGTTTGCCAAATCAGTGTCAACACGACACTAGGTTTTTAAAACGTTTTCACAATTTCTTTTTCGGCGGCAACATAACTTTGAAAGGATAAATCCACGGATTTGTAAAGCAGTGCCCACACGACACTCAGTTTTGAAAACATTTTCGCAATCATTTTCCCACTTGAAAACATGCCGCATGCAAGACTAATAGAAATATATTAAAGATGGTCCAACACTAAGTCAAGAGCTCAATCCAACATCCACATAGTTCCACAATAAAGGCAATCACAAAACTCACTAACCAAATAACCAAGATAATCAAAAATAAGAAAAGGAAATGTCACTAGCCCCAAACGAGCTAAAATCCTCTAGTCGCAGCCTCACCATCGTCCCGGGTCCTATCCCCGACCAAACCTGTCACAGTGTGGGAAGTCAGTGACAAGAAGAGTAGATGTAAACAAGTACAATGCGGTAAATACTAAAATAAAAGCAAATCGATAAACCCGAGCATCCAAACTCTCCCTCATGAATCCACTGCACCCCCTGTACATCGAAACAAAGCACCTGCCAAAAGGTCTAAAGACCTCGGGTAAAAGTGAACACCTTGCTCCCACCTTTGTGCTTTAACCCCTCCACAGTACTTGTGCAGCACCGTAAGTAACCGCGAGGCGTCCCCACCACGACACTTTCACCTTTGTGGGGTACACGGGTCATCGGACCACTTCTCCGGAAAAGTACACCCATGCGGTGGCCAAACCGCCTGTCTACGTGTAAGCAATCTCGAGCAGAATGACCGCAGTCAATGTGTAACGTAGAGCACCGCGACATTCAGTCGCAACAGATAGTAATAAGGAGGGATACTCATGCGAAAAGGGGTTAGACAATAACAATTAGCACCTCTACTCTACTCTTACATATTACGAGATGAAACCATACTTCAAAACACCACAAAGGTACCCACCTGAAACGAAGATAAACGACCGCGCCCGTGACCCTCCTAAGCAATCAGAACTTTATGCGGCCTAATAAAATAACCAAAAATACAATTTAACACTTTACCCTAAACAGGCAAAATCAGTGGTCCCGACCACTGTAACATGAATCCCTTCTATCCCAAAACAATAAACCGACGAAAAACTAAAATCACTGTGCCAAGCGGACCGCGTCGTCAATCAAAAACCGTCGAGTCAAAACTGTCAAGCAAAACCGTAAAACTCGGATCAAACCGGATCTCCGACGGTAAAACCGATGGTTAACAACAACCGGACCGCGACTATATCATCGCGAACCCCATCGGAACCCAAATCCGCTAACGGAAATCCAACAAAACCCAATTTCTCATCTGGTAGCGAACTCGGGACGTCAACGGTCAAGCCGAGGAAACTCGACGGCGAAAACGATGAGAAAAAGGCCCGACGGCGCGACCCCGACGATTTTGTCAAGGCGCGGAGCGATGACGACGTGCGAAACTAGCACATGACATGGCGAAACGGTGGCCTAAATGACCCCGGGTGGCCAAGCTAATAAAAACGGCGGAAACGGTGATCCAAGCGGTGAAAACGGCGCTCAAAACGGTGAAAAGCGGGCCAACAACGGGCCAAACGGAGTTACCGTGCTTCCGGGCTGGGGGCTGGTGCACGAAGCCAGGCGTGGACCTGGTGTACGGCCAAGAGTGGCGACGGCGCAGACTGGGAGCACACTCTGGTGGACTGCTGGAGCTTGGGCCGGGCCGCGCATGGGCACAGGCGCGCACCAGGTTCACCCCCGCGGCCTGCGGCGGCGCGCACCGGGTGCACACCCAACGCGTGCACCGCGCACGCTGGGCCGGGCTGGTGCAGGCGTTGCGGGCCAGCCGGTGCAGCGCGGTTCACCAGAGGGAGTGCCGAACCCTACGCCGGGTCCACGCCTGGAGAGTGGACTGCGCTGCTGCGGGCTGGGCTTCCGTGAACAGTAAACCCGTTTTGCTTTAATTTTTTGATTTCGTCGTCTTTTCCGGCTCCGGTTGCGACCACGCGACCACGGCGGCTGCGGCGACGACCTCGTGAACAAGATAACGGCAGCGGTGGCCTCCCGTTTAACAACGGCGGCGGCGGCTTCCCGTTATACTGACAGCGGCGGCGACCTCCAGGCAAATCCGACGGCGACGGCGGCTTCCCGTTAACTCCCCCATGCTCCGACGGAACACCCAATTAACCCAAACAAATCCACGGGCAACTCCAACGATAAAACCATCGATCGAAAACCAAACGAAACACCGATCGGAAACCCGATCAAACCTCCGATCAAGACCGATTAAAACCATCGATCAAAACCGGTCAAAAACACGAACAAATCACCGATCAAAACCAATCGCAAAAGAGCACGAAAAACCCGCGATTAAACCGACGAAAGAGAATTAACGATCGCTAACCTTGCTCCGATGGAGGAGGCAACACGATCCCGATCTCCGTTCTTTGCGGTGGTGAGAATCCGGATCCGCCCTCGGATGACGGTGACGTCTCGTTCCCGGCTTCCAGCACGTTGATCGAAGGAGGTGGAAGATCCGCTCTCTTTTTTCTCTCTTTTCTATCTCCGAACTAGGGTTTTGTTTTGGTCTTCGGCACGCACAAGAGGGAAGGGTTTGAGGAGGCGATCTTTTAAAACGAGGGTTTTCCTTTTGGTAAACGAGGTATAATTATCTTTTATTATTAATTTATTTTTTTTATTTTTCCTTTTCATATGTACGTATAAAGGAAAAATCCCCATATCCGGTATTGTAAGGATATTTTTAATTTTAGTTACAAGGGATAAAATCACCACCTCCTCGAAAAGCGTGCCAACTCTTAGCACGGATTCCGGTGCACACTATGGATACAGCGACCTTCAAAACCCTATTCCGGGAAATCCGTAAGTTGGATTTCAGATCCGATCACACTGCCGTTCACCGTTTTTCAGGCTCTATCATAGAAAAATACCCGCATACGCCAACGCTCTACCCAATAAAACTCGATAAGATAAGCCCCTAACAACCAATTTATCCCGAAAAGGATTAAAGAAATGCAGGTTAGGTCGTGACATTACAGAGGAGCTCGGGAAAAGGCCCAAAGAACAACAAAAAGGGGCTATTTATAGCCCAAAGTCCACACACAAGAGGATTCGGATTCGGGCGCAGGATTCGGGTGCCCGAATCCGGCCCGGCCCAACATTGTGCACGCTCGAATCTCCCTCAGCACGCCACGTCACCCGCTCCGCGCCCCGCGCGCCCGGTGCACGCGCGCCCGCCAATCGCGGCGCGCCGCGTGGCGACGCGGTCCACGGCGGGGTGCACGCGCCGCGGTCCGCGCCGGGCCACCCGGGTCGCTGCGCCCGCCAATGGGCGAGCGACACGTGGCCTGGCGGGTCCACCGTGCGCCGCGCCCGGCGCGCTGTCCCACGTGCGTTGACCAACCAATCAACGCTCGCCACATGTCCCGCCGAACGCCCGCTGGTCCCGGTGCACGCCAGGTCCCGTGGACCGGCCGCCCGCGCTGCTGCCCGTGCCTGCGCCGCCGTGCTCCGCCGCTGCCCGTCGCCGCCGGCCCTGCCCGGCTGCCGGAACAGTAACACTTGCCTCGAAATCCATGTTTTGGCATCCGGTCTCCGAAAAATACAAGTAAATAGTCCATTTCCATCGTTTTCCGCGCGCTGAATCCAAATCCGATGTTTGTTTTGCCAAATTCCGCTTCTAAATTTATCGAAGGCATCCGAAAAGGATTCTTAATCCAAATTTCGCACTGGGTCCAATCCTGATGTCCGATTTGCACACAAGCACCTCCATCACACCGAATAAGCCTCCAGAAGTCGCTGATCACCCAGCAAAAGCTTTGCGGAGATCCGAGTCATCACACTCAAAACCCTTCAAAAGCCTCCGTAACCTTGTCCGAACGAAAACGGCGGACCCCTCGGTGGCAAAAGAAGAGTCCAGGCCCCTACCACTGTCTCGGTAGATCCCGCCAACAAAAAATGAGTAAAAACACCTCCTGACAGTAAAACACCCAAAAAAACGACATCAAAAACACAACCGGAAGGCAAATCCGAAATTTGTTGGTCAACCCGGATTCTGACGGCGAAAACGACGATAAAATCGCTCGACGGAGCGACCTTGGCGGCGACGCGGAGCGACGGCGGTAAAGCCAAGTGGCGGCGACACAAAAACTGTTGGGTTATGATAATATGGATCTAAATAGGAAAAAAAATACCTAGAGGGGGGTGAATAGGTGTAAACAATAAACACTCAAAAATCTTTGCGTAATAAAACCCAATGCGGAAAAGTAAATAACACGCAGAGATTTTACGTGGAAAACTCCAAAACCAGGAGTAAAAAACCACGGGACCGATCACACGACGAAATCAACTAAGATTAAACACGTACAAAGGTGATATACCGTACTCACACACGACTCAACCTTTTTCCATACGCTCCGAGTTGATCTTCTCCGCTCGCTCCGCAACGCACCTCGAATCCACGATTTGCGTCCAACGCCGAATCCACGGCGTCCAATGTCGAATCCACGACGTCTGACCGAATCCACGGTCTCTACCAAGTAGTACGTCTTGAATCCACGAACGTACCTCACTCCGAATCCACGAGAGCGGTAACACCTTGAATCCACAAGGCCACGCGAATCCACGCGCCGATTCTGGGGAAAATCGTTGTTTTGTTTGGTGGTGACAATCCGCCGAATACTTAGATCAAAGATAGATTGGAATACCATCTAAGTATTCATTAATTTGATTCTACTCAAAATCTGAGTATGAAAACCTAGAATCAAATTAATTAATATAGATGAAAAAGTATAGAATTAAATCTAGTTATTTCCTTTCTTCTCTATATGTGGATTTGTCTAAGTTTACTCCGTTAATATTTCTCTGTCATTTCCCGGAGTACAAACTTATTTTTGGATTACCCTAAAAGATAGAATTAGGGTTTACTTATAGGTTAGAAACCATTGGAAGAGGATAAGAATCAAAAACTGTCTGTAACAGATTTTTACCCGCACGACGGTCCGGACTGGATTAGGCTCGATCCGGACTGTCGTTGTTTTTCAGAGAATTCCTGAAAAAACAAGGTTCGGGGTCTGGAACGAAATACCTACGGTCCGGACTGTTCATGCGATTTCAATAAAATCCACGTTCGGGGGCCGGACTGAAACAGAGGTGTTTCATACTAGATTTGCGCATGAACCAACCTACGTTCGGGGTCCGGACTGTAGTACCCTGATCCGATCCTGAACATATAACAGTCCAGTTTCTTGATTTTTATGCGATTAAAAATCCATCCAAGTGTCTCTACATTATAAGAAGTATTCGGATCACCAAGATTATTTAGTTAACGTACCTGACCCTTTTGAATTCTTCTTTCTTGAGATTGAGGTATATGATCCAAACATCTTCATCTTCAATCTTCAAGACTTAAACACTTTCACGAAATACGCCAAAACAAAATCCTTAACCAAAAACAAGCAGCGGCGCCCAAAGGTTTGGCCAAGCGGCAGCGGCGCGCATGCAAGGATGTGGGGCGACGGCTGCTTGCGGGTGCGGGCGCGCGGCTGGCAGAAGATGTAGCATAGGTGGGGCTGCGGGACTGCGGGCGCGCAGCGGCGAGGTGCTGCGCGCGGCGGTATGCAAGCGGTAGTGCGGCGGGCGCGTGCAAAGTAGTGGACGCGGCAAGCAGCAAGGCAGCGCGCATGCAGCAAAGGCCAGCGGTGCGCGGTGCTGGTAGGCCTGGCGCTGCGACGCTAGGCATGCAGTGCCTTGCGGAGCAGAGGGCTGCGGGTGCGGACCAGCAGCCCTGGCGGTCGGCGCTGCAGAGCGGCTGGCGGCACTGCAGGGCTGCACGGCGCGGGACTGGCGTGCGGCGCTGGCGGCTGTACCCTTGCAGTGCGTGGCGCTACGGCTAGCTGCGCGCTAGGTTGCAAGATGGCGGCGCGGTGCCCTTTTGCGAACAGCGGCGATGCGCGGCGCGGCTTGCATGCGGAGCGGCGGCGCGACTCAGCAAATCGAGCGGCGGCGGCACGTCGCAGCCCCCCACCCCCCACGTCAAGACAAAAATAGGCCCGGCACGACAGCGACTGCCTAGCGACTTCGTTAATGGTGGTGGCGGCCTCCCGTCAAATCCGACGGCGGCAGTGGCCTCCCGTTTCATCCGACGGTGGCGGCGACGTCCCGTCTCAACCAACGACGGCGGCGGCCTCCCGTCTTATCCGATGGCGACGGCGGCCTCCCGTCTAAGCCAACGGTGACGGCGGCGGCTCCGCCCAAAACTCCCGCTTCGGCAGAAATTCCAAGAAACCCAAACGAAAGCACGGAAAACCCCACGAAATCCAAAACGGAGTCAACGAAAAGCCAAGAACCAACCTTTTACCGACGGGGAAGATGATGCGATGCCCGGACCCGCTCTCCGACCTCCGATCTCCGACGGTGATGGCGCTCACGAACCCGATCTTTGACCTCCGATCTCTGACGGTGATGGCGCTCACGAACCCGATCTTTGATGATGATGGCATTTCCAATCTCTGGCGCGCACAACGAGAAAGAAGATGAATCACTCTCTTTCCAAAAAACGGGATACGAAGATTTTCTTATTTCTTTTCTCTAATATGTAAAAACAAAATCGATCCTCGATCCCCCTGGTATTTATAAGAGATTTTGTAATAATAATAACCGCTCTTATCTTTTGTAACCGCTTTTAACTATTTTTATCTTTTGTAACCGTTTCTTTCTCGATTTGCGTGCCAAATTAACAGAAACACCCCACATACACTAGCACGGATTTTAAAGCACCATAAAGCATTAATGAGTATTTTAAAAACCTTTTCCACCCATTAACTTCAAAAAATCACACCGGGAGATCCGTTCATCGGATTTTTGAGCCGATTGCACCGCCGTTCTCCGTTTAACGAGCTCTACAACATGAAAGTCAAAACCGGTAAAATAGATAAAAAATGAAAAATAAGTAAAATAACACACACACCGAAAGTGACTCAAAGGGGAAAAACCGTGGGCACTACAACGGCGGTGAAATCGGATCGCGAATCCGCTTGGCGGATCTCCTAAAATGATACTTCTAAGTTATCGGGTCCGGGAGTGTGAGTATTGAGCCTTTCGGTACCCGTTAAGGCGTAACGGTGCAATCAAAATTCGTGCAAATAGTTTTAGGACGTTGCGGATAGTGGCACGTATTTCGAGGAAAATGGGTGAGTTTTTAGTATAATTTTTTGGGATTTAGGATTTTCATACGTGCGTAAGAAAACCCAATTCCCCTTTTCCCCGAGATTTTGATCATCGTCGGATTCCTCGTTGCGCGTGCCAAAAACCGAATCTGAAATCATCATCGTTGCCAGAGATCGGAGTTCCACCGTCTTCTTCCTCGTTTTGCGCATCGGAGATCGGTGTCGTTGTCTTCCTCGTCATCGCAGTTTTGGTGGGTGGAGTTGACCGGTGTGGGGCAAGGCCACCACCGTCGTGCCCTAATCGCAAGGCCGCCGCCACCGTGCCCTAGTCGCAAGGTTGCCGCAGCCGTGCCCTAGTCTCGGCGCCACGCAGCCACGCCGCCCACCGCCCGCGCTCCCCTGTTGTTGCGCGCACTGCGTGCCCCTGCAAGCCAGTGCCGCGTGCGCACCTGCAGCTAGTGCTGTGCGCCCCTACTGCCAGCGCCGCGCTCCTCTGCAGCTGCATCACGCCGCTCGTGCGGCTTGCACCCTGTGCGCCGCCGTCCCGTCGAGTGTCGCCGAGCTGCCCATGCAGCGGGCCACGCCGCGAGGTCGTTTTCGTCAATGATGAGTCGGGTGGTGCTTGACGGAGTTGATCTCGCTTGAACAGTTGGTCTCGCTTGACGGAATGGTTTCGATGGTCGACTCCGTGGATCTGCCTAGTGGGTTTTTGTCGCGGTCGTCGTCAAGCGATGGTAGATAGGCTTGGATCACCGTTCGACTTTCCGTTCATCGTCGGGTTGTCGTCGGGAGCTAGCGGAATGAGCCGGAGGATGGTTTTTCGTGTTCAGAGGGATTTTTGACGCGAGGCTGTCGTCCGGTTCGGTGTTATGGGACAACTGTACATCATTTTTCGTTCCGTTCTTCTCCATCATCGTTGGGGCATCGTCTGTTGATTACGGTACTGTCACGCCCCGGGGTTTAAACGCGCGGAAGAAGAGCCACGATGCGCCCAAACTCAAATATTTTTTTTTTTCCTCTTCCCCAGTGCGTGCCCAGACCCGCCGCATATACAAAATTTACTCTGCAAACGGGCAGAGTCTCCTTTGTATATGCACGACGTCCTGACTACAAAGTCCATATCATTCGAACTTTAACCACATTAGATCAAGCATCAAACACATACAACCAGTCACTAAGCACATACCACTATTTTTCCACAAGTGATAAAGAGGCCGACTGTTTTCGAAAGGATAAAGCCACAGGGTTTTGAAAGCAGTGTCCACCCGACACCGAGATTTTATAAAACCATTTCAAATTGGCATAATCCACAGGGTTTAAAAACGGTGCCCACACGACACCCAGGTTTTATAAACTAATTTCGCAATCGCATAATCCATAGGGTTTTGAAACGGTGCCCACACGACACCCAGGTTTTATAAAGCTATTTTCGCAATGTTTTCCTTTTTTCTTGTTTTTGCAGTTTGAAAGCGGCCAATGAAGAGATTTAAAAACAAGTACTTATCCAGAAAGGTGTGAACACACAGACCAACATCCACGTCGACCCCACGGAGGTATCGCAATCCACAAGACCGACTACTGAGTAATAAAATGAACAGGGAATAAACAAATGGTCAACATCTGCAGCCTCGAAGGGCCAGAAGGTCACTCGCACGGCCTCACCAACGCCATAGCACTCGCCCATGGACGAACCTGTCACGGAGTGGAAGTCAGTGACCAGAAATGAAAATGAAAGCAATAAGGGCTAAAAGTAAGGCAAACCACGGTAAAACCAGAGCAACCACCCTCCTCAACGTGCAACCAACAGTGAAGAACCCTGTGCAAACCAAACCGGGCACCTCCACCGGCAACCACACCGAGCACCTGCCTCGGAAACCCCGCCGAGCACCTACCTCGGCCACCGAGCACCCGCCTCGGCATCACCGCTCACACCCCCCACCCACGAGGGCCCCCATTACGTCACCATCACGTGGGGTACACGGGTCAACGTACCACTTTTCCGGAAAAGCACACCCTTGCAGTGGCCAAACCGCTGGTGTGCGTGTAGCAATCACGAGCCTCATAATCAATTATATAAATAACCAGTGTAAACAGGGTTAGCATTATAAACAAGTAATCACTTTATTTTTCACCTTTGCCCAAACATGCAATTTATATCACCTACACCCTTTCCCAACTGACCCTGGAAATTGTACCCACCTTGTGTGACCACAGGCGTTCAAACCATCCGCGACCGCGTGCCTGCCGAGTCTACCACGTCCCGCGCCCCTGGAAAACAATAATGGCTAAGACTAGATGACCAAAACGCCAACATCGACTCAAAACAGTAGACGGAAAAACCCAACCAGCGCGGCGCGGCTCGACTGCGGGCCGCCGCGCGGCGAGCCTGTCGCGCGGCGCGCTGCCTACGGGCAGCCCCGCGCGCCAGCCTGCGCGCCGCGGCCCCTGCCGCGCGGTGCGCTGCGGGCAGCCCCCGCGCGGCGGCCCTTGCCGCGCGGCGCGCTGCCTGCGGGCAGCCCCGCGTGGCGCCCTGCCGCGCGGCACGCTGCCTGCGAGCCCGCGCGGCGGCCCCTGCCGCGCGGCGCGCTGCCTGCAGGCAGCCCGCGCGGCACCAACCCGCGCGGCGCTCCTGCGGCAGCCCCGCGCGGCGGCCTTTGCCGAGCGGCGCCCTTCCTGCAGGCAGCCCCGCGCGGCGCCCTGCCGCGCGGCGTCCTGCCTGCGGGCAGCCCCGCGCTGCGGCGTCCTGCCGCGCGGGCGCTGCCTGCGGGCAGCCCCGCGCTGCGGCGCCCTGCCGCACGGCGCGCTGGCTGTGGCCAAGGTCCCTGTACATTTTTGTGCCCCCAGGATGCGCCGCATAGAGAGCGCAATGCGCTTCAGTCAAGATTTCCCTCTTCAGGTCTAGCAAATCGGGCACACAAATCCGCCCTCGAAACCGGAGTGTGCCATCTGTCCCTGCCGAAAAGTCCCCCTTCTGGTCCGCGGAAGTCCTGTCCCGCACAAGCTGTAACTGTGGATCGGTACCTTGGCCTTCTCGGATCCTCTCGAACAAGGTAGGCATGACTATTAAAGACATTAGTCGCTCGACCGTCCCTGCCGATACCACCTCTAACCTCAATCGCGAGAACTCCGCGATCAAGTCATCCTGTTGAGTAATCGTGCCTGCTGATGTCCCCTCTATCTATCCCTTTCTGCTCAAAGCATCTGCTACCACATTTGCTTTTCCGGGATGGTATTGAATGGTTAGGTCGTAGTCCTTTAGCAACTCCAACCACCGTCTCTGTCACAGGTTCAGCTTATTCTGGGTGAAAAAGGTACTTAAGACTTTGGTGGTCTGAGAACACATTGCAGTGGACACCAAAGAGATAGTGCCTCCAAAGTTTCAGAACGAAGACGACTGCGGCCAGCTCCAGGTCGTGTGTCGGGTAATTCCGTTCATATTCCTTGAGTTGTCTCGAGGCATAGGCTATGACTTTGCCCTGCTGCATCAGTACACCCCCAATCCTATCCGTGATGCATCGCAGTAAACCTCGTAGTCCTCTCCGGGCGTCGGTAGCGCAAGTACAGGTGCTCTTGTTAGCCTCTTCTTGAGTTCTTCAAAACTCTCTCGGAATTGGGCCGTCCAGATAAATTTTCTCCTTTCCGGGTCAGGTTGTTTAGGAGGGTCGCAATCTTCGAGAAGCCCTCGACGAAGTGTCTGTAGTATCCTGCTAGGCCCAGGAAGCTACGGACTTCCGTGACTGTAGTCGGTTGGGCCCAGTCGGTCACCGACTCCACCTTCTTGGGATCCACTGCGATTCCCATTACTGAAATTATGTGCCCCAAAAAGCCCACCTCACGAAGTCAAAACTCGCACTTCTTAAGTTTGGCAAACAACTTCTGATCCCTAAGGGTCTGCAAAATGATCCGTAAGTGTTCCTCGTGTTCCTCATCGGTGGACGAGTAGATCAGGATGTCGTCGATAAAGACCACTACGAACTGATCCAAGAAGGGCCTGAAGATTTTGTTCATCATATCCATAAACACCGCTAGGGCGTTGGTAAGCCCGAACGGCATTACAGCGAACTCGTAGTGGCCGTACCGAGTCCGGAAAGCCGTCTTCGGAATGTCCTCATCTTGAACTCGGAGCTGATGGTAGCCTGACTGTAAATCTATCTTTGAAAAAACCGTTGCTCCCCGTAGCTGATCAAAGAGGTCATCAATCCTGGGTAAGGGGTGGGGTACTTGTTCTTCACTGTGACCTTGTTTATCTCCCTGTAGTCGATGCACAGTCGCAGGCTTCCGTCCTTCTTTCGCATGAAGAGTACCGGCGCGCCCCCAAGGCGACACACTCGGCTGATGAACCCTTTATCCAGAAGATCTTCGAGCTGTGCCTTAAGTTCCTTCAGTTCCGCAAAGGCCATTCTGTAGGGTGCCTTCGTGATCGGTCGGGTGCCGGGTAGAAGCTCGATCGGGAAAACAACCTCCCGTTCGGGGGACATTCCTGGCAGTTCAGCAGGAAAGACGTCTGGGAAGTCCCTCACAATCGGAATGTCGGAGAGTGTCGCAGAGGGCCGAATGGCCAGGTCCACCGACGCCAAGTAGGCCACGCACCCTCCCTCTATCAGTATTCTGGCTCGCGATGCTGGAATGATGGTGGAAAAGGAGATGCTCTTGCATGCCAGGTACACATTCTCTGGAAACCCTGGGTACTGTAGTCGCACCTGACGCTTCTCACAGTCGATTACCGCTTGATACTTAGTGAGCCAATCCATTCCCAATACCACATCGTACTCCTTTAATGGAATGACTACCAAGTCCCAAGGGCAAGAAAGCCTCCCCAACCTTATTAGGCAGGAGGGTACAAGGTTGCGGGCCTCCAAGGGTCCCCCCGCGGTTTGGACTGACAACAAACTTAGTATAGGTCTCTCCTCAAAACCATGAGACAATACAAAGTCGCAAGACATGAAAGAGTGGGTGGCTCCGGTATCGAAAAGAGTTCTAGCATGGTAAACTGAAATTAAAGTGATACCTGCTACGACGTCCTCCGGCGGGTCCGCCTCTGGTGGGTCATCGAATAGACCCTCCCTCCTGGTTGTGGTGGCCTTTCCCCCGCCGATCGTGATGCTGGGAGTCTAGTGGTCGGGTCCCATCGGGGCTTTCCCCCGTCCCACATGCTGTGGTGCTGGCATGGAAGCTGCTGAAGATGCTGCTCCTTGCTTCATGGGGCAGTTGAAGCGGAAATGCCCCTGCTTGCCACGTCGGAAACAGTGATCTTGCCTCCTGGAGCACTCTGTCACCCGGTGCGCCCCGCCACAGATAACGCAAGGCCTATCATCCGACCTCTGTCCTCCCATTGGTGCGCTCCTGGTTCTCTGTTGGGATCTCCACCGTTTAGAGGGTCGGCTCCCGCTGGAAGAGCCTCCCCCGGAGTAAGGCTGAGATCGCTTCCTATCTTCCTGCTGAGTAGGGCCTCCACCTTGAGCGCGTGTAACGGCGAAACCGCGCTCCACAATGGTGGCCCGATCGACCACCTTCTGGAAGGTGTGCAAGTCCGCCGCTTGCACCACATGGAAAATGTCGCTGCGCAACCCGTCAACGAAGAGTTGGGCTTTGTGCGACTCGTCCCGAATGACAAAGGGACGCAGTTCGCCAGCCGCACGAACTCTCGTTGGTACTCCATGACGGTTCGGCTCCCCTGCTTGATATGATTCAGATCATCTTCCAGCTGTCGCTTGACGCTGTTGGAGAAGAACGCTCCGAACAGCTCTTACTTAAAAGTGGTCCATGACGGGAGGGCGGACCCCTCGAGGAGTCAGGGCGTACCGTCTTCCACCACATGCGGGCGTTCCCCTCGACGAAATGGACGGCCAAGGGAACCCGCTCGTACTCCTCCATCAGCAAGTCCTCAAACAGCTTCTCCATCAGCAAGTCCTCAAACAGCTTCTCCATCGTGTCACCCACTTCTCCACGACCCAGGGGTCTGTCGTCTCCCTCTCGAACACCGGGGATCGTACTTTCTGAAATCAGCTAGGTTGGCTCGCACGCGGTCCCGCTCGGTCGGCGGAAATGACCCTTCCCCGTGGCAGTGGCGGCCACAACGGAAGAAGGCATCACCACCGTCTCCACTGAAGTACCTCCGGCAGTAGTCCCCGGCGTCGGTCTCGCAGCTGTTGTCGAATGGGCTACTTCAGGCACCGTCGGTTGGACTAACGGCACCTCGGGTGCTGCAGCCCGGGTAGGGGCAGCCCCCGTCTTGGCCTCCGTCACCGGCGGTCCCGCCGCAGGTGCAGCTGGCCCCGGAGGAGGGCCCTGGGCGACCACCACCATTGCAGCTGGTGCTGCTGCTGCTGCTACTGCGTCAATTGGCGCACATGATCCGTGAGGGTCGCCAACTGACCCGCCATCTCCCGTAGTTGCTGCCGCAGGAGCTGGTTTCTGCGGTCGCAGACGCTGCTGCGTCCACCCCTACATCCTCACTGGAGGGTCTAGTTCTGGCCATGATCTGAACACATGCACAATACAAGTCACTTCTAGACTTAGCTAAAGTAGCAACTCAAACACTAACAAGAAAAGGGATACTCTTATTCCCCCCCCTCCCCCCCCCGACCACTCGCGTTCTACGCATCTATACAATGTTCATCTCATTAATCAGTAGCTATGGCATTACGTTCCGTGGATGTTGGACTTCGTCTACTGTGGTTAAAGTTTTCTCTCTGATACCATCTTAATCTGTCACGCCCCGGGGGTTTAAACGCGCGGAAGAAGAGCCACCGATGCTCCCAAACTCACAATATTTTTTTTCCTCTTCCCCAGTGCGTGCCCAGACCCGCCGCATATACAAATTTACTCTGCAAACGGGCAGAGTCCCTTTGTATATGCACGGCGTCCTGACTACAAAGTCCATATCATTCGACCTTTAACCACATTAGATCAAGCATCAAACACATACAACCAGTCACTAAGCACATACCACTATTTTTCCACAAGTGATAAAGAGGACGACTATTTTCAAAAGGATAAAGCCACAGGGTTTTGAAAGCGGTGTCCCCGACACCGAGATTTTATAAAACCAGTTCGAATTCACATAAATCCACAGGGTTTAAAACGGTGCCCACACGACACCTAGGTTTTATAAAACTAATTTCGCAATCGCATAAATCCACAGGGTTTTGAAACGGTGCCCACACGACACCCAGGTTATAAAGCTATTTTCGCAATGTTTTCCTTTTTCTTGTTTTTGCAGTTTGAAAGCGGCCAATCAAGAGATTAAAAAAAAGTACTTATCCAGAAAGTTGTGAACAACAGACCAACATCCACGTCGACCCCACGGGGGTATTGTAATCCACAAGACCGACTACTGAGTAATAAAATGAACAGGGAATAAACAAATGGTCAAACATCTGCAGCCTCGAAGGCCAAAAGGTCACTCGCACGGCCTCACCAACGCCCTAGCACTCGCCCCTGGACGAACTGTCACGGAGTGAAGGGGAAGTCAGTGACCAGAAATGAAAATGAAAGCATAAGGGCTAAAAGTA
>CM055077.1:9686583-9923921 GCA_029204045.2 Tillandsia leiboldiana | reverse complement strand
CATGAGGGAACTAACCTCGTGAAGATTCAGAAACTGCAAATGCTTACGAGCAAGTTTGACTCTATCTTAATGGCAGAAAATGAATCTTTCACGGACTACTATACACGATTGCAAGACATCGTAAACTCATGTGCTAATCTGGGAGAGAAGATTCCAGAATTTAAGATTGTAAGAAAGATCTTAAGAACTCTTCCTGACGATTTCGCCCAAAGGTTACTGCCATTGAAACTATTAAACACCCGGACGAAATACGTGTAGAAGAATTAGTTGGTTCATTACAAACTTATGAAATGACATTTACTACTAACAATTCTTCTGGAAAGGCATCCACTTCTAAGTCTTCAGGTTATGCGTTGAAAACAACTAAGGAAGAAGACACGGATACATCCTCCTCAGACGATGACGAGAACCTTTCTATGGAGGAATTTGAGAAGCAGCTCGCTCTCTTGACAAGGAAGTTTCGCCGCAACTTTCGAAGGGGTAATTCAAGCAAATCTCCATCCTTCGGAAAGTCGAACAAAGGCAAGGGTACTTCAAGTTACAAGTCAAGAAAGCAAGAGAACTTCTCAAAGGATAAGAAAAGTTCAGAAGGACAACTTCAATGCTTCAAATGTCGAGGCTACGGCCACATTGCAACAGAGTGTCCTAACAAGTATCCGGCAAAGAAGAAGGCGATGCAAGTCGTCACTTGGGATGACAACTCAACGTCAAATGAGTCGTCTTCGAGTGATGAAGAAAAGAGCTCCACCGCATTCCACGCGTCCGTATCTTCACCCTTCATGTGCTTTATGGCAAGTACATCCGAGTCGTTGTCTAACTCCACTGTTGAAAAGAATGCAACGGACAACGAATCGGATGATTCGGAAGGTGAAGATTTTGCTCTAGCCTACCACAGACTTTTGAGGGACTCAAAGAAAGTGGCTAAGCAAAACAAGAGTTTGAGAGGAAGAGTGCATGATCTCGAAGAAGAAGCAAAAAGAGCGACTTCTCTCTCAAACGCTCTTGAAGTGGAAAGGGAAAACCTGATAAAGGCAAATGTTTCCCTTCAAGAGTCCAATGAGCAACTTGAGAAGGAACATACAAATATGGTGGATAACGCGAATCACTTCTCAAAGCTCTACAACGAGGCTCGACAGGATAACCTGGAAATGACAAAGACCATTTTCCAACTCAAGAATGACTTACAGCGATTCTCTTCAGGAAGGAGTAAGTTGGATAGACTTCTTGGTCTTGGTCAATCAAATAGGTTCGGCCTCGGATACACTCAAACTGGCAACAGTCCAAGTTCGAGTGAGACAGTTTTTGTGCCTCAGTCGGTATCTCCTCCTCCGACACCGGAATTCAAGACAAACAACGACAACAAACCTACTTCATCCTCTTTGGGATCGTCAAGATCTAAGGTATGTTTTCGTTGTGGTGTTTCAGGGCACATAAGAAGATATTGCAAGACGGGAGTCGAACGCTCATCTCAAGGACCTCTTGCAACAACTACCAAAAAGGCTCCTCCCCGAAAATCAAAGCAAAACTTTTCAAATGAAAAGAGACTTGGTAGTTCATCGCGCAAGACGATCTCATCAAGGAACAACAATCGCTATAACAAGACGCCTTCACCTAGGCATATAACTTCACGACCATTACCGACGCACTCCAAAAGGGTTTGGGTGCGCAAAGGTGAAATTTTCCCTTGTCTTGTTTCCAATGTTTCCTTGCATGCATATGATAGTTCGTCTTGGTATCTGGATAGCGGGTGTTCCCGTCACATGACAGGTGACAAAAATAGTTTTCAAAATCTTGAGAAAATCTCCGGAGGACACGTTGTTTTCGGAGACGGTCGATCTTCCAAAATTGTTGGAAAAGGGACGGTAGCTATTCCAGATGGCCCGATTTTGAAAAACGTCTTATTTGTTGATGGCCTTAAGACTAACCTCATAAGCATAAGTCAACTTTGCGACAATGGTTTTTCAGTTAACTTTTCATCTGTTGAATGCGTTGTAACTGATAAGGACCATGTCTTCTTTCTAAAAGGGGTTAGATCTGAAAACAATTGTTATGTTGTTCCTAATAAATTTTCTGAAAATTGTAACTTAGCTGCTTTGAATAATGAAACTCTTTGGCATGAAAGGCTAGGTCACTTAAATTTTAAGGAACTTACTAGAATTTCAAACAAGGACGTGGTCAAGGGGGTTCCAAAGCTTTTATTTAAACAAAACGTTGTGTGTGGTGGTTGCCAAAAGGGAAAACAGTCTAGGACTGCACACAAGAACTTGAACCACGTTGGTACAAAACGGCCCTTGGAACTTTTGCACATGGACTTAATGGGGCCGACCCGTCAACCATCTTTGGGAGGTAAATGGTACATTTTTTTATTGGTTGATGATTTCTCTCGGTTTTCTTGGGTAGCATTTTTAAAAGAGAAAGCTGATACGTTTGACTCTTTTCATGAGATTTGCCATCGTATTATGATTGAAAAGAATGAAAAGATCATTCGTGTTAGAAGTGATAGAGGTGGAGAATTCATAAATTCAAAATTCATTGATTTTTGCACTTCAAATGGAATTAAACATGAATTCTCGGCACCCTATACACCTCAGCAGAATGGTGTTGTTGAGCGCAAGAACAGGGTTGTTCAAGAGATGGCGCGTGTGATGCTTCATAGCCGGAATTTACCGCTACATTTTTGGGCTGAAGCTGTGAACACCGCTGTCTATGTCATTAATAGAGTTTACTTGCGCCCAGGAACTTTAAATACACCATATGAGCTGTGGTTTAGTAGAAAACCCAATATCAAATATTTTCGTGTCTTCGGGAGTCGATGTTACATTTTACGTGACCGTGAAAATCTTGGAAAGTTCGACTCTCGAAGTGATGAAGGGATCTTTTTGGGTTATTCTACGAATAGCAGAGCATATCGAGTATTTAACATTGAATCTAAGACGATCGTAGAATCTATAAATGTTATAGTAGATGAAGCTTTTCACTTTGAAACTGGAAAATCTACCCTCGATATCTCTCTAGATGATGATTCTCCTGCTAGTGCATCTTCTCATAATAATACTTCCAATATTAATGATGCATCTAATGGTTCTTCAAGTTTATCTGATGTGCAGGAATCATCTCATATATCTCCGAGTACTCCGTTTCAACAAACGTTACGAATCTCCAAGGATCATCCGGAATCGAATATTATTGGAGATCCACAAGAAGGAGTCAGAACTCGGAGGCAGTTGGTTTGTGGATTCGCTTGCTACGTATCTTTAATCGAACCAAAGAACATAGATGAAGCTCTTCAGGATGACTACTGGATTAAAGCAATGCAGGAAGAGCTCCATCAATTTGAGCGAAACAAAGTCTGGGAATTAACGAAGCCTCCAAAGCAACACAATGTGATAGGTACCAAATGGATCTTCAAGAACAAGAAAAATGAGGATGGTACTATCATCAGGAACAAGGCACGGTTAGTTGCTCAAGGCTACTCTCAAGTAGAAGGTATAGACTTTGATGAAACCTTCGCCCCTGTAGCTAGACTCGAGTCCATTCGTATACTATTCGCTATTGCTTGTCATTTTAAAATTAAATTATTTCAAATGGACGTTAAGAGCGCATTTCTAAATGGGTTTTTAAATGAGGAAGTTTATGTGGCTCAACCGAAAGGTTTTGTAGATCATAAACAACCTAACCATGTTTTTCGTTTGAAAAAGGCTCTTTAAGGTCTGAAACAAGCACCGCGAGCATGGTACGAAAGGTTAACAAAGCACCTTTTGGAGAAGGGCTATACTCGAGGGGGAGCTGATAGGACTCTCTTTGTGAAGCATTATCAAAGCAATTTAATTGTAGCACAAATCTATGTCGATGACATTGTATTTGGCGCAACAAGAGATAATGATGCTTCTAAATTCGCGGAGACCATGGAAAGCGAATTTGAGATGTCCATGATGGGCGAATTGACTTATTTCCTTGGATTGCAAATTAAACAAAATGATGAAGGTATTCACTTGAGTCAATCCAAGTATGCAATGGAGTTGGTCAAAAAGTTTGATCTAGAAAATTGTAAAGATTTTCCAACTCCAATGGGAACTAGCCACAAGGGACTTGGAAGTGAATCACATAGTGAGAATGTAGACGAGAAACTGTATCGAAGTATGATTGGAAGTCTACTTTACCTCACGGCTAGTCGCCCGGATATATCTTTTGGTGTTGGGATTTGCGCGAGATATCAATCAGCACCAAAGGAGGTTCACCTGAAAGCGGTGAAAAGGATCATCCGGTATATCAAAGGATCAATTAATTTCGGAATTTGGTATCCTATGGGAACAAGTTTGGATATTGTTGGATACTCAGATGCCGATTGGGCAGGATCAGTGGATGATCGGAAAAGCACGAGTGGTGCATGCTTCTATCTTGGCCATTGCCTTGTTGCATGGCACAGTAAAAAGCAGAACTGCATAGCACTCTCGACTGCCGAAGCGGAATACATTTCAGCTGGAAGTTGCTCAACTCAACTCATTTGGATGAAAAGCGTATTGAGCGACTTCCGCATTTCAGCATCTTCGGTAACAATACTTTGTGACAACACTAGTGCTATTAACATTTCTAAAAACCCTGTGTTGCACTCTAGAACAAAACATATTGAACTTAGATATCATTTTCTTAGAGAGCTAGTTGAATCAAATACTCTTCAACTTTCATATATTTCAACTGAGGATCAATTAGCTGACATTCTAACAAAACCTTTGGATCAAAAACGTTTTATTCATTTACGAAAAGCAATTGGGATGCTTTCCTTGAAATAATTTTCTTCTTGAAATCTTTGCTTATGATAGGTTTTGTATTTGTTTTTGTTTTGTTCATTATCTATGTTTGTTCATAGGACATTAATTGAGCATAGATCATAATTGACTTTAATTGCATCTTTTCGAACATTTAGAAATTTATTATGCTTTTGCCATCATAATATTTCACTGTTGCAATGATCATTTATGTTAATTAAATCATCTTCTAAAGTGATCAAAGTCAATTTCTCTCTCTCTATGATCTCTTGGTATAGTCATTATCTTATTTGACTGCTTAGTCGAGTATGAAATCGAGATCAATATTTGGTTGAATACTTTATATCTTAAATAATTGATAGCCAATTGAGGGGGAGTCTTAGAAAAGGTAAAATGCTCAAAAGATGTGGAAAGAGTTACATCCCAATTAGGAGTGTGAAAACTACCACCACATGGAGGAAAGAGCTACCACCTCGGTCGTCCGAGTATTGTGTGCAGCTACCACATGTATACCAAGCATGGTTGTTCAAATTTTTGATTAAGTAAAATGCATGTTGAAATACTTGACTCCGTCAAATTTCAAGGTTGGTATAAGGTGGGTTTTTAATGAAAGATGCTCAAAGACCCACTCTCTTCAACAGATTGTCTAGATACATTATCTACTATATTTGGGATTTCAAACATCTATTGATCTTTGTATTTCATTTTCTTTACTGAATTGATGATTTGATAAAGGCATTACTCATAAGATCAAGTTAGATGTGATTGAAGGTGTTCAACTTTAAGGGATTTAATTCTTGTAAATTCTCGTTTCATTTTTGGATATTATTGATAGATTTGGCATAATCTAATTCTTGTTGTATGAAACGATGATTTTTGTTTAAAGTTGATACACATTTGCGCTTACAATCTTTTTCTGGTTTTTCTTGAATTTCTCTGAAATTTTCTAAAGAAAAAGTTGGGGCCGATCCGGATCGGGCTAGATGATCCGGATCCCGAACGCAGGAATTCTTCTGCGGGCTGACGATCCGGATTGTATCTGCCAATCCGGATCCCGAACGCAGTTTCTCACTGCGGGTAGCCGATCCGGATCGCAGTTATGAACTGATCCGGATCGCGGCTAGGTTTTATAAAGAACGAAAGGGGTTTTTGATTTCTTTACTCCAATCTTTTGTTCCAAAGTTTCCAGAGCCTCTCTCTCTAGATTTCATCCTTCCTGGAAGCTTTCAAACTCAAGTTCTTCAACTCCAAGTAAGTTTTATTGATCAAAATCTCAGTTTTTCACCGTTTTTCTCTTTTCCTCCTCAAACGTGATGAATTTCTTGGATCAACTTTGTTTGTGGATGGTTTTTGATCAAATTTCTTTTGAAATAAGAACTCTGGGTAGATTAGTTTTGATTATATGCTAGGTACTCTCCTGATTAACGGATTTTTAGGCTTCGATTTCTAAAATTTCGGTTTAGGGCATATAATAAGGATTTTCGAAAATTATGCAATTGATCTAGTTTTAAAAGTCCTTTTGCAGAACTAATTTGATTCTTAGCTTCTCTACATGATTATGATTGTTTGGGTACAATTTTTTTTCAATCTTTGAAAATTAACAATTTTTCATGTGTTCTTGAGTTGTTTTTTCACAGGACAATTTCTCTAAACTTAAAGCACTAGAATCAATGGCACTCTCTTGGTTAATCCTGTTACTGGTCACAATGGTGCACAAGAGTACATCTGTAAAAGAGAAACCGGATGTTTCAACAGGAGATAAGACAACCGAAGGCAGGGAGGACAGCTCAGGGTACGATACGGAAGAATGGGATGAATTCTTCAAAGATGTTCAACAGAAGATTGATGAGGAAAACAGGAACTCTGTCAAAGGCAAAAGGCTTATGAAATCTGCATCAACAACTAAGCAATATACAAGACGAAAGAATGTCCTAAGAAGTGAAAGTTATCATAGTGGGCCTCTTACTAGAGCTCGCTCACTTTCTGGGGTTCTACAAACTGAATCTCCATGGGTTAAGGGATTGGATGCACCATCTGCTTCTAGACAGCATCCATCACACTCGAAAAGACAGGGTACAGACGCTGCTGTATTGGAATCGCTTCGCCAGGAACAACAAAGACTCTCTGCTGCACAAGAGAGGATATCGAAAGAACTTCAGCAAATTTCCTCTGAACACAAGAAGATCAAGAAGAAGTGTTCAACTATTTCGACAATGCTTAAAGGGATTTTGAGCAAGCTGAGTTGTACCAGCTCAGACTCCTCCGACTGAACTGCACCTTCCTTTTTCTTTTTGTGCAGGATTTTGATGTTAGGATTTAGTTTTATACTTACTTTAGCTTAGTTCTCAGGTTTTACGTTTTATTGGAACTTTTCACTCTCCTAACATTTCGTAGTCTTAACTACATTTTGGCTTTGTTTTGTGACAAAAAGGGGGAGAGAGTTAGAGGGAACTTTGAACAATGAATGATGAAATATCAAGGTAAGTATGAAGTATGATCTCTACAATGAATGATGAAATATCAAGGTACAATGATGATGTGAATGAACATCAAGGTAAGGGAACTTGAACAATGATTGTGAAAATCTTGCTGATGAAGATTTTGTATACATCAAGGTAAGTATCTCTTCAACTTCAACTTTGGTTTTCATCTTGTGATTGTTTGCATGTCTCGACTAATTATTCGACTAACTATTTGGGCATGTATTATTACTAACAAGTTGATGTTGGACTAACATTTTGACATTTGGTTTTTGAATGCATAGAAGATATGTTGGTTTTTGACTATGATTCTCTTACATATCTGAATTCTCAAATGTCATGGTGATTAGATAAACTCTATCTCTGTACTAGGTTTTGTATGCTAAATATTCTTGAGGTATCTAACGATCTCTTTTTGTCAAGAATGATTTCTTTGTGCAGAGAGTACAGATGTCTAAGTCTAGAGTCTGTTTTAGGAGTTTATCTCATGTTTTTAAATTTTTGGATCTCCATTGTAAATTTTTGTTGTATGGTGATAGCAACAAAAATATCTTTTTGAATTTTTTCTTTAGTGGATCTGTGTTTTGTCACGAAACCGCCAAAGGGGGAGATTGTTACGGAATTTGAGTTGGCGTAGTTTCGTGAAAGTCTCAAGTCTTGAAGATTGAATGTGAAGAAAGTTGGATCATTTAACTCAATCTCAAGAAAGAAGAATTCAAAAGGATCAGGTATGTTTTACTAAAGATTTTGTGTGATCCGAATACTTCTTGTAGTGTAGAAACACTTGGAAGAATCTTTCATTGCATAAAAATCAAAAACTGGACTTGGGACATGTTCAGGATCCGGATCAGGTTGTTCGATCCGGATCCCGAAGGTGGTTCGTTCATACACCAGTTCAATCCGGATCGTAGCCTCTTGATCCGGATCCCGAACACTTAGTTTACCATCTTCCTTGAACGATCCGGATCAGGCTTCGCAATCTGGATCCCGAACGTTGATGTTTGGTGAACTGTATGAACGATCCGGATCAAGCACTTCGATCCGGATCCCGAACCTTCGTTTTTCTGGAACTGGCTGACTCGTTACGACGATCCGGATCACAGCTAGTCCGATCCGGATCGCCGTCCGTAAAATTTCCAGAAATGTTAGGTTTTTTATTCTTATCTCCTTCCTAGGGTTTCTAACCTATAAATAGACCCTATGATTCTTTTTCTAGGGTTAATCCACATAGTCAATAGCCGTCATTTTCATATATCATTTTATACGGCTATAGATCCACATATAGAGAAGAAAGGAAATCATTAGAGAACACTCTATGTTTCTTCATCTATATTGATTAGTTTGATTCTAGGTTTTCATACTCACATCTTGAGTTGAATCAAACTAATGAATACTTAGATGGTATTTCCGATCTATCTTTGATCTAAGTATTCGGCGGATCATCACCACCCTAAAACAATGATTTACCCCAAAAATCGGCGCGTGGATTCGCGTGTCCTTGTGGATTCAAGGTTCAACCGCTCTCGTGGATTCGGAGCGAGGCACGTTCGTGGATTCGAAGGGTGCTATTGGGTGAAGACCGTGGATTCGGTCGGACGTCGTGGATTCGACGTTGGACGCCGTGGATTCGGCGTTGGGCGCAGATCGTGGATTCGAGAAGCGTCGCGGAGCGAGCGGAGAAGATCCTCTAGGAGCGTATGGAAAAGGTTGAGTCGTAAGTGTGTACGGTAAATCACCTTGTACGTGTTTTAATTCTAGTGGATTTCTGCCGTGTTATCGGTCCCGTGGTTTTTTTACTCCGGTGATGGAGTTTTCCACGTAAAAATCTTGCGTATTATTTTTATTTCCGCATTGGGTTTTTATCGCAACGATTTTTGAGTGTTTATACGTTTACACCTATTCACCCCCCTCTAGGTGTTTTTTCCCCTATTTAGATCCGTATTACATATAACCCAACAGGGCCAAGCCCAACACTGTAGCCGCCCGAAATCCCCACGGCCGGCCACGTCGCACCCGAACAGCGGACAACCGCCTCGGCCATCCGCTGCTCGACACGTGGAGCGCGGAGGCGTCGACACGTGGACCGCACTCAGCCCCGACCGCGCCCACGTGCGCGCCTGCGCCGCCGCCTGCCACCCTGCACGCACGCGCCCCGAGGCGGCCTGCACCCGCTCCGTGGACCGCGCGCACGAGGACCAGCCAACCGCCATCTGCCACGTGTCACCCTCCGGTCCACCGTACACCGCGCCTTCTCCCGTGGACCGCGCCCCCTGCGCCGGCCAACCGGGATCCGCGACGTGGCCCGCGACCGGTGCACGCCTCCGCGGTGGACCGCGCACCTGCCCCCGCCTGCCCGCGCGGTGCTCCGCCGCTGCCGCCGCTGCCGCCGCTGCCCGCCGCCGCCGGAACAGTACCAAGAAGCCTCGAAAAATGTGCGCATTATCCGGGCTCCGAAAAATACAAGTGAATAGTCCATTTTCATCGTTTTCGCGCGCTGAATCCAAATCCGAAGTCCGATTTGCCAAAATCCAACTCTAAAAATTGCCGAAGGCATCCGGAAAGATGTTCTTTTGTCCAAACCTCGCGCGGAGCCCAATTTTAATATCCATTGCGCGCAAAACCACTTCTAAGCATTCGACGGGGCCATTTGATCACCCGCGTGATCCATTTAAGCCCGAAGTCCCCCACTTGAGTCCAAATTGTGCACAAACCCCGCCGACGCGCCGCATAGGCCTCCAGAAGCTGTAGATGAAACAGTGCTCCATAAGTGGGAATTTCGGGTCTTCACATCCTCCCCCACTAAAGAAAGTTTCGTCCTCGAAACTAGCTCAATTCCACCAGGAGTCACAAATACCACGGGTAGGTATCCATCAATAACGCCTCCAGCTCCCGAAACATCACTCACTCCCCGTGATTACTCCCCAACAACAACAACAACAAGTACGGCATGGCCCGATATGCAATTTTCTCATCTCTCGAGCCAGAAATCGCAACGGGCGTCCCTCGTACTCCAACAATCACAGATCTCAAAGGGGTAAGTCAATCACGAGCGAGGGATCCAAAAGCAAAATACTCCTGAGCTGAGACGTGAAACAATACAGGGGCTCCATCAAAAGCTGGGGGAAACATAATAACCACCGTGCAACACGCACCAAATCACATCCTGGTGCCAATCTCAACAAGGCGACCCGAAGCGTACCCACCCATTCATCCAATAAGCTGGGGTCTTCACTCGGTTACTTCCCGATCCAAAATCACCCGAGTGGACTGCTCAACTGCGGGCTACCCTCAAAAGGTATCCTCAAGAGACACAATCTCATGCCACAGTTGGTCACTCAACATGCCAACATAACCCCAACAGACCCACGGGTCGAAGTCGATCTCTCAACTAATAAGGACACTCTGACGGGGACCAAACCGTCAGTGAACGGGACTGAAAACTGGCTAAAAATGTGATCATAATGCTGATGCCCAACCTCGCGATCAAAAATCCGAACCAGCTGTTGGGTTATATGTAATACAGATCTAAATAGGGGAAAAAACACCTAGAGGGGGGTGAATAGGTGTAAACGCATAAACACTCAAAAAATCGTTGCGATAAAAACCCAATGCGGAAATAAAAATAATACGCAAGATTTTTACGTGGAAAACTCCATCACCGGAGTAAAAAACCACGGGACCGATAACACGGCAGAAATCCACTAGAATTAAAACACGTACAAGGTGATTTACCGTACACACTTACGACTCAACCTTTTCCATACGCTCCTAGAGGATCTTCTCCGCTCGCTCCGCGACGCTTCTCGAATCCACGATCTGCGCCCAACGCCGAATCCACGGCGTCCAACGTCGAATCCACGACGTCCGACCGAATCCACGGTCTTCACCCAATAGCACCCTTCGAATCCACGAACGTGCCTCGCTCCGAATCCACGAGAGCGGTTGAACCTTGAATCCACAAGGACACGCGAATCCACGCGCCGATTTTTGGGGGTAAATCGTTGTTTTGGGTGGTGATGATCCGCCGAATACTTAGATCAAAGATAGATCGGAAATACCATCTAAGTATTCATTAGTTTGATTCAACTCAAGATGTGAGTATGAAAACCTAGAATCAAACTAATCAATATAGATGAAGAAACATAGAGTATTCTCTAATGATTTCCTTTCTTCTCTATATGTGGATCTATAGCCGTATAAAATGATATATGAAAATGACGGCTAATGACTATGTGGATTGACCCTAGAAAAAGAGTCATAGGGTCTATTTATAGGTTAGAAACCCTAGGAAGGAGATAAGAATCAAAAACCTAACATTTCTGGAAATTTTACGGACGGCGATCCGGATCGGACTAGCTGTGATCCGGATCGTCGTAACGAGTCAGCCAGTTCCAGAAAAACGAAGGTTCGGGATCCGGATCGAAGTGCATGATCCGGATCGTTCATACAGTTCACCAAACATCAACGTTCGGGATCCGGATTGCGAAGCCTGATCCGGATCGTTCAAGGAAGATGGTAAACTAAGTGTTCGGGATCCGGATCAAGAGGCTACGATCCGGATTGAACTGGTGTATGAACGAACCACCTTCGGGATCCGGATCGAACAACCTGATCCGGATCCTGAACATGTCCCAAGTCCAGTTTTTGATTTTTATGCAATGAAAGATTCTTCCAAGTGTTTCTACACTACAAGAAGTATTCGGATCACACAAAATCTTTAGTTAAACATACCTGATCCTTTTGAATTCTTCTTTCTTGAGATTGAGTTAAATGATCCAACTTTCTTCACCTTCAATCTTCAAGACTTGAGACTTTCACGAAACTACGCCAACTCAAATTCCGTAACACCAGCAACGACAATCCGCGTAAATCCCAATCAAGTTGCTGAAAACTGTAGGCTCCACTAATGCCGCATGGTAGAAACCGTAAACTGAAGCTGAAATCTTAATCTATCATATAGTATAGAACAGAAATGCTGAGTAATCAGGACTGATAGCCAAGCAGGCATGGCCTACGCCCAGGTATATCAATCAAAGCTGGAAGTAATAGACGTACTGAAAGGCTCAACTGTGGGATCCAAGCTGCCTGCAAAACAGCGGTTCGTCCTGCCTCAATACTCATAGGGTTGGACTAATGAAGTGTGGACCGAAAATCAACCCACGGTAACTCTACAGCCACAATGGGAGGCATCACTAAAACACACAAATCCATCTCCCAACATTGGAAACACTAGCATTGGCGCTGGCATCAGTCTCATTATCCATTGGCCATGCTCTCCCGGCACTGCCAAGTCTAAGAAGCTCCTTACCTCAAGGATAAATGTTGGTTTCAGCCAAACTCGAATAACATCTATTTGGCCGGATTCCACCGCCACTCCAATGGCCAGAATAAGGTGACCCAAGAAGGCATGCACTTGGAGCTAAAACTTGTACCTCAATAACTTGGCATACCGCTTCATCCACACGGGCCTGGTAGCACATCCACAAGTGCTCCTCGTGCTCCAAGTCGCTTTGTGAGTAAATCAAAATATCCTCGGGAAACATTACTCCCAGTCCGTCCCAGCACAACTAGGACATACAATTCCTCAGACCTTGAAGTCAACAGGGCATTCGTCATTCCATTGGGCCTCGCTATAAACTCATAATGCCCCTACCATGTCCCGAACGCCATCTAGGCGAAGTCCTCGGCTGTCTAATTCCAAGTAGGTACTCGCATCATACACTAATTGCCGGAGTATAACTCCATCAAAAGGTCCTAGATACCGCCCGGACTTGTCTACACTCGAACCATAAAAGGACCCTCACAGTCGTGTATCAACGACGTGGCATCACCACCGTATACCAACGGCATGGCATCACCGCCGTATACCAACGGCGTGGCATCACCGCCGTATACCAACGGCGTGGCATCACCACCGTTTACCAACGGCGTGGCACCAGGTCAAACAGGCCCCTCGATCCATCAGATCCTGCAACTGCGCCATCAGCTCTCTCAGCTCTACAGGCGATATCCAATGAGGTGCTGTCGAGGGTGGCGCGGTTCCCCGAACCACGTCCAACGCAATCTCTATCTCCCTAACCAGCGGCATTATCAACAGTTCAGGTGAAATCACACCCGGGATCTCATGAGCAACAAGGATATCCCTGAGTCCCGGTGCCGCCGTAAGCACCTCTCACACTGTCGCTAAAACCTGTGTGCTCTAACAATCTCAACAAGCAACCCTTCTCTTGTCCGCCTTGCCGAAGATCAACGTCCTCTCTCGCCGCAGTCAGACATTCTGTGGCATTGTGCCAACCAATCTCAAGCACATGGTCGAAACACCGAATTGCTACAATTTCCAATAATTCTGCCGGTAACTCGCAGTCTCGGCCGCACTGGACATGATCCAAAAGCTTCCTCCACATGCACAACAACACCAGGAACCTGTACCTCTAGTGCACGTGGTAACAAAGCTGCCTCTAGCCCAGGCAAGAATGAAACATGCTCTAACTCTGACTGCTGTGGTGAAATCCCACCTGCGACACTCGATCCACTACCGTGGTGCCCTCCAACCGGGCGGCACAGATTCATCCGCTCAAAGCAAGTGGTTGTCGCTCAATCTGCCTGAAAATCAGGACTATCCACAAGGGAGCACGACCTCTGTCTCTGATCACATTGAGGCGACAATTAAGGTCCTCTGCAGATAACAAATCCACGCTACCGCTGCGCCACTCAGATATAGACGCTGATGCTGCCATCGGGGTCCACTCGATCTCCGGCATCTCGGGAACTCATTATCCTGGAAAAGAAATCAGAAATGCCTTTGCCGGTCGATCTATCCTCCATCACCCGGCGCCAAGCGCCAAAATCCAGAACTCGCCTCTGGCGGCAGATCCCTATCCAAAGGAACTGCAACGCCACGCTCTAACCACAACGCCTACTCCAACGAGGCGTCAATAATCCAAAACAGAGGGACCAACTAAGCTAAAAGGTATCCTGGCGCAATCCACTCCCAGTCTCACATATCCTATGCGCCTCGTCCCTCGAAACCTGGAGCGCGCAGTTCAACAACTGCATACACTCTCTAGCACGGGGAGGCTCTCAATTAATCACTCCATCAACACCAACCACGACTCTGCCTCCAAAGGCTCCAAACTCAATCTTACGAGTCGGGGTGGGTCATCTGCCAAATATGGCTCAATGGATCGATCATGTCCCACAGCTCCTCTGCTGTCAATTATCCACCCTGCCTCGGTGCCTCGACACTAAACATTGGCACTGAGGGGGCTACTCAGTGCTCCGACAATTGTGTCACCAAGACCAGCTGCTCACTCTGTCGCTGATAAGCCTCTGACAATCCTGTCATCTGGGTCCGGAGTTCTCTGACCTCAATCCGGGTATCCGGCCCAAAACCAACTGCTCAAGCTCAACTACTATGACAGGATGCACACGGTCAAAACACAGCGTCGGGGAGACACCGCTCGCCACGACGAAACCACAAAACAACACCAAACAGCGCTCGACCCAATCCAGCGAAAGTCTAAAGCATGTCACCCGTTCCACAGCATTATGTTGTCTGCAGCCAACATAATCACTTAGGAGAATAAACATGCCAATCTCTCTTCCCGTCCCTTGGGAGAGGTATAAAACTCAATCAGGACTCTCGCTAAAATCACGACTCTCACGAAGTCAACCAAGGGTCAAACCATAAGCCTAGGGTTTCTAAGCCCACCATGACCTACAACCTAGGCTCTGATACCACTCTAATCTGTCACGCCCCGGGGTCGAAACTGCTGTAGGTTATTATGGGATCCACAAGGATCTAAATAGGTACTATCAAACAACTAGAGGGGGGGTGAATAGGTGTAATACTTATAAAACCAAATCTCAGTGCAAAATAAAAACCAATGCGGAAATAAAAAACAGCACACCGAGATATACGTGGAAACTCCAATCCAGGAGAAAAACCACGGGACCAACACGCAATAACAATCCAATAAGAATAGAAGAATAACAAGATGATTACCGACTCCACAGACTCAAACCCCTCCTTCAGCTTCTTCGGACCTTGCGCTGACCGGTTGGATATCCACGCAATAACAATCCCTAAGAAAAGAAGAATAACAAGGTGATTACCGTCTCCACGAATTTAACTCCTCCTTCAATTTCTTGGACCTCGCGCTCCACCGATTTTGCACGCCCACTGCACACGTTCGAATCCACGAACGCCACTCGAATCCACGAGCACACGTTTCGAATCCACGAAACGCCTTTAGCACACCGAATCCACGATGCCACGTCGAATCCACGACGCAAACTCAGTCGATAAGAATATTGACTTCGATGGTGATCCTTTGCTTAGATTCTCATTGAGGAACCGTAAAAAAAATCTCTAAGCAAAGATTAGATCAATTCGACAAAAGATATGTTCTTGAAAGAACCATCGAATTGACCTAAAAGAGGCTATAAAGAAGATCGATAAAAACCTAGCCTCTAGGGTTGCTCTCAAGAGTTTTATAAATTGATCGGCCGTAGCTCCCACGTTTTTGAGAAACCCTAAACGTCTATTTATAGTTTAGAAACCTTTGGAAAGAGATAAGAATCAAAAACATACCTTATCTGGAAATTTTCAGGACGGCGATCCGGATCGGATTTACTGCGATCCGGATCGTCGTAACGAGATTGACGATTCCAGAAAAACCAAGGGTTCGGGATCCGGATTGCAAAGTCCGATCCGGATCGTTCATGCAATTCAGCAAAGTTCCATGTTCGGGATCCGGATCGGAATGGCCTAGGATCCGGATTGAAATTGCCAATGAACAAGTACCCTTCGGGATCCGGATTGCAAGGTCTGATCCGGATCCTGAACATGTCCCATGTCCAGTTTTTTGATTTTTATGCAATTAAAAAATCATCCAAGTGTTTCTACACTATAAGAAAGTATTCGGATCACCAAAATTATTTAGTTAACCATACCTGATCCTTTTGAATACTTTCTTCTTGAGATTGATGTAACTGATCCACAATTCTTCAACTTCAATCTTCAAGACTCAAGACACTGAGTGTCAACTTGAGCTCTTGTTGAATCTTCTCTAAGTCTTTGATTGCTGATTGACAATTTTATCCCTTTAAGACTCCGACTCAACTCACTGACATGACTCACGAAATATGCCAATACCAAAATGCCGTAACAATCTCCCCCTTTGGCAATTTCGTGACAAAACCCAAAAATACATAAAAGCGCTCAAGTCACTCATCTTAAACCAAAAAGTCGAAATTCAATGTTATCACCAAAACATTGATTTTCTTTGCGTGAAAGATCCAATAAATACAAAATTACATTTGAACCAAACAGTCCTAGAACATACTCTATGACTTAGGACTTGGAGTCTTAAAGTGATGTAATTCCTGCAAAACAAAACTCCAAACAAAATCAAACGTTAGTCGTTAGAAATTAGAATCCTACATTTGATCCGTCTTCCTTTTGGTTCTTTTGTTTTTTCTTTGTCTCCCCCTATCTTGAGCATCTCTAACATGTTCTCCATGTTCTCCCCCTTTGTGATACGATCATCATTTTCCGTTCTCCCCCTATCTCGATGATCTCTTCTCTGTCTCCCCCTATTTCTCTTCTCCCCCTTTTTGTCACAAATTGTCAAACAGTGAACATACTAGACAAAAGGAAATCACTAACAGCATTAGTTCATAGAGAAAGAGAGATAAAAGCTCAGTTCCGGTATATAACAAAAATGCAGATTGCGTACCTGTACCAGAAAGCAAAAATTAAATAATTTCTTGAAACAAATCCAGATTTTGGAATCTTTTCAAATACCGATTTGTATTCCATCAAGAAATCAATTTAAGTGCTTTTAAACAATGAATTCACACAGATGTCATTCAATCCAATTAATTTCACAAAATTAAAAATATTTACTCCAAAATCATGAAAAATAAAGGTAAAACATTATAAACCATTTTTCATGTTATATTCATCAAACACAAGTCATCAAAAATAATCTTGAGATCCAAAGTCTATCAAGATGTAACGGATGTACAAAGATGACTTACAGAGATTTCCAAATGACATCATTTTGATTTCTTACCCTTTCAAATTTGAGATAAGCACTAAAATACCTAAGGGTGGCTCTTTGAGCATCTTTCAACTATCCCACCTTATACCAACCAGGAGATTGTTCAAAAAAATAAGAGCTTTGCATATAAATCTCCAAATGCTTCAACTAAACAAAATTTCATAAATAATTTTCAAGCATCCATACCATGTGGTAGCTTCACACACAGACCGGACGACCGGGGTGGCAGCTCTTTCCAACATGTGGTGGTAGTTTTCACACTCCTTTCGGATGTAACTCTTTCCACATCTTTTGCAAATTATTTCAATACCCTTGTAAGAATGCAATCTCTTACGTGAAAGAATTAAATCCCAAATTTTAGTCTATCGGTTGTCTCACGTTTATCACAATGAATTCACACAACCGAGATAGATTAAGCATCTAAAGATCACACATGATTTCTAAAATTTGATGCTTATAATATCAAAAACTCCTATAATGAAGTATCTTCAAGATTATGATTATGGAGTAAAGTTGATAATCCATATAAAATTAATTTGGAGTGAATAAACGTGAAGCCCTTTTTATTCAATGCACTTGTTCAGTAAAAACCCTTTTGTTCAAAAACAAAGTATAAAAACGAAGAGCATTGAAAACCATGTAATGCAAAGATTAAGAAAGATATGAAGGGAAAACCAATCAAAGCATTACATACAGTCATAAGCTAATTAGAACTTAAGACAAGGAAAGATATCACCTTTCCGAATCCAAAATCGCTGGATTTTGGGTTGTCTTGATTCGTCGTGGCCGGGGGTTGTCCGCTTTGACTGTTGGTCCACCTTAGGTCTTTGCCTCGTAGTGATCCACTTGTATGATTGATGTTGTGGCTCGGACCTTTGGTGGGTTGAGTGAACTCCTTTGACTTGATGTGTCTTTTGATTCCGTTGAGTTCGCTCCGTAGATGAAGTTGCCGAAGAATTTTTCTTTCTCTTTTTCGGGCAATCCTTCACCAAATGTCCTTCAAGTCCACAAAGGTGACACGTTCTTCCTTTCAATTTGAATGTGGAACTTGAAGCATGCACAGTTTGGTCCTTTTTGAATCCCAAACCAACCTTGCTTGTTTGACCTAATCCGGACATACAATCATGTTTCTTCGAACCGGTTGAAATCCTTTGTATGTCGGATTTAAGTTGATGGACTTGCTTGGTCAAAGCTTGGTTGGTAACATGAATCTCCTCAAACTGCTTTTCAAGAAAATCAATCTTGTTAATATGGGAATTAACGATCGTTTCTGATTGATTTATCTTTTCCTGGAGGATTTTATTATTATCCAATAAAAGCTCTCGTTCCTCCTCGAGATCATGAAGTTTGATCTTTAAAGCATGATTCTCGTCTTGATTCTCAAGTCGTTGCTTCCTCAACTTCTTGATATGCTTGGCCATCTTCTTAGATTCCGCAAGAAGTTGTTGATATGCCTCAACGAGTTCTTCTTCGTCCGACTCCCCCTCACTTGATGACTCTCTGTTGGAGGTTGATGTTTCATGCAAAATCAAAGGAATAGAGTCAGTGATTAAAGATGATAAGCAAACATTAGAAGAGGGAATTTGAGAAGCATGTAAGGCAACGACTTTTTCCTCTTTACTTGAGGTCGATTCATTAAAAGTAGAATCGTCCCAAGTTTTCGCTTGCAAAACCTTCTTTTTATATGATTTCGGAGAAGGACATTCCGTTGAAAAATGGCCGTAGCCTTTGCATCTATAGCATTGGATTTCCCCTTCGAAATCATCTTTTTCTTTTTCTTTAGAAGGTTTTGCAAAGCTTTTGAGGTTAGAGGATTTAGAACCCGATGATCCTTTAGAAGGTTTCGTGGATGAAGATCCATCGGTTCGATTCTTCCAAAACTTCCGACGAAATTTCTTTGTGATCCGCGCCAATTGTTCTTCAAAATCGGCAAAAGAGATTTCATCGTCGGAACTTGATTCGCTATCTTCTTCCTTTGTGGATTTGAATGCAATACCTATAAGCTTAGAAGAAGACTTGGAAGAAACTTGATTAGTAGGAAAAGTCATTTCATAAGTTTGCAAAGCACCTACTAATTCCTCTACACTCATCTCATCCGGATGACTAACGGTTTCAATGGCGGTAACCTTTGCCCTAAACCGTTCCGGAAGAGTCCGAAGTATCTTTCTTACAATTTTCGACTCCGGGATCTTTTCTCCTAAATTAGCACAAGAGTTGATTATATCTTGAAGTCTTGTGTAATAATCTGTAAACAATTCATGCTCTTCCATATGAATAGAGTCAAATTGACTTGTAAGCATCTGGAGCTTTTGAATTTTTACAAGATTAGTACCCTCATGTGTAATTTTGAGAATATCCCAAATTTCCTTCGCGGTTTCACACGCGGAAATTCTTGTGAACTCAGTCGAGGAAAGAGAATTAAATAAAGCGTTCATACCTTTCCCATTGTAAGAAGATCTTTCAAATTCCTCTTTTGACCATCTAGAGCGAGGTTTTGGGGTAGTAGAATTTCCTACTTCCTCAACAGGATGCACCCAACCGTATTCCACGGATTGCCATACCCGCTCATCAATTGCGATGAGAAAAGCTCTCATCCGCACTTTCCAATAAGCATAATTAGTCCCATCAAAAAGAGGAGGTCTATAAATATTACCACTTTTACCCATCATGATAGATAAATCTAAAACCCGCTCTGATACCAATTGTAGGTTATTATGGGATCCACAAGGATCTAAATAGGTACTATCAAACAACTAGAGGGGGGGTGAATAGGTGTAATACTTATAAAACCAAATCTCAGTGCAAAATAAAAACCAATGCGGAAATAAAAAACAGCACACCGAGATATACGTGGAAACTCCAATCCAGGAGAAAAACCACGGGACCAACACGCAATAACAATCCAATAAGAATAGAAGAATAACAAGGTGATTACCGACTCCACGGACTCAAACCCCTCCTTCAGCTTCTTCGGACCTTGCGCTGACCGGTTGGATATCCACGCAATAACAATCCCTAAGAAAAGAAGAATAACAAGGTGATTACCGTCTCCACGGATTTAACCCCTCCTTCAATTTCTTGGACCTCGCGCTCCACCGATTTTGCACGCCCACTGCACACGTTCGAATCCACGAACGCCACTCAAATCCACGAGCACACGTTTCGAATCCACGAAACGCCTTTAGCACACCGAATCCACGATGCCACGTCGAATCCACGACGCAAACTCAGTCGATAAGAATATTGACTTCGATGGTGATCCTTTGCTTAGATTCTCATTGAGGAACCGTAAAAGAAATCTCTAAGCAAAGATTAGATCAATTCGACAAAAGATATGTTCTTGAAAGAACCATCGAATTGACCTAAAAGAGGCTATAAAGAATATCGATAAAAACCTAGCCTCTAGGGTTGCTCTCAAGAGTTTTATAAATTGATCGGCCGTAGCTCCCACGTTTTTGAGAAACCCTAAACGTCTATTTATAGTTTAGAAACCTTTGGAAAGAGATAAGAATCAAAAACATACCTTATCTAGAAATTTTCAGGATGGCGATCCGGATCGGATTTACTGCGATCCGGATCGTCGTAACGAGATTGACGATTCCAGAAAAACCAAGGGTTCGGGATCCGGATTGCAAAGTCCGATCCGGATCGTTCATGCAATTTAGCAAAGTCCCATGTTCGGGATCCGGATCGGAATGGCCTAGGATCCGGATTGAAATTGCCAATGAACAAGTACCCTTCGGGATCCGGATTGCAAGGTCTGATCCGGATCCTGAACATGTCCCATGTCCAGTTTTTTGATTTTTATGCAATTAAAAAATCATCCAAGTGTTTCTACACTATAAGAAAGTATTCGGATCACCAAAATTATTTAGTTAACCATACCTGATCCTTTTGAATACTTTCTTCTTGAGATTGATGTAACTGATCCACAATTCTTCAACTTCAATCTTCAAGACTCAAGACACTGAGTGTCAACTTGAGCTCTTGTTGAATCTTCTCTAAGTCTTTGATTGCTGATTGACAATTTTATCCCTTTAAGACTCCGACTCAACTCACTGACATGACTCACGAAATATACCAATACCAAAATGCCGTAACAACTGCGAACCGGGCTCGCCAACAGATCCGCCACCTATGCCAACCTGCATAAGCGAAGCGTCCTACCTGCAAGAAAAGGACTACAGCTAAACAGATATCAGAGCTATAAGTAAAAATCTGCTGTATAACTAAAATCAATCACTGTACAACTGGAAATAATACAACAATGTTCGCCTCCCAAAATAATAATGATACAAAATCCTCAAATACAAGCTCTAAACCCAACCGGGAGGTAACTCCAATAAATACAATAGTGTACAGTATCTCAATACATAAAATCCTCACTACAACAGTCTCTCAAAAGAGGAAAAAGAAACAACTAATCTACTGATGATCTCCTCTGAAGGGGTACCGCTACTCTCCAACGACGGGTAGGGATCTAGCTCGCGACTCCCTCGCCTCGAACAACAACTGCAGAATCCGCAACACCCGCTAAGACTCTGCAAAACAAGGGAGAGAAAGGAAAAAGGAGGGGGAAGACCCCCAAAGGGTGTGAGAACTACACCAAAAAGGGAGTTCTCAGTGGGTACCACCGCCAGACCTGACGGTCTGCCCACCAAGTCCTCAAGAGACATAAGATAACCAAAGCAGTAAAGACTGAAATAGGAAAGCTGGAGACTCTCAACAGCTACCATGCCTCTATCTAAAAGCTCAAATAGGGAAACTCTGATAAAGATGTGCAACACTCGCACACGAGGTGCTCAATCGACCCAATCGAGCTGACTGCCACATCGGGTCCAGTCAAACCTGCGCCCACCTACAACCACCTCCCGGTGACGGGCAGGAATTACGTAGGGCGTCCAAACGGACTAACTCGCTATCGAGTAGTGGCTCATGCAGGCTATAGTCAAAATCCACGCTCTCTCTCAGAACGGATAAACTCCAGATCACCAAGCCTCTCGCACAACGGTCAACAACTCACAAAGACCTCGGGACCACAGTCCCCAAATGGATCCCAACAACACTAGCACCGGTCTAAACACAGCTACTAGACTCCACTCGGTCCCCCTGACACGAGTGAAACAAGAAAGGCAAATATCTGTAATAAACCCAATCTAGTGCCACCAGTAAAACTGGCATTGCCTGCTCAGCGGAATCTGCACACAAGGCTCGAAACCGCGGGATCGGCCCGCACGGCTCGCATCCCAAAATAAGTATCAGACCGGCACACAAGGCTGGGTCCGAAAAGCCTACCTCCGGAGTGGCGCTCGAGGGGAGTGACCTGCACGAGTAAAGTATCTCAGTAACAGTATCTCAGTAACAGTATCTCAGTAACAGCAGGACTTTGATCATCAATCTGATCAAAGTGGGAAAACTCAACCACCAAGGAAAGACCCGACCTCAATCGGATGCAACTGAACGATAAGTGGGAAACTCCATCCACTAAAGAAAACTGATACCCAATCAGGTGCATAGAGAAACATCCGGTCAACCGCCCAATATCCGCGGTTGCCGCAAAGCCCCACAACTAATCCAACATGTCCCAGACACGAAATCCCGGCTACACTATCCAGACCCCTGCTCGAACCCGAGCAACACTGACCACCTGACTAACAAGAAGGAGAAAGGAAAAGCATGGTTTCTCCTAAGTCAAGTTCCAATAAGTAGTGTAGCAATAAAAAGGGGGCCTAACTATATGTCCATACAAGCATGCATTTGTCCTCAAGAAAGATACAACAAAGTAATCCACATGCCTACACCTGACCATAATCCTCGATCATAATAACTCCTCAAAGTACAAATCCGCACATAGCTACGAAATCCTGTCCCAAAGCATAAACCAACCACATGAAAGGCTATGTGCTAACATGGCATGTTACATAATCTCATAGGGTAACATTATCCTAGGTAAGCTTACACTAAACATCACATAGATGTCCAAGTCATGCAAGTCCTCAGTATACCTCATAAATACTACTATTCTTGCAATCATTTATACAAATATCATTATCAAGCTTACCTACCTTACAAACATAAACCATGTACCCTAAACATGCATGCATCAGTCATAGAGGGGTGACATCCCCACAAGTGCACTTATATTCGCCATAACATAATCATTGCCTTATACAGTTACTGATATTAAGCTTACCCACCTGAAGCGCTTAAACCAAGGCAAACCTGAAGTCGGTGAAGTGTGCAGACGCTCACAGTCCAAATTCTGCCGAAACTGCATCCTCGGTGCACGTCGCGAAAGCCTCGACTCCAAACAGTTGAAAGTACCCCGAAATCAAAGTCTGCAGATCCAACGGGTCCAGCAACACTTGCAAACACCCCTGGGTACAACAATAAGGCCCAACATTACACTTTTATTCCAAAATTTAACCAAGTATACACAGTCTGAAAATCAGTCCCAAAGCTGTGCTTATTTCACCTGCCGAAATTGCCCAGAAAAATCCAATAAAAATATCACAGCAATCCTCGCGTCAATACCTTCGAAACGAGTACCTGCACGTCCAATTCCGAGCCCCGTAGGCCGAGTTACAAATTCCACAGTACAGGTGCGCAAAACCACACAGCAACATAACTTTAATTCCGTTTACAGATAATGGGAAGAACATATACCTTCGGTCAACACTCAAAAAAATCCAAGAAAAATACTGTGATAATCCTTGCGTCGAGTAGATGAAAAAAGTGTAAAAGCACGTCGCCATACGATGCTCGGTTGCGGAGATAAAAATTTGGCAACAGGTTGCTGTCCGGAATTCCATCAGCGGCAAAGGGAGTTAAAAACGTACCCGGAACCCCAAACAAAACTCAAATCTGAGAAAAGTGGACAATACAACAATCGTAGATCTACCTCTCGTGAATCCGACGCCGCAAAAATCATCCGAAAATATTGTCGGGGTAGCTCCGTGGACCTCTCATACCAAACTGCGACGATAATAGGCCTGCGATGAAAATATGTCGCTCTGTGCCACGATGCCGAAGTCGTCGACGCCACTCCTTCCAAAAATTCCGAGCTTCCTCCACAAGATGCGCAACAAGGTGAGCAACAAATTTGCTGAAGGGCCCTCAGGCCAGAGAGCTCGGGAAAAGCCCGAAAAGGGCAGTGCAAAGGGCCTATTTATAGGCCCAACCCGAAAAATCCCGAAAATGGGCTTTGGGCCGAAATTTCCGGGCGCATGAAGATTCGGGCGTGAACAGTGTTGGGCCAAGCCCAACACTGTAGCCGCCCGAAATCCCCACGGCCGGCCACGTCGCACCCGAACAGCGGACAACCGCCTCGGCCATCCGCTGCTCGACACGTGGAGCGCGGAGGCGTCGACACGTGGACCGCACTCAGCCCCGACCGCGCCTACGTGCGCGCCTGCGCCGCCGCCTGCCACCCTACACGCACGCGCCTTGAGGCGGCCTGCACCCGCTCCGTGGACCGCGCGCACGAGGACCAGCCAACCGCCATCTGCCACGCGTCACCCTCCGGTCCACCGTACACCGCGCCTTCTCCCGGGGACCGCGCCCCCTGCGCCGGCCAACCGGGATCCGCCACGTGGCCCACGACCGGTGCACGCCTCCGCGGTGGACCGCGCACCTGCCCCCGCCTGCCCGCGCGGCGCTCCGCCGCTGCCGCCGCTGCCCACCGCCGCCGCCGCTGCCCACCGGCGCCGGAACAGTACCAAGAAGCCTCGAAAAACGTGCGCATCATCCGGGCTCCGAAAAATACAAGTGAATAGTCCATTTTCATCGTTTTCGCGCGCTGAATCCAAATCCGAAGTCCGATTTGCCAAAATCCAACTCTAAAAGTTGCCGAAGGCATCCGGAAAGATGTTCTTTTGTCCAAACCTCGCGCTGAGCCCAATTTTAATATCCATTGCGCGCAAAACCACTTCTAAGCATTCGACGGGGCCATTTGATCACCCACGTGATCCATTTAAGCCCGAAGTCCCCCACTTGTGTCCAAATTGTGCACAAACCCCGCCGACGCGCCGCATAGGCCTCCAGAAGCTGTAGATGAAACAGTGCTCCATAAGTGGGAATTTCGGGTCTTCACAGTTGGAGAGGCTAGTGTCTCGTGTTTCGTGTGTGCTGATCAGCTGAGTCGTCGAGAGTGCTCCGACTGTTGTGCGAGATATTTGGGGATCTTGAGTCCTACCGTTCTGAGAGTGAGCGTGGATCTTGACTATAGCCTGCTTATGCCAATGTTTGATACTCTATGCCGCGTCGTTTTCCTCAGTTGGAGTCGCGTCCCTGAGATGCCGCTGTGGATACGATGGTTGGCCTGTTGACGCAGTTTTCCGCAGTGGATGCAACGATGGGCCTGTTGAGGAAGTTTTGCGCGAGGGGTGAGTTAGTCGGACAGGACGCCCCACGTAAATCCCGTCCTCATGTGGATGTGTGGTAGTGGGCAGGTGTGTTCCTAGTCGACAGGCGCAGGCTTGACTGGACCCTATGAGGCAGTCAGTTCGATTGGGTCGTTTGAGCACCTTGGGTGCGTGTGGTCACATTTACTTTCATCTGTTCCACTTTTTGAGCATCTAGATAGAGGCATGGTAGTTGTAGAGTAGCTCCAGCTTTTCTTGTTCAGATTTCATTGCACTGTTATCTTTTGCCTCTAGTAGACTTAGTGGGCAGACCGTTGGGCTTGTTGACGGCACCCATTGAGAACTACTGTGGGAAGTAGTTCTCACACCCGTCGTGGTGTCTTTTTCCCCAGGAACTTCTTCTCCTGTTGGAGTGTAGCTAGTTCCCTACCCGTCGCGAGCTAGTTCCCTACCCGTCGTTGGAGTGTAGCGGTACCCCTTCAGAGGAGAGCTTCAGTAGATTAGTTTACTTCTTTTTCCTCTGTTGAGAGACCTTTGTTGTGAGGTATAGAGTTGTACTTTATTTTACAGTTTGAGAGACTGATGTAGTGAGGATATTTTTGTATTGAGAGCTTGTACACCGATGTATTTTATTGGAGATATCTCCCTTTTGAGTTTTGTATCAGAGGACTTTTTATACGATCGTATTTGGGAGATGGATATTGTATTTATTTTCAGTTGTACAGTGTTTGGATTTCAGTTTTTAGTAGTTACTTTCAGCTCTGATATCTGTATACTGTAGTTGATTCTTTTTGCAGGTTAGACGCTTCGTCTGTACGGCAGTTTCCGTACAGATGGCGGATCTGTTAGCGAGCCCGGGTCGCAGTTTCGACCCCGGGGCGTGACACCACATCCTCCCCCACTAAAAGAAAGTTTCGTCCTCGAAACTAAAGCAACTTACACGGAGTCTCAGAAACCAAGGATAGGTACTCAACACCGTCGTCTCCAGCTCCCAAATCACCAGTCACTCCCCGTGATTACTCCTCAACAACAACAACAACCGGTACGGTATGGCCCAATTGCGTAATTCTCTCATCTCACGAGCCAGAATTCGCAACGGGCGTCCCTACCACAAATACTCGCAGATCTCAAAGGAAACGAGTCCATCACGGGCGAGGAATCCACAAGCCTAACGCTCCTGAAATGAGACGTGGAAGGACCAACAAGAACTCCAACAAAAGGCTGGGGGAAAAGAAAGAACAACCAGTGTAACACACACCCAAAACCGCCCCCTGGTGCCAGCACAACTAGGCGATCCAAAAATACCCACACCAGCAACCAAAAGAAAAGAGGCCCTAATAAGCTTGGGTTCTCACTCGGTCACTCTCAAAACCGACTACCCGAGGGGACTGTTCAGCCGCAGTCTATCATCGAAAGGGATCCTCCGGGACACAATCTCAACCCGGTACGCCATAATGGTCCCACACAGCGCCAGCTGTGGAATCATCAAACTCAACCCCAAAAAGCTCTCATGCACCAGGTATCCGCCACCACGGTGGCCCTGTCGGGGTGATACTGAATGCTCATCAATAATCCAACTGTAACTCCAAAGCCACTATGGGAGGCATCACTGTATCTCGCAAATCCATCTCCTATCACTGGCGATGCTAAAATCGGCGGTGGTATCAGTCTAATCATCCATTCATCCGGCTCTACTGGCACTGCCCAGTCCAGGAAGCTTCTCGTCTCAACAATAGATGTCAGTCTCGGCCAATCTCAGATAGCATCCATCTTGGCCGGATTTCCACCGCCGCCCCTACGGTTAAAATATGAAATCCAAGAAGATATGCTCTCGAAGCTAAAACTTGTACCACAACAACTTGGCATAAAGCTTTTTCCTCACAGACCTTGTCGTACCATCGACAAGTGCTCCACAAGCTCTAAATCACACAGGAAGAGGGGGGGGTACAATCAAAATATCCCTGGAGAATACCGTCATCAATCCGTTCAAGTCCAACTGGAACCAAAATTCCTCAATCTTAAAGGCGACGGGGCATTAGTCAATCCATTTGGCCTCACTATGAGCTCATAATGCCCCTACCGTGTACTGAACACCATCTTGGCGAAATACTCAGCTGTATGATTCCAAAATCTGTACATGCATCAGTCGAACAACTGCCGGAGTATAACTCCATCAAAAGGTACAGAATAATACTCGGACCTGCCTGTGCTCAAACCACAAAAGAGCTCTCACAGTCGTGTATCAACGACGTGGCATCACTACCGTGTATCAACGGCGTGGCACGAGGTCAAACAGACCCTCGATCCATCAGATCCCTGCACCTGTGCCATCAACTTTCCCAGCTCTTACAGATAATATCCATGAGGTGCTGTTGAGATTGGCGCGGTTTCTAGAACCACGTCAATCGCAATCTCAATCTCCCTAACTGGCGGCATAATCATCGGCTCGAGTGGACTCACACCTGGGATCTCGCAGCGATCGAAATATCCTTTAATCCCGGTGCCGCCACAAGCTCCTCTCACACTGTCGCTATAACCTGCGTACTCGAACAGTCTCAATATAAAAAGCCTCCTATAGTCTGCCTCGCAGAAGGTCACAGTCATCACTCTCCACACTTAATCATCCAATGGTACTGTGGCAACCAATCCCAAGCACTAGTCAAAACACCAAACTGACACAAATACCAATAGGTTTGCCGATATAACTCATGGTCTCAACGGCACTGGACATGATCCACAAGCCTCCTTCAGATGCACAACATTGATAGTAACCTGTACCTTTAGTGTGCGTGGTATCATCTCTGCCTCCATGTCGGAATGCGAAGTGCACTAACTACGACTGCTGTGATGAAATCACACCTGCGACAACTCGATCCCCTGCCTTGATCCCCTCTAACCAGGCGGCACGAACTCATCCACACGATGCAAGCGGTTGTCGCTCAGTCTGCCAGAAAATATCCGAACCAATCACAAAGGGAGCACGACCTCTGTCTCTGCTCACGCTGAGGCGACAACTGTGGCCCTCAGCAAATAACATATCCACGCCACCGCTGCGCTACTCTGATATAGATGCTGATGCTGCCATCGGGGTCCACCCGATCTCCGACATCTCAGAAATCCATTATTGCAACCGTCATATGACAAAACACGATTAATCCATGCAATTCCTTATACAATTATCCTTACTAAGCTCACCCCTCGATCCCATATAATATATCCCAAACATGCATGTTATCAATCACAAAGGGTAACACTCCCTTGGGTAAGCTCTACATTAACCATCCACAAGGATATACACCAACCAGGAAAGCAAAACGAAAATGCCTCTGCCGGCCGATCTGTCCTCCATCACCTAGCGCCAAGCGCCTCCATCCAGAACACGCCTCCAGCGGCAGATCCCCATCCAAAGGAACTGCAGTGCCCAGCTCCAACACAATGCCTACAACAACGAGGCGTCCAAAATCCAAAATCTGTACAGGAGGGACTAAATCAACTGAAAGATATCCTGGCACAATCCACTCCTAGTCACACAAATCCTATGCGCCTCGTCCCTCTAAAATGGAGCGCGCAGTTCAACAACTGCATAAACTCTCGGCACAAGGGAGCTCTCAAATAGTTTCTCCATCACCACCAACCACGATTCAGCCTCCCAAGGCTCCAAACTCAAACCTACGAATCGGGGTGGTTCGACTGCCAAAACTAGCTGAATAAACCGATCATGCCCCACAGCTCAATCCGTTGTTAGCTATCCACCCTGTTTCGGTGCCTCGGCACTAAACATTGGCACGGAGGGGGCTACTCGCTCCATCGGTGCCACAGAAATCACTGTCGCTGAGGATACTGCAACCAGGTGGTCTCAGGAGGAAAGCACTGTCGGGCTACCCACTGCTCCGACAACTATGTCACCCAGTCCAGCTGCTCACTCAGTCGTTGATAAGCCTCTGACAATCCTGTCATTAGGGTCCGGAGCTCTCTGACCTCAATCCGGGTATCCGGCACAAAACCAACCGCTCAAGCTCAACTACTATGACAGGGTGCACAAGGGTCCCAAACCCAGCATCGGGGAGACACCGCTCGCCACGATGAAACCAGAAATCAGCACACAACAACACTCGACCCAATCCAGCGAAAGTCTAGAGCATGTCACCCATTCCGCAGCATTATGTTGTCTGCAGCCAACATAATCACTTGGGAGAATAAACATGCCAATCACTCATCCCGTCCCTTGGGAGAGGTATAAAACTCAATCAGGACTCTCGCCACAAGTCACGACTCTCACGAAGTCATCCAAGGGTCAAACCATAAGCCTAGAGTTTCTAAGTCCACCATGACCTACAACCTAGGCTCTGATACCACCTAATCTGTCACGCCCCGGAGTCGAAACTGCGACTCGGGCTCGCCAACAGATCCGCCACCTATGCAAAACCCCGCATAGGCGAAGCGTCCTACCTGCAAGAAAGGGCTACAGCTAAACAGATATCAGAGCTATAAAATAAAAGTGTTGTAAAACTAAAACCAACCATCTGTACAACTGGAATAATGATACAATAATCATCTCCCATAAATGATAATCATATAATTTCCTCAGATACAAAACCCAGAACTCAACAGGGAGGTATCTCCAATAAATACATCAGTGTACAGGCTCTCAATACATATCATAACCTCACTACATCAGTCTCTCAAAACAGGAAAATAAAATAGCTAATCTACTAAAGCTCTCCTCTGAAGGGGATACCGCTACTCTCTAATGACGGGTAGGGATCTAGCACGCGACTCCCTCGCCTCGATCAACAACCGCAGAATCGGCAACACCCACTAAGACTCTGCAAAACAAAGGAGAGGAAGAAAAAAGGGGGGGAAAACCCCAAGGGCGTGAGAACTACACCAAAAATGGAGTTCTCAGTGGGTACCACCGCCAGCCCGACGGTCTGCCCACTAAATCCTCTAGAGGCGATAAAATAACTAATGCAGTAAGAACTGAACAAGAAGGCTGGAGACTCTCAACAGCTACCATGCCTCTAACTAAAGGCTCAAAAGGGGAAAACTCTGATAAAGATATGCAACACTCGCACACGAGGTGCTCAATCGACCCAATCGAGCTGACTGCCACATCGGGTCCAGTCAAGCCTGCGCCTCCCCCGTGTATCAACGTAGGGTGTCCAATCGGACTAACTCGCTATCGAATAGTGGCACATGCAGGCTATAGTCAAAATCCACGCTCTCTCTCTCATAACGGATAGACTAAAGATCCACAACATCTCACACAACGGTCGAAATACTCTCAACGACACGGGATCACCGTCAACCCAAACGGCTCCCAACAACACTAGCACTGGTCTAATCATAGCTACTAGACTCCACTCGGCCCCCAGGCACGAGTGCAATAATAAAAGTATCTGCCTGAATAAACCCAATCTCATCACCAGTAAACACTGGTACTGCCTGCTCTGCCTGCCGCATCGGGTATGCCAGCCTATGCATAACACTGATGCAAAGAAGGAGTCTCAAGGACTCAAAGTCTGTCTGTCGCACACTCCGGAGTGGCACTCGAGGGGAGCAACCCACACGAGTAAGGTATCTCAGTAACCAGTAACATAAGTATCGTAAAAATAGCAGGACTGGATCAAGACTCTGATCAAAGTGGGAAAATCCATCCACTAAAGGGAAACCCGATCCCCAAACTGAAACAACAGTAAACGATAAGTGGAAACTCCATCCACTAGAGGAAAATGTGATACCCAATCTGATAAATAATAATATCCGGTCAACCGCCCAATATCCGCGGTTGCCGCAATACCCTGCCGTCCATAACCAAGTACTATAACCGACCTCCGGTCAACCGCCCAAAGTCCGCGGTCACCGCTAAAACCCTGCCAGCCGCAATCCAGCACAACCCGTCCCTGACACCAATGTCCCTGCTACACTACCCCAGACCCCTGCTCGCACCCGAGCAACACAGACCGCCTGACTAACAATAAGGAGAAAAGAATAGCATGGTTTCTCCTAAGTCAAGTTCCAATATGTAGTGCAGCAGTAAAAGATGGCCTAACTACGTGTCCATACAAGCATGCTTTTATCCTCAGAAGCGATGAAAGAGAGTGAAACATAAAATAACACAGCATGCTAAAGTATTTCTACTATGATATATAAATCTCACACAAGTGGGCCAATACATGAACATGCATGATCTCTATATCATCTAGTGTGGGATAAATATAACCGTCTGTCATGTGATAAAACTCTAATTCACCAAACGTGAACCATGATCAGGTATGCATCAATTCCCAAAATCTAGGCCATTCCCTGCTTACCTCTCATTCATATCAGTTGAACATTAGTTCTGCATGCTATCAGTCATAGGGGGTGACATTCCCACAGGTGTACTTACATTAACCATAACACAAACATCCATAACAACCCTATCATTTCCTTATACAGATACCAATATTATGTTTACCCACCTGAAGTGCTTAATCCAAGGCAAACCTGAGGTCGGTGAATAGCGTGGCCACTTGCTAACAATATCTGTTGAACCCGTATCCGCGGTACACGTCGCGCCAGCCTCGGCTCCTAACAGCTGAAATACCCGGATACCATCATCTCCAGTTCCAACAGGTTCAAAAACACTAACAAACCTTCCTGGGTACAACAATAAGGTCCAAAGTTACACTTTTATTCCCAAAAATTAGCTAAACACACACGATCTGAAAATCAGTCCCAAAGATGCCATTATTTCACCTACTAAAAGTTCCCCGAAAATTCCAATAAAAATATCACAGCGATCATCGCGTCGAGACCTTCGAAACGGGTACCTGCACGTCCAAATCCGAGCGCCGTAGGCCGAGTTACAAATTCTACAACACAGGCGGCGCAAAATCTCACAACCACACAACTGTAATACTCAGCACAGTAAAAGGGGAAACAGTATACCTTCGGGCAAGCCTCAGAAAAATCCCGGAAAAATACGATGATAATGCTCGCGACGAGTATATGCAAAAAGTGTATAGGCTCGTCCCGATCCGACGCTCGAGTGCGGAGATAAAATTCCGGCAAGGGGTTGCTGTCCAAAAACTCCACCAGCAAACAGTGGCTTAGAAATGTCTCGAAAACCGTGCCACAAACTCAGAATCCAGCAAGGTGATCAACACGAAAGTCGAAGACGGACCTCTCGTGAATCCAACGCCACAAAAATCGTCCAAAAATACTGTCGGAGTAGCTCTGTGGACCTTTCAGACCAAACAGAGACGATAACGGGCCTCCGATGAACGATAGTCGCTCTGTGCTACGATGCCGAAGTCATCGACGCCGCGGCTTCCAACAATTCCGGGCCTCTGCCAGAAAATGCGCAACACGAAGATCTCCAACTTTGGTGAAGGGTCCAAAGGCAGGGGAGCTCGGGAAAAGCCTCACAAGAGAGGTGAAAGAGGGAATAAATAGGCCCAGCCCGAGAAAAATCCGAACTTGGACTTTTGGCCCAAAAATTCGGGCGCCCGGAACATTCGGGCCGCTACAGTGTTGGGCCCGGCCCAACACTGTGCGGGTCCGAAAGCCCGAGAGCCCGCCACGAGCCCCACCGGCACTCCCCGCGCCCGGCGCACGCGCGCCCGCGAATCGCGGAGCGACGCGTGGCCGACACGCGGGCGTGGCGGTGGCTGCGCCCGGCCAATCGCAGGGCGCCACGTGGCGCCCCCACGTCGCTCCCCAACCGCCACCGTACGGCCACCTGCTCCTGCCGCTGCGTGGACAGCCCGCACCAGGACCCACCAACCAAAAGCCGCCACGTGTCCCACTCCTGGTCCACCGTGCACCCGCGCCATTCCATGGACCGCGCCTGCCGCACCGGCAAATTGGGAGGCGCCACGTGGCCAGCGCCCGGTGCACGCTTCCGCGGTGGACCGCGCGGCTGCGCCTCCGCCCGCCCGCCGCCGCCGCCGCCTCTCCGGCCGCCGGAACAGTGCCGCCGAACCTCGAAATTCGTGCCGGGTCATCCGGACTCCGAAAAATACAAGTAAATAGCCCATTTTCACCGTTTTCGCGCGCTGAATCCAAATCTGCTGTCCGTTTTGCCAAATTCCAATTCCAAAATTTCTCGAAGGCATCCGGAAGGGCATTTTTAATCCAAATTCCGCACTGAGTCCAATTTTGATGCCCGATTCGCATGAAACCACTTCTAAATAATCGACGGGGTCCCCCAATTACCCACGTGATCCATTATACACCCGAAGTCCATCACTTGTGTCCAAATTGGTGCAGAAACACCACCGAAACGCCACATAGGCCTCCAGAAGCTGCTGATCGCACTGTAGAAGCCCTGCAGAGATCTGGGTCACCACAGACAATGTTACAGCTTTTTGTATTGGCATATTTCGTGAGTTGAGTCGGAGTCTTGAAGTGATCAAATTATCAAATCAGCATTCGAAGACTCGAAGAAGATTCAACATGAGCTCAAGTTGACACTCAGGTATGATTAATTTAATCATGGTGATTTAAGTACATTTACAAGCTTTGGAATCAGGAATTTATTAAAACCCGGTTTAGACGTGGTTTTGGGAACTTGATTTTTAACTCACAACTTATTTTAAGTTTGGATTCCGGTACTTGGTTTGTTTTGGATAAAACTTATCTTGGAAAAATCAGTTTTTACATTGAGTACCGGAACCTTACTTTGAGTTCCTCAAACCCGACACAGGATTTTCTGTAATTCTCATTGAGTACCGGAACACATCTTGGAGTACCGGAACACAATAGAAAAATCTGTGTTTTGCGTCATTGAGTACCGGAACCCAACTTTGAGTACCGGTACACAATGTCATGTCATGATAAGAATGCTAAACCGACTCTAATTAGTTTCCAAAGGTTATAAATAGATACTTAGGGTTTCTCGAGAATAATTGACCAATTCAGAAACACTCGAGAGCAACCCTAGAGGCTAGGTTTTCATCGTTCTTCTTTTAGCCACTTTTAGGTCAATTCGACGGTTCTTCCAAGACATATTTTTTGTCGAATTGATCTAATCTTTGCTTAGAGATTCCATCCATGGTTCTTCAATGATAATATAAGCAAAGGATCACCAACGAAGCCTATATTCTGTATCGGCTGAGTTTGCGTCGTGGATTCGACGTAGCATCGTGGATTCGGTGTGTTGAAGGCGTTTCGTGGATTCGAAACGTGTGCTCGTGGATTCGAGTGGCGTTCGTGGATTCGAACGTGTGCAGTGGACGTGCAATTGGTGGAGCGCAAGATCCGAAGAACTTGAATGAGGGGTTTGAGTCCGTGAAGTCGGTAATCACCTTTTTATTTTTCTTTTCTTAGTGGATTGTTATTGCGTGTTGGTCCCGTGGTTTTTCTCCTAGATTGGAGTTTCCACGTAAATCTCGGTGTGCTATTTTTATTTTCCGTATTGGTTTTTATTTTGCACTGAGATTGGTTTTTGAGTATTACACCTATTCACCCCCCCTCTAGTTGTTTGATAGTACCTATTTAGATCCTTGTGGATCCTATAAAAACCTACAATTGGTATCAGAGCGGGTTTTAGGTTTTTCTATGATGTTGGGTGAAAGTGGTAATATTTAAAGACCTCCTCTTTTTGATGGGACCAATTATGCGTATTGGAAAGTGCGGATGAGAGCTTTTCTCATCGCAATTGATGAGCGGGTATGGCAAACCGTGGAATACGGTTGGGAGCATCCAATTGAGGAAGTAGGAAATTCTACTACCCCAAAACCTCGCTCTAGATGGTCCAGAGAGGAAGTCGAAAAATCTTCTTACAACGGGAAAGGTATGAACGCTTTATTTAATTCTCTTTCCTCGACCGAGTTTACACGTATTTCCGCATGTGAAACTGCAAAGGAGATTTGGGATATTCTCAAAATTACACATGAGGGTACTAATCTAGTAAAAATTCAAAGGCTCCAGATGCTTACAAGTCAATTTGACTCTATTCATATGGATGAGCATGAATTGTTTACTGATTATTACACTAGACTTCAAGATATAATCAATACATGTGCTAATTTAGGAAAAAAGATCCCGGAGTCGAAAGTTGTAAGAAAGATACTTCGGACTCTTCCTGAACGGTTTAGGGCAAAGGTTGCCGCCATTGAAACCGTGAGTCATCCGGATGATATGAGAGTAGAGGAATTAGTAGGTGTTTTACAAACTTATGAGATGACTTTTCCTACTAATCAAGTTTCTTCCAAGTCTTCTTCTAAGCTTACAGGTATGGCATTCAAATCAACAAAGGAAGGAGATAGCGACTCAAACTCCAACGATGAAATTTCTTTTGCCGATTTTGAAGAACAACTGGCACGGATCACAAAGAAATTTCGTCGGAAGTTTTGGAAGAATCGAACCGATGGATCTTCATCCTCGAAACAATCTAAAGGATCAGCGGGTTCTAAATCCTCTAAACTCAAAAGCTTTGTAAAACCTTCTAAAGAAAAAGAAAAAGATGAATTCGAATGGGAAATCCAATGCTATAGATGCAAAGGCTATGGCCATATTTCAACGGATTGTCCTTCTAAGAAATCATAGAAAAAAAAGGCTTTGCAAGCAAAAACTTGGGACGATTCTACTTCCGATGAATCAACCTCAAGTAAAGAGGAAAAGGATAAAGTTGTTGCCTTTCATGCTTCTCAAATTCCCTCTTCTAATTTTTGCTTGTCATCATTAATTACTTACTCTATTCCTTTGATTTTGCATGAAACATCAACATCCGATGGAGAGTCATCAACTGAGGGGGAGTCGGACGAAGAAGAACTCGTTGAGGCATATCAACAACTTCTTACGGAATCAAAGAAGATGGCCAAGCATATTAAGAAGCTGAGGAAGCAACGACTTGAGGTTCAGGACGAGAACCGTGCTTTAAAGATCAAACTTCATGATCTCGAGGAGGAACGAGAACTTTTATTGGATAATAATAAAATCCTCCAAGAAAAGCAAAACCAATCGGAAACAATCGTTAAATCACATATTAACAAGATTGGTTTTCTTGAAAAATAGTTTGAGGAAATTCATGTCACCAACCAAGCTTTGACCAAGCAAGTTCATCAACTCAAATCCAACATACAAAAGCTTTCAACCGGTTCCAAGAAACTTGATCGTATGTTCGGATTAGGTCAAACAAGCAAAGTTGGTTTGGGATTCAAAAAGAACCAAACTGTGAAGGCTTCAAGTTCCACAACTAAATTGAAAGGAAGAACTTGTCACCAATGTGGACTTGAAGGACACTTGATGAAGACGTGCCCGAAAAAGAGAAAGAAGAATTCTTCGGCAACTTCATCTACGGAGCGGACTCAACGGAATCAAAAGCAACATCAATTCAATGGAGTTCCTTCAATCCACCAAAGGTCCGAGCCACAACATCAATCATTCAAGTGGATCATTGCAACGCAAAGACCTAAGGTGGACCAACAGTCAAAGCTATCAACTCACGGCCACAATGAATCAAGACAACCCAAAATCCGACGATTTTGGATTCGGAAAGGTGATATCTTTTCTTGTCTTAAGTTCTAAATAGCTTTTGACTATATGTAATGCTCTGATTGGTTTTTCCTTCATATTTTTCTTGATCTTTGCATTACATGATTTCAATGCTTTTCGTTTTTATGTTTTGTTTTCAAACAAAAGGTTTTTAACGAACGAGTGCATTGAATTTGAAAAGGGTTTACTTTCATTCACTCCTAATTAATTTCACAATTAATTATCAACTTTACTCCATAATCATAATCTTTGAATATATTCCATTATAGGAGTTTTTGATAGTTATATTCATCAAATTTTAGTAATCGTGTGTTATCTTAAGATGCTTAACCTATCTCGGTTGTGTGAATTCATTGTGATAAATATGAGACAACCGATAGACTAAAATTTGGGATTTAATTCTTTCACATAAGAGATTGCATTTTTTTTTTCAAGGGTAAATAAAAGAATTGTAAAAGATGTGGAAAGAGTTACATCCGAAAAGAGTGTGAAAACTACCACCACATGTTGGAAAGAGCTGCCACCCTGGTCGTCCGATTTGTGTGTGAAGCTACCACATGTTTTGGATGCTTGAAAAATATTTTTGAAATTTTTTAGTTGAAGCATTCGGAGATTCATATTCAAAGTTCTTATATTTTGAACAATCTCCTAGTTGGTATAAGGTGGGATAGTTGAAAGATTGTGAGGACCCGAATCCCCACTTAAGAGATTACTGATGGATTAGTGGCCCTTGGGAGTAATTGTGCGCGTGTCGGGCCCAAGAAATGGATTTATGGTGCAATTTGGGATTAAGTTTGCATCACCGGAGGCCTTTGGGAAATTTTAGATGTGGAATTGGGCAAATCAGACTTCGGATTTGGATTCAGCGCGCGAAAACGATTAAAATGGACTATTCACTTGTTTATTTCGGAGCCCGGATGACGTGCACGGTTTTCGAGGTGTCGGTGTACTGTTCCGGCGGCCGGAGAGGCGGCGGCGGCGGCGGCGGGCGGCGGAGCGCGGCTGCCGGCTGAGGCGCAGCCGCTCGGTCCACAGCGGGGGCATGCACCCGGGCGCGGGAAACGTGGCGGCTCCCGGTTGGCCGGCGCAGCAGGCGCGGTCCACGAGATAAGCGCGGGTGTACTGTGGACCGGAGGGTGACACGTGGCAGCGTGTGGTTGGTCGATGTAGTGGACCGGGTCCACGGTGCTGGTGTTGCTGGCCTCAGGGCGCGTGCCTGGCAGGGGCGCAGGCGGCGGCGCAGACGCGCGTTGACCCCGTTTCCCGCGCGAGTGCGCTCCACGCGTCGCCGTCCGCGGTGGCCACGTGTCGTTCAGCGGGAGGCCGGTTTCGCTGTCGCCTGTTTGGCGGGCAACGTGGAGGCCCACGGGAGATTCGGGCTGCTACAGTTTTGGGCCGGCCCAACACTGTGCACGCCCGAATGTCCCCTTACGCCCGGAAACCGGGACACGTTCGGTATTTTCCGAATTGTTTCGGGCAGCCTATTTAAAGGATCCGAGCCTCCTTCTTCACCCCTTTTGCCGCATTTTCGAGCTTCCCCTCACCCCGAGCCCTTAAGCAATGTTACTCCCCTTCGTGTTCTGCATCTTCTGGAGGATTCCTAGGATTTTTGGTGGCACGCACTTCGAGGTTCCCTTTTTCTTCGGCGCGACGCGACGCTCGTCCATTTGTGATCTCCTTCGTCGCATTTCGGTGCGCGAGCTCTCTCGGCCTACTCCGACCACCTTTTCAGGCGATTCTTGCGCCATTGGATCGACGACAGACAGAGCTAAGATCTTGGTGTTTCCTTCTTCCCCTTGTTTTGCGCTTTTCGAGGTGTTTTTCCGAGTTTACTGTGACACGGTTTTTGTGGTGGAGTTTTGGACAGCGGTTCGGCCTTTCGGCGTTATCTCCGTAACCGGACATCGGATTGAGACGCTCCTATACACTTTTTGCATCTACGCGTCGCAAGGATTCTCATCATATTTTTTGGGGATTTTTCTGAGATTTTCCCGAAGGTATATTCTTCTCCCTTTTACTGTGCAGAGTATTACAGTTGTGTATGTTGTGAGGTTATGAGCACCCTGTGTTGTGGAATTTGTAACTTGGCCTACGGTGCTCAGAATTGGACATGCAGGTACCCGTCTCGAAGGTCTCGACGCGAGGATCGTGAGAGTATTTTTGCTGGATTTTTTTGAGTCCGTTCTGCAGGTGGAAATTGCACAACTTCGGGGCTGATTTCGGTTGTTTGTGTATACCTGGATATTTTGGAATTAAGTGTAACTTCAGATCTTATTGTTGTACCCAGGGGTGTTTGCGAGTATTTCTGGACCCGTTGGAGTTGAGAATTAGTGGAGGTTGCTGCTCTTGGTGTCTTCAGCTGTTGGATCTTGGACTGTTAGCGCCTTTAGGTGGGTGGCCTTGTCTCCAAGTTTGATAGACTGGGCATTAATTCTGCTATTGTAGGACCATGCATGATAGTGGATTCTTGTGTAGCATGCTAGAATATAGGAATTGTTATTCCTTGTATTGATCTTATGATCTCTTTTGCTTCCTACCACCTGTTAAATTATAGTTATTGGAACTTGACCTAGCACCCTGTCATATGTTGCATGTGTAACCAGACTAGTAGAAAACCCTCATCTGGGCTAGGTTTATTTATGTTTTAGACATCCACACTATTCTTCTATTCCTGGACATAGTGCCTTCCTCGCCCGGGTAGTGGGCCGAGCGGTCGGGACTTCCTTTTAGTGTGGGATGCATTTGCACTCGTGCTTGGGAGCAGAGTGGAGTCTGGTAGATATAGTTGGTCGCTTATCTGTGCCGGGAGCCGTTTGGGTAAACGGTAGTCCCGGGAGGTCTTGTTTCCCTGTTTTTGCTGTCGCCACTGTGATAGTGGCAGTTGTGTACCAGTGTTAGCAGGACCTAGAACCCAGAACCCTTTTCGACATACACATGATTTTAGTCTACCAATGTTTTCTTCCAAGCATCGAAGGGCCGCTGGAGTCTGTTCTTGTTTGATTGGACAAAGGCATCAGTCCTTCGAGGTTTAGGTATAAATACTTATTTTCTAACTGTTTTTCCTAAAAGAACTAAAAATCATTAAAATGGGTTTCTTCTCAAATCAAGATAGTTTTTCAAAAAGGGGAACTACTTTTAGTCCTCACCCTGCGTGGGTTGAGTGAAAATGGTTTTCAGTAACAAATGTCACCTTTTTCCTGTAAACTTCCCCACTCGAAAGGATTCGAGTGGTCTGGGTTCTAGGGGCCGTTCCTTTTTTGGGACGAAAGCCACGGGGGCCGAGCTTGGAACCTGTTCTTGTTTGATAGGGTTGTAGGTGTAGGTCTCCCGGAACTTTCGGGCCCTGGTTGCTATCTTCTGCGTGTTGTACCGAGGTTGTCGTGTTCCCGAACTGTAAGGGGGTCGGGAACTTCGATAGGCGGAGCATAGAGTCTGTTCTTGTTTGATAGGGTTCTTAGCACCGACCTATCGGGTTTTCCAAACCCTTATGGTGTCGGCCCTTCTTGAGTTATCTGTGAGTTGTTGTTCTGTCGCAGGGAGCCGTTGTGTAGACGGTGATCCCGGGCTGTCGGGTATCTTCTGGCCTGTGTTGTTGGGAACCGTCGGGATTGACGGTGGTCCCGGGTCGTTGAGTGTTGTCCGACCTGTTTTGTTGGCTCTGAGTTGTGGGTCGATCCTGGCAGAGGAGTATCTCCAGCCAGTTGTGTTTTGCGCTATGAGCTGTTAGAGAGGCTAGTGTCTCGTGTTCGTCGGAGCTGATCAGCTGAGTCGTCGAGAGTGCTCCGACTGTTGCGCGAGATGTTTAAGGATTCTGAGTCTTTCCGTTCAGAGCGTGAGCGTGGATTTTGGACTATAGCCTGCAGTGCCACTTGAGCTCGACAGAGTGCATGGATACCCTTGTCCTCGTTGGGGTCGCTCCCCTCGAGTGCCACGTCCGGGGTGGGTCTACACTTTGGTATCGCGACTTGTCGACGCCGTCCCTCTCACTGGCCCAGTTTTGGCAGTTACAGACACAGTCCCTCTGGCTGGCCCAGTTTTGGCAACTACGGACGCCCTACGTCAGTCCGGTCCTCCGGGATGTAACGGCAGTAGGTAGGCGCAGGTTTGACTGGACCCGAGGAGGCAGTCAGGTAGATTGGGTGATCTGGATGTTGGGGGTTAGTAGATGTATCATGTTTCCATCTGTTCCACTTTTTGAGCATCTAGATAGAGGCATAGTAGCTGTAGAGTTACTTTCCAGCCCTTTCATTTCAGTATTATTATTGTTACTTTATGCCTCTAGTAGACTTAGTGGGCAGACCGTTGGGCTTGTTGGCGGCACCCACTAAGAACTACTGTGGGAAGTAGTTCTCACACCCGTCATGGTGTTTTTCCCCAGGGACTTCTTCTCCTGTTCCTGTTGCTCCAGTTGCTGTTTCTCCTGACCGAGGCGAGGGAGTCGCGAGCTAGTTCCCTACCCGTCCTTGGAGTGTAGCGGTACCCCTTCGGAGGAGAGCTTCAGTAGATTAGTTGTTTTTCATCTTTTGAGAGACTGATGTTGTGTGGATGTTTTTTGTTTTGAGAGCCTGTACACTGATGTATTTATTGGAGATATCTCCCTGTTGAGTTCTAAGTTTTGTGTTAGAGGACTTTGTATATGATCGTATTTGGGAGATGGACATTGTATCTTTATTTCCAGTTGTACAGTAGTTTATTTTACTTTTTCAGCAGATTATTTTACTTTCAGCTCTGATATCTGTATAGTATAGTTGATCTTTTGCAGGTTAGTCGCTTCGTCTTTACGGGGCTTCCCGTATGGGCGGCGGATCTGTTGGCGAGCCCGGGTCGCAGTTTCGACGCCGGGGCGTGACAGATTAGGTGGTATCAGAGCCTAGGTTGTAGGTCATGGTGGACTTAGAAACCCTATGCTTGTGGTTGGACATTAGGATGACTACGTGAGAGTCGTGACTTTTAGCGAGAGTACTGATTGAGTTTTATACCTCTCCCAAGAGATGGGATGAGTGATTGGCATGTTTATTCTCCTAAGCGATTATGTTGGCTGCAGACAACATAATGCTATGGAATGGATGACATGTCTTAGACTTTCGCTGGATTGGGTCATTTGGTTTTGTGTCCTGATGTTTGTTATTGTGCAGTGGACTACGATGCCCCTGAGACGTCGTGTAGCGAAGAGGGCACATCCCGCATCTGATGAGTAACCCGAGCAGCGGGAGGCAGAGCTATAAGAGCAGAGCGAGACCCAGGAGTTATGGATCCAGAAGGCACAATTGTCGGAGGCTGTCCGATGCCAGGAGGAGGCCATGGAACGTTGATGCGTTTGTTGGAGCAGAGAGCACAGCCAGTTGCAGTACCGCTTGAGTGTCCTCCAGTGCTTTTTTCCTATGCAGTGGCATATTTAGTTGTACCAGCGGCACCGATGGAGCGAGCAGCCCCCTCCGTGCCGACGAGCAGTGCCGAGGCACCGAGGCGGGGTGGATAGCGGTTAGTAGATGAGTTTGGGACATCATCGATCGATGGAGCCAGTCCCGGCAGTCTGAACCATCCCGATTCATAGGTTTGAGTTGGAGCCTTTGTAGGCAGAATTGGGGTTGGTGGTGATGGAGAGACTATCTGAGAGCCTCCCTGTGCTAGGGAGTTTATACAGTTGTTGAACTGCACGCTCCAGGTTTCGAGGGATGAGGCGCATAGGATATGTTTGACTGGGAATGGATTGCGCCAGGATACCTTTCGGTTTAGTTGGTCCCTCCGTTATGGATTATTGACGCTTCGATGGAGTAGGCGTGGTGTATGGAGCGTGGCGTTGCAGTTCCTTTGGATAGGGATCTGCCGCTACAAGCGAGTTCTGGATTTTGGTGCTTCGCGCCGGGTGATGGAGGATAGATCGGTCGGCAGAGACATTGCTAATTTCTCTTTCCAGGGTAGCGGATTTTGAGATGCCAGAGATCGGGTGGACCCCGATGGCAGCATCAGCACCTACATCTGAGTGGCGCGGCGGTAGCATAGATTGGTTGTCTACGGAAGACCGCATTTGTCACCCCAGTGTGAGCAGAGGCAGACTGAGCGACGACCACCTCATCGAGCGGATGAGTCTGTACCGCCCGGTTGGAGGGCGCTACGGCAGTGGACCAGGTTGTCGCGGGCATGATTTCTTTACAGCAGTCTGAGTTGAGTGTTTTTGGCTTTCCTGTCTGGACTGGAGGTAGAGTTGTTACCACGTGCACTAGAGGTACAGGTTCCTGTTGGTGTTGTGCATGTGGGGGAGCCTAGTGGATTGTGTCCAGTACAGTTGAGACTTGGAATTATACCGGCAGGTGTTACGATTCAGTGACAGCTCCACGACTCAGATTGAGCACGCGGGATGGACCGGTTGGTGCGGTATCGTGCAACTGCTGATTGTGGATTGAGGACAGTGACCTTCCGCGAGTTGGACATCAGGAGTTCATTTTCTCAGATCACCGGGGTATCCTTCCTGTAGCTGTGGCTTCAGCGGTTTTGGGGTTAGGCGCTACTCTTTGAGCGTAGGTGACGATTAGGACGTGAGGTTGTGTCCTTAGGGGTCACGGTTACATCGTAGCTTCCGTTTCGTAGCCACGGCAGGAACGACTTCAACACTTCTCTCCCTTTTCTCGCCCTTATGCTGAAATTTTCGAACAGGACGAAAACTTCAAAAGACTGCTCCAGAAATGGAGACGGTGCCCGAACCTGTTCTTGTTTGATTGGGGCGAAGGCACTGGTCCTTTCGGAATTTTCAGACTTTTCGTTAATTTCAGTCATTTTCTAAATTGAGAGTTGTGGTTGACGGCCTTCCTGCTGGTGGGGCCTTTACCTTTCTTGTTGGTTGTGTTGGCGTAATTCGTGTAGTTTCGGACGAGTAGAGTTGGTCGTTCTTCCTTGTCCCCTGTCTTTTGGAATTCTTGAGGTTTTCCCACCTTTGGGACCCTTTGCCGTGTGGATTCGCTTCGCGGAGTGTACGTAGCGATTGGAGAGCTGGAGATGGTGTTGATGGATACTTACCTTTGGCTTTGGGACTCCCTTTTTGAGTCGTGTTAGTTTCGAGGACGAAACTTTCTTCTAGTGGGGGAGGATGTGAGGACCCGAATCCCCACTTAAGAGATTACTGATGGATTAGTGGCCCTTGGGAGTAATTGTGCGCGTGTCGGGCCCAAGAAATGGATTTATGGTGCAATTTGGGATTAAGTTTGCATCACCGGAGGCCTTTGGGAAATTTTAGATGTGGAATTGGGCAAATCGGACTTCGGATTTGGATCAGCGCGCGAAAACGATTAAAATGGACTATTTACTTATTTATTTCGGAGCCCGGATGACGCGCACGGTTTTCGAGGTGTCAGTGTACTGTTCCGGCGGCCGGAGAGGCGCCGGCGACGGCGGCGGGCGGCGGAGCGCGACTGCCGGCTGAGGCGCATCCGCTCTGTCACGCCCCCGGGGGTTTTTGAGTCTATCAAAGCGGAAAATCGTGTGTATCTTTTTTTTTTTCTTCTTAACAAGGTAATTTAAACCTCATCCCCGGTGCGTGCCAGACCGCCACATACACAAATTCTACCCGTCCGCGGACAGAGTCTCCTTTGTATATGCATGGCGTCTCATTTACAACAACATACATCAACACCAACCATCAACCATACAATAGACATACAACATCAAGCGGAATACTAAAGCGGCATCACTGTTTAGAAAGGATAAAGCCAGCGGTTGCAAAATCCGTGCCGACACGGCACTTCGTTTTGAGAAAACCTTTTCGAAGACATTTGGTTTATCATGAAAACGTGCCGCATAAGAAAACATCACCAAAAGAACCAAACTATAAAAGTACAACTCATCCACAGCGCTAAGTAATACATGTCCACGAATATTACGACCCACAAGCAAATTAACTAAGTTAAGCGTAAGAGAAATGAGATAATAAAAACCAAGTGTTTTGACTACGGCCCTCGCGACGCAGTCTCAACGCCCTCCCGGCTAACGCACCTCGGAACGCCTGTCACGGAGTGGGTAATGTCAGTGACAAACAAAGTAGATGTCTAATAACAATAAGGAATAAGGAGCAAACCGAAAACACCAGAACCTTTCGCTAAAACCCTGCACATATTAAGCTGGGCCCCAACCCCAGATTTATCAATTTAATTGGGCACCAACCCCAGATTATTTGTCGGAGAGACTAAAGTCTCCCCTCGTGCGCAAACACTTCTTTGATGCATTTAACCCCTTCACGGTGCTGGTGTGCTATTCCCAGCGAGCGCGAAGGGGTCCTCACGGCTCCCACCCCTTTGTGAGGAACACGGGTCATAAGAGACCACTCTTCCGGAAAAGTACACCCATGCGGAGGCCAATCCGCCTGTGTACGTGCAGCATCCGAAAACGGATTTGCCGAGATCGGCGTGTCATGAGCATTGCGACCGCAGCCGCTTCAATTGTTAGATAAAACACAATTATGCGAAAGGTTAAACTGTCCATCTACTTTGTTAGGTAAATTAAGAGCACTTTAATGACGATAGATGCACTTACTGCACTTGTTGCACTTATCGCAACCGTACCCACCTATTTGAAGAGAGATCGGAACACCCGAATCTTTCGCGCACCCCCGCTGCGCACTTGGACCTAAAGAAAAGTCCGCAAGGATATCTATAGTCAAAAACGTGTACTAACATCCGAAAACACAAGACCCAATTTACTCTTTTTGACGGAAAGGTCCAACAAAACTCAATCCTCAACCGGTAGCCCACCCGGGACGTCAATGGTTAAAACCAAGAAGGCCCCGACGGCGGGAATGATGAGAAAAGAGACCCGACGGCGCGCCCCCGACGATTTCGTCGAGGCGCGGAGCATCGGCGAAATTAGCACCCGACTTAATAAAACAGTGACCAAAAAGATCCCAAGTTGCCATGCCAAGAAAACCGCGGAGATTGTGATCCCAACGGCGAAGACGGCGCTCAAAACGGTGGAAAAACGGACCCAAACGGAGCCACCGAACTTTGGGCTGTCGGGTGGTGCACAGGGCAGGCGCGGACCGGGTTTACAGCGTCGGCGGCTGCGCGAAATGCGCCGGGTGCACGCAGGAAGCGTGCACCGCGCATTCTGGGCCGGGCCGGTGCACGACACGAGCGCGCACCAGGGTCACGGCCGCACGGGCCTGCGGCACACACCAGGTGCACGCTGTTGCGTGCACCGCGCCTGAGCGGGCCGGGCCAGCGCACGAAGGCGTGCGCCGGGTCTGCGGCTTCCGCGCCGTGGGGCGTGCGCCGGGTGCACGCTCTGGCTCGTGGACCGCGGGCTGAGAAACCCGTACGGGGTGAACAGTAATGCCCCTTTTTCGGTTTTCTTCTCCGTTTTCGCTCCCGTGCGACTCCGGCGACGACCCCACGAACATGGTAACGACGGCGGCGGCCTCCCGTTAACCCACTATGTTCCAACGAAACATCCCCAAAAATTCTCGAATAAATACACGATAATTCTAATGACTAAACCAAGGATCGACGAACAACCAAAACGTCGATCGGAGGTCCGATAACAAGAAACCAAGAACTCAACGAAAGAGACGACGGAAAAATCCCAAATAATTTAAATCAATTATTTTACTAACCGAAGATCGACGGGAAGGTTGTCCGGTCGCGTTCTTGCCTTCGGTTCGGTGTCCGGGAAGATCGGGCTCCTTCTCTTTCTCCTTTCCCTTTCTTCCGGCTAGGGTTCCGTCTTTTCTTTTCTTTTCTTTTCTCACCGATTAGGGTTTTTATTTTTCTTTTCTTTTCTTTCGATAAGCGGGATCCCTTATATAGTCGTACTTTATCTTTAATTAATTTCTCTTTAATTCGTACGTAAGAGAATTATTAATTTTTCGTCTGGGATAATTAATTAACTAATTAATTATCCCCTACGAGATAAACCACCTTATCTCTAACGGGTGCAAGATATTTTGCACGGATTCCGATGCACGACTAATCACCGTATCACTTTGAATCCCGTTCCGGGGGATCCCGATATCGGATTTCAGATCCGATCGTACCGTCGGCTTTCTTTTTCCGCGCTCTATCGCAGAAAAATACTAGTACCTCACAATGGCCAACTTTTAAGAATTGAATAATTTTATTTCACTTAAAGGCTTAAATCACTACACGTAAGTCAAAAATACCCCGAAAGGCCGGATCACTACACCACTCACACTTTATAAAAAGTTTCGTCCCGAAACTTAAATACAAACCCCACTAATCAATTCGGGAAAACATTCCCTCATCTTCGATTCCAGTTCCCAAGTCGCCTCGCGCTCTTCATGGTTGCTCCACTGGACCTTCACATAGGGGATAGTTCGATTGCGCAACTTCTTGTCCTCTCTTGCCAAAATCCGCACCGGCGTCTCCTCGACGCTTAAATCCTCTCGCAACTCGATGGTGGAGGCATCCAAGGCATGAGAGGGATCAGCTAGGTATTTCCGGAGCATTGAGACGTGGAACACGTTATGGACTCGTTCGAGATTTGGCGGCAGGGCTAATCGGTACGCCACCGGTCCTATGCGTTCTAGGATCTCGAACGGTCCTACGTACCTCGGGCTTAACTTTCCCTTTATGCCGAAGCGTCGGTTCCCCTTGGAGGGCGAAACTCGGAGTAACGCGTGCTCACCCACCATGAACTCTAAGTCTCGGCGTCTGTTGTCCGCGTAGCTTTTCTGTCTGCTCTGGGCGGTTAGTAGCCTTTGTCTAATCAATCGCACCTTTGCTTCGGTCTGCTCCACCAAATCTGGGCCCAGAAACTTACGCTCACCCAAGTCGTCCTAGCATATTGGAGACCGACAGCGGCGCCCGTACAGGGCCTCGTATGGTGCCATCTGAATGCTGGCCTGGTAACTGTTATTGTAGGCAAATTCCACTAGGGGCAGACACCGTGCCCACCCTTCGCCCAGGTCCAAAACGCATGCCCGAAGCATGTCCTCCACAATTTGTATCACCCGCTCTGATTGTCCATCGGTCTGCGGGTGAAAAGCCGTACTGAAGTGCAACTTGGATCCCATTGCTCGCTGCAGGCTCTGCCAAAAGTTTGACACAAATCGCGTGTCTCTGTCCGACGTGATGGACGTCGGCACCCCATGCAACCTTACTATCTCGTTGATGTAGGTTTGCGCCAGTCGTTCCCGCGCCCACGTCGTGTGTATGGGCAGAAAGTGGGCTGGTTTCGTCAAACGGTCCACGATTACCCATATTGCATCGTGTCCCTGTGACGATCTCGGGAACCCGGTCACAAAATCCATGGTAATCATTTCCCACTTCCATACGGGCACCGATAAGGGTTGCAATTTTCCTGCTGGACGCTGGTGTTCGGCCTTCACTCGTTGGCACACCAGGCAGTGTGCCACAAACCAAGTCACGTCTCCCTTCATTTTGGGCCACCAGAAGGTCTGTTTGACGTCCTTGTACATCTTCGTTCCCCCGGGATGCGCTGTATATGGAGCGGTATGCGCCTCCCGCAGGATTTCCTCTTTGAGTTCCGATAGATCCGGCACACAGATTCGTCCCCGAAATCGTATCGTGCCGTCGGAGTTTACTGTGAAATCACCTCCTTGGTCGGCAGTCACTCTATTTCGCACCAGCTGGAGTTGGTCATCAGTCGATTGCCCTTCGAGAATTCTGTCCAGCAAGGTAGGTCTGACCACCAGTGTCAGAAGTTGTTCGACTGTACCCGCTGGTACTACTTCTAGTCTTAATCGCGAAAACTCCGCAATCAGACTATCTTGCTGGGTGATGGCACTTACCCCTGCCTTCTCGGCCTGCCCCTTACGGCTCAGGGCGTCGGCCACCACATTTGCCTTTCCCGGGTGGTAGTGGATCGTTAAATCGTAATCCTTCAGTAGCTCGAGCCACCGTCTTTGTCGCAAATTTAACTCCTTTTGGGTGAAAAGGTACTTAAGACTTTTATGATCTGAGTACACATTGCAGTGTGCCCCATACAGGCAGTGTCTCCAAAGCTTGAGGACGAACACAACCGCTGCGAGTTCCAAATCGTGCACGGGGTAGTTTCGCTCGTATTCCTTGAGCTGCCTTGACGCATAGGCTATAACCTTTCCCCGTTGCATGAGTACTCCACCCAGTCCGTTTCGCGACGCATCGCAGTACACTTCATAATCCTCCCCTGGTTCTGGCAGGGCGAGAATCGGGGCTCGCGTCAATCTATCCTTGAGCTCCTCGAAGCTCCTCTGACATTTGTCCGTCCAGATGAACTTTTCCCCCTTTTTAGTCAAGCGGTTTAAGGGGGTGGCTATCTTGGAGAAACCCTCCACGAAGCGCCGGTAGTACCCGGCTAATCCCAGAAAGCTTCGAATCTCCGTCACCGTCGTGGGTTGGGACCAGTCTGTCACCGAATCTATCTTCTTCGGATCGACTGCGACTCCAGCCGCTGAGATTACGTGCCCTAAGAAGCCAACCTCTCGGAGCCAAAACTCACACTTTTTGAGTTTGGCGTAGAGTTTCTGTTCCCGTAGGGTCTGGAGGACTGTGCGCAAATGTTCTTCATGTTCCTCATCTGTACGGGAGTAGATGAGGATATCGTCGATGAAGACCACCACGAATAAATCCAGGAAGGGTTTGAATACCCTGTTCATCATGTCCATGAACACCGCCGGGGCATTCGTGAGCCTGAACGGCATTACTGTAAATTCGTAATGACCGTAGCGAGTCCGAAAAGCCGTTTTGGGGATGTCCTCCCCCTTGACCTGGACCTGATGATAGCCCGACTGTAGGTCAATCTTTGAAAACACCGTCGCCCCCTGTAGTTGGTCGAAGAGGTCGTCGATCCTTGGCAGGGGGTACTTGTTCTTAACGGTGACCTTATTTATCTCCCGGTAGTCGATGCACAACCGGAGACTTCCGTCCTTCTTCCTCACAAACAGGACGGGCGCGCCCCAGGGTGACGCGCTAGGTCTGATGAAGCCCTTATCCAAAAGGTCCTCCAACTGTGCCTTGAGTTCCTTCAACTCCGCGAAGGCCATCCTGTACGGTGCCTTGGTGATGGGCTTTGTGCCGGGAAGTAGTTCAATAGGAAAGTCGACTTCTCGTTCCGACGGCGCTCCGGGGAGCTCTGCCGGAAACACGTCCGGAAATTCCCTTACCACGGGACCGCTGATCCTTATCTGGGGAGCGGCCCTGAACTACCTATCGGCCCATTGGGTTCTCGGCTGCAAGGCATAGGGTGGAGCCTATTTATTCCTTGCATGGCCCTTAACGGGCCCCGAGTACACAAGGTTCTCCTATGCTTCGAAGCCCGCCCGCGTACATCAGCCGGGGAAGGCTTCGCCTAACACTTAAGAATTTTTAGAGAGAGAGAGAGAGAGAGAGAGAGAGAGAGAGAGAGAGCCTAATAGGGGTAGCAGGCTAAGGTGTAACCGGTGCTCCTAATCTAAGAGGGAAAAGAGAAACCAAATCTTACAAACTCCCTTTGATATTCCATGACCGAGCGGTTCCCTTGTCTAATGTTCTTCAGGTCGTCTTCCAATTGCCGCTTGACGCTATCGGAGAAGAAAGCGCCAAAAAGTTCCTCTCTAAAGGCCGTCCATGTCGGTAGCGGGTCGTTTGTAGTTGGATCCGGGCGTACCGTCTTCCACCAGATGCGTGCATTCCCTTCGAGGAAGTGGACGGCTAGTGGAACCCGCTCGTGTTCCTCCATCAGTAGGTCCTCGAAGAATTTTTCCATGGTATCCACCCATTTCTCGACGACCCATGGATCGGTCGTCTCTCCCTCAAAAGTGGGAGGGTCATGCTTCTTGAACCCAGCCAAATTCGTCCTGACCCTTTCTCGCGTCGTTCGTTGCTCCGTGATCCCTCCTATAGCGGCGGACCCCCCGAGGGTAGGGGTCGTTCCTGCCTCCCCTGCTGTCGCTCCCATCACGGGCCCCGTGGTCGTCGGAGTAGGTACATCCCTTGGGGATGGGGGCTGTTCCGTCGTCGTACCACCCGTCCCTTGCGGTCCCGTAGTGGGTGCGGTGGTTTCGGGCGGAGGGGTTGGATCGCGCTCGGCTGGCGCGGTTGCCTGTCGCTGCGTCAGGTGACGAACCTGCTCCGTCAGCGTCGCTAATTGCCCAGCCATTTCCCGCAGTTGTTGTCGGAGGAGCTAGTTCTCTGCGGTGGTCGGGGTCACTCTGTCCGCGTCCGCATTCTCGGTGGACGATCTAGTCCGGGCCATCGTCCGCTATAGACAAAGAAACCACGTTAACCCTAAGGTTATAACCCTAACACCCTGTCTTACGATTACACCTACATTACGTTCCCTTTTCCCCGTATTCTCACGTACTACGCACCTATACCTTGGTTATCTCATGTCTAATTTGCTTGTGGTACCCTACACTGTGGATGTGGATCACGTCTACTATGGTTATGGTTGTTTTGCTCTGATACCATTTAATCTGTCACGCCCCCGGGGGTTTTTGAGTCTATCAAAGCGGAAAATCATGTGTATCCTTTTTTTTTTCTTCTTAACAAGGTAATTTAAACCTCATCCCCGGTGCGTGCCAGACCGCCACATACACAAATTCTCCCCGTCCGCGGACAGAGTCTCCTTTGTATATGCACGGCGTCTCATTTACAACAACATACATCAACACCAACCATCAACCATACAATAGACATACAACATCAAGCGGAATACTAAAGCGGCATCACTGTTTAGAAAGGATAAAGCCAGCGGTTGCAAAACCCGTGCCCACACGGCACTTCGTTTTGAGAAAACCTTTTCGAAGACATTTGGTTTATCATGAAAACGTGCCGCATAAGAAAACATCACCAAAAGAACCAAACTATAAAAGTACAACTCATCCACAGCGCTAAGTAATACATGTCCACGAATATTACGACCCACAAGCAAATTAACTAAGTTAAGCGTAAGAGAAATGAGATAATAAAAACCAAGTGTTCTGACTACGGCCCTCGCGACGCAGTCTCAACGCCCTCCCGGCTAACGCACCTCGGAACGCCTGTCACGGAGTGGGTAATGTCAGTGACAAACAAAGTAGATGTCTAATAACAATAAGGAATAAGGAGCAAACCGAAAACACCAGAACCTTTCGCTAAAACCCTGCACATATTAAGTTGGGCCTCAACCCCAGATTTATCAATTTAATTGGGCACCAACCCCAGATTATTTATCGGAGAGACTAAAGTCTCCCCTCGTGCGCAAACACTTCTTTGATGCATTTAACCCCTTCGCGGTGCTGGTGTGCTATTCCCAGCGAGCGCGAAGGGGTCCTCACGGCTCCCACCCCTTTGTGAGGAACACGGGTCATAAGAGACCACTCTTCCGGAAAAGTACACCCATGCGGAGGCCAATCCGCCTGTGTACGTGCAGCATCCGAAAACGGATTTGCCGAGATCGGCGTGTCATGAGCATTGCGACCGCAGCCGCTTCAATTGTTAGATAAAACACAATTATGCGAAAGGTTAAACTGTCCATCTACTTTGTTAGGTAAATTAAGAGCGCTTTAATGACGATAGATGCACTTACTGCACTTGTTGCACTTATCGCAACCGTACCCACCTATTTGAAGAGATATCGGAACACCCGAATCTTTCGCGCACCCCCGCTGCGCACTTGGACCTAAAGAAAAGTCCGCAAGGATATCTATAGTCAAAAACGTGTACTAATATCCGAAAACACAAGACCCAATTTACTCTTTTTGACGGAAAGGTCCAACAAAACTCAATCCTCAACCGGTAGCCCACCCGGGACGTCAATGGTTAAAACCAAGAAGGCCCCGACGGTGGGAATGATGAGAAAAGAGACCCGACGGCGCGCCCCCGACGATTTCGTCGAGGCACGGAGCGTCGGCGAAATTAGCACCCGACTTAATAAAACAGTGACCAAAAAGATCCCAAGTTGCCATGCCAAGAAAACCGCGGAGATTGTGATCCCAACGGCGAAGACGGCGCTCAAAACGGTGGAAAAACGGACCCAAACGGAGCCACCGAACTTTGGGCTGTCGGGTGGTGCACAGGGCAGGCGCGGACCGGGTTTACAGCGTCGGCGGCTGCGCGGAATGCGCCGGGTGCACGCAGGAAGCGTACACCGCGCATTCTGGGCCGGGCCGGTGCACGACACGAGCGCGCACCAGGGTCACGGCCGCACGGGCCTGCGGCACACACCGGGTGCACGCTGTTGCGTGCACCGCGCCTGAGCGGGCCGGGCCGGCGCACGAAGGCGTGCGCCGGGTCTGCGGCTTCCGCGCCGTGGGGCGTGCGCCGGGTGCACGCTCTGGCTCATGGACCGCGGGCTGAGAAACCCGTACGGGGTGAACAGTAATGCCCCTTTTTCGGTTTTCTTCTCCGTTTTCGCTCCCGTGCGACTCCGGCGACGACCCCACGAACATGGTAACGACGGCGGCGGCCTCCCGTTTAACAACGGCGGCGGCGGCCTCCCATTAACCCACTATGTTCCAACGAAACATCCCCAAAAATTCCCGAATAAATACACGATAATTCTAATGACTAAACCAACGATCGACGAACAACCAAAACGTCGATCGGAGGTCCGATAACAAGAAACCAAGAACTCAACGAAAGAGACGACGGAAAAATCCCAAATAATTTAAATCAATTATTTTACTAACCGAAGATCGACGGGAAGGTTGTCCGGTCGCGTTCTTACCTTCGGTTCGGTGTCCGGGAAGATCGGGCTCCTTCTCTTTCTCCTTTCCCTTTCTTCCGGCTAGGGTTCCGTCTTTTCTTTTCTTTTCTTTTCTCACCGATTAGGGTTTTTATTTTTCTTTTCTTTTCTTTCGATAATCAGGATCCCTTATATAGTCGTACTTTATCTTTAATTAATTTCTCTTTAATTCGTACGTAAGAGAATTATTAATTTTCCGTCTGGGATAATTAATTAACTAATTAATTATCCCCTACGAGATAAACCACCTTATCTCTAACGGGTGCAAGATATTTTGCACGGATTCCGATGCACGACTAATCACCGTATCACTTTGAATCTCGTTCCGGGGGATCCCGATATCGGATTTCAGATCCGATCGTACCGTCGGCTTTCTTTTTCCGCGCTCTATCGCAGAAAAATACTAGCACCTCACAATGGCCAACTTTTAAGAATTGAATAATTTTATTTTACTTAAAGGCTTAAATGACTACACGTAAGTCAAAAATACCCCGAAAGGCCGGATCACTACACGCTCGGTCTACAGCGGGGGCGTGCACCCGGGCGCGGGACACGTGGCGGCTCCCGGTTGACCAGCGCAGCAGGCGCGGTCCACGGGATAAGCGCGGGTGTACGGTGGACCGGAGGGTGACACATGGCAGTGTGTGGTTGGTCGGTGTAGTGGACCGGGTCCACGGTGCTGGTGTTGCTGGCCTCGGAGCGCGTGCCTGGCAGGGGCGCAGGCGGCGGCGCAGACGCGCGTTGACCCCGTTTCCCGCGCGAGTGCGCTCCACGCGTCGGCGTCCGCGGTGGCCACGTGTCGTTCGGCGGGAGGCCGGTTTCGCTGTCGCCTGTTTGGCGGGCGACGTGGAGGCCCACGGGAGATTCAGGCTGCTACAGTTTTGGGGCGGCCCAACACTGTGCGCGCCCGAATGTCCCCTTACGCCCGGAAACCGGGACACGTTCGGTATTTTCCGAATTGTTTCGGGCAGCCTATTTAAAGGATCCGAGCCTCCTTCTTCACCCCTTTTGCCGAATTTCGGAGCTTCCCCTCACCCCGAGCCCTTAAGCAATGTTACTCCCCTTCGTGTTCTGCATCTTTTGGAGGATATCTAGGATTTTTGGTGGCACGCACTTCGAGGTTCCCTTTTTCTTCGGCGCGGCGCGACGCTCGTCCATTTGTGATCTCCTTCGTCGCGTTTCGGTGCGCGAGCTCTCCCAGCATACTCCGACCACCTTTTCAGGCAATTCTTGCGCCATTGGATCGGCGACAGACAGAGCTAAGATCTTGGTGTTTCCTGCTTCCCCTCCTTTCACGCTTTTTGAGGTGTTTTTCTGAGTTTACTGTGACACGGTTTTTGTGGTGGAGTTTTGGACAGCGGTTCGACCTTTCGGCGTTATCTCCGCAACCGGACATCGGATTGAGACGCTCCTATACACTTTTTACATATACGCGTCGTAAGGATTCTCATCATATTTTTTGGGGATTTTTCTGAGATTTGCTCGAAGGTATATTCTTCTCCCTTTTACTGTGCAGAGTATTATAGTTGTGTATGTTGTGAGGTTATGAGCACCCTGTGTTGTGGAATTTGTAACTTGGCCTACGGTGCTCGGAATTGGACGTGCAGGTACCCGTCTGGAAGGTCTCGACGCGAGGATCGCGACATTATTTTTGCTGGATTTTTCTGAGTCCGTTCTGCAGGTGAAAATTGCACAACTTCGGGGCTGATTTCGGTTGTTTGTGTATACCTGGATATTTTGGAATTAAGTGTAACTTCAGATCTTATTGTTGTACCCAGGGGTGTTTGCGAGTATTTCTGGACCCGTTGGAGTTGAGAATTAGTGGAGGTTGCTGCTCTTGGTGTCTTCAGCTGTTGGATCTTGGACTGTTAGCGCCTTCAGGTGGGTGGCCTTGTCTCCAAGTTTGATGGACTGAACATTAATTCTGCTATTGTAGGACCATGCATGATAGTGGATTCTTGTGTAGCATGCTAGAATATAGGAATTGTTATTCCTTGTATTGATCTTATGATCCCTTTTGCTTCCTACCACCTGTTAAATTATAGTTATTGGAACTTGACCTAGCACCCTGTCATATGTTGCATGTGTAACCAGACTAGTAGAAAACCCTCATCTGGGCTAGGTTTATTTATGTTTTAGACATCCACACTATTCTTCTATTCCTGGACATAGTGTCTTCCTCGCCCGGGTAGTGGGCCGAGCGGTCGGGACTTCCTTTTAGTGTGGGATGCATTTGCACTCGTGCTTAGGAGCAGAGTGGAGTCTGGTAGATATAGTTGGTCGCTTATCTGTGCCGGGAGCCGTTTGGGTAAACGGTAGTCCCGGGAGGTCTTGTTTCCCTGTTTTTGCTGTCGCCACTGTGATAGTGGCAGTTGTGTACCAGTGTTAGCAGGACCTAGAACCCAGAACCCTTTTCGACATACACATGATTTTAGTCTACCAATGTTTTCTTCCAAGCATCGAAGGGCCGCTGGAGTCTGTTCTTGTTTGATTGGACAAAGGCATCAGTCCTTCGAGGTTTAGGTATAAATACTTATTTTCTAACTGTTTTTCCTAAAAGAACTAAAAATCATTAAAATGGGTTTCTTCTCAAATCAAGATAGTTTTTCAAAAAGGGGAACTACTTTTAGTCCTCACCCTGCGTGGGTTGAGTGAAAATGGTTTTCAGTAACAAATGTCACCTTTTTCCTGTAAACTTCCCCACTCGGAAGGATTCGAGTGGTCTGGGTTCTAGGGGCCATTCCTTTGTTAGGACGAAAGCCACGGGGGCCGAGCCTGGAACCTATTCTTGTTTGATAGGGTTGTAGGTGTAGGTCTCCCGAAACTTTCGGGCCCTGGTTGGTGTCTTCTACGTGTTGTACCGAGGTTGTCGTGTTCCCGAACTGTAAGGGGGCCGGGAACTTCGATAGGCGGAGCATAGAGTCTGTTCTTGTTTGATAGGGTTCTTAGCACCGACCTATCGGGTTTTCCAAACCCTTATGGTGTCGGCCCTTCTTGAGTTATCTCTGAGTTGTTGTTCTGTCGCGGGGAGCCGTTGTGTAGACGGTGATCCCGGGCTGTCGGGTATCTTCTGGCCTGTGTTGTTGGGAACCGTCGGGATTGACGGTGGTCCCGGGTCGTTGAGTGTTGTCCGACCTGTTTTGTTGGCTCTGAGTTGTGGGTCGATCCTGGCAGTGGAGTATCTCCAGCCAGTGTGTTTTGTGCTGTGAGCTGTTGGAGAGGCTAGTGTCTCGTGTTCGTGGGAGCTGATCAGCTGAGTCGTCGAGAGTGCTCCGACTGTTGCGCGAGATGTTTGAGGATTATGAGTCTTTCCGTTCAGAGCGTGAGCGTAGATTTTGGACTATAGCCTGCAGTGCCACTTGAGCTCGACAGAGTGCGCGGATACCCTTGTCCTCGTTGGGGTCGCTCCCCTCGAGTGCCACGTCCGGGGTAGGTCTGCACTTTGGTATCGCGACTTGTCGACGACGTCCCTCTCACTGCCCCAGTTTTGGCAGTTACGGACACAGCCCCTCTGGCTGGCCCAGTTTTGGCAGCTACGGACGCCCTACGTCAGTCCGGTCCTCCGGGATGTAACGGCAGTAGGTAGGCGCAGGTTTGAATGGACCTGAGGAGGCAGTCAGGTAGATTGGGTGATCTGGATGTTTGGGGTTAGTAGATGCATCATGTTTCCATCTGTTCCACTTTTTGAGCATCTAGATAGAGGCATAGTAGCTGTAGAGTTACTTTCCAGCCCTTTCATTTCAGTATTATTATTGTTACTTTATGCCTCTAGTAGACTTAGTGGGCAGACCGTTGGGCTTGTTGGCGGCACCCACTAAGAACTACTATGGGAAGTAGTTCTCACACCCGTCGTGGTGTTTTTCCCCAGGGACTTCTTCTCCTGTTCCTGTTGCTCCAGTTGCTGTTTCTCTTGACCGAGGCGAGGGAGTCGCGAGCTAGTTCCCTACCCGTCCTTGGAGTGTAGCGGTACCCCTTCGGAGGAGAGCTTCAGTAGATTAGTTGTTTTTCATCTTTTGAGAGACTGATGTTGTGAGGATGTTTTATGTTTTGAGAGCCTGTACACTGATGTATTTATTAGAGATATCTCCCTATTGAGTTCTGAGTTTTGTGTTAGAGGACTTTGTATATGATCGTATTTGGGAGATGGACATTGTATCTTTATTTCCAGTTGTACAGTAGTTTATTTTACTTTTTCTGCAGATTATTTTACTTTCAGCTCTGATATCTGTATAGTATAGTTGATCTTTTGCAGGTTAGTCGCTTCGTCTATACGGGGCTTCCCGTATGGGCGGCGGATCTGTTGGCGAGCCCGGGTCGCAGTTTCGACGCCGGGGCGTGACAAAGATGCTCAAAGAGCCACCCTTAGGTATTTTAGTGTTTATCTCAAATTTGAAAGGGTATAAATCAAATTGATGTCATTTGGAAATCTCTGTAAGTCATCTTTGTAAATCCGTTACATCTTGATAGAGCTTGGATCTCTAGATTATTTTTGATGACTTATGTTTGACGCATATAACTTGAAAAACGGTTTATAATGTTCTATCTTTGTTTTTCCTGATTACGGAGTAAATATTTTTAATTTTTGTAAAATTAATTGGATTGAATGACATCTATGTGATCTCATTATATTTCAAAGCACTTAAATTGTTTTCTTGATGGAACACAAATCGGTATTTGAAAGATTTCAAAATTTGGATTTGTTTCAAGAAATTATTGGATTTTGGCTCTGGAGTACCGGTACTTATCTTTTAGTACCGGAACCAAGAATCCGGATCAGAAAACTCAATCCGGATCCCGAACTAAAATTTTTCAGGTTTTCACTTCGGTACCGGTACTCTATGTTTGGTACCGGAACTAAATTCTCAGATCCGGATCAACCCTGTTCAATCCGGAACCCGAACGGGTGTTTTTCAGTTTTTGTATTGAGTACCGGTACGCACCTTCGAGTACCGGTACACGAACTGCGGTTTTCATAAATACCGGAACTCAAGTGTTTTAATTCACTTTTCTCATTACAAAACACTCCCTCTCTCTCTCTAAAGTTTTGCTAAGGTGTTTTTGCTTCAAGTTCAAGGGATTTCTTGCTTTGATTTGTAAGATCTTTCATCAATCTTGCTCTTTTTGTTTCAAAACCCTAGTTTTTAGGTTTTGATGATTTGATTTAGGGATTTTTGAGTTAATCTTTACTCCTAATGAAATCTCTTGCATGTATCACCTTATTTCATGTTTAGAACATAAATGATTGTCTTCTATGTAATTAGACTCATGTTTCCATGCTTATTATTCTTGAATCTATCATTTACATATGTTCTTGATATCAAGAAATTTGAAAATTAGGGTATTCATGTAAATTGTATTTGAATGTTAAATCATCAAATGTTACATGTTTAGAATGTTTGTTAAACGTGTTTAAGCCTTCATATGCGATCAAATCATAGTGCATTATGTTCTTTGCAGGATAATGGCATTTTCTTGGCTTCTTGCACTTGTGATTTTGATGGCCACCGGAAGTGGACGTGGTCGTGGACATGGAAAGAAAAAAGCTACAAAATGATCACGTGATGAGGGATCGACTAGCTCTGAATCTGAACACTCATCAAATTATGAGGAAGAATCAGTGAAAGGAAAGGGAAAAGCACCAATGTCTTCTAGGAAAAAGAAAGGTGCAGATTCTCCTCCGCGAAGAAGTACCGGTGGACCGGTAATACGTGAGCGCTCTCAATCTCAACGGCGATCAAATGTTGATGAAGGTGAACAACACGTTAGTGCAAAGCGTCGTGCTATATTTGAGAACAGAACATGCATTGGAGAGCGGCATGTCAACTTCAACGAGTTATGTCGAGAAGTTCCAGACTTTGCTAGGCTACTAGAACGGATTCAAATTCAGCCACTTGGTAGAGTTCCACCAAAGATGGGTTTTTGTGTGGAGTTACTCAGGGAGTTCTATATGAGAGTTGTTACACTTCATGAAGACCATGACACTGGAACATTCATCATTGAAACGACAGTTAGAGGTGTCAAGTTTGACATTACTCCTGCAGTAATTTGTGCGAACCTTGGATTAGCCGTCGATACATCTGGTCTGTATTATACTGAGGGAGACTTCCAATATGACACTCATTGGGATCTTGTTGTGAACTCTATCTGCAAGTCAGGGACACATACGAACAGGTTGTATGTTGAGTCAAAGGATCTAAAGCCAGAGTACTATATTCTGTCTTTAATCATATGCTACAACCTATTGCCCACACTGGGGACTAAAAGGATTCGATGGGATCGTCTTCTTCTTCTCTTTTTCCTTGGTCACCCAGAGAGTGCACATGGAATTAATGTTAACATTCCATTCCTTATTTGGCAACAAATGGTGCATGTCATCGAAGGATCAAGTCGCCGTGAACTTCTTCCATACCCAATCTTGATAACTCGCATTTTGGAAGATCACGGAGTTGATATTTCTTGTGCCAAATATGACTATGGCTTGGGCGCAATTGATGGAATTACCTTGGCCAAGTCGATTAGCACTCTGAAGACATTTGGGCATGCAAAAGGCTATGCAAGTGAAGCGACTCCGAGTCCACCGCCTCGTCAAGTAGTACGTCAAGACTCTTCTGGATCTGATGAGGTAGTAACACTACAAACATTGCATCGGGATGTTCGTTCACTAAAGAAAAGAATGGAACAAGGCTTTAAGAAACTTGAGGACGGATTAAAGAAGATTTTTTATATCCTCGGGTGCAAGCATGATGATGTGGTCCCTGGAGCAACCGCACCGAGTACATCACATGGACCTACATCACATGATGACGATGATGATTCACATGACGATGAGTGACTCTTTACTTTCTTGTTTTTGGTTTTCATTTTCTTTTCACTTGTTGATGAACAAGAACTCTAATGGTCATGTAACTAAGAGCTGATCCTCCTAGTATTTTTCTTTTGTCTATATTCACTGTTTGACAATTTGTGACAAAAAGGAGGAGAACAGAACAATGATAAGATGATGAGGACGAATCAAAAAGGGGGAGATCAGAGATGATGAAAAGAGATGTTCAAGATAGGGGGAGATAAAAAAAAGAGATAAGGAAAAGATTGAGGAAAAGAGCCGAAAAACAAAAAGAACCAAAAGGACGAATCAAATGTAGGATTTACATTTAATTTCTAACGACTAACGTTTGATTTTGTTTGGAGTTTTGTTTTGCAGGATTTACATCACTTTAAGCCTCCAAGTCCTAAGTCATAGAGTTTGTTCTAAGACTAGTTCAAGTGTATTTGTATTTTTATTGGATCTTTCACGCAAAGAAAGTCAATGTTTTGGTGATGACATTGAGTTTCAATTTTTTGGTTTAAGATGAGTGACTTGAGCGTTTTATGTATTTTTGGGATTTGTCACGAAATTGCCAAAAGGGGAGATTGTTACGGCTTTTTTTATTGGCATATTTCGTGAGTTGAGTCGGAGTCTTGAAGTGATCAAATTGTCAAATCAGCATTCGAAGACTCGAAGAAGATTCAACATGAGCTCAAATTGACACTCAGGTATGATTAATTTAATCATGGTGATTTAAGTACATTTACGATCTTTGGAATCAGAAATTTATTAAAACCCGGTTTAGACGTGGTTTTGGGAACTTGATTTTTAACTCACAACTTATTTTAAGTTTGGATTCCGGTACTTGGTTTGTTTTGGATAAAACTTATCTTGGAAAAATCAGTTTTTACATTGAGTACCGGAACCTTACTTTGAGTTCCTCAAACCCGACACAGGATTTTCTGTAATTCTCATTGAGTACCGGAACACATCTTGGAGTACCGGAACACAATAGGAAAATCTGTGTTTTGCGTCATTGAGTACCGGAACCCAACTTTGAGTACCGGTACACAATATCATGTCGTGATAAGAATGCTAAACCGACTCTAATTAGTTTCCAAAAGGTTATAAATAGATACTTAGGGTTTCTCGAGAATAACCGACCAATTCAGAAACACTCGAGAGCAACCCTAGAGGCTAGGTTTTCATCGTTCTTCTTTTAGCCTCTTTTAGGTCAATTCGACGGTTCTTCCAACACATATTTTTTGTCGAATTGATCTAATCTTTGCTTAGAGATTCCATCCATGGTTCTTCAATGATAATCTAAGCAAAGGATCACCAACGAAGCCTATATTCTGTATCGGCTGAGTTTGCGTCGTGGATTCGACGTAGCATCGTGGATTCGGTGTGTTGAAGGCGTTTCGTGGATTCGAAACGTGTGCTCGTGGATTCGAGTGGCGTTCGTGGATTCGAACGTGTGCAGTGGACGTGCAATTGGTGGAGCGCAAGATCCGAAGAACTTGAAGGAGGGGTTTGAGTCCGTGAAGTCGGTAATCACCTTGTTATTCTTCTTTTCTTAGTGGATTGCTATTGCGTGTTGGTCCCGTGGTTTTTCTCCTGGATTGGAGTTTCCACGTAAATCTCGGTGTGTTGTTTTTATTTTCCGCATTGGTATTTATTTTGCACTGAGATTGGTTTTTGAGTATTACACCTATTCACCCCCCCTCTAGTTGTTTGATAGTACCTATTTAGATCCTTGTGGATCCTATAAAAACCTACAGACAAGACTTTAGGAATGTAATCACCTTACTCTTACAAAATCAAAATAGACTTCAACTCCAAAGACGACTAAAAAGGGGTACCCACCTCAGAATGCGTTGACCGGAACACCAGAAGTCGACCCGCGCCCTCGAACGACACCCGGACCTAAAAGTCCCCAAAAACAAAAAAGGTAAGACTAGACTTGCCCATGAAGAACCGAGGTTCCAAACATGTAAAAGTAAAGGCGAAAACCGAGCGGCGGCGGCGGCCCCATGCGATACCAGCCCGCGCGGCGCAACAAACGGCGCAGGCCCGCGCGGCACCAACCAGCGCGGGCACCACGTGCGGTGCAGCCCAGCGCGGCGATGCAAGCGGCGCGGCCCCGCGCGGGCCCCACCTGCGGTGCGGCCCGACGCGGCACCAGCCCGCTCGGCGCCGCAAGCGGTGCGGCCCCGCGCGGCACGCACCAGCCCGCGCGGCACCGCAAGCAGCGCAGCCCCGCGCGGCACCAACCCGCGTAGCGCCGCAAGCGGCGTAGCCCCGCGCGGCACTAACCCGTGCGGGTGCCACCTGCGGTGCAGCCCCGCGCGGCACCAGCCCGCGCGGCGCCGCAATCGGCGCTGCCCCGCGCGGCACCAACCTGCGCAAGCGCCACCTGCGTTGCGGCCCCGCGCGGCACCAGCCCGCGCGGCGCCCCCTGCGGTGCCGCCCCGCGCGGCACCAGCCCGCGCGGCACCGCAAGCGGCGCGGCCCCGCGCGGCACCAACCCGCGCGGGCGCCGCCTGCGGTGCGGCCCCGCGCGGCACCAGCCCGCGCGGCGCGTCCGTACACCGCGGCTGCGGCGCTCTAGGGCTTCACGGCGGCGGCACTCTAGGGCATCTCGGCGGCAGTGCTCGAGGGCATCATGGCGGCGGCGCTCTAGGGCATCGCGGCGGCGGTGTTCTAGGGCATCGCGGTGGCGACGCGACGAACGGCACAAGCAACCCGGACCAAAAAGCGGCGCAACCCAAAACCAAAAACGACGAAAACACACGAATAAACGCCGCTTACCTTGATCTAACGGAGAAGACGATCCGTTCACGTTCCTCGCGATGGTGAGGATCCGGATCCGCTCCCCGTTGACGGTAACGTCTCGTTCCCGGCTTCCGGCGCGTCGATCGAAGAAGATCGGAGATCCGCTTTCTTTTTCTCTCCGAACTAGGGTTTTCGTTTTCTTGAAAAGTATTCATTAAATAAAAATCTATTTCTCTCGTACAAAATAAAAACCCTTATTCGGTATATAACAGAAAGATTCTCATCTCCCCGAAAAGCGTGCCGATCACGTGGCACGGGTTTCGGTGCATCCTACGAGTACCGAAACCCTCAAAATCCCATTCAGGGAGATCCGCAAATCGGATTTCAGATCCGATCGCTTTGCCGTTCCCCGTTTTTCGAGCTCTAACACCGAAAAAATACCCGCACGTGTGGGTTATGTTATATATGGATCTGAATAGGAGAAAAAAAACCTAGATGGGGGTGAATAGGTGTAAACAATAAACACACCAAAATCTTTGCGTAAAAATAACCCAATGCGGAAAAGTAAATAACACGCAGAGATTTTACGTGGAAAACTCCAAACCAGGAGTAAAAAACCACGGGACCGATCACACGGTGAAATCCACTAGAATTAAACACGTACAAAGGTGATATAACGTACTCACACACGATTCAACCTTTTTTCATACGCTCCTAGTTGATCTTCTCCGCTCGCTCCACAACGCGCCTCGAATCCACGATTTGCGTCCAACGCCCTCGAATCCACGATTTGCGTCCAACGCCGAATCCACAGCGTCCAACGTCGAGTCCACGACGTCCAACCGAATCCACGGTCTCCACCAAGTAGTACGTATCAATCACACGAACGTACCTCGCTCCGAATCCACGAGAGCGGTAGCACCTTGAGTCCACAAGGCCACGCGAATCCACGCGCCGATTTTTGAGAAAATCATTGTTTGTTGGTGGTGAAAATCCGCCGAATACTTAGATCAAAGATAGATCGGAAATACCATCTAAGTATTAATTAATTTGATTCTACTCAAAATCTGAGTTTGAAATCCTAGAATCAAATTAATCAATATAGATGAAGAAACATAGAATAGATCTAGTTATTTCCTTTCTTTTCTATATGTGGATTTTTGTAAGTTTTTCTCCGTTAATTTTTCTCGGTCATTTACGGAATACAAAACTTATTTTGGATTACCCTAAAAGATGAAATTAGGGTTTACTTATAGGTTAGAAACCATTGGAAAAGGATAAGAATCAAAAACTGACTTAACAGACTTTTTTCCGTACGACGGTTCGGACTGGATTTGGCTTGATCCGGACTGTCGTCATTTTTCAGAGAATTCCTGAAAAAATCATGTTCGGGTCCGGACTGAACCAAGGGCGATCCGGACTGAAATTCCGCATGAACTTACCTACGTTCGGGGTCCGGACTGGAATGTCCTGATCCGGATCCTGAACATGTAACAGTCCAGTTTCTTAATTTTTATGCAATTAAAAGGGTTAATTGCATACATGTCCCTGCAAATATGTCGAATTGCAAATATATCCCTGCAAAATTCAACTTTTCATATTTATCCCTTCAAAAATCCAAAGTTCTTCAAATATGCCCCTCTGGTTAATTCCCGTTTGGAATCTGTTTATTTTTTAACAGATTCAATGTGAAATGACTTTTTTGCCCCCTTACAAATATATCCCTCCAAAAGCAATACCATTATACTTGTTACAAAAATGCCCCTCTCCAAAAATCATAAAATTCTATCATCAAAATAATTCTTTTTTTCCCTTTTTTTTTTTAGGTATAATATGGAAAGGGTAAATATGTAAATTCAATTTTTAATCTAACCAAGGTTAAGCATTTAACCTAGGGTTAAATCAACTTTTTTAACAGAGATGGACGGTAGGGCCATATTTGAATAACGGTGGATTTTTTAAGGGATAAATATGAAAAGTTGAATTTTGCAGGGATATATTTGCAATTCGACATATTTGTAGGGGCATGTATGCAATTAACCCCAATTAAAAATCCATCCAAGTGTTTCTACACTATAAGAAGTATTCGGATCACCAAACTTATTTAGTTAAACGTACCTGATCCTTTTGAATTCTTCTTTCTTGAGATTGAGGTATATGATCCAAACATCTTCATCTTCAATCTTCAAGACTTAACCACTTCACGAAGTACGCCAATACAAATTCCTTAACAATCTCCCCCTTTGGCGGTTTCATGTCAAAACAAAAATTCACTTAAGAAAATTCAAAAAGATATTTTTGTTGTTATCACCATACAACAAAAATTTACAATTATGATCCAAATAAAAATAATACATGACATAAACTCCTAAAACAGACTCTAGACTTAGACGTTTGTACTCTCTGCAAAAATAATTCTTGACAAAAGAAGTCGTTAGATACCTCAAGAATTTTAACATTCAAAAATCAAACAGAGAGATGAAGTTTATACTCACCATGACATTTACAAAATCAGATATGTATGAAATAAGCAATCAAAGCAATTCACATATCATCTAAGCATTAAACTCCAAATGTCATAAGTATGTTAGTCATCAAACTACTTGTTAGTAATATTACATGCCCAAATAGTTAGTCGAATAGTTAGTTGAGGCATGCATTCATTCACAATACAAAGCAAAGTTGTTGTCATACTTACCTTCCAAGTTTTAAGTGTCCAAAGTTCTCACAAACATGTCCAAATGTTCATATCTCTCTCCCCCTTTTTGTCACTGAAGTTAGCCAAAATTATAAAAATTAAGGGAGTGAAAAAGTTCAAAAAGTGTAAGAACTAAGACTAAAAACCTGCAAAATAAAAAGATAATTAGAACATTAAAAAAAAAATCAGTCGGAATCCTCAGAGCTGCTGCAACCAAGTTTTTGAAAGATCTTCTTGACTAACTTGGCAAGAGATTTTTGTTTCTTCTTTAAGTCTCCTATGTCGGAGGTCATCTTGACGAATTCAGAAGACATTCGCTCTTGTTCCGACGAGAGCCGTTGTTGTTCTCGGTAAATTGACGTAACAGAGGCATCATCCTCTGAAGTTGAAGTTGCCGCTGCTGCTGGTTGTGCTGAAGGTGCTGCTGGTGCTGCTGGTCTCTTTCTGCGAGGAGGTGTGGGAGGCTCATCCTGTCTCATGGAGAGGGACTTCACAATTGTTGTATCATTAATAGTTCCCAAACTATGCATGTATGCAGTCTAGCTCGTGTCGATCTTGAACTTTCTGAAGATGCGCATAATTATCATCAGGAACGGAAGCCTCTCCGTTGGATGTGCATTCTCCACATATCTCGCCATCCTTGACCAGATGAGGTAAGGAATGTTGTAGTTAGAGCCCAAGGATGCTGTAGGGTGTCCAAGAAAATACAAAAACAGCATCCTATCCCAGCGAAGAACTTTTGTTTGCATGTTAGGCAGGATGTTGTAGCAAACAATGAAGTTCAAGTAACGGTACTCAGGTCGAAGTTCTTTAGAAAGAATTGAATTCCCCGCCGACTGAGTATCTGGGAGACAAATCCCATCGACAACCACTCTCCAGGTTGTATTGGTAAAAACATGACCCTTGAGGTAATGAGTCCCATCTACCCGGGCCTTCATTCCCAACACCTCTCCGATCAATTGAGGTGTGATCCTTAGCTTGACATTTCGAACTGTTGTTTGAAATTCTCTCGGTCCTTCTTCAAGGTCTACCAATCTCGATGCATTTTGATAGAACATCCTCACCATGTGAAGACAATATCCAGAAGATTCCAGGAAGTTGCAAATAGGTGCAAGTCCCGCTTGTTCAAATAGAGTCCCAAACAATGCAGAACGCTCCTTAAGAGCTTTGACATTTACATGCCTCTCCCCGATGAATTCTCTCTTTTCGAAGTCCTTTATCCTCTCGGAGCTTATGTGCACAAATTCCTGTGGAGGGGGCTCGCTTGCAAGTGGCTCTTTGATTGAAATTCCTCGAGCACTACCTCTCTTTCGAGCAATGCTCTTCCTTTTCATTGTAACTGCAGTTGGTTCCATTGGGGCTTTCCCTTTCTCTGTGGCGGTTGGCGGTGTCTTCGCCTTTGAAGTAGCTGCAAGGGCTTTCCCCTTTGATGCAGTCGATGCAGCATGTGTTGTGCCTTCTTTTATAAGCTCGTCCCAATCTACTGATTCCGTCTCGGATTCCGTTTCTGAGTCGTCCACAGGGACATACTCCCCTTTGTCCTGAGTTTTCTTTGCTCTTTTGAGCTTGTTTGTCGCTCGTGTTCCTACCATAGCTGCAATGAACACTAGAATCCATTCGAAAACCATCTTTGCTAGTGCGTTAGAAAATGAAGAACCTGCGAGCAAGAACTCAAGAACACGAAAAATTATTTAATTTTCAAAAATTTGAAAAATTATACCCAAACAATCATTACCGTGCATAGAGACTAGGAATCAAGTTAGTTTTGTAAAAAGAATTTTAAAAATAGATCAATTCCATAATTTTCAAAAATTCTCATAATATGCCCTAAAACCGAATTTTTAGAAATCGAAGCTCAAAAATCCGTTAATCAAGAGAATACAAGACATACAAACAAAACTAATCTACCCAGAGTTCTTATTTCAAAAGAAATTTGACCAAAAACCGTTTAAAAACGAAAAAGAGGCATGAAATTCCTCACGTTTTGGAAGAACAGGGCAAAAACAGTGAATAGCCCAAGTTTTGATCATAGAAACTTACTTGAATCGGAAGAACTTGAGTTTGAAAGGCTCCAAATCAGTTGTAATCTAGAGAGAGAAGCTCTGGAGATTTAGAAACAAAAGCTTGATGTAAAAAGAAATCAAATACCCTTTCGTTTCTTATAAACCCTAGCCGCGGTCTGGATCAGCTCGTTAATCCAGTCCGGATCGGCTACCCGCAGACAAATTCTGCGTTCGGATCCGGAACAGACTTTTCAGTCCGGATCGGCTTCAACTTTTTCTTCAGAAAAATTTACAAAAATTTCAGAAATTCCAGAAAAAGTATGTAAGAACTTTTGTATATCAACTTTAAACAAAAATCATCGTTTCATATCAAAAGAAATAGATTATGCTAAATCTATCAATAATATCCAAATAATGAAACGAAAATTTATAAAAATTAAATCCTTTAAAGTTGAACAAGTTCAAAAACATCAATCACGATCTAATGAGTAATGCGTTTATCAAATCATTAATTTAGTAAAGAAAATGAAACACATAGATCGATAGATGTTTGAAATCCCAAATAAGTTAGATAATGTATCTAGTCAATTTATTGTAAGGAGTGGCTCTTTGAGCATCTTTCAATAAAATCCCACCTTATACCAACCTTGGAATTTGACAGAGTCAAGTATCCAAAAAGCATTTTATTTAATCAACAAGAAAAACCATGCTTGGTATACATGTGGTAGCTGCACACAGTACTCGGACGACCGAGGTGGTAGCTCTTTCCTCCATGTGGTGGTAGTTTTCACACTCCTCATTGGGATGTAACTATTTCCACATCTTTTGAGCATAAAAATTTTAATAAACTCCCCCCCCAATTGGCTATCAATTATTTAAGATATGAAGTATTCAACCAAAATTGATCTCGTGTTCATACTTAACTCGATTTTCAAATATGATAAAAACTATACCAAGAGATCATTTAAGAGAGAAATTGACTTTGATCAATTAAAGATGAACTAATTGATATAAACGATCATTGCATCAAATGAATTATCATGATATCTAAATCATAATAAATTTCTTTAAGCAAGAAAGGATGCAATTAAAGTCAATTAACTAAAGCTCAGTTAATGTTCTATGTACAAGCATAGATAAAGAACAAAAACACAACACAAAACCTAACCTAAGCAATGGTTTCAAAAAGTGTTATTTCAAAGGAAGCATTCCAATTGCTTTACGTAAATGAATAAAACGTTTTTGATCCAAAGGTTTTGTTAAAATATCAGCTAATTGATCTTCAGTTGAAACATAAGAAATTTGAAGAATACTTGATTCAACTAGCTCTCTTAGAAAATAATATCTAAGTTCAATGTGTTTTGTTCTTGAGTGCAACATAGGGTTTTTAGAAATATTTATAGCACTACTGTTGTCACAAAGAATAGTTACCAAAGTCACAGAAATTCGGAAGTCGCTCAACACGCTTTTCATCCAAACCAATTGGGTTGAACAACTACCCGCTGAAATATATTCCGCTTCGGCAGTTGAGAGTGCAATGCAGTTTTGCTTTTTACTATGCCATGCAACAAGACAATGGCCAAGATAAAAATATGCACCACTCGTGCTTTTCCGATCATCCACTGATCCAGCCCAATCGGCATCTGAGTATCCTATTATGTCGAGAGATGTCACGCCCCCGGGGGTTTAAATAGGCGGAAGAAAAGCAGATAATTTTTTTTTTTTTTTTTTTGATACCCTTTCCCCCGGTGTGTGCCCAGACCCGCTGCATATACAAATTCACTCCGCAAACGGGCGGAGTCTCCTTTGTATATGCACGGCGTCACGACCACAATTATCACTTTAACCACACTAGTCCAAGAATCGAGGGAAAGAGTACATACAACAATATTGCATAAGCATCAAGAGGTCGACTAACTTTGAAAGGATAAATCCATAGGTTTTTAAAACGGTGCCCACACGACACCTATATTTTTAAAATCATTTTCGCAATCCATAAATCCATAGGGTTTTAAAAACGGTGCCCACACGACACCTATATTTTTAAAATCGTTTTCGCAATCCATAAATCCACAGAGTTTTAAAAACTGTGCCCACCCGACACCTATGTTTTTCAAAACTATTTTCACAATGTTTCTTTCGGTAGTTTGAAAACGGCCAACTAATAGATAATGAAGTAAACATTCATCCACAGAAGTATGAAATCATCCCAACATCCACATCAACCCCACAACTGTATCAAACTCACATAGCTACTAACAGATAATGAAACGAGCATAAGGAAAGTAAAAACAGTCTTAGCCTCGAAGGGCCAACAATCCTCTCGTCGCGGCCTCACCGTCGCCCTAGCTCCCACCCCTGACTGAACCTGTCACAATGTGGGAAGTCAGTGACACCTGGTGTAAAGTATGAAATGCAGGAAAGACCGTAAATAAAGCAAACCGCAAGAAAACCAGAGCATCCACCCTCCTCATCGTGCAATCGACGGTAACCCCCCCTGTATAATCCAAATCGAGCACCTGCCCCGGCAAACCACACCGAGCACCTGCCTCGGCAAACCACACCGATCACCTGCCTCGGCAACCCACACCGAGCACCTGCCTCGGCAAACCACACCGAGCACCTGCCTCGGCAAACCACACCGCTCTCACCTTGGTGCCTCTAACCCCCCACCTACAGGGGCCCCCACTACGTCACCTTGTGGGGCACACGGGTCAACGTACCACTTTTCCGAAAAAGCACACCCTCGCGGTGGCCAAACTGCTGGTGTGCGTGCAGCAACCTTGAGCATCGTAACCAAGTGCAAGATATAACAAAGGGCACCGCGACACTGGGTCGCCATAATATCGATGGTAATATATAATAATGAGCATTAACATGGGTTAGTAGTATTAAATCACGCCAATACTTTACTCCTACACATTTCCCTTAATTCCGGAATCCAAAACATCGAAAGAAGTACCCACCTTAAACACGAAGAAGAAGATGTGCAGAAGCTTCAACAAAAACACCCCCACCTTGTGCCCGAAAAAGCTACATTAAGAATCGTTGTAAAAAAAAACATCGTCGTGGTCAAAAACACTCAAAAACAGAGCGAAACGGGCCAAAAACGGAGCTTCCGGACTATTAGGCTGGGGGCTGGTGAACGGGTCCAGGCGTGGACCGGGTCTAGGACAAAAGGCGGCGGCGGCGCAGACCGGGAGCACGGCACGGTGGACCGCTGGAGCATAGCCAGAGTTGTGGACCGTGCTCACGGCTACAGTGGCGGCGTGTCGCAGACCGGGCGCACGCCGCAGCGGTAGACCGCTGCGGCTTGGGCCGGGCCGCGCACGGGCAAAAAGCGCGCACCGGGTCCACCCCCGCGGCTGCGGTGGCGAGCACCGGGTGCACGCCTAGTGCGTGCACCGCGCGGCCTGGGCTGGGCTGGCGCACGCGCCCGTGCACCGGGGCCGCGCCTTCGAGCTGCGGAGACGTACGCCGGGTGCACGCCGGTCCGGTGGACCGCGCGGCCTGGCGCACGCATCCGTGCGCCGGGTCCGCGCCCCTGGGCCGCGGAGGCGTGCGCCGGGTGCACGCCGGTCCGGTGGACCACGTGGGCTGAGCTCGGGCCGGATGAACAGTAAACCCTAATCGTGTCTTTTCCGGCTCCGGTTGCGACCACGCGACCACGGCGGCTGCGGCGACGACCTCGTGAACATGATAATGGCGGCGGCGACCTCCCGTTTAATACCAAACTCGCATCGCACGCGACATCCGAACCACCAACACCCGAAACGCCAAACCCTAGAAAATAAAAACAACGATGCTAACCTTGATCTACCGGGGGCGATGATCCGATCTCGTTCCTTGATTTCCAACACGTTGATCTCAAGAGACAGGATCCTCCTTCTCCCTCTCTCTCTCTCTCCCGAGCGGCTAGGGTTACCTCTCTTCGGGCATAAGAGACCTAGGGCCACCCTTATATATCATCCGTTCCTCAAACGAATGTATCAAAATAATTAATTACAATATAAATAAAATAAATAAATAACATAAATAAGATAAAAAAAACTGATCGTAGAAAGATCCCGTCCGATCGCCTCGAAAAGCGTGCCGGCCACTTAGCACGGATTCCGATGCACCACTCAAAGGCAAACGCTTTGACCCCTATTCCGGGAGATCCGTAATTCGGAATCCGAATCCGATCGCTTTGCCGTTCTCCGTTTTCCGAGCTCAATCGTAGAAAAATACTCGCGGTCCAGGCTGGTCCATTGCAGAAAACACAGTGAAAAGTTTCCCTAACTATCCCGTCATAAAAAGAAGGTATTCAAAGGCATTGGAACGCCAGGACACTACAAGAGGTGTGCCCATAGGATACCAAATTCCGAAATTTAGCGTACCTTTGACGTACCGAATGATCCTTTTCACCGCTTTCAGGTGAACCTCCTTTGGTGCTGATTGATATCTCGCGCAAATCCCAACACTAAAGGATATGTCCGGGCGACTAGCCGTGAGATAGAGTAGACTTCCAATCATGCTGCGATAAAGCTTCTCGTCTACACTTTCACTTAGAGATTCACTTCCTAATCCCTTGTTGCTAGTTCCCATTGGAGTCGGAAAGTCTTTAGAATTTTCTAATCCAAACTTCTTGACCAACTCCTTAGCATACTTGGATTGGCACAGATGAATGCCTTCTTCACTTTGTTTGACTTGCAATCTAAGAAAATACTTTAGCTCGCCCATCATGGACATCTCAAATTCGCTTTCCATGATTTCAGCGAATTTTGAAGCATCATTGTTCCTTGTTGCACCGAATACAATGTTATCGACATAGATTTGTGCCACAATGAAGTTATCCTGAAAGTGCTTCACAAAGAGTGTCCAATCCGCTCCCCCTCGAGTATAGCCCTTTTCAAAAAGGTGCTTTGTCAACCTTTCGTACCATACTCGCGGTGCTTGTTTTAGACCGTAAAGAGCCTTTTTCAGTCGAAAAATATGGTTAGGTAGTTTATGGTCAATAAAATCTTTCGGTTGAGCCACATAAACTTCCTCATTTAGAAAACCATTTAAAAAGGCGCTCTTAACGTCCATTTGAAAAAGCTTAATTTTGAAATGACAAGCAATTGCGAAAAGGATACGAATTGACTCGAGACGAGCTACCGGGGCGAACGTCTCATCAAAGTCTATACCTTCAATTTGTGAATAGCCCTGAGCAACTAGTCGTGCTTTCTTCCTAATGATGATACCATCCTCGTTTTTCTTGTTCTTGAAAATCCACTTAGTACCAATGATGTTGTGTTGCTTCGGAGGCTTCGTTAGTTCCCAGACTTTGTTTTTTTTGAATTGATGGAGCTCTTCTTGTATAGCTTCAATCCAATAATCATCTTGAAGAGCTTCATCAACGTTCTTTGGTTCCAACATGGAGACATAACACGCAACTCCACAAACCAATTGTATCCGAGTCCTGACTCCTTCTTGTGGATCTCCAATGATATTTGACTCTGGATGGTCCTTGGAGATACGTAGCGTTTGAGGTAACGGAGTGCTCGGAGGTATGTGTGATGATTCCTGCATATCAGATAAACTAGAAGAACCATTAGATGCATCAACATTATCGAAAGAATTATTATGAGAAGATGCATTATCATTTATAGGAGATTCATCAACAAGAGACATATCAGGGGTAGATTTATCAGATGAAAAATGAAAAGCTTCATCTACTTTAATATTAAAAGATTCTACCATCGTTTTAGATTCGAGATTAAAAACCCGATATGCTCTACTGTTTGTAGAATAACCCATGAAAATTCCTTCGTCACTTCGAGAGTCAAATTTTTCAAGATTTTCGCGATCACGTAAAATGTAACAGCGACTCCCAAAGATTCGAAAATATTTGATATTTGGTTTTCTACAAAACCATAGCTCATATGGTGTATTTAAAGTACCCGGGCGCAAATAAACACGATTGATTACGTAGACTGCGGTGTTAACTGCTTCAGCCCAAAAATGTAACGGGAGTTTCCGGCTGTGAAGCGTAACACGCGCCATCTCTTGTACTACTCTGTTTTTGCGCTCGACTACACCATTCTGTTGAGGTGTATAGGGTGCAGAGAATTCATGTTTTATGCCATTGGAAGTGTAAAAATCAATGAATTTAGAATTGATGAATTCTCCACCTCTATCACTTCGAACACGAACGATCTTTTCATTTTTCTCAATCATAACACGATGACATATCTCATGAAAAGAATCGAAAGTATCCGCTTTCTCTTTTAAAAATGTTACCCATGAATATCTAGAGAAATCATCAACCAAAAGAAAAATGTACCATTTACCTCCCAAACTTGGTTGACGAGTCGGCCCCATTAAGTCCATGTGCAATAATTCAAGTGGCCGTTTGGTTCCCACGTGGTTTAAATTCTTGTGCGTGGCCCTTGATTGTTTTCCCTTTTGACAACCTCCACACACAATGTTTTCTTTAAAAGAAAGTTTAGGAACTCCCTTAACCACATCTTTATTAGAAATCCTTGCTAGTTCCTTAAAATTAATGTGACCTAGTCTTTCATGCCAAAGAGTTTCATTATTAAGTGACACTAGGTTACAATGTTCAGAAATTTTGTTAGGAACTACATAGCAATTATTTTCAGACCTAACCCCTTTCAAAAAGAATAAATGGTCCTTATTAGTTACAATGCATTCTGCAGAAGAAAAAATAACTGAAAAACCATTATCACATAATTGACTAATGCTAATGAGGTTAGTCTTAAGGCCTTCAACAAATAAAACATTGTTCAAAATCGAGCCTTCTGCAATAGTAATTGTTCCTTTTCCAACAATTTTAGAAGAACGACCGTCTCCGAAAACTACAAGTCCTCCGGAGGTTTTCTCTAAAGTTTGAAAACAATTTTTGTCACCGATCATGTGACGGGAACATCCACTATCCAGATACCAAGACGAGTTGTCATAAGCATGCAGTGATGTATGAATGACAAGACAAGGGAAGAATTCACCTTTGCGCACCCAAACCTTTTGAGTTTTGGAGTACGTCGGCAATGATTGTGAAGTTATTCTCCTTGGTGAAAGCGTCTTGTTTGATTGATCGCTTTTCTTTGACATCGTCTTGACTGGTGTACTACCAGGGTTCTTTTCTTTTGAAAAATTCTCCTTTGATTTCCGGGGAATGACCTTGTTGGTAGTTGTTGCAAGAGACGCTTGATTTGATCGTTTCGCTCTAATCTTGCAATCTCTTCTTATGTGCCCTGCAAAACCACAATGAAAACATACCTTTGTACTTGTTGGACCCGAAGTAGGTGAGGTAGGCTTGTTGTCGTTGGATGCATTGATTTCCGTCGGAGGAGGAGACGCCGACTGGGGCACAAATATTGTTTCACTCGAACTAGGACTGTCTCCAGTTCGATTGTATCCAAGGCCCAAACGATTCGTTTGACCAAGACCAAGCATCTTATCCAACTTGCTCCTTCCTGAAGAAAATCGCTTCAAATCATCCTTAAGTTGGAATATGGTCTTCGTCATTTCCATCTTCTCTTGTCGAGCCTCGGAGTAGAGCTTCAAGAAGTAATTAGCTTTATCCACCAACTTGTTGTGTTCCTTCTCGAAATGCTCGTTCTTCTCTTGAAGGAAAACATTTACTTTGATCAAATTGTCCCTTTCCACTTCAAGAGCGTTTGAGAGAGAAGTTGCCCTTTTTGCTTCTTCTTCGAGATCTTGCAATCTTCTTCTCAAACTCTTGTTTTGCTTTGCCAATTTCTTTGAATCCTTTAAAAGCTTATGATAGGCAAAAGCAAAGTCTTCACCTTCAGAATTACTCGGTTCATCGTCCGTTGCATTCTTTTCAACTTGGGAGGAGTTGGATAATGAACCGGATGTACTTGCCATAAAGCACACGTAAGGTGAAGTTGTGGACGCGTGGAATGCCGTTGCGTTGTTATCCTCATCACTGGAAGATGACTCATTGGAAGTTGAGGTGTCATCCCAAGTGACGGTTTGCACCGCCTTCTTCTTTGATGGATTCTTGTTGGGACACTCCGTTGAGATGTGACTGTAGCCTCGGCACTTGAAGCATTGGATTTGTCCCTCCGAGTTCTTCTTGTCCTTTGAAAAACTCTCTTGCTTTCTTGACTTAAAGCCTGAAGTTCCTTTGTCTTTCTTAGACTTTACGAAGGATGAGGTTTTGCTTGAATTACCCCTTCGAAAGTTTTCGGTGAAATTTCCTCGTCAAGAGTGCAAATTGCTTCTCGAAATCGTCCATTGATAGATTCTCGTCATCTCTGAGGAGGATGAATCCGCGTCTTCTTCTTTTGTTGATTTTAACGCAAAACCTGAAGACTTAGAAGAAGATGACTTTCCAGAAAAATAGTCTGTAGGAAAAGTCATTTCATACGTTTGAAGTGCACCAACTAATTCTTCTACACGGATTTCGTCCGGGTGTTTAACTGTTCAATGGCCGCAACCTTAGGGCGAAATCTTTCAGGAAGAGCCCTTAAAATCTTTCTTACAACTTTAGATTCTGAAATTTTCTCTCCCAAGTTATCACATGTGTTAACGATATCTTGCAATCGTGTATAATAATCTGTGAAAGATTCATTTTCTGCCATAAAAATTGAGTCAAATTTGCTCGTAAGCATTTGCAGTTTTTGAATCTTCACAAGGCTTGTTCCCTCATGTGTAACTTGTAGAACATCCCAGATTTGTTTCGCAGTCTCACATGCCGAGACGCGAGAGAATTCAGTTTGCGACAAAGCATTAAATAAGGCGTTACTTCCTTTGCCGTTGTAAGAAGATGCATCAATTTCTTCCTTGGTCCATTTCGACCAAGGTTTGATGGTGCGAACATCAGCAATAATTTCAGTAGGATTTGACCATCCAAACTCGATTGATTGCCACACCCGTTCATCGATGGAAATTAAAAACGCTCTCATGCGTACTTTCCAGTAAGTATAATTTGTTCCATCGAAGAACGGTGGTCTGTTGATGTTTCCACCTTCAACCATTGTTTACAACCCTATTCCCGCTCTGATACCACTTGTGGGTTATGTTATATATGGATCTGAATAGGGGAAAAACACCTAGAGGGGGGTGAATAGGTGTAAACAATAAACACACCAAAATCTTTGCGTAAAAATAACCCAATGCGGAAAAGTAAATAACACGTAGAGATTTTACGTGGAAAACTCCAAACCAGGAGTAAAAAACTACGGGACCGATCACACGGTGAAATCCACTATAATTAAACATGTACAAAGGTGATATAACGTACTCACACACGACTCAACCTTTTTCCATACGCTCCTAGTTGATCTTCTCGGCTCGCTCCGCAACGCGCCTCGAATCCACGATTTGCGTCCAACGCCGAATCCACAGCATCCAACGTCGAGTCCACGACGTCCAACCGAATCCACGATCTCCACCAAGTAGTACGTATCGATCACACGAACGTACCTCGCTCCGAATCCACGAGAGCGGTAGCACCTTGAGTCCACAAGGCCACGCGAATCCACGCGCCGATTTTTGGGAAAATCGTTGTTTGTTGGTGGTGAAAATCCGCCGAATACTTAGATCAAAGATAGATCGAAAATACCATCTAAGTATTCATTAATTTGATTCTACTCAAAATTTGAGTTTGAAATCCTAGAATCAAATTAATCAATATAGATGAAGAAACATAGAATAGATCTAGTTATTTCCTTTCTTCTCTATATGTGGATTTTTCTAAGTTTTTCTCCGTTAATTTTTCTCGGTCATTTACAAAATACAAAACTTATTTTGGATTACCCTAAAAGATGAAATTAGGGTTTACTTATAGGTTAGAAACCATTGGAAGAGGATAAGAATCAAAAACTGACTTAACAGACTTTTTTCCGTACGACGGTCCGGACTGGATTTGGCTTGATCCGGACTGTCATCATTTTTCAGAGAATTCCTGAAAAAATCATGTTCGGGGTCCGGACTGAATGATGCACGGTCCGGACTGCTCATGCGATTTCTGTAGAATCCACGTTCGGGGTCCGGACTGAACCAAGGGCGATCCGGACTGAAATTCCGCATGAACTTACGTACGTTCGGGGTCCGGACTGGAATGTCCTGATCCGGATCCTGAACATGTAACAGTCCAGTTTCTTGATTTGTATGCAATTAAAAATCCATCCAAGTGTTTCTACACTATAAGAAGTATTCGGATCACCAAACTTATTTAGTTAAACGTACCTGATCCTTTTGAATTCTTCTTTCTTGAGATTGAGGTATATGATCCAAACATCTTCATCTTCAATCTTCAAGACTTAACCACTTCACGAAATACGCCAATACAAATTCCTTAACAGCACGCACCGATGTTGTACCCAAGAAATCCCGCTAATTAATCCCTTAAACAACTAATTTATTCAAAAGGATTAAAAGAAACACAAGACAGTTCGTGATATTACATTTCCTTTATAATACTTAGGGTTAAACCCTAATTTACTCAAGAGCTATAGTTGTGTTCCTGCACAAACTACTCTTGCCACAATACTTCTAAATCAATAAAGCAAATAAAAAAGAGATGAATCACCCATTTACGGTGAAATCCCCCACCTCTTGTATGATCTCGAAAGAGAAAGTGTTTGATCTCTTAAACTTTAAGAAAAACCCCTAAAACACGGGTTAGAAACCAAAAGAGATCATTAGAAATCCCTTTGGAACTCAAAAATCCAAAAACTCCAAATCTCACAAAAACCCTGAAAACTCACCTCTTGATTTCTTGCTCAAGAGTGGTTGAGAGAGGTTCTTCTTCCTCCCAAAGGGCTCTCCTAGCGATCTTCTTTCGTTTCATAGCTTCGAAAGAGATCAAACCCACCAAAACCCTCCTCTCCAAGTTAGGGCTCTTGTTCTTCTAGAGAGAGAAATAGAGGAGAGAGAAAGTGAGAGAGGGTGAGGGAGGAGGTCTGAGGTTGGGGGAGGGTCCCCTAGCCTTTTATACTCAAACCCATCTGTATTTACAAGTTTGTCACTCTCTCTCGCTGACAGGCCCGAGAACTAAAACTATCTCAACATCCACAATGTCCACAATAACCAAAAGCACATGCGAATAAACTAATCGACTGAAATAAGCAAAGAGCAAGAAAGAAAGATATCACCAGCCTGAAGAGTGGCTAAAATCTCCTAGTCGGAACCTCACTGCCGACCCAAACCCCGAACCGAACCTGTCACAAAGTGGGAATTAGTGACAAGAGAACAGCACACTGAACAACTGTAATAGATGCTAGAAAAGTATGAGAACCAATAGTTAAAAAGATAATTAAACCGAACCGTAACCCTGAGCATCCGCAACCCCAACCTGCTACGCGAAGAGTCTTACCAAAAGAACCCGGCACAATACCGCCATGTCGGTCCGAGGACCTCAGGCAAAATAGGTCATCCCGCTCAAAACTTGGTGCCAATAACCCCCCACTATAAGAATACAGTTCCGCAATAGCCGCAAGGGGGCCCCCACGCAAATAGCCGTGTGGGGTCCACGGGTCTAAACAAACCACCCCTCCGGAAAAGTACACCGACACGGTGGCCAAACCGCTGGTGTGCGTGTAAGCTCCATGAGCATAACCGTCGTGAACCTGTGCCGTACACCTCCCGCGACACTCAGTCGCACCAGTATAGTATAAGGACTCATTTAGTGACCAGGGGTTGAAAAACCTTACATTTTCTCTTGAAGTGATAGATAACCAGTACCCACATTCTCAAATTCTTTGATAAGAGTTTCAGTAAAACAAAAGACGGGTAGGGGAGGTCTGAAGGCCACCCCTTCCCAAGATACGGTACCCACCTTGAAAACAGTCGCCCGAAACACCCGAACGATCTGCACTTGGAAACGACACCCGAACCTACAGAGTCCCCAAAAAAAAACGTCAGTAACCAACCGTGCCCCGCGGCACAAAACCTAACCCTCGTCCGAATAACGCCGGACCCCTCCTGCCTAACGCGGCGCAAGGACACCAAGGTGCGGCGGTGCTTGCTTAGACCCGCGCGATAAACTACCTCCCAGGCGTACATCGCGCCCTACCACTGCGCGCTGGCAAGCACCCGCAGCGCGGCAAGGCCCCGCGCGGCCAAGACCTGGAGGCGCGCGGCCCCGCGCTGCGCGGCATGCGCCCGCAGCGCGGCGCAGCCCCGCGCGACCGGGTTGGCTGCGCGCGGCCCCAGGCTGCGCGGGCATGCGCCCGCAGAGCAGCGCGGCCCCGCGCGGCCGAGCCCTGGCGGTGCGCGGCGCAGCCCCGCCTGGCCGGGTTGGCCGCGCGCGGCCCCGCGCTGCGCGGGCAAGCGCCCGCAGCACGGCGCAATCCCGCGCGGCCAAGCCCTGGCAGCGCGTAGCCCCCCACGCTGCGCGGCATGCGCCCGCTGCGCGGCGCAGCCCCGCGCAGCCGGGTTCGCTGCGCGCGGCCCCGCGCTGCGTGGGCATGCGCCCGCAGCGCTGTAGGTGTGAGGACCTGAATCCCCACTTAAGAGTTTACTGATGGATTAGTGGCCTTTGGGAGTGTTTGTACGCGTGTCGGGCCCAAGAAATGGATTTATGGTGTAAATTAGGAGTAAGTTTGCATCACCGGAGGCCCTTGGGAAATTTTAGAAGTGGAATTGGGCAAATCGGATTTCGGATTTGGATTCAGCGCGTGAAAACGGTTAAGATGGACTATTTACTTGTGTTTTTCGGGGCCCGAACGCGAAAACACGATTTTCGAGGAGTGGGTGTACTGTTTCGGCGGCCGGAGAGGCGCCGGCGGCGGCGGCAGGCGGCGGAGCGCGGCGGCCGGCTGAGGCGCAGCCGCTCGGTCCACAGCGGGATCGTGCACCCGGGCGCGGGCCACGTGGCGTCTCCCGGTTGGCCGGCGCAGCAGGCGCGGTCCACGGGAAAAGCGTGGTGTACGGTGGACCGGAGGGTGACACGTGGCGGCGTGTGGTTGGTGAAGTGTAGCACGCTCGGTCCACGGAGCAGGCTGGGGAGCGCCTCGGGATGCGTGCGTGCAGAGGCGCAGGCGGCGGGCGCAGGCGCACACGTGGGCGCGTTGACGCACGGTTCCCGCGCGTGGGCGGCCACGTGTCGGCTTCCGCATGGAGCCACGCGGCGCCGTGTGAGTGGGTGGCGTTGGCTGTTGCCTTTTGTGAGATGATGTGGCGTCACCTGGTTAATCCGGGCGCACATAGTGTTGGGCTGGGCCCAACACTGTAGCCGCCCGGTTTGTGCGGGCGCCCGGAAAGTCGGCCCAAAAGCCCAATTTCGTGGATTTTTGGGGATTTTTCGGGTGAAGCCTATTTAAAGGCCCCTTTCCCTGCGTGTAGAGGCTTTTCCCGAGCTCTCTTCACCCAGCACCCTTCTCCAAAGTTGTTTCTCTCCTCGCTGTGCATCTCGTGGAGGAACCTCGGAATTTTTGGAGAGCGCGGCGTCGACGACTTCGGCATCGTAGCGCAGAGCGACGTTCTTTCATCGGTGGCTTGTTATCGTCGCACTTAGGTCGGAGAGGTCTACAGAGCTACCCCGACAGTGTTTTTGGACGATTTTTGCGGCATCGGATTCACGAGAGGTAGATCTACGATTCTTGTATTGTCCACGTTTCTCAGATTTAAGATTTGTTTGGGGTTCTGGGTACGTTTTTAACCCCCTTTGGCGCTGATGGAATTTCTGGACAGCGACACATTGCCAGATTTTTATCTCCGCGCTCGGACATCGGATTGAGACACTCCTATACACTTTTTGCATCTACGCGACGCAAGAATTATCACCATATTTTTCTTGGATTTTTCTTAGGCTTGTCCGGAGGTATAATTTTCTCCCTTAACTGTGCATGGACTTACAGTCGTGTCGTTGTGTGGTTGTGAGCACCCTGTGTTGTGGAATTTGTAACTTGGCCTACTGGGCTCGGAATTGGGCGTGCAGGTACCCGTTTCGAAGGTCTCGACGCGATGATCGCTGTGGTATTTTTATTGGAATTTTTTCGGAGCCCTTTCAGCAGGTGAAAAATTGCATCTTTGGGGACTGATTTTTAGACTGCGTGTATTTGGTTAATTGTTGGAATTAAGTGTAACTGTGAACCCTGTGTTGTACCCAGGAGGAGTTGTTCTGAGATTTTGGGACTGTGGATTATCGGTGGTTGCTGCTCCTGGTGTTTTCAGCTGTTGGATCTTGGACAGTTAGCGCCTTCAGGTGGGTGGCCTTGTCTTCATGACCAATGGACTGTGCATTAATTCTATCTGCATAGGAACATGCATGTTGTAAATGTATTTTGTATAGCATCCTAGAATATAGGAATTGATGTTCCTGATGTTGTTAGATGATCATGTGTTTATTTCTCTCCTACAAACTGTTGATTATTGATATCTTGGAACTTGACCTAGCACCCCGTCATATGTTGCATGTGTAACCAGACTAGTAGAAAACCCTCATCTGGGCTAGGTTTATTTATGCTTTAGACATCCACACTATTCTTCTATTCCTGGACATAGTGTCTTCCTCGCCCGGGTAGTGGGCCGAGTGGTCGGGACTTCCTTTTAGTGTGGGATGCATTTGCACTCGTGCTTGGGAGCAGAGTGGAGTCTGGTAGATATAGTTGGTCGCTTATCTGTGCCGGGAGCCGTTTGGGTAAACGGTAGTCCCGGGAGGTCTTGTTTCCCTGTTTTTGCTGTCGCCACTGTGATAGTGGCAGTTGTGTACTAGTGTTAGCAGGACCTAGAACCCAGAACCCTTTTCGACATACACATGATTTTACTCTACCAATGTTTTCTTCCAAGCATCGAAGGGTCGCTGGAGTCTGTTCTTGTTTGATTGGACAAAGGCATCAGTCCTTCGGGGTTTGGGTATAAATACTTATTTTCTAACTGTTTTTCCTAAAAGAACTAAAAATCATTAAAATGGGTTTCTTCTCAAATCAATATAGTTTTGCAAAAAGGAAACTACTTTTAGTCTTCACCCTGCGTGGGTTGAGTAAAAATGGGTTTCAGTAACAAATGTCACCTTTTTCCTGTAAAATTCTCCACTCGAAAGGATTCGAGTGGTCTGGGTTCTAGGGGTCGTTCCTTTGTCGGGACGAAAGCCACGGGGGCCGAGCCTGGAACCTGTTCTTATTTGATAGGGTTGTAGGTGTAGGTCTCCCGGAACTTTCGGGCCCTGGTTGGTGTTTTCTTCGTGTTGTACCGAGGTTGTCGTGTTCCCGAACTATAAGGGGGTCGGGAACTTCGATAGGCGGAGCCTAGAGTCTGTTCTTGTTTGATAGGGTTCTAAGCACCGGCCTATCGGGTTTCTGAACCCTTATGGTGTCGGTCTTTCCTGTGAGTTTGTTGTTCTGTCGCGGGGAGCCGTTGTGTAGACGGTGATCCCGGGCTGTCGGGTATCTTCTGGCATGTGTTGTTGGAAACCGTCGGGATTGACGGTGGTCCCGGGTCGTTGAGTGTTGTCCGACCTGTTGGCTCTGAGTTGTGGGTCGATCCTGGCTGTGGAGTATCTCCAGCCAGTGTGTGTTGTGCTGAGAGCTGTTGGAGAGGCTAGTGTTTTGTGATTCGAGAGAGCTGATCAGCTGAGTTGTCGAGAATGCTCCGACCGTTGTGCGAGATGATTGAGGATTCTGAGTCTTTCCGTTCAGAGCGTGAGCGTGGATTTTGGACTATAGCCTGCAGTGCCACTTGAGCTCGACAGAGTGCGCGGATACCCTTGTCCTCGTTGGGGTCGCTCCCCTCGAGTGCCACGTCCGGGGTGTGTCTGCACTTTGGTATCGCGACTTGTCGACGCTGTCCCTCTGACTGAGCCAGTTTTGGAAGTTACGGACACAGTTCCTCTGGCTAAGCCAGTTTTGGCAGCTACGGACATACCTACGTCAGTCCGGTCCTCCGGGATGTAACGGCAGTAGGTAGGCGCAGGTTTGACTGGACCCGAGGAGGCAGTCTGGTAGATTGGGTGAATTGAGTTGAGGGATAGTAGATGCACCATGTTATCATCTGTTCCACTTTTTGAGCATCTAGATAGAGGCATAGTAGCTGTAGAGTTACTTTTCCAGCCCTTTCATTTCAGTATTATATTGTTACTTTATGCCTCTAGTAGACTTAGTGGGCAGACCGTCGGGCTTGTTGGCGGCACCCACTGAGAACTACTGTGGGAAGTAGTTCTCACACCCGTCGTGGTGTCTTTTTCCCCAGGGACTTCTACTCCTGTTCCTGTTGCTCCAGTTGCTGATCCTTCTGACCGAGGTGAGGGAGTCGCGAGATAGATCCCTACCAGTCGTCGTCCAGAGAGTAGATGTACCCCCTTACTTTTTGAGAGTTCATGTTGAGAGACCTTTGTAGTGAGGTATAGAGTTGTATTTTACTTTGCAGTTTGAGAGACTGATGTAGTGAGGACATTTTATGTATTGAGAGCCTGTACACTGATGTATTTATTGGAGATATCTCCCTTTTGAGTTCTGAGTTTTGTATTAGAGGACTTTGTATATGATCGTATTTGGGAGATGGACATTGTATCTTTATTTCCAGTTGTACAGTAGTTGATTTTCATTTTCAGCAGTTTACTTTCAGCTCTGATATCTGTATAGTATAGTTGATCTTTTGCAGGTTAGTCCCTTCGTCTATACGGGGCTTCCCGTATGGGCGGCGGATCTGTTGGCGAGCCCGGGTCGCAGTTTCGATGCCGGGGCGTGACAGATTAGAGTGGTATCAGAGCCTATGTTGTAGGTCATGGTGGACTTAGAAACCCTAGGCTTGTGGTTGGACATTAGGATGACTACGTGAGAGTCGTGACTTTTAGCGAGAGTCCTGATTGAGTTTTATACCTCTCCCAAGAGACGGGATGAGTGATTTGCATGTTTATTCTCCATAGCATTATGTTGGCTGCAGACAACATAATGCTATGGAATGGATGGCATATCTTAGACTTTCTCTGGATTGGGTCGTTTGGTTTTGTGTCCTGATGTTTGTTATTGTGCAGTGGACTACGATGCCCCTGAGACGCCGTGTAGTGAAGAGGGCACATCCCGCATCTGATGAGTAACTCGAGCAGCGGGAGGCAGAGCTATCAGAGCAGAGCGAGACCCAGGAGTTATGGATCCAGATGGCACAGTTGTCAGAGACTGTCAGATGCCTGGAGGAGGTCATGGAACGTTTGATGCGCCTGTTGGAGCAGAGAGCACGGCCAGTCGCAGTACCGCTTGAGTGTCCTCCAGCACTTTCTTCCTATGCAGTGGCATATTCAGTTGTACCAGTGGCACCGATGGAGCGAGCAGCCCCCTCCGTGCCGACGAGTAGTGCCGAGGCACAGAGGCAGGGTGGATTGTGGATAATAGATGAGCTTTGGGACATCATTGATTGATGGAGCCAGTCCCGGCAGTCTGAACCATCCCGATTCATAGGTTTGAGTTGGAGCCTTTGTAGGCAGAATTGGGGTTGGTGGTGATTGAGAAACTATCTGAGAGTCTCCCTGTGCTAGGGAGTTTATACAGTTGTTGAACTGCGCGCTCCAGGTTTCGAGGGACGAGGCGCATAGGATATGTTTGACTGGGAGTGGATTGCGCCAGGATACCTTTCAGTTTAGTTGGTCCCTCCGTTACGGATTATTGACGCTTCGATAGAGTAGGCGTGGTGTATGGAGCGTGGCGTCGCAGTTCCTTTGGATAGGGATCTGCCGCCAGAGGCGAGTTCTGGATTTTGGTGCTTCGCGCCGGGTGATGGAGGATAGATCGGTCGGCAGAGACATTCTGATTTCTTTTTCCAGGGTAGCGGATTTCTGAGATGCCAGAGATCGGGTGGACCCCGATGGCAGCATCAGCACCTACATCAGAGTGGCGCGGCGGTAGCATGGATTGGTTATCTACGGAGGACCGCATTTGTCACCCCAGTGTGGGCAGAGGCTGAGACCGTGCTCCCTATGTGGATGGTCTAGATATTTCCTGACAGACTGGACATTGACGTCGAGGCAGACTGAGCGACGACCTCCTGCATCGAGCGGATGAGTCTGTGCCGCCCGGTTGGAGGGCGCCACAGCAGCGGATCGGGTTGTCGCGGGCATGATTTCTTTACAGCAGTCTGAGTTGAGTGTTTTTGGTTTTCCTATCTGGACTGGAGGTAGAGTTGTTACCACGTGCACTAGAGGTACAGGTTCCTGTTGGTGTTGTGCATGTGGGGGAGCCTAGTGGATTGTGTCCAGTACAGTTGAGACTTGGAATTATACCGGCAGGTGTTACGGTTCAGTGGCAGCTCCACGACTCAGATTGAGCACGCGGGATGGACCAGTTGGTGCGGTATCGTGCAACTGCTGATTGTGGATTGAGGACAGTGACATTTCCGCGAGTTGGACAACAGGAGTTCATTTTCTCAGATCACCGGGGTATCCTTCCTGCAGCTGTGGCTTCAGCGGTTTTGGGGTTAGGTGCTACTCTTTGAGCGTAGGTGACGATTAGGACGTGAGGTTGTGTCCTTAGGGGTCACGGTTAGATCGTAGCTTCCGTTTTGTAGCCACGGCAGGAATGACTTCAACACTTCTCTCCCTTTTCTCGCCCTTGTGCTGAAATTTTCGAACAGGACGAAAACTTCGAAAGACTGCTCCAGAAATGGAGATAGTGCCCGAACCTATTCTTGTTTGATTGGGGCGAAGGCACTAGTTCTTTCGGAATTTTCGGACTTTTTGTTAATTTCAGCCGTTTTCTAAATTGAGAGTTGAGGTTGACGACTTTCCTGCAGGTGGGGCCTTTACCCTTCTTGTTGGTTGTGTTGGCGTAATTCGTGTAGTTTCGGACGAGTATAGTTGGTCGTTCTTCCTTGTCCTCTGTCTTTTAGAATTCTTGAGGTTTTCCCAGCTTTTGGACCCTCTGCCGTGTGGATTCGCTTCGCGGAGTGTGCGTAGCGACTGGGGAGCTGGAGATGTGTTGATGGATACTTACCTCTGGCTTTGAGACTCCCTTTTTGAGCCGTGTTAGTTTCGAGGACAAAACTTTCTTTTAGTGGGGGAGGATGTGAGGACCCGAATCCCCACTTAAGAGTTTACTGATGGATTAGTGGCCTTTGGGAGTGTTTGTACGCGTGTCGGGCCCAAGAAATGGATTTATGGTGTAAATTGGGAGTAAATTTGCATCACCGGAGGCCCTTGGGAAATTTTAGAAGTGGAATTGGGCAAATCGGACTTCGGATTTGGATTCAGCGCGCGAAAACGGTTAAGATGGACTATTTACTTGTGTTTTTCGGGGCCCGAACGCGAAAACACGATTTTCGAGGAGTGTGTGTACTGTTCCGGCGGCCGGAGAGGCGCCGGCGCCGGCGGCGGGCGGCGGAGCACGGCGGCCGGCTGAGGCGCAGCCGCTCGGTCCACAGCGGGAGCGTGCACCCGGGTGCGGGCCACGTGGCGTCTCCCGGTTGGCCGGCGCAGCAGGCGCGGTCCACGGGAAAAGCGTGGTGTACGGTGGACCGGAGGGTGACACGTGGCGGCGTGTGGTTAGTGAGGTGTAGCACGCTCGGTCCACGGAGCAGGCTGGGGAGCGCCTCGGGATGCGTGCGTGCAGAGGCGCAGGCGGCGGGCGCAGGCTCGCACGTGGGCGCGTTGACGCGCAGTTCCCGCGCGTGGGCGGCCACGTGTCGGCTTCCGCATGGAGCCACGCGGCGCCGTGTGAGTGGGTGGCGTTGGCTGTTGCCTGTTGTGAGCTGACGTGGCATCACCTGGTTAATCCGGGCGCACACAGTGTTGGGCCGGGCCCAACACTGTAGCCGCCCGGTTTATGCGGGCGCCCGGAAAGTCGGCCCAAAAGCCCAATTTCGTGGATTTTTGGGGATTTTTCGGGTGAAGCCTATTTAAAGGCCCCTTTCCCTGCGTGTAGAGGCTTTTCCCGAGCTCTCTTCACCCAGCACCCTTCACCAAAGTTGTTTCTCTCCTCGCTGTGCATCTCGTGGAGGAAGCTCGGAATTTTTGGAGAGCGCGGCGTCGACGACTTCGGCATCGTAGCGCAGAGCGACGTTCTTTCATCGGTGGCTTGTTATCGTCGCACTTCGGTCGGAGAGGTCTACAGAGCTACCCCGATAGTGTTTTTGGACGATTTTTGCGGCGTCGGATTCATGAGAGGTAGATCTACGATTCTTGTATTGTCCACTTTTCTCAGATTTGAGCTTTTTTGGGGGTTCTTGGTACTTTTTTAACCCCCTTTGCCGCTGATGGAATTTTTGGACAGCGACACCTTGCCGGATTTTTATCTCCGCGTTCGGACATCGGATTGAGATGCTCCTATACACTTTTTGCATCTACGCGACGCAAGGATTATCACCGTATTTTTCTTGGATTTTCCTGAGGCTTTTCCGGAGGTATAATTTTCTCCCTTATTTGTGCATGGATTTACAGTCGTGTCGTTGTGTGGTTGTGAGCACCCTGCGTTGTGGAATTTTTAACTTGGCCTACGGGGCTCGGAATTGGGCGTGCAGGTACCCGTTTCGAAGGTCTCGACGCGAGGATCGATGTGGTATTTTTATTGGATTTTTTTCGGAGCCCTTTCAGCAGGTGAAAAATTGCATCTTTGGGGACTGATTTTTAGACTGCGTGTATTTGGTTAATTGTTGGAATTAAGTGTAACTGTGAACCCTGTGTTGTACCCAGGAGGAGTTGTTCTGGGATTTTGGGACTGTGGATTATCGGTGGTTGCTTCTCCTGGTGTTTTCAGCTGTTGGATCTTGGACAGTTAGCGCCTTCAGGTGGGTGGCCTTGTCTTCATGACCAATGGACTGTGCATTAATTCTATCTGCATAGGAACATGCATGTTGTAAATGTATTTTGTATAGCATGCTAGAATATAGGAATTGATGTTCCTGATGTTGTTAGATGATCATGTGTTTATTTCTCTCCTACAAACTGTTGATTATTGATATCTTGGAACTTGACCTAGCACCCCATCATATGTTGCATGTGTAACCAGACTAGTAGAAAACCCTCATCTGGGCTAGGTTTATTTATGCTTTAGACATCCACACTATTCTTCTATTCCTGGACATAGTGTCTTCCTCGCCCGGGTAGTGGGCCGAGTGGTCGGGACTTCCTTTTAGTGTGGGATGCATTTGCACTCGTGCTTGGGAGCAGAGTGGAGTCTGGTAGATATAGTTGGTCGCTTATCTGTGCCGGGAGCCGTTTGGGTAAACGGTAGTCCCGGGAGGTCTTGTTTCCCTGTTTTTGCTGTCGCCACTGTGATAGTGGCAGTTGTGTACCAGTGTTAGCAGGACCTAGAACCCAGAACCCTTTTCGACATACACATGATTTTAGTCTACCAATGTTTTCTTCCAAGCATCGAAGGGCCGCTGGAGTCTGTTCTTGTTTGATTGGACAAAGGCATCAGTCCTTCGGGGTTTGGGTATAAATACTTGTTTTCTAACTGTTTTTCCTAAAAGAACTAAAAATCATTAAAATGGGTTTCTTCTCAAATCAAGATAGTTTTGTAAAAAGGGAACTACTTTTAGTCCTCACCCTGCGTGGGTTGAGTAAAAATGGGTTTCAGTAACAAATGTCACCTTTTTTCTGTAAAATTCTCCACTCAAAAGGATTCGAATGGTCTGGGTTCTAGGGGCCGTTCCTTTGTCGGGACGAAAGCCACGGGGGCCGAGCCTGGAACCTGTTCTTGTTTGATAGGGTTGTAGGTGTAGGTCTCCCGGAACTTTCACGCCCTGGTTGGTGTTTTCTTCGTGTTGTACCGAGGTTGTCATGTTCCCGAACTATAAGGGGGTCGGGAACTTCGATAGGCGGAGCCTAGAGTCTGTTCTTGTTTGATAGGGTTCTAAGCACCGGCCTATCGGGTTTCCGAACCCTTATGGTGTCGGTCTTTTCTGTGAGTTTGTTGTTCTGTCGCGGGGAGCTGTTGTGTAGACGGTGATCCCAGGCTGTCGGGTATCTTCTGGCCTGTGTTGTTGGGAACCGTCGGGATTGACGGTGGTCCCGGGTCGTTGAGTGTTGTCCGACCTATTGGCTCTGAGTTGTGGGTCGATCCTGGCTGTGGAGTATCTCCAGCCAGTGTGTGTTGTGCTGAGAGCTGTTGGAGAGGCTAGTGTTTTGTGATTCGAGAGAGCTGATCAGCTGAGTCGTCGAGAGTGCTCCGACCGTTGTGCGAGATGATTGAGGATTCTGAGTCTTTCCGTTCAGAGCGTGGGCGTGGATTTTGGACTATAGCCTGCAGTGCCACTTGAGCTCGACAGAGTGCCCGGATACCCTTGTCCTCGTTGGGGTCGCTCCCCTCGAGTGCCACGTCCGGGGTGGGTCTGCACTTTGGTATCGCGACTTGTCGACGCCGTCCCTCTGACTGAGCCAGTTTTGGCAGCTATGGACATACCTATGTCAGTCCGGTCCTCCGGGATATAACTGCAGTAGGTAGGCGCAGGTTTGACTGGACCCGAGGAGGCAGTCAGGTAGATTGGGTGATCTGAGTTGAGGGATAGTAGATGCACCATGTTATCATCTGTTCCACTTTTTGAGCATCTAGATAGAGGCATAGTAGCTGCAGAGTTACTTTTCCAGCCCTTTCATTTCAGTATTATATTGTTACTTTATGCCTCTAGTAGACTTAGTGGGCAGACCGTCGGGCTTGTTGGCGGCACCCACTGAGAACTACTGTGGGAAGTAGTTCTCACACCCGTCGTGGTGTCTTTTTCCCTAGGGACTTCTACTCCTGTTCCTGTTGCTCCAGTTGCTGATCCTTCTGACCGAGGCGAGGGAATCGCGAGATAGATCCCTACCAGTCGTCGTCCAGAGAGTAGATGTACCCCCTTACTTTTTGAGAGTTCATGTTGAGAGACCTTTGTAGTGAGGTATAGAGTTGTATTTTACTTTGCAGTTTGAGAGACTGATGTAGTGAGGACATTTTATGTATTGAGAGCCTGTACACTGATGTATTTATTGGAGATATCTCCCTTTTGAGTTCTGAGTTTTGTATTAGAGGACTTTGTATATGATCGTATTTGGGAGATGGACATTGTATCTTTATTTCCAGTTGTACAGTAGTTGATTTTCATTTTCAGTAGTTTACTTTCAGCTCTGATATCTGTATAGTATAGTTGATCTTTTGCAGGTTAGTCGCTTCGTCTATACGGGGCTTCCCGTATGGGCGGCGGATCTTTTGGCGAGCCCGGGTCGCAGTTTCGACGCCGGGGCGTGACAGCAGGGCCCCACGCGGCCAAACCCTGGCGGCGCGCGGCGTGCGCGCGCAGCGCGGCGCAGCCCCGCGCGGCCGGGTTGGCTGCACGCGGCCCCGCGCTGCGCGGACATGCGCCCGCAACGCACGGCGCGGCGGTGAGGTTGCCTTAGCGACGCAAACAAAAGTGAAAAGAAACCGAAAGAACAGAAAAGATTAGGGACCGGGAAGGAATGAGGTAGACTAACCTCGTTGGAAGAAGAAGGCGACGCGATCCAACCGACGGCGGTGCTCCGCGGGGTTCGATCTCTGCAGAAGGCGTTGATTGCTCTGGTTTCGTCACCAGGAGTAGGTCGAGGGATGAAAACCCTAACTGGGAAGCGGCGGTTTAAAACTATTCTACTAACAAATGAGTAAAGAAGATTAATTATTGTGTACGTACAAACCCTAAGGAGGGATATATATATATATATATATATATATATATATATATATATATATATATATATATATATATATATATATATATATATATATATATATATACGGGGAAAACCCCAACCCACCCTCCGATGGATCGAACCCTTAACGGGTTCAACCCATTGGGTAGTACCCATTAACACGAAAAGGCCCGATTTGGGAGATCCGCACATCGGAATCCTCCCCCGATCGCGCCGCTAAAACCCGTTTGACGAAAGCAAAGCACGAGAGATACTAAAACTATTGAATTTTGTACCAAAAGTCAAAGTCAACGGAAATAATTAACCGAGAGTTATTACACCTCAAGGGTGGTGTCATCGTAGTGTGGCCGACCATCTCGAGGGTGGTGTATGGTGGTAAGTAGGCGCAGGCTTGATTGGACCTTCGCATCAATTTTTGGGAATGGGTTGGTGTTGAGCACCCGTTAGCGAGTCGATGCATACTTCATATTCCAGCTGTTTTATTTTAAGCATGGATAGTTTAGAGGTAGAGTAGCTATGGAGTTTTATTCTAGTTTTTATCCTGTTGTTATAGTAGATTTTCTTACTTATACCTCTAGTGGACCTAGTGGGTATATTGTCATAGTCGGTGTCGGTACCCACTGAGGACTACTTCTTTTTAGTAGTCCTCACTGTCACGCCCCGAGTGTAAACCAGAACTCGGGCTCGTCTACAGATCCGCCGTGCACACGGAATTTTTCGCATACACGAAGCGCCGGTAACCTGCTCAGATAAATTAGATAATAATAAAAGAGCAATAAAACAGAGCTGAACTAAAATTAGTACATCTCAGACTGAACTGGAAGTAAAAATACAATACATCTGTAAAATAAAAGTACAAGTATCTCTCCCAGCTCACCACAAAAAGATACAACCAGCTGGCTAAAGCCAGACCCCAAAAAGGTAAAAGAACAACCGTCTGAGATAGAATACATAAGAGGTATAAGTCTAGCTAACTCACTGTCAGGCCCACTGTCTATCTACTCAGTCGTCCTCTCTGCTCGACCCGCCGCTGTGCGCCCAGCAGCACCCGCAGAAGACTCTGCAAAACAAAGGAGAAGAAAAAGAAAAAGAAGAATGGGGGTGAGAACTACTAGTAAACCAGTAGCCTCCCCTAGTGGGTAAAGCCTCACGCCCTGACGCACCCACTAGGTCTACCAGAGGCAAAAAGGGGAAGAAGAGTGGTAAGCAATAAAACTATTGTAAAAGAGAAACTACCACTACTATGCCTCTAAATGCACCTGCCATGCCTCTAAGTACAGCCCCAGACTGAAACAACCGTAAGTATGCATCAGTTACCAAAACCATCCCAATAAACTCAATCTATGCCGCCCTCATCATCGGGTAAGTAAGCCGCGCCGATGCGATAGCAAAACTCCATTCTCTCTCTCCCCCCTTGGCAGTTCCAACAAGGCCAGCAAGCCAGAAAAATAAAACCACCAACAACAACTCCAAAACAAAACCCAAAACCTCCATTAAAGACCAAAAACCAAGCTTCTAAAAAAAACTGCGCATACCTTATCCAAGAGGCTCGACGCGCGCACTCCGCTCGGCTCCGCTTGGCCCAGCAGCAGGTTCCTACTAACAAAACTCATGCATTTCCCCACTTTCCTTCTTTTTCCTCTTCTCATTTCCTCTTCTTCTTCTCTTTTTTCTTCCTCCAATTTTTCCTCTGCTTCACCCCTATTTCCTCTGTTTTGCATTCTTTGTAGGGGACGATGACGTGGCAGAGATAATTAAGGATGGCCTTAATTAAAGAGATGGTGGTAGGTAGCTGTAGTGTCACTAATTTAAATAAAATTTCCACTCTCACTTCCTTTCTTTCTCTTTCCTTCAATCACTTACTCACAGACCAAAGACACAAAATGCCACTAATTAATTAACAAAAATTAATTAAATAATCCATAAAAGCCCACAACAACTCACTTTTTACCCTCGGGGCCTCCGCACCAGTCCGGAACCTCCCGAACTCCGCTGTAATCTGAAAATACACGTGTCCACAGCTTTTTCTTCTCAAAAAGCTCAACCGTTGAGTCGGGGTGCTCATTCCAAAAACCGGCTCCAAAATCGTTAGTTCCGACTCACTTTTCGCCTTCGGATCCTCCGCGTCAGTCCGGAACCTCCCGGACTCCGCTGTAATCAAAAGATACGCTTGTTCCAAGTATTCCCGATATTTCTGCACTCCACAGAGAAGTCGAGGCTTTTCCGAAACCAGTCCTCTATCGGCGCACAATGCCCGGAAAACTCCGAATCGAGCTGGGGCTTCCGCGTAGATCCAAATCAACCCGAACTCAACTGAAGACACAGGTGGAACACGCCCGAGGCAATATCCTCCGCACCAAGCCATCTCGCGAGGTCGACGCGCCATCCGAAAACCCGGTATTCTACAACACTATCCCAATCCTTGCTCAAACCCGAGCAACAATATCCCCCTGACTAAAGAATGAGGAGAAAGAAAGCAAACATGTTTTCTCCTAAGTCAAGTTCCAATAAGATAGTGTAGCAATAAACAGTGGCCTATCTAGATGTCCATACAAGCATGCAATTGTCCTCATGCAAATTGAAAAAGTATAACAACTAATGGTCCCACATGTGTATTAGGTAATAGTTCCGCATAGATATAACCATCATGCTAAAGTCATTAAACATTTACACATGTCTAAAATCCACTGACTACCCTCACATAAACCATCCACCTATAAATGTCCAAAAGAGCCTCAAGTAGTACCTACCAACAAGATATTCCACGTTGTCCAAACATGACACTACTACCACATGCAAGATTAAGTACTAATATTATGTCCATGCCAACATGTATAAGTTCCAAATACAATCGTAATTCCAACTTAGTAATTTCCTAATAACATTCCCAACATGATATGTCTCACATGATAGGCTCATAAGAATAGCAAATACCGATCATAAATGTCCCAAAAAGATCTCTGTAATATTCCTAGTGGGTATGTCAGAAAAGAGGGATATAGCAACCACCCACCTGGACACGCGCAATCCACCGCTGTAAAACCCCCTCGCTGTCCAATAACCGTAGTCCACGCAAAACACCCAAACTGTAACAATAACCAAACGGCGAACAATCAATCCCAATAACATACAACATGCCGCTGTCCACACAACCAGCCCTGAAGATGGCTAAATCTCACCTGCGAGATGAACTCGGAAAAATATGGAAAAATAACCGTTGCGTTCCTCGCGTCGAGCCGATCGAAACGAGTACCTGCACGTCTCAATCCGAGTTTTGTAGGTCAAGTTACAAAACCAACAAGATGACCACCTCAAAATTCCCAAGAACAAAATCTGTAAAACTCCGCCCAGAAAAAGTGTAATTTTCACCTTTGTCCCTACCTCTAAAAATTCCAGAAAAATCACGGTGATGTTCCTTGCATCGTGTAGATACGAATCGAGTACTTGCACACCTTATTCCGTCACTCGAGCGCGGAGAAAACCCATAAAAACTCCAATGCTGTCCAAAACTCCGCCCCAGAAAATATGGTCACAAAATGGTCCGAAAAGCCCAAGAAAACCTCGGAAAGAGAAGAAACAGCAAACATGGGAAACGCAGCCCTACCTGTCGTGAAGACGATGGCGCAAGAATCGCCGAAAAATACTGCCGGAGTAGCCCGGGGGAGTCCACGCACCGAAATGCGACGGAGAAGAACACCAATGCAAGAACGTCTCGCTGCGCCGTAAAATCGAAAACCTCGAAGTGCGTGCCACTAAAAATCCTAGAACTCCTCCACAAGGTGTAGATCAAGGAGGGGAACAATTTCTTTGTAGAAGTCCCCCAGAGAAACCGGCCAGAAAAACCAGAAAAGAAGCTCCAAGGGGCCTATTTATAGGCCCACAAAAATGATTGCCAAAATCCCCAATGTGTCCCTGGATTCGGGCGTCCACACCAGATTCGGGCGCTCGAATCCGCTGCAAGGCCCCACACAGCGTGCGCCCGAAACGCCCTGGGAGCGCCACGTCACCCCGAACAGGCGACAGCAAGCCCCGCCACACGCGGGGCGCCGCGTGGCCGCTCCCGGTCAACGCAGGTGGGTGGCGCCCGCGAATCAGCGGGCGCCACGTGGCCCGCAATTATGGTCCCGACCACTCCTGCAGCACCGCCTGGCGCCCCCGCGCGCTTCGGTGGTCCTTGCCTGCGTGAGCCCGCCAACCGAAATCCGCCACATGTCCCGCCCGGTCCATGCACCACCCCGCGCTGCTCAGCGGACCGCGCCCACTGCGCCACCCAACCACACGCTGCCACGTGTCCACCGCGCTCCAATAGGAAGCTGCCACCTGGCACACCTGCTCCGCTGCATCGCGCCCTGCCTGCGCGCCTGCCCGTGCCCGCGTGCTGCCCGCGGTCGCTCCCGTGGGCCGAGCCCACTGCGTCACCTCTCCCGCTCCGCCACGTGGCGTACGGCACCAGTAGAAAGCCGCCACGTGGCACTCCCTTCGGTCCACCGGTCCACCATGCACCCAAAAACAGTAAAAACTTCCGGGTGTCCGTTTTCGGGCGTCCGGACTCCGAATAAAACGTCCAAATAGTCAATTTCCATCGTTTTTCCGCGGTGAATCCAAATTCGAAGTCCATTTTGTGCAAAAACACCCCTAAAAATTCGACAACTGCCTCTGACTACACTCGGGCTCAACTCAACACACAGGGTCCAATTCTTGAGTCCAAGATGCCCACAAACCACTCGAACACCCAACAAAGGCTTCCAGAAGCTGCTAGTCTAACAGTAATCCTCCCGCGGGATTCGGGTCCTCACACTCACGCCCTTTGTTGTTGACCTTTTTATAGAGACCTCCACTCTTGTTGATGTGTCTGATCCAATTAAGGGAGTCATGAGCTTATCCCCTACTTGTATGTGCTCACTGAGTTAGAAGAGCACCTCGTAGTGGCTGATTTTGAGAGTTATACATTATACATACGTATATATCTTTATTTTCACAGTATATGAGGTGGCAGATGTATAGTTTTGGGATATTGTATTTACAGTGAACTATATTTTATCTTTAGCAGTTTTTATTTCAGCTCTAATATATTTGTGTAGTAGTTATAGTTGATTTTATTTTTACAGGTTAGACGCTTCGCGTGTGCTGGATTTTCCGTATAGGCGGCGGATAGTTTGTGAGCTTGGATTCCAGCCTAACCCAGGGCGTGACAGGGCGGCTCTGAAAAGCAATAACAACAATAGGGTAAGAACTTAAAATATGTTTACAGTAGTTGCAACCATCAAAAGTGGCGTTTTATACTCACTTGGTCCAAAAGAGGTATTAGTAGAATAATAATAATAATAAAATTACTATTATTATAATAGAAATATAAGAAGTAAATACAACTACTATGTCTTTGGTGAAATAACAATATGTCAAGGATGATATGATAATATCGATGACCTAGATGATCGTCCAATCATACCTCTTCTTTGACCAACTTACTAGTTTGGCTTTATTTCTATTGTAAACACCTCATGAAGAGTTGAGGGCAATCGATAGGCACTTCGGGTCGAAGGCAATTGGACTTCCCCAAGTACGGCATAAGGAGTCGAGGCAAATCGAGCTTCTCCCAAGATTGCTGCATAGGGAGTCGAGAGTAATCGAGCCTCTCCCACAATGACACTTCTAGAAGATTGCGACTTGTATTTTAATTTACACCCTAAGTTTCAATGTCCTCTTGGGCTTCTCAGTAAGTTCTTTCATGTGTTTATTTGTTCTCTAGTTCAACTTTGTATAGTTGTCTATACTTCACCATGTTCCGCATTCTAGGGTTCCACCTAGGTTTCATGTCACTACTATATCTTCTTAAACAGTGCAACTTAAATATCAAATAGTGCAACTTAGTCTCAAATAGTTTAACTTCTATTTTTTGTAATGTAACTTAGTTTCAAATAATTTTAAATAATGCAACTTAGGCTCTAACAATACAATTTAGTCTCAAATAGTGCAATTTCGTTTTTCTTTTCTACTTCTTGATGAAAAGAAGAAAATTATATTTGTTTTTGTTTTTTTTTTTTTTATTCTTTCTTCGTCTTTTTTTTCTATCATCTGTCTCCTTTTCTACTAGTGTGTCCCTTTCCTCGCCCTTTGTCGTAGCCGCCATCGTCACTCCGACCCGCTCTCCTTCCCTATCATTCTCAAATTCTGCGGCAACTTAATTACTGTTGCCGTCCACAATCATGCTTTCTGTCACAATCTTATTTCTACGATCTGTTTTAATACTGTTATTGTTGGCGCCAACAAAGGCGTGAGTCAAGTAGAAAAGAGGAGTGTGACGTCGACGTGAGGGGTGGAAGAGAATGAGGAGCAAGAAGAAAAATGAGAAAACATAGAGAAAAGAATGGTCAGAAAGTGAGAGATAAAAAGACCGAAAAAAACGAACGAGACAGAAAAAGAAAAAATAATATTTTGATTAGTTTACTAAAAAATTCAAATCTAATATATAAAATTTTAAAAAATAACTTATTTTGGTAAAATATAAAATCTGTAATTTTTATTTTGCAAATTAGTCAAAAAAAAAAAAAAAAAAAAAAAAAAGGAAAAAAAAAAAGAAAAAAAAAAAAAAATAAAGAAATGTGCACTAGCTGCACGGCAAATTGCCCGCTGCTCTTCCAAATGGGGGAGCAGCGAGCGCCTTCTTTTGATGGGCGCCGCGTGGCTGTCATGCCACACGGCGCCCATCCGGGAGCAGCCCCAAACAAACTTGCTCGGGTCTGCTCCCCATAAAATTTGCGCCGTGTCTCTTCCTCTACAGCTCTTCTCCTCCTCTACTCCTCAGACTCACGCCCCCTCGCTTCTGTTCCGTCTATATCTTGCCTCTAGGGTTCCAAAATAATCAGCTTCCTCTTCTCCGACAAAGCCAGGCGTCCATGGCGGGGATGCGGGTTCCGCCGCTGGCACCGCCGCAGGATGACTCGGAGCTCCCCATGTCCCGACCGCCGCCTCCCCCGGCTGCCGGCGATCTGGTGTCGGACGACGACCGGTCAGTGGCTGCCGACTCCTGGTCCATCAAGAGCGAGTACGGCAGCACCCTCGACGACGACCAGCGCCACGCCGACGCTGCCGACGCCCTCGCTGCCGCCAATTTCCCCGCCACCACCTCTGACTACAGGTTTGCCCCTCCCCCTTCTCGATCATCCTTATCTCTTCTTCTTCTTAGATTCTTTCAGAGTAGTGCTTTTAGGAGAAGTACTTTGCTGAAATCTCTCCCCTCCAATGGCTTCTCTGTGTGAGCTTCGGCTTTTGGAATGCGGAATCGCATTAAAGCTTTCCTCCGCATCAGAATCCCCGCGCTTTCGTGTTTTCTTGCGAAACCCTTTTGTTGGCGACCGGCTGCTTGCCGCTGAAAGAGTAAATGATTTTAGGAGAAGCATTGTAATGAAATCCCTCCGGTAGCATCTCTATGCACCAGAATCAAAAGTTTGCAATTTGGGCTCCAGCTTTTGGGCCTCAGATCTCACTCCTGCCTGCATAAGCTCCATGCTTTTCTTATTGCCAAACGCTCTACTAGAGGTGAATGCTGCTAAAAGCAGAAATGAAAACGGCGCGAAACAGGCAGTTAGTTGTATTTTCCTCTGTAAGGATTGAGTTCTGTTTTGCTTCTATGCATTCTATATGCTTCTGAGTTCTTTCTGTGTGTTTGATTGTGTTAAACTATTGACATTTTGATCAAATCCGAACTTCTTGATTTGGACTGATGCATGTGATAATACATCAGTGTTCGTGGAATAATTTAAACCGTGGTTCATGCCAGTTGTCTTTCTTAGCAATGAGAATATGGAAGGATTACTTGCTGGATATCAATCAGGATATTTTGGTCCTCATTTCGAGTAATTGTTCTGTTGATGGGTTCCATGAAGTTGAAAATTTGCCCTGGAGAACCAAGACTAGGTTCTCATGAGGGGTATTGTTCTTCTGCTTTTGCTTGTGCTTAGGTGGCCCTGTTTTCACATGTGCATGTATTACGCACCTGCGTGTGAGGAGTGCATGCATGTGATTGTTGTTGCTTCTATTCTTTTTTGTGTATGTGTTTGATGGGATAGGACTGGTAAACTGCAGAATTAGATTTTCCACTGGGTTGACTAATGAGGGATATGTTGCATGCAGGCTACTTTTATGGTGCAACTGGTTGTTTTTGCTTCTCGATATTGGGGAATATCCACAATCATCTTGTGTTGACCTTCCTTTCCATGTTTTGTCTTCTTGTGGGCCTTCTGGATATCGTTTAACAGACATTTTTGTCTAAACGAATTTGTTACATTACCGGGAAAATTTCTATTTTTGCTTCTTGTCAAGTTATCGGGTGCATAGAGATCATTGGAAACCAAAATCATACCAGTAGATATAGGGCTTATCAATTAGGCTTCAATTTTATTAGTATTCTTTGATATTAATTAGTAGTTATGCCAATTGAATGGTATTCGTTTTGCAATACCATATAAATGAGACTGGAACCTCGCTTGTTATTGACTTCTTGTGCATCTATGTTGTGTCGTCTCTTGTTCTTAAAGTTAGTTGATTATGGTGGTATAGGGCTAAAAAGTAATAACAAAGTCTAACATAGGGCTACAAGGATAGGCTGTAAATTTAATATGGTATTGAACTTTATAGAGCTGTTCAAATCATCCACCAGAGAAAATCGTTATAGGAATTAATTTATACTAAATCTACTTTTGAAAGTTATTTCCCTTTATTGCAGATATGCAGGGTTTTGATGATTTAGCATAAAAAAGGATAGCTAGTGTTAGAAAGGAGATAAATGAGTGAAGAAGGAAAAAGGAGGATAGGGAAAATGCTCCAATGTGGCGTAGAAACTCTTTCATAGATAGATTCTACTGCAATGTAATGACAATCGGCTGAATATGTATAGTCCATATTTAATGTGTATTCACATTGCTTATCCACAGTTGCAACTTTTCTAATTGTGGAAAATTCCTACGGAATCCCTTTGTATCTTGTATAATGAATTCTAACACTATTTATATCATATAAAACTCCTATTTGTAATAATAGCTTCATGCGTATCTGATATGTCTGAACTCGTTGGCTAGCTGCTTGCACAGTCCAACTTGGATCTTAACGTGTTGACTGTCTGGCACGGCCAACACGTGCTGCTCGTGCTGCCGTTGCCAACCGTGCTGACATATAAAATGTGCTGTGTGCCAAGGTATGCTGGCGTGCTGTGCTACGCTGCTGGCACACCGACATGCCCTATGCCAGTGGCGTGGCAATCCTTGGATAGAAGTATGGCAAACCCGCTAAAAATATATTTGACAATAGAAATTATATGTTGAATCAATTGAATGCAAATTATGACAGCGTAAATTACTTTTCAACAAATTTAATGTTTATTGATTTGATTTCAGTACGTATTCTTGGCCATTATTCTCTATGTTTAACTTTCATGTTTGATTAATAGAATTTATTAGTGTTGAACAAGGTCTTTATTAGTGTCGTCATGTACACATGATAATTGTTGAGATCTTCAAAGAATAATGGGCTTTAGATCAATTACTTATACAGTTGAATTTCCGTTCTCTGAATTTTCAATAGAAATCCTGAACTCACTGAAGCTAGATCTGAACCTAGACAAATCTATGTTGATATTGAGTTGCATAAGTATTATTGCGAATGCAAGTCCTAAAAATATATGTAGTAGTTTAATTATCAAGATTTATTAACAATTTGCAAACATGGGAAAGCTAGTAGGTTGCGCAAGGTTTTTCCAGTGATCTTAGCATTCTATTACTCTAAAATCCCTATGCACTAGTATTGTAAGTTATGTTGGCTGGAAGGATTAAAGTGTTACCCCGTATTGTACAAGACAGAGTGTTTTGTATTGTGCCCCTAAATAAGGGGCACGATACAAGGGGGTTTCCCTTGGGGCCTTCCATGCCGCAGTACTTATTGGGTATCGCGTGAGACAGCGTGATACTTGATGGGTACCGTGGCACGGTACGCTGCATGCCGTTTGTAAAGAGAGAACAAAGGTCATTAAGGGGTAGAGGTGGTTCATGGAGATAGGGTGAGAGGAGAAGAAGTTGCAGAAGTGGAAATGGTGGAGGAGAAGATAGTGGAGGATATTGTGGGGAGGGCAACAGGGGGGAGGAGAGGGACAGAGAGGAGGGTGTTGACGACATAGTTGGGGATGGAGGGTTGGTGGAGGATGAAGTTGAGGATCAAGCCTTTTTTTTTTATGCGAACGACTGTTTTTTTTTTTTTTCTAAAATTTTATTGTGAGAAATGCTTTGGGTTCCCCAGGGCTTTTTTATTGGGTATTTGGCCCACTGAATTTTCCTTTTTTTTTTTGAGAAATGCTTTGGGTCCCGCACTTGGAACAATAATATTGTTGATGTGTTGAAAAATATGTGGAGGGTTTAGGATTTGAGATATAATTATAGCATTAAGAATTTGATAATGGTGCTTAAAGTTTAATATATTTAAAATTTAGAGTTTAATAATGATTGTGCCATATCATCAACAACATTATAGGATATTCTTGGGGGTACATGTACAAGCACTTATTTATTATCTCTCCCCCTAGAGATTTCATCTTATTCCTTTTCTTTTCTTTTACTTTCTCTTTCCCTTTTTTCTCATATCATTTTCTTCACTCAATAAGGATGAATCTTCCAAATTTTAATAAAAATTTTAAAAAATAATTTTTTGTAATTTTTTATTTTATAATTTTAAAATACTGAAAAAATAAAAAACATCGAAAGAATTTTCAAAATTAATAAATTTTTATCGTAAATTTTCTTAATTTATTCATTATACGATTTATTGTTAAATTTTTATCGATAGATCTTAGAGGTTTTCTAAAAAATAAATTTTAAAAAATAATTAGTATCATACATCACTATATTAAGAAGCCCACCACTTTATTAATTAGCAAGTGAAATAAGCTATTGTTGCCAATAGGTCGAGACAAATTAATACATAGCCAAAATTCATAATTTTTATCTTAAAACTTTCAAAATAACATTATAAGATATTATTGAGACAAAAAAAACTATAAAAAAGTCGTGCCAAAGCGTGCCACTAGAATGTTGTGCGTGCTTATTGGCACGAAAGCGTGCCACGTGTTGTCACGGGAGCATGCTGGTGTCGTACCTTGCCGGGCAACTACCGGCACGCCATCCTGCCACGACACTTTAATCCTTCGTTTGCGGCATTTAATTTTGGGAAATATGTATGGAGACCCCTTGAACTTTAGCTCTTTTCTAAACAGGTGCCTAAACTTTTAAGTTTAGCAATCACATCCCCTAAACTTTATCAAATAGTTTAATAGGCCCCTCTCCTCAACCGTAGTTACTAACTATACAATCATTATGATCACATGTCGTACGCATAATCTTGTAAGACTTCAAAGTATAAATTTTTTTAACTTTTCTCTTCCATTTGTGATAAGTAAGCATAAGAATTGAAGAATAAGGTGAACCTAACTTTGATTTTTTGTATCTTAGCATGTGAAAAATAAAAATATTTTTTAGTGTGTTTTGAAGCTTTATTAGATTATATGCACAACATCGGCCAAAACGGCTGTGTAATTTATAACTTCAATTGAGGAGAGGTACTCATTAAACTATTTGATAAACTTTAAGGGATCTAATTGTCGAAATTGAATGATCACTATCTTGTTCTTCTTGCACATAAATGAAGGGATCGAAGAGATTCTGCCAGATCATGTTCACTAAGAAATGACCCGAAATTGGATCTTGTCCATTTTAGATTGTTCCTGGTAAACGAGAATTAGAGTTGTTTGCAAAAGAACTGAAGTTTATAGGGTCTCTATACATTTTACCCTTTAATTTTTGTATCAGATGTGATTCATTATGGGAACACTATGGTAAACGAGAATTTACATAGGAAATTTTTGTTTATTCTCTTTTACCCACAAAATTGGCAAAACACTATAAACAGAACTCTCACATACATTGGCAAATTTGGTAAAAATATGCTCCACCTGCATGTCGAATTAGAGTGATTCTTAATATGAAATGTTTACATTGCTAACTAAGACAGTACTATTATGGATCCTTTAGTACTTCGTTGTGTTGTATCAATATCAACTAGACCAATTATAATCACAACATGTATTGCTCTGTTCTATTGCTAACCAAATATACAATCCTACTTTTGCTTTCCCTTCACCTCATTTCATTTTCTTTTGTTGACAAATGGTTTATGCAGAATTGTCATATCATCCTTTTATCATAACACTGCAAGCATTCCCATATAAATTGCACTTTTTGAAATCTTTGCTCTTCTCTTCCTTTTTATATGTTTAACAATTTGGTTGATGTTGTTTCTTCTTACTTTGGAAGTTCATTTAAAAATGCTTCATTTCTTCAATTTTCTAAGCTTGGAAGTGAGAATGTTATGATGAATTCTATATATGTTATCAAAGTGTTACTATTTTTGTATTACAATCATATGATATCTTTTTAAAATTGTTCTGCTATGTTATGCTTTTGGAACAGTTCTGATAAGGATGAGCCAGATGCCAGTGATGTCGAAGCATCAATGCTAGGCTTACAGAGCTACTGGGATGCTTCTTATGCCGAGGATCTAACAAATTTTCATGAGCATGGACATGCTGGCGAAATTTGGTACTTATTTGTACATTTTCATTGGCATTTATGTATATCCATACCCTTTACTGTAGTTCTCCACCTACATGATTATTTGTTTATGTAGCTTAAAGTATAGGATATCCACTCAGACCTATGTGAATGATTACTTCTTAGTATGCTCCTGTTGTTTTATATGCATGAAGAATAATGTTACGACCATAGGAATGGTTCCTTATCTTTCTAAGTTAAAATAATCTGATAAATACCCTTCCGACAGCCTGAAATTTCATTAATACCCTTTCAAAATTGAAAATGTCATCAATGCCCTCCTAAATACACATAATCTTTACAAATACCGTTATGGGTGACAGTCCACCCAAAACAAATTGAACAAATTCCAAGAATCTATTTTACCTCAGGTGCAGTTTTAATAATGTCCTCAAATTTACAACTGGTAATTACTTTAACACTATTAGTATACTATTAATGTTTGATTTAAGTATTGATGAACTCTATTTTTTTTAAGTTAAATGTTCAATTTTGGTGGTTTTTATCTAACTTATAATTCTTGTTTGAAAGTTTAGTCCATTTCCTTTATTACCAGAAATATAAGGTTCTCTCAACGAGCTATATTTTCTTTTTAAGTCATTTTTTTTCTTAACCTGGTTCAAAAAAATAAAAATAAGGTAAAAATTCAATATTGGGTCCTAAAGATAACCTATGAGTTTCTCTACATATTCCGGTTTGTGTAATCGTGTTTTATACTTTACTAAAAAGCTGGTTTAAATATAAAAAAGATAGGAAAAATGTGAAGATGAAAGAATGGAGGAGTAAACTTGTCATTCTGCTTGTTGACTTGTGGTAGACCATCATTTTAAAAGGGGTGAAGTTAACGTCTGTTGACAGTAATAGATGGGAAGGGCATTCATGATAATTAATATATTTGAAGGGGTAACTTTTAACTTTACAAGAGTATCTATGAAATTTCTGAATTTTTTAGGGGTACTGATGGAAATTGCCACTTTTAAATTTATTTACCTTTTTGATTAACGGTCATTTTCTAATATTAAATAATTTTACTCTTTAGAAGGCTTGAGACTATTGATTCATCATAGTACAGTAGTTAAGTCCAAAGGAGTGATTTCATTCCAGCTTCCAAAGCAAGTTCTCATGATTTTTCTCAAGTTCTATTCTCCTATTTTCCTATATATATTTTCTCTTCAGTTTACTAGTAACTGTTCAATTGAAAACCAAATTCTGACTGCCGAAAATTTTAAAACCATTTAATTGTTCTACTTTGAACTTTTTGATTTTTTGAAGTGACTATGAAGTGCAGAGACTTCAACAAGCCAGCCATGTCTTTATCGATCTGTAGATGGTGCAATAAATATTTTATATTCTCATATGTACCCATCAGATACTTATGATTAGCTAGTTCTCGAAGTGAATGTTTCTATAAGATAATTAATTTAGCTCAGGCCTTTATATTCATTTCTGTGGGTCTATGATGATCGCTCAAGTTGGAGGTTTACTTCCAATTTTGGCTTCTCAACACTTGTTCTCTTATTTCTTCTTGCATTTCAAACTGCAAATACATTCAGTATGTATCCTCTGTATATTTCATTATAAACAGTTACAATTTTTTTACTGTAAATGGGATTAATATTCTTGCTTAATTAAACATTATTGTAACAATAACTTTACATTCGCCACATGCACGACATTCCTACAGCGTATTTGTAGACTTATCTTTAAATTATGTATATATACATAAACAAGGTTGTCCGTGTAGTGAAGTTAAGAACTAAACTCAAATTCTTTCCATTTAGGTTCGGTAATGAAGTCATGGATACTGTTGCAACTTGGACTAAAAACTTGTGTCTCAACTTGTCCCAACGTGGGAATGCTGCTGCCGAAAACAATCACATATCTGAATCTGGTGAGACTATCAAAGATCTGTCAAGCTGGAGTGTGCTTGACGTTGGAACTGGGAATGGCTTGCTTTTGCAATCACTAGCAAAGCAAGGGTAATCTGAATTTTTCCTTCTACTTTTCTTCACATTGATACTTAAATGTTAAAATCATTTTTTATCCTTTTCCTTTTCTTTTACTGCCATTTTGATATATTTTTGCCATTAAGCTGATTCCTTTTCATAGTCATAAAATATTCCCATTATTAATTGTTTGGCTGTTGCACATCCCAAGTGGGAGGTTGATTGTAGGAAATGCCTTCCTCACTCTCGTATAGGTGAATTTGGTTTGATCCAAAAACAAAAATGTCACTCCTAATAAATTAGAATTGTGAGACATATTAAGATGCAATCTGAGTTCTATAATCAGAAAGATTCCACAGGACATCAGCCTGTCAGAATTAGTGTTGAAGCCTAGGATACGAAATCAAAAAAGATAGGGGCTCACAGCTTGTACTCACCTTGTGCCTGTTAGTTTTTGGGCATGTTGTGTGAAAGTTGTCAGAATTGAAAGCTGCATGAGTTTTCTTTGGCTGCAACTCATATTCTGTAGTTACATTTTTAGCTTCTGTTTGTTTTATTTTTTAAATTTTCTAAATGAAATTGTGAACTATTCAACAATGACAAGAGCAGCATCTACTAGTGCATTATATCCTACAGAACTTGAGGGGAAAAAACAAGAAAGTGTTGCATAATCAAATGAGGCTGTAACTTCTCGTTGAAAACAAGTTATCCCATGATTTAAGAATTAAAAGGTGAAAAGTATTCAGCACCATGCGGGGTGCAGACGGCATGCTGTGGCACATAATATGCTGGCCGCTTGCCACATGCCTATGGCAGGGCAAACTTGGATTGTAGTGCACAAATTTAGTTGCATACATTTTTGGACCTTACAACATATACTTATCAATGACATTTTATTCTGTTTCCTCTTGCATTGTGATTTGTACTTGTCTTTTAGACATTTCTTTTATGAACAATTTCTTTTTGTCGCCTTCCTAATGGGAATACTGTTGTTTGATCATGCCACCTGATAAGTTGAAAATGTTTTATATAATCAAAATATTATACTTGTGTTAGATATGTGTCTTTGTAATTTTTATAGTACTTGTAACCTATTGTTTCTGTCCTATATGTTTCAATAATTACTATTCTGAAAATATTCATGGCTTGTCATATATCCATTTCCCTGCTTTGTAGCCTAGAAATTAAATTAGTCGTTCGCTTTTTCCAGCGCTGGAAACTGGAACTGTCTTTTAGTGCATTTCAAACTTCTAAGTAAGATGTTTGATGTCATCGATTTTCACTGGCTAGTTGTATATTTTTGAAGATTAGCTGAGAAAACTAAGAGCCATTGGCCTTCAGGAAGAAATTGTATTTACTATCTTCTGCTGGGATTCAACTGAAGGATTAGTGGGAAGTATAATTAGTGTAAGGTAGCATAGAAGATCATCTAGTTGCCATACATTCTAATATGCAAGATATCCCTCTTGTTTTTTGAGTTGCTACAATTTACCGAACTAGGCATGTTTTATTCATCCACACACTTACAGGATTTATAATTTGCTTTCAGTATCTTAAGGGTGCCTTTGTCTTTTTAGGATCTTTAGAATATCTTCTTTCCCTGTTTTCACTAGTAAGCTACTCATGGTGAACAAGCCAGCAGCTATATTTGCCACTTTAGAAGCATTTCTTTTGGTTTTCAGGAAACTGGTCTTCCTTGTCATTATTTTGGATGTTTACAACCAATGTGTGTTGTATCAACCTTTAAAGTGCCTTCACTCTGCTGCATTTTAGACTAATCCAAGCATTTTCTGACAACTCAACTCGGAAACGTCATCGTTTACGTTTACTTTTGTTAATAGATTTTCTTTCTTGTCACCTCATGGTCTAGAGAGAGAGAGAGAGAGAGAGAGAGAGAGATTGTTAATTGACTTTCTAGCTTGTCACCTCATGGTCTTGAGGAAGGGAGGGAGTCATGGTGTTGAGGGAGGGAGGTAGAGGATGATTCATGCTGCAACGCAATGAGATTTGTCATTTTATTCTTGCACATTTGGCTTTTTGTTACTATTGAGTTGAATGGATTAATGACAATTTTCAGTTCCAGATTTTGGGATTTAACTGGAACTGACTATAGCGAAGGAGCTATTGAACTTGCACGAAGCCTTGCTGTTCGTGATGGATTTTCCAATATAAAATTTGTGGTATGTAAAATTTTCCTACTAACCAAAATAATGGAGATTCTTTTTCCTTTTTTGCTTGATGTCCGGCGGCCTGATATATCTTTTTGGAATAAGTTCACTGCCCTTGTGCTATAACCACTGGCTTATGTTTGATGATATCATAACCAACAAGCTGAAACAGAGATATGTGCATCATTAAAAATGTTTTTTGTGTGTCATTAGAAAAATGAAGTCATTTTCAATTTTTCAGGCACATACTTTTTTTTTCCATGTGTTTTGGGCACTTGATATGTCATTGAAAAATTGAGTTCTTCTAATTATGAGCATTTTTTTTCCTTCTGATTTTGGGGCTTTTGGTATGTAAATCGCGATGTTTACTTGCTTCATTCTGTTCCTGTTATTCCAAATGACTGACATTTGTATGTTACAACTGTACCATGATTATTAGTATTCGTCAGGAGACCTTTGACATGCTTTCTTATTTAGCGGAAATCTGTCCATAGCCCAGTATATAGTATTCCTCAGCAACAAAATTTAGTTTCATCTTACTAATTCTGTACAATGTCTTTGTCAGGATTACATATCTTGTAGGTCTTTAATTGGTTACTCATGGTTTCTTGAATTTGGATGAATATACTAGCCTAATATGCTTTTTACTTGTGCAAATTGTGGGACGTAACCGCTAGCACCGGAAAGTAATAAAAGTTTGTAGATTTTGTACCAAATGTTGATAACCTCAAATGTACGAGAAAGTTATCGTGTCAATGGACTGAATATGCTTTATACAAGACAAAGTATAAAACAAGATAACATTATATGTTTAATGATCAGCCGTGAAATTTTGGGGCCTTCTGGGCTTCTACTTGGGTCTTGGAGGATATTGCAACTAAATAGTTTCCCTACCAAATATGATGCAAGATGAAGGGGACTATTGGAAGTGGCGAATCATACCTTGAACTAGTGTGGAGGTGGAGGTGGGGAGAGATTCTCCTTTAGTTTAAGTCTACGGACATGAGTTTGAGAGTAAAATCCATCTATTAATAAAAAATAGGCCCTTAGTTGTTTGATTGGTTCAAAAGTGTAAGGAAAGCTAACATTTTAAGTGGTTAGGAGGCGTGACTGCGTCGGTTGACTGGTTAGAAGGTCCGGCTGGTTGGTTGTTACTGAAATTGCAAAGCTTGAATTTGTTTTAAGTTCTGATTTGCCTTTTGCATAAAATTATATGAATCAAGAAAATCTTTGAAAGTCGATGGCACCTAGGGCTAGAAAGAAATTTGAAAAGAAGGTGAGAGGTTTATGGTGGATTATGGTTTAGACATTACAAAAAGCGGTAGACAGTGATTTTCAAGAAGTGTAGGAAGACAGTATATAGTCCACCAAAAACTCTGTAAAAATTTCAATCTTAGTTATTTTTTTGATGAAGTTTTCTTTTGAGAACTCTTATCTACAAACTTGTTTGCTAGATTACAAGTGTGAAGTAGATGGAGAAGGCAACAATGTTGAACTAGGCTCGCAGCAATTACTGCTGCATGCTGAGATAGTCTATTGCGACGCCTGCTGGTCTGAACTGGTCAATCTCATTTTAGCAAAGTTTAAACTGTGGTCCTGCATTCTTCGGTCGCTAATTTCTTTACTTTAAATGTGAAAATGAGAAAGGAAATAATCTAAAGTCTAGCTAATATGATTATATTTAAGCAAATTATATCTGGTAATTGTTAATCCAATTTCACTTTGATTCCTTCAATTGGTGTCAATTGATAGCTCACAATGTGCATTAAATGATTCTTCAAATCTGTTGTTAGCTTCCTCCAGTAGTTAACGTTATCTATTTTGTCCTGAGAGTCTGGTGTAGTTAGGTCTATGTGCCAGCCCAATCAACATGTTAATTGGACCGAATAGGTGAGAAGATACTTGGAATGTTAGTTAAGTCTATGTGGCTGTCCGATCAACATGTTAATGGCACCGAATGGGTGAGAAGAAAGGATTTTAGTGCCCATCGGCGTGGGCCGTATCTACCGTAACGTATCGTGCCAACAAGATATCGGTATGATACAGCCTCCGTGTCGATGGCACAACTCAAAACTTTTATTTCTTTAAATTAGTAAGTAATTTTTCAAATAAAGTTCAAAAGATTTGATAAAAATACATAATAAGCAATTAGAATATTTTGTTGCTTAAGAAAATACATATTTCATGCCATTATATGTCGGCACATATGTATTTTTTGTGAACAACAGCATGCACTGTGCCGTACCGTACCAACAAGTTTTCGGCACGACCCCATGCCACGATACTTAAATCCTTGGTGGGAAGACACTTGCAATGTTAAACCTGTGGCACTATGTGACCATCCAGTTGAAAGCAAGTTTTAATGGTCAACAGGCGCCTTTGTGCCACCAATATGAGCCAATTAAACACTGACTTTGGAAACCTCGTATTCTATTTTTTAATGACTTGTACTTCCCCGAGTTCTCATGGGCTGAAGCTGATGGCGTGAATTAGTTGAGTCACTTAACGAAGTTTTAGTCATCAAGTGAAACAAGATTAAAGTACTATTCAATGCATAGGTTAGATATTTCTTGCGCAGCTTTCTGCTGAGTAAACCCTCATACATCAGAAGTTCCATAGAATGTTAAGTTTGTGTACACTATAACACAAGCTAAACTCTTAATATGATGGTAATGTGTGTTATTTTCTTGTTCTACCTTTCGCATTCAAAACTTTGCACAATTTTGTGAATCTGTTTGCATGATAATCTGGATGACTGTGTTTAGTACCTAGCAACAGTTGTTTCTGCTTTCGGACTATTTCATCTATGTTTTCTTTGGACGTCCTTTTCTTAGTTACGTGTATATGCATGTTTCTACCAGGTTGATGATGTTCTAGAAACAAAATTGGACAGAAAATTCCAGATTGTTTTGGACAAAGGGACTTTGGATGCAATAGGGTTGCATCCTGATGGCCCCATAAAAAGGTGAGGTTACTAGAGAGCTGGTGTTTTCTAGCTTATTTGGTTTTGTTTTTGTTCTTTTTTGCATGCTTGTAGAATGGTCCTGATGTTCCTGCATACTCTACCACAAATTGGAGGTGCTTTTGAGCTTCTTTTTCCAATCCTGATTATCAATTGAAGAATATGACCAATCAAATGCTGCGAGTATTAATGAATATTTTTGTGGTGAAAATGCTTTACTATAGCTGTTATAATATGAATATTGATTTACCTAAACTCTTTTTTTTAGGAAAAAGATTTACATAAGCTATATAATATAAATAAGCATGGAATGACCACCAGTTAGTGCCAGTGCAACAAAAGAAATGTTTTCTGGTGGATAAAATTTGTGTTATATCAGTTGTGCTTATAGTTGAGTGCAAATGTTTCTACTTATTCACTTTGCATTCGATGCAACCCCGATTTTCAGGATAATGTATTGGGAATCGGTGGCAAACTTGGTTGCCCCTCGTGGCATCTTGGTGAGTAAATTTCTTGCTAGCCAAACTTCGAGCTGAATGCTCCTCAATTGTATTCATGTACTTCAGATCACAACTTTGTTTCACCCTGCTGCTATGGTGAAACATTTGCAGGTGATAACATCGTGTAATAACACAAAAGAGGAGTTGGTGCAAGAGGTGGAGAACTTCAATGATAGAAAGTACGGCAGTAGGGACTCAGACCAAGAAGCAAGCGGCGAGCCTTGGGTCTTCCGATACCTTGATTATGTGCGTAGTTACCCCACGATTGTGTTTGGTGGGGTTGAAGGTTCTCGTGTGTGCACTGTTGCATTTCTGCGAAGCTGATATTTGTAACTTGTTATTCCCCTTAGTTTCCAGAATTTTATTGTGGGGGTTCATGTTGCATGTGCTTATTGAGGTGTTCATCTTTCTTTTCTTTTCTTCTGAATTAAAGACCCAGTTAGAAGCATTAAACATGTTTGTTTTCTTTATAGCAGAATATTATAGACAATATTAGGGAAGATATTTAGTGCAGGACAGTTGTATGATCTTTCTTTACCGTCGCTATTGTTTGGATTAAATGCAAGATAAATTAAGGGATTGTTTGGTTCATGATTGAAATAGTAATGAGAAATGAAGTTGGATTGTATGTGAGTGGAAAATGGAGTGACAAATTATTTAAAAATATTTAGTTCATCACTGAAATAGAAATCGAAATAAACATCTAAAATTTTGAGAGGGTTTTGATTAAGTGAAGGAGAGTAATAAAGAGAGAAAAGAAAGGCGTTGGAGAGAAGGGTTTATCAGTGGTTTATTTAGGAATTGGCCAATTCTGGATTTAAAATCAGATTGAATTATACATGTATTAGGCCATTTACATTTTTTAGTGGAATGGGAATCAGAAATTAATTCTTGTAAAATAAATAATAATTATCAAAATTAATGAATTTTATTTTGATACTATCTATATACATATTATAAATCCTGAGTTCCTTTTGTGCCCGTGTAGCGCCTTCTCAAGCTTTCTGTGTCGACGTGTAATGCTCTCATCTCTTTGCCCAAACCGCCTAAACCCTTTTCTCTTTTTCCAGCACATGGTTTTTCTTTTCTCTTTTCTCTCTTTTTCGCCCGCCCCGCTTTCTCCGTGCTCTCTCTGCACATGGGCTTCTTCCACAGCACCCTTCATCCTTCTCTCTCCCCTCTTCTACTACGGGTTGGATCGCAGGTGGACAGTGCAGTACTTGTGATGTACGTCGCCCACGTCCTTCGCTCGCACGTTGCGCGGTTCGCGGGGGGTGTCGCCCTGCTGCTTGCCCTGAGCCCTCGCGGCCGTACGCCGAGGGGCGTCGGGATGACATCGGTGTTGCACCCGTCAATGATGATCCCCTCCTCTCCCTTTTTCTCCCCTACGGTTCGGAAGCCCTCTTCTTCATCAGAGCCACAGGTGGTGGCTGTGAGCCCATGGCCCTGTACGCCGAGGGACGTTGGATGACGTTGGTGTTGCTCCCGGCAATGATGATGCCCTCCTCTCTCTCTTTGTCCCCTACGGTTCGGACTCCCTCTTTTCATCAGAGCCACTGGTGGTGGCTGTGAGGAACCACTGGTGGTGGCTGCGAGCCCATGCCCTAGCTCCTATATGCTACCCTTATCATGATGCTGGTCTGGTATTCTAACTCTCTCCCTCCTCCCTCTACACCCTGCGTTATCTTGATCTCCTCCTCTGTGAAGGTTTGGGTATAAATAGTGCTTAATGTGTGGAGATCGAGATCACAGCCCTGTGTTTGCCTTGCTTCTTTATTCATTTTTGGGCTGGTTCTTTGTGCGATTCTTGGGGAAGGACTTTGCTCTATATGATATTGGTGGGCTGTGGTTCTTTGCATACTTCTTGGGTTGATTTTTGCCGAGATTTCGTAGGTAAGATGAATGTGTGTTATGTTCTGTGGACTGCCGAGGGCAGTGATCGAATCTCTTCTAAAGTTTTTCACTCTCTCTGAAAACCTTTTATGCATGGGAAATAGGCCCACTCATCTTAGTTTGCTAAATTTATTCCCTGCTGTATGTGTTGTATGTATAGAAAAATATTTATGAACTTTTACTCTTCCTGATTATTATTTTTTTCTTCCTTGGTTGTTTGCTTCTCCAGTTTTTACCTCCATTGCGGTAGTTCCGATGTCGGTTGTGCAGCTGTCCTATAGTAAATTACTCGATGAAATAGTTGACCTCCTAGGAGTCGAACTTCCTCAATGCGGAGTGACGGTTGCGGTTGAGGGCCGGTAGAAAATGAAAATTTTAACTAAAGAAAATTTAAATATGTTAAATACCATGTTATTGGAAAAATCGATGTAATAAAAAATATGCTCATATATATATATATATATATATATATATATATATATATATATATATATATATATATATATATATAGCAATGCTACATGTACACCCCGAAGGGGTGTATATCATACACCTCCACCATTTTAATGGTGGCGATATCTTTTACGGGTCACATCGATTGACCCATCATCACACCCCACCCATTGGATGGGTGGGGTGTGTGATATACACCCCAAATGGGGTGTACAAGTATCATTTCCCATATATATATATATATATATATATATATATATATATATATATATATATATATATATATATATATATATATATATATATATATATATATATATATATATATATATATATATATATATAAGAGTTTATATACTTTCAAAAGCACAAGTCTAAATATACTTGTAATTTTTTTATCATTGGATTTGCTTTGAGATCCGTGCAATTGTACTTTCTCTCTCTCTCTCTCTGTAAAACTTTGTTCGAGAAAGTGTACACCTTGGAGCAGGACAAGGTGCATCTGGCCGCCTCGTGTTTAGTGAAGTTTGCAGGGATTTTGTCACACTCTCGGGACCGCCTATTTGGTCAGTTCAAGCACGCCAACAGACTTACCAATCGGGAATGACCTCTCTATACCCGAAAAGAATGGTCATCATCTCAACGGCAAGTGTACAAGAGAATACATGTATATCAGAGTAAAACTAATACTAAACTGAACATTCAACTTTAACATAAATATAACTGAATAAAGCAGAAATGTAATACTAGAATGAACATTGGATACATATATCAATTAGTTACAACTTTTCTCTTCTATTTTTTCTCACCCAAAATACAATGTTCACTCAAGGTACCAAAAAGGTAAAGTATCGCAAGACACTCTAGGTCTACTAAGCTGCTGGGCCCTTGCCCCTATCGAATGCCTCACTGGTTGTACCTGGTCCCGCAAAAAGTGAAAACCAACGGGGTGTGAGAACTACGAATAGTTCCCAGTGGGTTCATCCACTGAGAAACATGCTCTACACCTCTTGGTCCAATGGAAGCATTAGTAGCAAGATAATATGGAAAACTGTAAAAGCTACACTAGCATGCTGATATAAGAATCACTACATAATTAGCTTATGATGCTACTGTGCCACAACCCGCCCACTGCCGCAATACGGGGTTACTCCTAACCCGGCCACTCTTGGCCACTTGTTTTCTTTTATCTTTAAGCCTTCCGGATGTATCTCGTCCGACGGGCCCTTCCCTAGGAGTCACTCTCCCAATTGATGAGACTCAAATCAGAAGGCGCTATTTACATTTACCTTGATTTCATTCGGAAGTACCCCGTCCGACGGGCCTCTGTCCTAGGAGCCGCTATGCGTGCTCACTCCCTCATGACGGGTCTCAAATCCGAAGATACATTCACATTTTCTTTTACTTTTACCCCTAAGGTCTCAAGTATACCTTATGGGTGCCAATTTGCTCTTGTTAACTTTTAAACCTTCCGGAAGTACCCCGTCCGATGGTCCTCTTCCCTAGGAGTCACGCTCCACGTTGACGAGACTCAAATCTAAAGGTTCATTCACATTTCTCTTTTACCCTAGATTGTTTACTCTAGGATAGTTAGGGTGTCTCAAGGACACTAATTTAGGTTAGAGTTCTCTTGTTTACTCAATTTGCACATTCAACCCTAAGTTCTTTACTCTAGGATTACAAAATGCCCCAAGGACACCAACTACATCGCTCTATCCTTAGAGTTCATTAATTCTATGTTAAAACTCTACGTTTACTCCGTAGGTTTTCCCCTAAGTTGAATGCCACTCATCTTAACCTAGTTTTCTCCTAGGTTTTATGCCACACGTCACAACTTGACCTAGGTTTTCTCCTAAGTCCAAATCCACAAGGACAACCTACAACTAGGATTCTTGTTCCTAGTTGTAGGTTATACCTTGTAATTCCTCTTTTATACTACTATTGGGGCGAAAATGTGGCTTGCGCGCGATCGACCCCTGGGTAACCCTTTAGAGGTGTCGAAGTGCGCCGCATGCCAACAATCAAGCGATCGGGCCGAGGAGTGATATGCTCGGCCGGGTTCTCCTCTGGTAACTCTCGCACTCGATCGGCTTGGAGGAGCCGAATCAGGATGCGGGCGTAGAGGGAAGCTCTCATCTGCCGACTTCTCGCGACCGCGCGGCCTAAGATAGCCGGAGCGGGGTATGGAGGTAGAGAGGGATTGCCGGTTTCGACTTAGAGTAGCCGAACCGGATGTGAGATAGATAAACACGAGAGGCTAAGGAGCCGATCGTGGGTAAAAGAGACAATAAATGCACGGCTAATGAGCCGATTATGGCTTTATATTGCAAGAAGAGGGGATACAAGTGGGGAAAAGGGATAGAAGGATTACAATTAAGCCTACTCCTAGGAAAGCAGTAAAGAAAAGCGGTAAAAGTTAAGTTACCCTACTCCTAGATTAGAAGAAATGCTGGGGTGGTACCGGGCTTACGAGATTGCCGGACCCCGATCTCTTCGATGGTTTGTGAGTTATGAATAATATGGATCTGAATAGGAGAAAAACCACATAGAGGGGGGGGGGGGGGGGTAAATAGGTGAAAACAATAAACACACCAAATCATTGCGTAAAAAATAACCCAATGCGGAAAATAAATAAAGTACGCAAGATTTACGTGAAAAACTCCATCATAGGAGTAAAAAACCATGGGACCGATAACACGGCAAAATCCACTAAGATTAAACACGTATAAGGTGATTTACCGTAACCCTACGACTCAACCTTTTCCATACGCTCCTAGTTGATCTTCTCCGCTCGCTCCGAACGCTCCTCGAATCCACGATTTGCGTCCCAACGCCGAATCCACGACGTTCAACGTCGAATCCACGACGTCCAACCGAATCCACGGTCTTCACCAATGCGGCACGTCTCGATCACACGAACGCGCCTCGCTCCAAATCCACGAGAGCGGTAGCACCTTGAATCCACAAGGCCACGCGAATCCTCGCACCGATTTTTGATAAAATCGTTGTTTTTGTTTGGTGATGATAATCCGCCGAATACTTAGGTCAAAGTTAGATAAAGAAATACCATCTAAGTATTCTTCAATTTGATTCTACAAGAAATAGGAGTTTTGAAACCCTAGAATCAAATTGAACAATATAGATGAAGAAACATGAATTTAATCTTGTTTTCCTTTCTTCTCTATATTTATGGATTTCTTTTTGATCATTTTTCGGATATGTGGATTGACCCTACAAGATGAATGTAGGGTCTATTTATAGGTTAGAAACCTTTGGAAAGAGATAAGCATCAAAAATTGACTTAACAGAATTTTTCCCGCACGGCGGTCCGGACTGGATTTGGCTGATCCGGACTGTCGTCTTTTTCCAGCAATTTTCCTGAAAAAAACAGTTCGGGGTCCGGACTGGAATTTCCTGATCCGGGCTGTTCATGCGATTTCAGCAAACACATAGTTCGGGGTCCGGACTGAACAGGAGATCGATGGTCCGGACTGGAATTTCGCATGAACTAAACTATGTTCGGGGTCCGGACTGGAATGGTCTGATCCGGATCCTGAACATCTAACTTGTCCAGTTTTTAATTTTTATGCACTGAAAACTTATCCAAGTGTTTCTAAACTACACAAATGTATTCGGATCACCAAAATTATTTAGTTAAACGTACCTGATCATTCCGAATCCATTTTTCTTGAGATTGATGTATATGTTACACAATTCTTCATCTTCAATCTTCAAGACTTTTACTACTTCACGAAATACGCCAAAACAAAATCCTTAACAATCCCCCCCTTTGGCGGTTTCGTGACAAAACAAAAATCCACTAAAAAAACTCAAAAAGATATTTTTGTTGCTATCACCATACAACAAAAATTTACAAGTATGATCCAAATGAAAATGAATACAAGAGATAAACTCCTAAAACAAACTCTATACTTAGACGTTTGTACTCTCTGCAAAAGAAATAATTCTTGACAAAAGAAATCGTTAGATACCTCAAGAATTTAAACATTCAATAATCAATCAGAGAGATAGAGTTTATACTTACCATGACATTAATTATCAGATATGTAAGAAGATAAACACTCAGAGAGAAACATACCTTCTAAAATCATTCAAGTTCCATGTCATGTCATGTTCAAACAAGTGTCAAAAGTCATCACTTAGTCATCACTTGTTAGCAAATATTACATGCCCAAATAGTTAGTCGTTGTTAGCTTATCTTGACATGCATATTACTTTCTTTCTACCTTACCTTCCATAGTTCTTTCTCTTCTCCCCCTTTTTGTCAACAAACACGCCAAAAGGAATATGAGGGAAAGAAAAGTGTAATGTTCAAAAAGTTTAAAAACAAAAACTGTCAAAGGAAGATAGAAACCTGCAAAAGAGAAACATGATTAGAACTAAAAAAAAAAAAAAATGTCAGAAACATCAATTCGAGTCTGTGTCGTCGGAGTCACTACACCCAAGTTTGGTAAAGATCTTCTTGACCAACTTCGCAAAAGATTTAAACTTCCTCTTTATGTCGACTTGGGTGGCAGTAACCTTAGTCATGTCTGAAGATATCTGCGTTATCTCTTTTGACATGCGTTCTTGCTCCGATGATAGTCGTTGCTGCTCTCGATAGATTGACGTAACAGAGGCGTCATCCTCTGAAGTAGAAGCTGCTGCTGCTCCTGCTGTTGTTGCCGTTGTTGCTGCTGTTGCTGCTGGTGTTGATGGTCTCTTGCCTCGGGGAGGAGTAGGTGTATCATCTGGTTTTTTAGGAAGTGACTTCACAACCATCGTGTCATTGATTGTCCCCAAGCTATGCATATAACTTGACGATCGAATGTCGACGTCAAATTTTCTCAAAATCCGTATAATGATCATAGGGAACGGAAGTCGCTCCGTCTGATGAGGATGCTCCACATATCGAGCCATCCTGTTCCAGATGATATATGGAATGTTGATGTTCATGTCCTCCGCGGCGGTGGGATGTCCCAAGAGATACAGAAATAGCATGCGATCCCATCCCAGGACTTTGGTTTGCATGTTTGGTAGAATGTTGTAGCAAACAATGAAATTCAAAAACTGATACTCAGGTCGAAGTTCTTTTGAAAATACAGAATTTCTAGTTGAACTAGTATCGGGCATGCAAATTCCATCCACGACTACTCTCCAAAGCGTTGTTGTCAATATTGGAGACTTCATGTAGTGCGTGCCATCCAGCCTAGCCTTTATTCCAATTACTTCTCCAATCAACTGAGGAGTAATTGTCAGATGAGTGTTCCGAACCGTTGTTCGAAACTCCATTGGTCCGCCTTCATTGTCCTGAAGGTTGTTAGCACAGAGATAGAAAGTTCGTACAAGATGAATACAATAACCTGTCGATTCCGGGAAGTTGCAAATGGGAGACATGCCAATTCTATCAATAAGTCGACCAAAAGTTGCAGATCGGTCTCGCAAGTTCCCGATATTGACATGACATTCTCCAATGCACTCTCTGCTTTCAAAGGCTTTCATCCTATCCGTGTTGATGTGAACAAAATCTTGCGGAGGTGGCTCACTTGCTAGTGGCTTGTTGATCTCAATACCTCGCGCTCGTCCCTTTTTTCGAGCAACACTCTTCCTCTTCATTGATATCTGCTCCATGGGAGCTTTTCCTTTTTCTGCAGCAGTAGGAGTCTTTGATTTTCCAGAAACTGGGGCTTTGCCCTTTGATGCTGATGCAGCTAATGCGGCGTCTCCTTAAGGACTTTATCCCAGTCCTCTGGTTCGGTGTCAAATTCATCCAAAGACACGACCTCTTCTACCTTTTGATCTTTCCTAGCTCTCTTGAGCTTGTTCGTTGCTCGAGTCCCAACCATTGCGACAATAAGCACTAATACCCAGCCAAACACCATCTTGGTCAATTGTTCGAAACTGTGATCCTGTGAGCGAGAACTCAAGAACATGAAAAATTATTTAATTTCAAAAATTTGAAAAAAGCATACCCAAACAATCCTTATCATGTATAGAGACTAGGAATCAAGTTATATTTGCAAAAAGAATTTTAAAAATAGATCAATCCCATGATTTTAGAAAATTCTCAAATTTTGCCTTAAAACCGAATTTTTAGAAATCGAAGCCATAAAATTCGTTAATCAAATGAATACAATGTAAAGAAACCATTCTAAGAAGTCCAGAGTTCTTATTTCAAAAGAAATTTGATCGAAAACTATGCAAAATTGAAATTGAACCATGAAATCCTTCACGTGTTGATGAACAAAGGCAAAAACAGTGAATAAATCAAGTTTTGGTCATACGAACTTACTTGGATCGAGAGAAAACCAACAGCAAAAGATCCAAACCCACTTGATTCTAGTGAGAGAAAGTCTAGGGAGTTAGAATCAGAAGTTTAGAAGAGAATAGAAATCAAAAGACCCTTCATTTCTATTAAAACCTAGCCGCGGTCCGGATCGGGTTCGAGTTCAGTCCGGATCGGCTACTCGCAGAAAAATCCCATCGTTCGGGATCCGGACTGAGTCCATCCAGTCCGGACTGCCTGCAACTTTTTCTCCAGAAAAAATTGTAAAAATTCCAGAAAAATCCAGAAAATGTATGTAAGCATTTTTGCATATCAACTTTAAACAAAAAGTATCGTTTCATATAAAAAGAAATAGATTATGTTAAATCTATCATGAATACTCAAATTATGAAACGAAAATTTATAAAAATTATATCCTCTAAAGTTGAGCAAGTTCAAAACATCAATCACGATCTAATGAGTAACGTGTTTATCAAATCATTAATTGAATAAAGAAAATGAAGGCACAAATATCGATAGATGTTTGACATCCCCAAATAAATTAGATAATGTATCTAGTCAATATATCTAGGGAAGTGGCTCTTTGAGTATCTTTCAATTTGAAATCCCACCTTATACCAATCTTGGAATTCGACAAAATCAAGTATTCCAAAAAGCATTTTATCTAATAAACAAGAAACACCATGCTTGGTAAACATGTGGTAGCTGCACACAGTACTCGGACGACCGAGGTGGTAGCTCTTTCCTCCATGTGGTGGTAGTTTTCACACTCCACTAGGGATGTAACTCTTTCCACATCTTTTGAGCATGAAACTTTAAATAATACTCCCCCTCAATTGGCTATCAATTATGTAAAATATTAAGAATTCAACCAACCATTGATCTCATGTTCATACTTAACTTAATTATCAAATAAGATAAAAACTATACCAAGAGATCATTGAGAGAGGAATTGACTTTGATCAATTAAAGATGAAATAATTGATATAAATGATCATTGTATCAAATGAATTATAATGATATTCAAATTATAATAAATTTCTCAAAACATGAAAAGATGCAATTAAAATCAATTTAACAAATGCTCAGTTAATGTTCTATCTACAAACACAAAACACAAAACAAAACCTAACCTAAGCAATGGTTCAAAAATTGTTATTTCAAAGAAAGCATTCCTATTGCTTTTCGCAAATGAATAAAACGTTTTTGATCCAAAGGTTTTGTCAAAATATCGGCTAATTGATCATCAGTTGAAACATAGGAAATTTGTAAAATACTTAATTCAACTAGCTCTCTAAGAAAATGATATCTAAGTTCTATGTGTTTTGTCCTTGAGTGCAACACAGGGTTTTTTGAAATGTTAATGGCACTAGTGTTGTCACAAAGTATTGTTGCCGAGGTCGACGGGATGCGGAAGTCACTCAATACACTCTTCATCCAAATCAATTGAGTTGCACAACTTCCCGTTGAAATGTATTCCGCCTCGGCAGTAGAGAGAGCAATGCAGTTTTGCTTCTTACTATGCCATGCAACAAGACAATGGCCAAGGTAAAAGCATGCACCACTCGTGCTCTTTCGATCATCCACTGATCCAGCCCAATCGGCATCCGAATATCCTATTATGTCGAGAGATGTGCCCATAGGATACCAAATTCCGAAATTCAACGTACCTTTGATGTACCGGATGATCCGTTTCACCGCTTTCAGGTGAATTTCCTTCGGTGCTGATTGAGATCTCGCACAAATCCCAACACTGAAGGCAATGTCCGGACGACTAGCCGTAAGGTAAAGTAGACTTCCAATCATGCTTCGGTAAAGTTTCTCGTCTACTTTTTCTCCGTGAGATTCACATTCAAGTCCCTTATTGCTAGTTCCCATAGGAGTCGGAAAGTCTTTAGAATCTTCTAATCCAAATTTCTTGACCAACTCCTTCGCATACTTGGATTGACACAAATGAATGCCCTCTACAGTTTGCTTAACTTGCAATCCAAGAAAATATGTCAACTCGCCCATCATGGACATCTCAAATTCGCTTTCCATTGTTTCGGCGAATTTTGAAGCATCATTATTCCTTGTAGCACCAAACACAATGCCGTCCACATAGATTTGCGCTACAATGAAGTTGTCTTGAAAGTGCTTCACAAAGAGTGTCCGATCGGCTCTCCCTCGAGTATAGCCCTTTTCTAAAAGGTGCTTTGTCAGTCTTTCGTACCATGCTCGTGGTGTCACGCCCCGGGGTCGAAACTGCTACCCGGGCTCGCCAACAGATCCGCCACCTACACAACCCTGCATAGGCGAAGCGTCCAACCTGCAAGAAAAGGTACTACAGCTAACAGATATCATAGCTCAAAATAAAAATCTGCTGTAAAACTAAAACCAACCACTGTACAACTGGAAATAATATAACAATGTCCATCTCCCAAAAATGATAATCATACAATATCCTCAAATACAAAACCCAGAACTCAACAGGGAGGTATCTCCAATAAATACATCAGTGTACAGGCTCTCAATACATAAGATATCCTCACTACATCAGTCTCTCAAAAGAGGAAATAAAATAACTAATCTACTGAAGATCTCCTCTGAAGGGGTACCGCTACTCTCCAACGACGGGTAGGGATATAGCTCGCGACTCCCTCGCCTCGATCAACAACCGCAGAATCAACAACACTCGCTAAGACTCTGCAAAACAAAGGAGAGAAAGGAAAAAGGAGGGGGAAAACCCCCAGCGGGTGTGAGAACTACACCAAAAAGGGAGTTCTCAGTGGGTACCACCGCCAGACCCGGCGATCTGCCCACCAAGCCTACTAAAGGCAATAAATAACCATGCAGTAAAAACTGAACTAGAAAGGCTGGAGATACTCTACAACTACCATGCCTCCATCTAAATGCTCAAAAGGGGAGAATCAAAGAATGGTATGCAACCACCAGCACATGAAGTGCACAATCGACCCAATCGAGCTGACTGCCACATCTGGTCCAGTCAAACCCGCGCCAACCTACAACCACCTCCCACTGACGGGCAGGAATTACGTAGGGTGTCCAAACGGACTAACTCGCTATCGAATAGTGGCACATGCAGGCTATAGTCGAAATCCACGCTCTCTCTCAGAACGGATGGACTCAAGGTCCACAACCTCACACACAACGGTCAAAGTACACACCACGACCCGGGACCACCGTCAACCCAAACGGCTCCCAACAACACTAGCACTGGTCTAATCACAGCCACTAGACTCCACTCAGCCCCCTGGCACGAGTGTAACAATAAAGGTACCTGCCTGATATAAACCCAATCAGATGGACCGGTATGGAACCCAGTACTGCCTGCTCTGCTGTCGAACTCAGTAACTGATCGGCACACGGCTCGATCTCAATATAAGTAACAGACCGGCACACGGCTCGGTCAAAATATAAGTAACAGACCAGCACACGGCTCGGTCAAGCCTACCTCCGGAGTGGCACTCGAGGGGAGCGACCCACACGAGTAAAGTATCACTGTAACCAGTATCATAAGTAGTATAAATCAGCAGGACTGGATCATGACTCTGATCAAAGTGGGAAAGCCCAACCACTAAAGAAAGCCTCGGTCCTCAATCAGATGCAAAAGTACTCAATAAGTGGGAAACTCCGTCCACTAGAGAAACCTGGTACCCAATCTCATGCATAAATAAATATCCGGTCAACCGCCCAATATCCGCGGTTGCCGCAATACCCTGCCGTCTATAATCAAGTACTATAACCGACCTCCGGTCAATCGCCCAAAGTCCGCGGTCACCGCAAAACCCTACCAACCGCAATCCAGCACAACCCGTCCCTGACACCAATGTCCCGGCTACACTACCCCAGACCCCTGCTCGCACCCGAGCAACACAGACCGCCTGACTAACAAAGAAGGAGAAAAGGATAACATGGTTTCTCCTAAGTCAAGTTCCAATAAGTAGTGCAGCAGTAAAAGATGGCCTATCTAGATGTCCATTCAAGCATGCTTTTGTCCTCAGAAACGATAAAAGAGAATGAAACATATAATAGCAAGGCATACTAAAGTATTCCTACTATGATATACCAATCTCACATAAATAGGCCAATGAATAATCATGTATGATCTCTATATCATCTAGTGTGGGATAAATATAACCTGTCTACCACATGCTAAGTCTCTAATTCACCAAACATGTACAATAATCAGGTAAGCATCAATCCACATGATCTAGGCCATTTCCATGCTTACCTCTCACTCGTATTGGTTGTACATTAAATTATGCATGCTATCAATCATAGAGGGTGACATTCCCACAGGTAAGCTTACCTCTCACTCATATATAAACATTCACTATTACAAGTCCCATAAGGCACAACATGCATATAAACCTTGCCATTCCCTTATACAGTTACCATTACTAAGTTTACCCACCTGAAGTGCTTAAACCAAGGCAAACCTGAGGTCGGTGAAGAGCGTGGCCACTTGCTAACAATATCTGCTGAACCCGTATCCACAGTACATGTCGCACAAGCCTCGGCTCCAAGCAGTGCTCCAAAAACTCCCACAAATACTCCTGGATACAAAATATAGTCCAATATTACAATTTATACAACATTCCAAGGGTGCTGTCCAAGTTGAAACTTCAGTCCCAAAGAAGCAATATTTTCACCTGCAGAAAGGACTCCGAAAAATCCAAAAAAAAATACTGCCACGAGCGTCGCGTCGAGCCCTTCGAAACGAGTACCTGCACGTCCCAATCCGAGCCCCGTAGGCCGAGTTACAAATTCCACAACACAGGGAGCGCAAAACCTCACAACAACACAACTGTAATACTTTGCACAGAAAAGGGGGAAAAGTATACCTTCGGGCAAGTCTCACAAAAATCCTAGAAAAATACGACGAGAATCCTTGCGACGCGTAGATGCAAAAAGTATATAGGCACGTCTCAATCCGATGCCTGAGCGCGGAGATAACGCCAAAGAACCGAGTCGCTGTCCGAACTCCAACACAGAAACATGGATCACAGTAAGCTCGGAAAAACTCCTAGAAAAACGTGAAACGAGGGGAATCTAGAAATACCAAGATCGTAGCCCTGCCTGTCGCCGATCCAATGGCGTAAGAATTGCCTGAAAAGGTGGTGAGAGTAGGCCGGGGGAGCTCGCGCACCGAAACGCGACGAAAGGGAACACCGGCGAAAGAACGTCGCGCTGCGCCGAAGAAAATGGAACCTCGAAAAGCGTGCCACAGAAAAATCTGGGAATCCACAAGTGGAACCAGCTCTAAAAGAGGAGAAATCTTTCTGAAGGTCGCACTGGGAGAAACTGAGCAGGGAAAGAGCTACCAGCCATTGTTCTCGGCCTATTTATAGGCTGGGAAAAACAAATCCGGAAATGATCGCGGTGTCCCTGGTTTCGGGCGCCCGAATCAATTCGGGCGCCAACAGTGTTCCGTTCCACTGCCCCGCGGAGCGCCCGGATGTATCCGGTTCCGCCACGTCACCCGCCAAACAGCGGACAACCAAGGTGACCACCCGCCGCCTGCCACGTGGTCCACCCGGCTGCCGACGCGTGGCGCGCCCGAGCGCGGGAAACCGCGTCAACGCGCCCACGTGCGCGCCTGCACCACCGCCTGCGCTTTCTGCACGCACGCATTCCGAGGCCACCCCAGCCTGCTCCGTCGACCCAGCCCACATGTGGTGACCCTGATCCCCGTGTAGCTTCTCCCATGAACCCTGGTGTAGAACACCTAGTGTTGGTGTATCTGGCCCATAGTGCATCAAAGGGATGCCACAGATGGACCCTGTGTGATATCCACAGCTGGATTGGCCTTCGGCTGCATTTGCCGAATTTTTGAAATGGTTTTGGGCCAAACAGAGGTTGGATTTGGATTCAGCGCGGAAAAACGCTTGGAAACGGCTATTTGCTTGTTGAATTCTGAGTCCGGATGCCCAAAAACGGACTCCCGGAAGTTTTCGCTGAATATCGGTGCATGGGAGGGGCCGTGGACCGCCGGCTGCCACGTGGCGGCTTGTGATTGGGCCGGTCCGCGGTGCTCGGTCCACAGAGGGGCGCGGCTGGGTGCACGGACCCGGCGCATGGACACGTGGCGCCGCCTGTTTGGCGGGCTCGTGATGCGCGGTCTACTGGGAGGCGCAGCGGTGCATGGACCAAGGCGGGTGGACGCGTGGCAGTCCCCGATTGGTCGGTGCACGCGGCGCGGTCCACGAAACCCGAAGTAGGGTGCGTGGACCGGGTGCAGGGGACACGTGTCGGCGTGCTACTCGCGGGCTCACGAGGCGCGGCGCACGGGGTCGCGGGCGTGCGCCTCGGGGCGCGTGCGTGGCAGGCGGTCAGGCGGCGCCCTGCCCGCACATGTGACCGCGACAGTGGCAGGGGACGCGTGTGGCCCTGCCACTGGCGGGCGCCACCTACCCGGTTTGACCGGGTAGGCGCCACGTGGCGGCACGACACGCGCCCCGCACGGCTGTTTGCTGTGCTGGACACGTGTCGGCCACCGGGTGGGCCACGTGGCAGCTCCCGGCACGCCCCGCACAGCTGTTTGCTGTGCGGGTGACGTGGCCGCACCAGGAATTTCCGGGCGGCTACAGTAGCTGGCCCTTGCGCCCGGATTCGGGCGCCCGAAAGTTCGGGTGCGCCCGAATCTTGGGACTTAATGGGAATTTCTTCATTTGTTTTTCTGCTGCCTATTTAAAGGCCCGAGCTCCCTTCCCCTTCGACTTTTTGGCACTTCCGAGCTTCAAACCGACTGGAGTTCTTCACCAAAGTTGATCCTCACGCTGTGAAGCTTCCATCTGCAGAGTTTGGGGATTTTTGGGGGCACGCTTTTCGAGATTCTCATTTTCTTGGCTCGGCGCGACGCCTTTTCTTCGGTGCTTCTTCCGTCGCTCTTCGGTGCACGAGCTCCCCCGACCTACTCCGACCATCTTTTCGAGCGATTTCTTCGCTGTTGGATTCGCAACAGGTAAGGCTACGATTTTGGTTTGTTCGACATTTCCTCGTTTCGTGCTTTTCGAGGAGTTTTTCCTTGCTCACTGGGACACTGTTTTGCTGTGAGGATTTGTGAGGACAGCAGCTTCATCCGAGGAGATCTCCGCGCACGAGTCTCAGATCAGGACGTGCTTATAGACTTTTTTCATCTTCTCGACGCGAGGAACATCGTGGAATTTTCTTGGAATTTTTGGAGACCTTCCCGAAGGTATACACTTTTCCTTTTATCTGTACGAGAGTTTACAGTTGGATGGTTTTGGGATTTTGCGCACCGATACTGTGGAATTTGTAACTTGGCCTACGGTGCTCGGAATTGGGCGTGCAGGTACTTGTTTCGAAGCTATCGACACGAGGATCGCAGGGATTTTTTATTTGGAGTTTTTCGAGCACATTCAGCAGGTGAAATAATCGCATCTTTGCGGCTGAATTTCAGAGTTGTAATTCTTGGCAGATTTTGGGATTTAAGTGTAACTGTGGCCTTATGTTTTAACCAGGAGGGATTGTGGACTGTACTGGACCTGTTGGACTTAGAGTTGTTATTTTCCTGGTTTTCTCAGCTGTACGACTCCGGACAGTTAGCGTTTACAGGTGGGTGGCTTTGCTTTCAAGATCTATGGACTGTGCTCTAATTCTATTGGTATAGAATCATGCATGATAGTGATTGGACTTGGGTAGCATGCTAGAGTGTAGGAATTGTTGTTCCTAGTTTTATCTGTCGATCTTGTGATCTTTTACTTCCTTCTATCATGTTAAATATTTGTTATCTTGGAACCTGACCTAGCACCCCCGTCACATGTTGCATGTGTAACCAGACCAGTAGAAAACTCTCACTTGGGCTAGGGTTATTTATGTTTAGACATCCACACTTTATGCTTCATTCCTGGACTTAGTGTTATCCTCGCCCGGGTAGTGGGCCGAGCGGTCGGGACTTCTTTTTAGTGTGGGATGCATTTGCACTCGTGCTTGGGAGCAGAGTGGAGTCTGGTAGATGTAGTGGATCGCTTGTCTGTACCGGGAACCGTTGGGGTAAACGGTGGTCCCGGGATGTCTTGTTTTTTCCTGTTTGGGTTGTCGCCACTGTGTTAGTGGCAGTAGTTTACTAGTGTTAGCTGAACCTATAACCCTTTTCGACATACACATGATTTTAGTCTACCAATGTTTTCTTCCAAGCATCGAAGGGCCGCTAGAGTCTGTTCTTGTTTGATTGGACAAAGGCATCAGCCCTTCGGGGCTTGGGTAAAACACTTATTTTTCTAACTGTTTTTCCAAAAGGAACTAAAATCATTAAATATGGATTTCTTCTAGATCAAAATGCTTTTCAATAACAAATGTCACCTTTTCTTGTAAATCTCCCCACTCGAAAGGTTTCGAGTGATCCGGGTTCTAGGGGCCGTTCCTTTGTCGGGACGAAAGCCACGGGGGCCGAGCCTGGAACCTGTTCTTGCTTGATAGGGTTGTAGGTGTAGGTCTCCCGGGACTTTCGGGCCCTGTTGGTGTCTTCTGCGTGTAGTACCGAGATTGTTGCTTTCCCGAACTATAAGGGGATCGGGAACTTCGATAGGCGGAGCCTAGAGTCTGTTCTTGTTTGATAGGGTTCTTAGCACCGGTCTATCGGGTTTCCGAACCCTTATGGTGTCGGTCTTTCCTGTGTGTTTAGTGTTCTGTTGTGGGAGCCGTCTGGTGGACGGTAGTCCTGGCTGTGGAGTATCTCCATCCAGTGTGTTTGTGCTGTGAGCTGTTGGTGAGGCTAGTGTCTCGTGTTCGTGTCAGCTGATCAGCTGTGTCGTCGAGAGTGCTCCGACTGTTGTGCGAGATGTTTGAGGATTGAGTCCTTCCGTTCAGTGCGTGAGCGTGGATTTTGACTATAGCCTGCAGTGCCACCTTGAGCTCGACAGAGTGCGCGGATACCCTTGTCCTCGTTGGGGTCGCTCCCCTCGAGTGCCACGTCCGGGGTGGGTCTGCACATTGGTGTCGCGACTTGTCGACGCCGTCCCTCTGACTGTGCCAGTTAGTGGCAGTTACGGACGTCGTCCCTCTGACTGTGCCAGTTAGTGGCAGTTACGGACACAGTCCCTCTGGCTGTGCCAGTTAGTGGCAGCTACGGACATACCTACGTTAGACCTGTCCTGTTGAGGATGTGCGGCAGTAGGTAGGCGCAGGTTTGACTGGACCCTATGCGGCAGTCAGTGTAGATTGGGTGACTGTACTTTGGGAGTTAGTAGATGCATCATGTTTCCATCTGTTCCACTTTTTGAGCATCTAGATAGAGGCATAGTAGCTGTAGAGTTACTTTTCCAGCCCTTTTATTTCAGTATTATATTGTTACTTTATGCCTCTAGTAGACTTAGTGGGCAGACCGTCGGGCTTGTTGGCGGCACCCACTGAGAACTACTTGGGACGTAGTTCTCACACCCGTCGTGGTGTTTTTCCCACAGGGACTTCTACTCCTGTTCCAGTTGCTCCTGTTGCTGCTTCTTCTGATCGAGGTAAGGGAGTCGCGAGCTAGATCCCTACCAGTCGTCGTCCTGAGAGTAGACGTACCCTGATTACTTTTGAGAGTTCATGTTGAGAGAACTTTGTAGTGAGGTATAGAGTTGTATTTATTTTTACTGCTCGAGAGACTTTTGTATTTTGGTGAGGTCTTGGTTTGTATATAGTTTTATTTCTAGCAGTTTTCTTTCAGCTCTGATATCTGTATAACATAGTTGATCTTTTGCAGGTTAGTCGCTTCGTCTATGCGGGGCTTCCCGTATGGGCGGCGGATCTGTTGGCGAGCCCGGGTCGCAGTTTCGACGCCGGGGCGTGACACCACAGCACCGACCAATCCTACGTTGCCACGTGTCCCAAGGCAAACCAATAAGAAGACGACACGTGGCACGCCGCCCCCATGCACCGCGCGCCTGCCCGCGCCCCCTCCGGCGCCTGCCCGCGCCCGCGCCGCCGCGCTCCGCCGCTGCCCGCCACCGCCGCCGCTGCCCGCCGGTCGCCGGAACAGTGCCAAGTGCCTCAAAATTCGTGCGCGGCGTTCGGGCTCCGAAAAATACGAATAAGTAGTCCATTTTCATCGTTTTCGCGCGCTGAATCCAAATCCGCTGTCCGTTTTGCCAAATTCCATTTCTAAAATTTGCTGAAGGCATCCGGAAAGGTGTTCTTTGTGCAAACTTCGCGCTGAGTCCAATTTTGATATCCGTTTCGCGCGAAACCACTTCTAAACATCCGACGGGGTCAACTGACTACCCACGTAATCCATTTAACACACGGAGTCCATCACTTATGTCCAATTGGTGCACCAACACCGTCGACACGCCACATAGGCCTCCAGAAGCTGCAGATGTAACAGTAATCCATAAGTGGGAATTTTGGGTCCTCACACGCGGTGCTTGTTTTAGACCGTAAAGAGCTTTTTTCAATCGAAAAACATGGTTTGGAAGTTTATGATCAATGAAACCTTTCGGTTGAGCAACATAGACTTCTTCATTTAGAAAACCATTTAAAAACGCACTCTTAACGTCCATTTGAAAAAGTTTTATTTTAAAATGGCAAGCGATAGCAAATAAGATACGAATGGACTCGAGACGGGCTACCGGGGCGAAAGTTTCATCAAAGTCTATACCTTCAACTTGTGAATAGCCCTGAGCAACTAACCGCGCTTTGTTGCGAATAACGACACCTTCTTCATTTTTCTTGTTATTGAAAATCCATTTTGTACCGATGATGTTTTGTTGCTTCGGGGGCTTCGTTAATTCCCAGACTTTGTTCCTTTCAAATTGATTAAGTTCTTCTTGCATAGCTTCTATCCAGTAGTCGTCCTGAAGAGCTTCATCAATATTCCTTGGTTCTACCATGGAGACGTAGCATGCGACTCCACATTCCAATTGTCTCCGAGTTCTTACTCCTTCTTGAGGATCTCCAATGATGTTTGATTCAGGATGGTCCTTGGAGATACGTAGCGTTTGAGGTAACGGAGTACTCGGGAGAATTTGTGATGATTCCTGTACATTAGATGAACTAGAAGAACCATGAGATGCATCAAAATTTTCAGAAGACTTATCATGCAAAGATGCAATATCATTAGCAGGAGATTCATCATCAAGAGACATACCAAGAGTAGATTTATCAGAAGACAAATGAGAAGCTTCATCTACTTTAACATTAATTGATTCAATCATCGTCTTCGATTCAAGATTGTATACTCGATATGTAGAATACCGAGATTTTGGACGGTGCACCGACCTCGCAAGATGGCGTGGTGCGGAGAATTTGCCTCGAACGTGTTCCATTTGTGTTTGCAGATGAGTTCGGGTCGACTCGGATCAACGCGGAAGCCCCAGGTCGATTCGGGGTTTTCTGGGCATTGTCCGTCGTTGAGGACTGGTTTCGGGGAAGCCTCGACTTCATAGTGGAGTGCAGGAAATTTGGAAATACTTGGAATAGGTATACTTTGAGATTACAGCGGAGTTCGGGAGGTTTCGGACTGACGCGGAAGATCCGAGGGCAAAAAGTGAGTTGGAGTTGGCAGTTTTGGAGCCGGTTTTTGGTTTGAGCACACCGACTCCACGGTTGAGCTTTTTGAGGAGAAAAAGCTTTGAGCATGTGTATTTTTAGATTACAGCGGAGTTCGGGAGGTTCCGGACTGGTGCGGAGGCCCCGAGGGCAAAAAGTGAGTTAACGGGGGCTTTTGATGGATTATTTAATTAATTAATCTAATTAGTTGAATTATAGGGGTTTTGCTTGTGTTGTAGAGAAGGAATGAAGGGTGTGGATTTATGAGAAGTGGATTTAAGTGGGTGTTGGGATATTTTTAGGGGTGCTTTTATTATCTGCCAACCACCCCACCCCACCTCATTAATTAGCCTGCTGCTAATTAATGGAGCCACGTCATCGCCTCTTCACCCAGGAAGAAGAGGAGTTGCAAGGAAGCAGAGGAAGAAGAAATGAAGGAGAAGATGATGAAAAAGTGAAGAGAAAAATTGGAAAAGAGAGGGAAATGGATAGGAGATGCAATGGTGGACCTTCGGTTGGTTGCCGGGCAGCGCGCGCACGAGGAGCCTCATAAGGTTTGTACAGTTTTTAGAAGCTTTGTTTTTGGTGTTGCTGTTGGTGGTTTTGGAGTTTGGGCTTGCTGTCCTTGTTGGAACTGCCGAGGAAGGAGAGTGAAATGGACTGCTGTCCATTGTTGACCAGCAGCAGGCAGCAAGGTGGAGGCGGGGGCATGCTCTGCGGCGCGCAGCGTGCTGGAGCACGGTGCGTAGCGCGCAGGAGCGCGGTGCGCAGCGCGCGACGGGCGCGCAGCGCGCGACGGGCGCGCAGCGGGGGCGCGCAGCGGGCCTGGGCGCCGCGCGGCAGGCCCTGGCAGCGCGCTCGGCTGGCCCAAGCGCGGGCGCCGTGCAGGCGGTAGCAGCTCAGCGAGAGGATGGCGCGGCTGCTGCGTGCGGCCGGCCCAGGCGCGGCAGCGGCAGCGCGCCTTGGCAGGTTCGCCGGTGCTTTTCGCGCTGCGATTTTGACGGCCGGTGCTTGTTTGGACGGCGATCGCGCGTGTGGGCCGAGTTTTCCCTAATTTTGGGGTTTTCCCCCTTTTCTTGCAGGATGTAGTGCTTTTCTTTTTGGTGTGCCGCCGCTTGAGAGGAATTTGGTTGTTTCCGCCACGCGGAGCCGAAGGGGGGGGCTTGGGAGCTCGGTTGGAGCTGCTTGGTGCTGTGGGTGAGCGGGAAGTGGAATGTAGGCTGTGTGTGTGTGGGTTGTGGCAACTTTAGGTGTATGTGGATTTATGTAATTTGTTTTAAGGTGAGCTGATGGAGATGTTGGACTGGTAGTATGTTGAGGGCACTTGTTAGTGCTTTTCGGTGTAATTGGAGCTCTTAGTGTGCTGTGTGCATGTAGATGGTACTGAGGGTTTTATTTTGTGCAGAAGCTTGGCTAGTATGTGCTGTAAGTAGGTGGATTTGAGTAATTGTGTTGTGTGAGCAAATATTTTTATGTGTGCTGTGGATTTATGGTGAATGAATTAGTGGGCGTATTAATATGTGCTGTTGAAACCTATGAGGAGTTATGGTATGGCTGTTGGTTTGAGGATGAATTAATGTGTATTATGGGTGTGAGGACCCGGATCCCCACGACGAGATTACTGGTTGACCAGCAGCTCCTGGGGGCCTATATGGCTCGTCGGCGGGGTTTGTGCACAATTTGGACGCAAGTGATGGACTTCGGGCTTAAGATGGATCACGTGGGTGATCGGTGGACTCCGTCGAAGCTTTAGAAGTGGTTTCGCGCTCAATGGATATTAAAATTGGACCCAGCGCGAAGTTTGGATCAAGGAACACCTTTCCGGATGCCTTCGGTAATTTTTAGAGTTGGAATTTGGCAAAATGGACTTCGGATTTGGATTCAGCGCGCGAAAACGATGAAAATGGACTATTCACTTGTATTTTTCGGAGCCCGGATGACGCGCGCAATTTTCGAGGCTTCTTGGTACTGTTCCGGCACCGGCGGCGGCGGCGTGCGACGGCGGGCAGCGGCGGGGCAGGCGCGGGCAGGTGCGCGGTCCACCGCGGAGGCGTGCACCGGACGCGAGCCACGTGGCGGCTCCCGGTTGGGCCGGCGCAGCGGGCGCGGTCCACGGGGAAAAGCGGGTGTACGGTGGACCGGTGGGGGGACACGTGGTGCACACCGGTTGGCCGGTCCGCGTGCACTCGGTCCACGGAGCAGGTGCGGCCGCCTCGGGGCGCGTGCCAGGCAGGGGGCGCAGGCGGCGCTGGCAGCGCGCACGTGGGCGCGGCAGCGAGGTGTTGACCAAGTGCCTGCCACGTGTCGAGCCCTCGTTGGTCCACGCGTCGTTCGGCGGGAGGCCGGTTTTGGCTGTCGCCTGTTTGGCGGGCGACGTGGAGGCCCGCGGGAGTTTCGGACTGCTACAGTGTTGGGCCGGCCCAACACTGTGCGCGCCCGAAAGTTCCCCTGCGCCCGAAAATCCGGACTTGTTCGGTATTTTGTGATTTGTTTCTGGAGCCTATAAAAGCGATCCGAGCTTCCTTCTTTCCCTTTTTTTCGGCATTTCCGAGCCTCCTCTCACCATGGCGCCTTCGGTAAAGATGATCCCCGAGCTACGCTGCATCCATCTGCAAAGTTTTGAGTTTTTTGGTGGCACGCTTATCGAGGTTTCCTTTTTTACGGCGCGGCGCGACGCTCGTCCATTTCGGTTCCCCTTCGTCGCGTTTCGGTGCGCGAGCTCCCTCGGCCTACTCCCACCACCGTTTCAGGCGATTCTTGCGCCGTTGGATCCGCGACAGACAGAGCTACGATCTTGGTATTTCCTGCTTCCCCTCATTTTGCGCTTTTCGAGGTGTTTTCCGGGTTTACTGTGACACGGTTTTCTGATGGATTTTCTGGACAGCGACACCTTGCCGGATTTTTATCTCCGCAACCGGGCATCGGATGGCGACGTGCTTATACACTTTTTTCATCTACTCGACGCGAGCATTGTCACAGTATTTTTATTGGATTTTTCTAAGGCTTGCCCGAAGGTATATTTCTCGCCCTTTATCTTGTTGGGGTATATTAATAATGATCTAAATAGGGGAAAAAACACCTAGAGGGGGGTGAATAGGTGTAAACGTTTAAACACTCAAAAATCGTTGCGCAATAAAACCCAATGCGGAAATAAAAATAACACGCAAGATTTTTACGTGGAAAACTCCAAACCGGAGTAAAAAACTACGGGACCGATAACACGGTGAAATCCACTAGAATTATAACACGTACAAAGGTGATATACCGTACTCACAGACGACTAAACCTTTTTCCATACGCTCCTAGTTGATCTTCTCCGCTCGCTCCGCAACGCTTCTCGAATCCACGATCTGCGTCCAACGCCGAATCCACGGCGTCCAACGTCGAGTCCACGACGTCCGACCGAATCCACGGTCTTCACCCAGTAGCACGTCTCGAATCCACGAACGTACCTCGCTCCGAATCCACGAGAGCGGTAGCACCTTGAATCCACAAGGCCACGCGAGTCCACGCGCCGATTTGGGATAAATCGTTGTTTTTGGGTGGTGATGATCCGCCGAATACTTAGATTAGAAATAGATCGGAAATTCCATCTAAATATTCATTAATTTGATTCTACTCAAAATCTGAGTTTGGAAAACCTAGAATCAAATTAATAGAATAGATAAAGAAACATAGAATTAGATCTAGTATTTCCTTTCTTCTCTATCTGTGGATTTTTCTATTTTTGACCGTATTTTGGATTACCCTAATAAATGAATCGTAGGGTCTATTTATAGGTTAGAAACCCTTGGAAGAAGATAAGCATCAAAAACTACCTTTTCTGGGATTTTTCAGGACGACGATCCGGATCGGATTTCGGCGATGCGGATTGCAATAACGAGACAGACTGTCACGCCCCGGGGGTTTGCTTTAGCGGAAACGATTCATAAAGGTCGAATATTTGACGTGTAATTTTTTTTTTTTTTTTTTTTTTTTTTTTTTTAAAAGAGAACCCCTCCTCCCCGGCACGTGCCCAGACCCGCCACACACACAGGATCACTCTGCAAACGGACAGAGTCTCCCCTGTATGTGCACGGCGTAGCGTTCAGTACATGTTCCAACATACACAACCAATCAATCACAACAATCATTCACAACCAACCAGCATTCTAAACTAATAAAAGAAGAACATATGGCCGATCAGTTTGGAAAGGATAAATCCATAGTTTTTGAAAGAGCGCCTACCCGGCGCTTACGTTTTTGAAGGCTAGTTTCGAAGTCAGCATAAATCCACAAGGTTCGAAAGCGGTGCCCACCCGACACCAAGTTTTGAAATCCCTTTCGCAATCCATAAATCCACAGGGTTTTGAAACCAGTGCCCACACGACACTTAGATTTTAAAAACGGTTTTCGCAATCTTTTCTTTGGCTTCTGCCTTTTTGATTTTTAAATGGCCGATAGAAATAAAAGGGAAAGTAATGCACAAGGGGCACTAAATGCAACCCGTACCGACATCCACGCCGACCCCACGAGGGTATCGCGAACCTCTCACATAACTACAATGCAATGAAAAGCGAGAATAAAAGAAGAAATACAGTCCAGGGTCCCCGGCGACCCAGCTGCTCCTGTCCCGTCCTCACCACCGCCTACCTCTCCCCCCGTCCGAACCCTGTCACGAAGTGGGGTGTCAGTGACGCAAAAATAGTAGAGCAGGAGAATATAGTAAAACAAACCGTGAAGACCACCGGAGCAACCGCCCTCCCAAGGAGGAAAAGCAACCTGTACACCTGCATCCTGTAATACCCGGACACGTCGGACAGCTAAACCGACGGCCCATACCGTACCTGCAGAAACCCGACCACGCCGGACAACTAAACCGACGGGTCGCACCGCTCGCACCTCGGCGCCTCAACCCCACCACTAATAAGGGGCCCCACTACGTCACCTCGTGGGTATACACGGGTCATAGACCACTTTTCCGGAAAAGCGCACCCTTTGCGGTGGCCAAACCGCGGGTGCGCGTGTGGCAACCTCGAGCCAAGTAACCGTAACCACCATCATGTCAGCATCATAATATAAATAACAAGAGTAATGAGGTAAAGTGCATAATCGAAAGCAAGGTAATAATACGCGCACTCGAAGGTGGCCCGCTGACATATAATGGTTAAAAAGAGAACAACCGTCGGTAACCGACGCTAAACACTATAGAGAACCCACTAACATGCATAAGCTATCGCCCATCATTATTTAACCCCAGTACACTTAAAATAGACCCCGTCCAATATGATAGAATTTAGAGGCTAGGAATAAAGTAAAAACAACCCACCTGAATGTAGGCCGATCCCGAACTCCCGCTAGACTGCCGGGAGGCTGGCGCTGAACAACTGGGCCCTGAACAAGGGCTAGAATCAGTAATAGACTCACACAAACCCATCCCGATGACACAACAGTAATGCGATGCTAATAAGGAGCAATGTCGTCGATTTATTGAATACAAATCCGATTTCCGATTAGCGAGAGTCCACGGGACTCTAACAAAGTGTCTAGTGGTGTAAAAAAAAACACTGTCTAAAGTCAGCCTGTGTGTCTAATTTGCAATTAGGTCCGAAGTATAATTCAATTCGCATTATTATCCTATTTTATTATCCGTTTCGACTCGTTCTTGAAATCCGGGGGTCCAAAATTGACGCCGTAAGTTTCAGCGTGTTCATTACGGCGAGACCCAGGCCGTGCTTACAAGTTTGGACTGCCACGGATCCCGAGGGCAAAGTTGGCCCAACAATCACTAAGCCCAACAAGCCACTATGCTAAAACTTAATTAATACGTGACCAACACGGAGAGTTAGCCAGAGCATGGTGATCAGCATGGACCAGGTACAACGGGGCTCACCTGAGGCTTGCCGGAGGTTGGCCGGAGCAGTGGCCGGAGCAGCACCACCCACAAGGTCCCAGCTCGGGTTGGGTGTTCTTGAAGCAACACAGGTGCAGACCTGCTCCAGAGGTGAGCATCAGCTAAGGAGGTGTCCCAGAAGAGGTTTAGTGCATGCGGGGTCGAGCCCCGGCGGCCGGAGGCGGCGGCGGCTGGAGCTAAGCCCGTAGTAGTGATTTCGGGTGCAAGAATTAAGTCCATGGAACCGGGGCCCTTTTGACCCAACCTAAAACAATGGGGAGCGAGAGGAGGTCATCTAGGTCTTACCTGGATGGTTACCGGAGTCCCGAGTCGCCGGGGATCGCCGGAGCTAAACTTGAAGGCAATTCGGGTGCAACTGTGGTGGCAAGAAACCCGACGTCAAGATCCTCATGCAACACGATGGAAAGACTCTAGAGGATCATAGGAGCCTACCTGAGTGGTTTCCGGGCGACTGGAGGCGGCGGCGTGGCGCGGCGGAGGAGCTCGGGCAAGCTCGGAGGAGCTTTAATGGCGGATTCCGGCCGGCTAGGTTCTGGCCAGTGGGACTTGGACCAAAAGGTTCCACTCGGTGCCAGGAGTCTCGGTGCAGAGGTGGCCGGCGTCGGAAGGCCGCGACGGCGCCGGACGGCCGTGATCGGCCGAAGGTGGAGAAAACCGGGTTCTAGGGCTTCTCCGCGCAGCTTAACCACTCACCCGATCATCTTGAAACTTCGCGCGTAGTGAGCAGTCACCAAGGAGAAGAGGATCAACGGCTCTGATCCGAGGTTCAATGGTTGGAAAAATCGGAAACCGAGTTCGTCGGAAAACGATAATTTCCGGTGAACCTAGCCTTTGCCGGCAACGGGGACGGCGGCGAGGGCTCGGGTTGCGTAGGGAGGATCCCCTCGACGTCAGGAAGACTTCTCAAGGATCAAAAACCCAAAAGTTTAAAGTCTTTTCCAACCTTTCTCTTCGCCGGAGTTTGGAAGGAGGAGGTCGTCTCACTCAGCGGCGTTCGGCGGCGACTAGGGCTGGGTCCAACGCAGCTTGGTTGCGGCATCACAGGGGAGTCCTCAGATGAGTTATTGATCGACCAAGACACCCCCGAGCACCCTTCACTCCAAGTCACCCGCGATCAAGGTGATTCTTGATCTTCTTCTCCGGCGACGTGGTGGCGGCCGGTGCGAAGCTTCGGTTGCGTGGAGTGCGCAGAGAGAGAGAGGAGAGGGTTCTGTTGGAGTGTGCGGCTAAGGGCTGAGGGCTACGAGGGTTTTTGGAAAACCCTAGCTCGAGTGGCATGGTTATATAGGGTTTTGCTACAATTACAAGGTAGTCCCTCTACACTTGGTATTTTGGGTTCAGACCCCTCACCGTGGCTTTTATTCACATCTAGGTCCCTCTCCCATGAGTGGCACGCTTTCCGAGGCAACAAATATCGGGGGTTCTATGCAATTTTTGCATTTTTTTCGACGCATTTCACGCTTTTCGAGGTGATCCGGTCGTCGAAACGAAAAATGGACTGCGCCATGGCGTCCGGCTCGACGAGGCCTATCAGGTAGCGATCTCTGATTTTCGCGAAACTGCCCGGATAAAATCTCGGTCCATAATAACTGTGTCAAAATACAGTTTTCGCGCTTTTCGAGATTCCAGGGTCGTCAAACAGAATTTTCGACTGCGCCACTGCGTTCAGAACATCGAAACCGTTCGAAATGACTACCTGGATCACTATATTCGGATTCCGAACAGTGAATTAGTCAATGTTGTATTCGTCGGGTCTCGAAAACCAGGGTTACTGTTCATCTACAGTAACTCACGTAAGTGCACTGTGCACAGAGGACACTGTTACATTGGTCGCGAGATTCGTCCACTTCTTAGTTGAATTCTGGAAGATCCGACCGTCAGATCGAAAAGTGCTGAATATGAATCTCGCTCAGTTCGACGAGACGATCCCAACGGTCAACTCGGATTTCCAAGATCATGTCCGGATTGGAAAGTAGCCTTTTTGTCTCGTAAAACGTGCAACTCGCACACTGGCAATTGACTAGATAAATCAACATAGGTCTTTTGAATTCAAAAACCAGGTCAAAATTCACTTTTAGACTATTTATTAAAATAAAATATTTTGAGTTTTTACATCACTTACAACTTAAAAGAAGTTTCGTCCCCGAAACTTACAACTTAAAAGAAGTTTCGTCCCCGAAACTTACAACTTAAAAAGTTTCATTCCCGAAGCTTACAGCCTGAAGTCATACTCTATGAAAATGCTCAAAAAGTTTAATCGAGGGCTACAAGTCAGTCGCAAGGTATCTACAACTCTAAGGCTACTAATTTAGACCCAATCTGGTACTCCTCATTATAGGGCAGAGTATTTCCTCAGTTCTTTCGACCGTCCGTTGCCTGCAGCCAACGTGCTTACCAAAAGAACAGCGGAATACTAAAGGTTTGTCGCCAACAACAAGTTGGGGACGCAACTCCCACCAGAAGGTATATCACATACTTCCCAACACAATCTCAGTGCCAAAACATAACCTTTATCGAGGATTACTACCGCCTCGTGGTCACAAACATCGCCATGACTAACACTTAGGCGAGTCCACGTCGATCCACAAAACCTGTGCAAAAGGTGGGGTCAATTTGCATCCGTCCCAAAACAGGGTTACCATCGGGCCCATAGGCCAACGAATTAAGACACGGGGACACTGAAGGGTCAGCAACTTGTTCAACCTCTAAGCAAACTGTGAGGCTAGTGCAACAATAGCAGTCATCTACTGCTGTGCCATCAGCTGGACGATTACGAAGAGAACAGTGATTTAACCCTTAACCGCCGTAACTGATCCGAGCACTCTGGCCCCATTGAAACATCAAGCCCACAGCCGAAACCCTGGCCGCGGCTAACCCTGCACTAACAACGATCCCAAAAATCAGAGTGCGTACGACTAATGACCGAAACAACGAGACTCAACTGTGTGAAACACACCTGGGCTCCAAACCCCTATGCCAATACCCTGCGCTCTCTCGTGAACGCAAGTCACCCTAGGGCTCGTTCCTAACCAAATACCCAGGTATCGGATCGGAAAGGCGGAAATTGTGCATCGGAAACTGTGCAATTCACGCGCCGGCATGCAAATCGCTAAGGTTAGATCTGCTTCCTCGCCCGCAAGCACACTAGAATTTCTCGAGCGCTACATCACTCACACCTTAAAAGAAGTTTCATCCCCGAAACTTAAATACGCCAGGAATCCAATACATGGGAAAAGTGGCCAAACATGTCCGACTTGCGCTTCCCACTGGCCTTGCGCCCCTCGTGATCTGTACTGCTTCACAATCACAAACTCGCAACCCAAAACCTCCAGACTATGCCTTGGTCATGGGGAGCTGGCGACGAAACCCAGGGAGCACGGTCCTACTCCCGTCTTGGCACCCAAGGGGGTGCGACACTCTGATTAACCTCTACCGCTCGGTCCCAATCTATTGCCCTTCCAAGCACCATACACTGAGCCGAGCTGCGTACCCCCAGACCAACGATCACATTCCCCACTAGGAGTATTTAAGCTCTAGGTCCGCTCAACAAAAGGAAGAATCAAGCCCAAACGAACAAGATTTGCTAGTCCCGGTGGTCTCTTTTCTCAACCCCAGGGGGAATCCCAAGACCCCCACAACAACACTACTACACGAGCCCAAGCAACACGACTACATAAACGCGACAACCGAGCTAAAACGAGAAACAAAACTTAACCCGTACTCACACACCCCACAAGTCAGTTCTAGACTCCGCTAGTATAGCACTTAACCAACTATCTAGAAAACGGGACATATACTTTTCCCCCGCTCCCCCGATCACTCGCGTTCTACGCTTCTATGCCTTATTCAATTCATTCATTCGTAGCTAAGTGTGGTATCTCCGTGGATGTCGGACACTGACTCTGCGTCCCCGGCCGATGATCTAGTACGGGCCATGTCTGTCACACATCACAAGAGTCAACTTTAGACTACCCTACTAACAACAACCATAAAGTGAGAGAAAGGACTCAACATTTCCCCCCCCCTCGGTCACTCACGTTCTACAGTCCTATGCCCTACCCATTTCATTCGTATGTAGGCATGTGAGGGTTGTCCACGGATGTCGGCACTAACTGTTGTGATTGAAAGAACTCTCTGATACCATTTAATCTGTCACGCCCCGGGGGTTTGCTTTAGCGGAAACGATTCATAAAGGTCGAATATTTGACGTGTAAATTTTTTTTTTTTTTTTTTTTTTTTTTTTTTTAAAAGAGAACCCCTCCTCCCCGGCACGTGCCCAGACCCGCCACACACACAGGATCACTCTGCAAACGGACAGAGTCTCCCCTGTATGTGCACGGCGTAGCGTTCAGTACATGTTCCAACATACACAACCAATCAATCACAACAATCATTCACAACCAACCAGCATTCTAAACTAATAAAAGAAGAACATATGGCCGATCAGTTTGGAAAGGATAAATCCATAGTTTTTGAAAGAGCGCCTACCCGGCGCTTACGTTTTTGAAGGCTAGTTTCGAAGTCAGCATAAATCCACAAGGTTCGAAAGCGGTGCCCACCCGACACCAAGTTTTGAAATCCCTTTCGCAATCCATAAATCCACAGGGTTTTGAAACCAGTGCCCACACGACACTTAGATTTTAAAAACGGTTTTCGCAATCTTTTCTTTGGCTTCTGCCTTTTTGATTTTTAAATGGCCGATAGAAATAAAAGGGAAAGTAATGCACAAGGGGCACTAAATGCAACCCGTACCGACATCCACGCCGACCCCACGAGGGTATCGCGAACCTCTCACATAACTACAATGCAATGAAAAGCGAGAATAAAAGAAGAAATACAGTCCAGGGTCCCCGGCGACCCAGCTGCTCCTGTCCCGTCCTCACCACCGCCTACCTCTCCCCCCGTCCGAACCCTGTCACGAAGTGGGGTGTCAGTGACGCAAAAATAGTAGAGCAGGAGAATATAGTAAAACAAACCGTGAAGACCACCGGAGCAACCGCCCTCCCAAGGAGGAAAAGCAACCTGTACACCTGCATCCTGTAATACCCGGACACGTCGGACAGCTAAACCGACGGCCCATACCGTACCTGCAGAAACCCGACCACGCCGGACAACTAAACCGACGGGTCGCACCGCTCGCACCTCGGCGCCTCAACCCCACCACTAATAAGGGGCCCCACTACGTCACCTCGTGGGTATACACGGGTCATAGACCACTTTTCCGGAAAAGCGCACCCTTTGCGGTGGCCAAACCGCGGGTGCGCGTGTGGCAACCTCGAGCCAAGTAACCGTAACCACCATCATGTCAGCATCATAATATAAATAACAAGAGTAATGAGGTAAAGTGCATAATCGAAAGCAAGGTAATAATACGCGCACTCGAAGGTGGCCCGCTGACATATAATGGTTAAAAAGAGAACAACCGTCGGTAACCGACGCTAAACACTATAGAGAACCCACTAACATGCATAAGCTATCGCCCATCATTATTTAACCCCAGTACACTTAAAATAGACCCCGTCCAATATGATAGAATTTAGAGGCTAGGAATAAAGTAAAAACAACCCACCTGAATGTAGGCCGATCCCGAACTCCCGCTAGACTGCCGGGAGGCTGGCGCTGAACAACTGGGCCCTGAACAAGGGCTAGAATCAGTAATAGACTCACACAAACCCATCCCGATGACACAACAGTAATGCGATGCTAATAAGGAGCAATGTCGTCGATTTATTGAATACAAATCCGATTTCCGATTAGCGAGAGTCCACGGGACTCTAACAAAGTGTCTAGTGGTGTAAAAAAAACACTGTCTAAAGTCAGCCTGTGTGTCTAATTTGCAATTAGGTCCGAAGTATAATTCAATTCGCATTATTATCCTATTTTATTATCCGTTTCGACTCGTTCTTGAAATCCGGGGGTCCAAAATTGACGCCGTAAGTTTCAGCGTGTTCATTACGGCGAGACCCAGGCCGTGCTTACAAGTTTGGACTGCCACGGATCCCGAGGGCAAAGTTGGCCCAACAATCACTAAGCCCAACAAGCCACTATGCTAAAACTTAATTAATACGTGACCAACACGGAGAGTTAGCCAGAGCATGGTGATCAGCATGGACCAGGTACAACGGGGCTCACCTGAGGCTTGCCGGAGGTTGGCCGGAGCAGTGGCCGGAGCAGCACCACCCACAAGGTCCCAGCTCGGGTTGGGTGTTCTTGAAGCAACACAGGTGCAGACCTGCTCCAGAGGTGAGCATCAGCTAAGGAGGTGTCCCAGAAGAGGTTTAGTGCATGCGGGGTCGAGCCCCGGCGGCCGGAGGCGGCGGCGGCTGGAGCTAAGCCCGTAGTAGTGATTTCGGGTGCAAGAATTAAGTCCATGGAACCGGGGCCCTTTTGACCCAACCTAAAACAATGGGGAGCGAGAGGAGGTCATCTAGGTCTTACCTGGATGGTTACCGGAGTCCCGAGTCGCCGGGGATCGCCGGAGCTAAACTTGAAGGCAATTCGGGTGCAACTGTGGTGGCAAGAAACCCGACGTCAAGATCCTCATGCAACACGATGGAAAGACTCTAGAGGATCATAGGAGCCTACCTGAGTGGTTTCCGGGCGACTGGAGGCGGCGGCGTGGCGCGGCGGAGGAGCTCGGGCAAGCTCGGAGGAGCTTTAATGGCGGATTCCGGCCGGCTAGGTTCTGGCCAGTGGGACTTGGACCAAAAGGTTCCACTCGGTGCCAGGAGTCTCGGTGCAGAGGTGGCCGGCGTCGGAAGGCCGCGACGGCGCCGGACGGCCGTGATCGGCCGAAGGTGGAGAAAACCGGGTTCTAGGGCTTCTCCGCGCAGCTTAACCACTCACCCGATCATCTTGAAACTTCGCGCGTAGTGAGCAGTCACCAAGGAGAAGAGGATCAACGGCTCTGATCCGAGGTTCAATGGTTGGAAAAATCGGAAACCGAGTTCGTCGGAAAACGATAATTTCCGGTGAACCTAGCCTTTGCCGGCAACGGGGACGGCGGCGAGGGCTCGGGTTGCGTAGGGAGGATCCCCTCGACGTCAGGAAGACTTCTCAAGGATCAAAAACCCAAAAGTTTAAAGTCTTTTCCAACCTTTCTCTTCGCCGGAGTTTGGAAGGAGGAGGTCGTCTCACTCAGCGGCGTTCGGCGGCGACTAGGGCTGGGTCCAACGCAGCTTGGTTGCGGCATCACAGGGGAGTCCTCAGATGAGTTATTGATCGACCAAGACACCCCCGAGCACCCTTCACTCCAAGTCACCCGCGATCAAGGTGATTCTTGATCTTCTTCTCCGGCGACGTGGTGGCGGCCGGTGCGAAGCTTCGGTTGCGTGGAGTGCGCAGAGAGAGAGAGGAGAGGGTTCTGTTGGAGTGTGCGGCTAAGGGCTGAGGGCTACGAGGGTTTTTGGAAAACCCTAGCTCGAGTGGCATGGTTATATAGGGTTTTGCTACAATTACAAGGTAGTCCCTCTACACTTGGTATTTTGGGTTCAGACCCCTCACCGTGGCTTTTATTCACATCTAGGTCCCTCTCCCATGAGTGGCACGCTTTCCGAGGCAACAAATATCGGGGGTTCTATGCAATTTTTGCATTTTTTTCGACGCATTTCACGCTTTTCGAGGTGATCCGGTCGTCGAAACGAAAAATGGACTGCGCCATGGCGTCCGGCTCGACGAGGCCTATCAGGTAGCGATCTCTGATTTTCGCGAAACTGCCCGGATAAAATCTCGGTCCATAATAACTGTGTCAAAATACAGTTTTCGCGCTTTTCGAGATTCCAGGGTCGTCAAACAGAATTTTCGACTGCGCCACTGCGTTCAGAACATCGAAACCGTTCGAAATGACTACCTGGATCACTATATTCGGATTCCGAACAGTGAATTAGTCAATGTTGTATTCGTCGGGTCTCGAAAACCAGGGTTACTGTTCATCTACAGTAACTCACGTAAGTGCACTGTGCACAGAGGACACTGTTACATTGGTCGCGAGATTCGTCCACTTCTTAGTTGAATTCTGGAAGATCCGACCGTCAGATCGAAAAGTGCTGAATATGAATCTCGCTCAGTTCGACGAGACGATCCCAACGGTCAACTCGGATTTCCAAGATCATGTCCGGATTGGAAAGTAGCCTTTTTGTCTCGTAAAACGTGCAACTCGCACACTGGCAATTGACTAGATAAATCAACATAGGTCTTTTGAATTAAAAAACCAGGTCAAAATTCACTTTTAGACTATTTATTAAAATAAAATATTTTGAGTTTTTACACAGACAGTTTCCTGAAAAGCAAAGGTTCGGGATCCGGATCGAAGTGCCTGATCCGGATCGTTCATACAATTCACCAAACACCAATGTTCGTGATCCGGATTGAAATGCCTGATCCGGATCGTTCATATATTTCGGTAAAAACCAGTGTTCGGGATCCGGATCAGAAGGGGCTTCGATCCGGATTGAATTTGCGTATGAACTAATACCCTTCGGGATCCAGATCGGATTGTCTGATCCGGATCCTAAACATGTCCCATGTCCAGTTTTTGATTTTTATGCAATTAGAAATTCATCCAAGTGTTTCTACACTATAAGAAGTATTCGGATCACCAAAAATAAATAGTTAAACATACCTGATCCTTTTGAATTCTTCTTTCTTGAGATTGAGTTATATGATCCAACCTTCTTTACCTTCAATCTTCAAGACTTAACCGAATTCACGAAATACACCAACTCAAATTCCGTAACAATCTCCCCCTTTGGCAGTTTCGTGACAAAACACAAATCCACTCAAGAAAATTCAAAAAGATATTTTTGTTGCTATCACCATACAACAAAAATTTACAATGGAGATCCAAAATAAAATACATGAGATAAACTCCTAAAACAGACTCTAGACTTAGACATCTGTACTCTCTGCAAAAGAAATCATTCTTGACAACAGAAATCGTTAGATACCTCAAGAATTTTTATGTCATTCAAAAACCACACACAGAGATGAAGTTTATACTCAATTATACTTACCATGACATTTATACATTCAGATATGTAATTGGATCATAGTTAAAAACCAACATATCTTCTATGCAATGAAAATCAAGATGTCATAACTTTGTTAGTAATCAAACAACTTGTTAGTAATAGTACATGCCCAAATAATTAGTCAAATAGTTAGTCGGGGCATGCATTCAAACACAATACAAAACCACAAGTTGTGATACTTACCTTCATAGTTCAAAGTTCAGAGTTCACATACCATTGTTCATCATTCATTGTTCGTTTCTCTCTCCCCCTTTTTGTCACAAAATCAAGCCAAAAATACAAAACGTAAGGAGAGTTAAAAGTTCAGATAATATGAAAACTAAAACTAAGACTAGAAACCTGCACAAGAGAAAGATAAGTTAAAAAAAAAAAAAAAAAAAATTATTCAGATTCTTCGGAACTAACACACCCGAGTATTTGAAAGATTTTCTTTATCCTCTTGTTCATTGAAGATTGTTCTTTCTTAACCTCTCTAAGATTCTCTGTCACCGCAACGAGCTTGTTACATATGTGTTCTTGCTCGTCGGAGAGACGCTTTTGTTCTTTATAGATAGAGGTAACCAATGCATCATCGGAAGTTGATGGAGGTGGTTGTTGTGCTGCATGTACTGGTGGGACTGGAGGTGTTGCTTGTTGTGCAGAAGTTGTTGCTTGTTGTTGTGTTCTTCGTCGGCAAGGAGGTGATGGGAGCTCATCTTGTTTAGTAGAGAGAGACTTTACTATTGTCGTTTCATTGATTGTTCCAAGACTGTGCATGTAGGAGCTCGCACTTGTGTCGACTTTAAATTTCCGAAAGATGCGCATGATTATCATGGGGTAGGGGAATCTCTCTGTAGGGTGAGCATGTTCCACATAACGTGCCATCCTTGACCAGATGAGGTAAGGAATGTTCAAATTTGCTCCTATTACCGCTGCGGGGTTTCCAAGAAGGTAAAGAAATAACATCCTGTCCCATCGAAGAATCTTTGTATTCATGTTTGGAAGAATGTTATAGCAAATAATGAAGTTTACGTAGTGATACTCCGGTCGAAGCTCTTTTGAAAAGACTGAATTTCCTGTTGACAGAGTATCTGGAAGACAAATTCCATCAACTACCACTCTCCAGGAGTTGGTGGAGAAGATTTGACTCTTCAGATAATGAGGTCCATCAGCTTTGGCCTTCATCCCTAACACCTCTCCAATCAGTTGAGGGGTGACTTTAATCTTAACATTCTTAACCAATGTTTGAAATTCTCGACGTCCGCTCTCCTGATCAACTAGATAGCAAGCATTTTGATAAAACATCCTTACTGAGTGAAGACAATACCCAGTGGTCTCGGGGAAATTGCAAATGGGAGCAAGACCTGTCTGGTCATACAGAGTCCCAAATAGTGGAGATCGTTCCTTCAAGGCTTTGACATTGACATGTCTTTCGCCAATGCATTCCTTGTTCTCAAAATCCTTGATCCTTGCAGAGCTGATAAAGTCTTGTGGAGGAGGCTGGCTAGCAATTGGCTCCTAAATGGAAATTCCTCGAGCACTCCCTCTCTTGCGGGGAACACTTTTTCTTTTTGTTTTCACAGGAGTTTCTTCTATTGGAGCTTTTCCTTTTTCAGCAGCAGTGGGCGGAGCCTTTGCCTTTGATGTTTCTGCAGGGGCTTTCCCTTTCGAAGCAGTGGGAGTAGTTGCTTCAACTTGAAGCTCATCCCAATCAATGGACTCCGTTTCAGATTCCGTATCGGAATCATCCTTTGTTTTCTTCACTTTCTTAGCTTTCTTGGGCTTGATAGTATCTCTTGTATGAACCATAGCAGCCAGAAAAAAGATGATCCAGGTGATCACCATTGCTACAAGTTCTTTGTGAGAAATAAGGTCCTGTGGGCAACAACTCAAGAATACGAAAAATTGTTAATTTTTAAAAATTTGAAAAATTGTACCCAAACAATCATAACCGTATAGAGAGACTAAGAATCAAATTAGTTTTCCAAAAAGAATTTTAAAAATAGATCAATTCCATGATTTTCAAAAATTCTCATTATATGCCCTAAAACCGAAATTTTTGAAATCGAAGGCCAAAAATTCGTTTATCGTGAGAATACCTAGCATATAATCAAAACTAATCTACCCAGAGTTCTTATTTCAAAAGAAATTTGATCAAAAACTAATCCAAAACGAAAAAGATACAGAAATTTCATCACGTTTTGAGGAAGAACATGAAAAACTGTAAAAAACCGAGATTTTGATCAATAAAACTTACTTAGAATCGAAGAACTTGAGTTTGTAAGCTTCCAAGACGTATGAATTCTAGAGAGAGAAGCTCTGGAGACTTTGGAACAAAAGATTGAAGTAAAAAGAAATCAAACTCTTTTTGTTCTAAATAAAACCCTAGCCGCGATCCGGATCAGTTCGTGAATCCGATCCGGATCGGCTACCCGCAGAGAATACCTGCGTTCGGGATCCGGATCGGCATGTCCAATCCGGATCGGCTCCAACTTTTTCTTTAGAATAATTTAGAAAAATTCCACAAAATCCAGAAAAAGTATGTAAGCACTTTTGTGTATCAACTTTAAATGAAAATCATCGTTTCATACAACAAGAAATAGATTATGCCAAATCTATCAAAAATATTCAAATAACGAAACGAAAATTTATAAAAATTAAATCCCTTAAAGTTGAACAGCTTCAATTACATCTAACTTGATCTTATGAGTAATGCCTTTATCAAATCATCAATTTGGTAAAGAAAATGAAATACCAAGATCAATAGATGCTTGAAATCCCAAATATGGTAGATAATATATCTAGACAATCTGTTGAAGAGAGTGGCTCTTTGAGCATCTTTCATTAAAATTCCCACCTTATACCAACCTTGAAATTTTGACAGAGTCAAGTATTTCAACATGCATTTTATTTAATCAAACTTGAAAAACCATGCTTGGTATACATGTGGTAGCTGCACACAGTACTCGGACGACCGAGGTGGTAACTCTTTCCTCCATGTGGTGGTAGTTTTCACACTCCTCATTGGGATGTAACTCTTTCCACATCTTTTGAGCATATTACTTTTCTTTGACTCCCCCTCAATTGGCTATCAATTATTTAAGATATAAAGTATTCAACCAAAAATTAATCTCGATTTCATACTCGACTAAATAGTCAAATAAGATAATAACTATACCAAGAGATCATTGAGAGAGAAATTGACTTTGATCAAAACAAAGATGATTTAATAGATATAAATGATCATTGCATCAACTGAAATATTATGATATCAAAAGCATAATAAATTTCTAAATGAACGAAAAGATGCTATTAAAGTCAATAAGACACATGCTCAATTAATGTTCTATGTCTAAGCATAGATAATGAACAAAAACACAAAAACAAAATCTAACCTAAGGATTGGTTTCAAAAAGAAATTATTTCAAGGAAAGCATTCCAATTGCCTTACGCAAATGAATAAAACGTTTTTGATCCAAAGGTTTTGTTAGAATGTCAGCTAATTGATCTTCAGTTGAAATGTAGGAAATTTGAAGAATATTTGATTCAACTGGCTCTCTAAGAAAATGATATCTAAGTTCAATGTGTTTTGTTCTTGAGTGCAACACAGGATTTTTTGAAATGTTTATAGCACTAGTGTTGTCACATAAAACAGTTACCGAAGTTGCTGAAATCCGGAAGTCGCTCAACACGCTTTTCATCCAAATGAGTTGAGTTGAACAACTACCTGCTGAGATATATTCCGCTTCGGCAGTCGAGAGTGCAATGCAGTTTTGCTTTTTACTATGCCATGCAACAAGGCAATGGCCAAGATAAAAACATGCACCACTCGTACTTTTCCGATCATCCACAGATCCTGCCCAATCGGCATCTGAATATCCAACAATATCTAGACTTGTTCGCATAGGATACCAAATTCCGAACTTTAAGGTTCCTTTAATGTACCGGATGATCCGTTTCACCGCTTTCAGGTGAACCTCCTTTGGTGCTGATTGATATCTCGCGCAAATCCCAACACTAAAGGATATGTCCGGGCGACTAGCCGTGAGGTAAAGTAGACTACCAATCATGCTGCGATAAAGTTTCTCGTCTACATTCTCACTAAGAGATTCACTTCCTAATCCCTTATTGCTAGTTCCCATAGGAGTCGGAAAATCTTTAGAATTTTCTAAACCAAACTTTTTGACCAACTCCATTGCATACTTGGATTGACACAGATGAATGCCTTCGTCACTCTGCTTTATTTGCAATCCAAGAAAGTATGTCAACTCGCCCATCATGGACATCTCAAATTCGCTTTCCATGGTTTCTGCGAATTTAGAAGCATCATTATCCTTTGTTGCTCCAAATACAATGTCATCGACATAGATTTGTACAATAATGAAGTTATCCTGATAATGCTTCACAAAGAGAGTCCGATCTGCTCCCCCTCGAGTGTAGCCCTTTTCCAAAAGGTGCTTTGTCAACCTTTCGTACCACGCTCGCGGTGCTTGTTTTAAACCGTAAAAGCTTTTTTCAAACGAAAAACATGGTTAGGTTGTTTATGGTCTACAAAACCTTTCGGTTGAGCCACATAAACTTCCTCATTTAAAAACCCATTTAAAAACGCGCTCTTAACGTCCATTTGAAAGAGTTTTAATTTAAAGTGACAAGCAATAGCGAATAAGATACGAATGGACTCGAGTCTAGCTACAGGGGCGAAAGTTTCATCAAAGTCTATACCTTCTATTTGAGAGTAGCCTTGAGCAACTAGACGTGCTTTGTTCCTGATGATGGTACCATCCTCATTTTTCTTATTCTTGAAAATCCATTTAGTACCAATCACGTTGTGTTGTATCGGAGGCTTCGTTAATTCCCAGACTTTGTTTCGTTCGAACTGTTGGAGCTCTTCCTGCATTGCTTCAATCCAGTAGTCATCCTGGAGAGCTTCATCAACATTCTTTGGTTCTATCATGGAAACGTAACAAGCGAATCCACAAACCAACTGTCTCCGAGTTCTGACTCCTTCTTGTGGGTCTCCAATAATGTTTGATTCAGGATGATACTTGGAGATGCGTAACGTTTGAGGTAATGGAGTACTCGGAGGTACATGAGATGATTCCTGCACATCAGATAAACTTGAAAAACCATTAGATGCATCATTAATATTGGAAGTATTATCATGAGAAGATGCATTTACAGGAGTATCATCATCAAGAGAGATATCAGGGGTAGATTTATCAGATACAAAGTGGAAAGCTTCATCTACTTTAACATTTATGGATTCTACAATCGTTTTAGATTCCAAATTAAATACCCGATATGCTCTACTATTTGTAGAATAACCCATAAAAATCCCTTCGTCACTTCGAGAGTCAAACTTTCCAAGATTTTCGCGGTCACGTAAAATGTAACACCGACTCCCAAAGATACGAAAATATTTGATGTTTGGTTTTCTACAAAACCATAGTTCATATGGTGTATTTAAAGTTCCCGGGCGCAAATAAACTCGATTAATAACATAGATTGCAGTGTTCACAGCTTCAGCCCAAAAATATAACGGTAAATTTCGGCTATGAAGCATAACACGTGCCATCTCTTGTACAACCCTGTTTTTGCGCTCGACTACATCATTCTGTTGAGGTGTATAGGGTGCTGAGAATTCATGTTTAATGCCGTTGGAAGTGCAAAAATCAATGAATTTAGAATTTATGAATTCTCCACCTCTATCACTTCTAACACGAATGATCTTTTCATTCTTTTCAATCATAATACGAAGGCAAATCTCGTGAAATAAATCAAAAGTATCAGCTTTCTCTTTTAAAAATGCTACCCATGAGTATCTAGATAAATCATCAACCAATAAGAAAATATACCATTTACCTCCCAAAGATGGTTGACGTGTCGGCCCCATTAAATCCATATGCAGTAATTCCAAGGGCCGTTTGGTACCGACGTAATTCAAGGATGAAGAAGAATTCACCTTTGCGTACCCAAACCTTTCGAATTTTGGAGTATGTCGGAAATTATTGTGAAGTTGATACCTTTGGTGAAAGCGTCTTGTGTGATCCATCGCTTTTCCTTGACGTCGTCGTCTTGTTTGATGAACTACCGAGGCTCTTTTCCTTCGAATAATTTGCATTTGATTTCCGAGGAATCACCCTTTTGGTAGTCGTTGCAAGAAGTGTTTGAGTTGAGCGTTTGGCTCCCATCTTGCAATTTCTCTTTATGTGCCCTGCAATACCACAACGAAAGCATACCTTGGTGCTTGACGATTCCGAAGAGGGGGAAGTAGGTTTGTTGTCGTTGTTTGTCGTCAATTCCGGTGTCGGAGGAGGAGATACCGACTGGGGCACAAAAACTGTCCCAACCGAACTAAAATTGTCTTCAGTTCGATTGTATCCGAGGCCGAATTTATTTGTTTGACCAAGACCAAGAATCCTATCCAACTTACTCCTTCCAGAAGAAAATTGCTTTAAATCATCCTTGAGTTGGAAAATGGTCTCCGTCAATTCCATTTTTTCCTGTCGAGCCTCACCGTAGAGCTTCAAGAAGTAGTTCGCTTTGTTCACCATATCTACATAATTCTTCTCGAATTGCTCATTGGACTCTTGAAGGGAAACATTTATTTTAATCAGATTATCCCTTTCCACTTCAAGAGCGTTTGAGAGAGAAGATGCCCTTTTTGCTTCTTCTTCGAGATCCTGCAATCTCCCTCTCAAACTCTTGTTTTGCATTGCCAGTTTCTTTGAATCCCTCAAAAGCTTATGGTAGGCAAGAGCAAAGTCTTCACCTTCTGAATTATCCGATTCATCGTCCGTTGCAATCTTTTCAACAGTGGAGTTGGACAATAACTCGGATGTACTTGCCATTAAGCACATGAAGGGTGAAGATGTGGACGCGTGGAACGCCGTTGCGTTATCTTCTTCATCACTGGAAGATGACTCATTTGACGATGAGGTGTCATCCCAAGTGACGGCTTGCATCGCCTTCTTCTTGGACGGATTCTTATTTGGACACTCCGTTGAGATATGGCCGTATCCGCGGCACTTGAAGCATTGGACTTGTCCTTCTGAGCTTTTCTTATCTTTTGAGAAGTTCTCTTGCTTTCTTGGTTTGAAACTTGAAGAACCTTTGCCTTTCTTCGACTTTACGAAGGATGGAGTTTTGCTTGAGTTACCCCTTCGAAAGTTTCGGCGAAATCTTCTTGTCAAGAGAGCGAGCTGCTTCTCAAAGTCTTCGATAGATAGGTTCTCGTCATCGTCTGAGGAGGATGAATCCACGTATTCTTCTTTTGTTGTTTTCAAAGCATAACCTGAAGACTTAGAAGAGGATGTCTTTCCCGAAGAATAGTTAGTAGGAAATGTCATTTCATATGTTTGTAAAGAACCAACTAATTCTTCTACACGGATTTCGTCCGGGTGTTTAATAGTTTCAATGGCTGTAACCTTGGATCGAAATCTTTCAGGAAGAGTTCTTAATATTTTTCTTACAACTTTAAATTCTGGAATCTTCTCTCCCAAGTTAGCACATGAGTTTACGATGTCTTGCAATCGTGTGTAATAGTCTGTGAAAGATTCATTTTCTGCCATGAAAATAGAGTCAAACTTGCTCGTAAGCATTTGCAGTTTCTGAATCTTCACAAGGTTAGTTCCCTCATGCATAACTTGAAGAACATCCCAGATTTCTTTCGCAGTCTCACATGCCGAGACGCGAGAGAACTCAGTTTGAGACAAAGCATTAAATAGAGCATTAATCCCTTTGCCATTGTAAGAAGAAAAATCTATCTCTTCCTTGGTCCATTTCGACCTAGGTTTGATGGTGCGAACATCACCAATAAATTCAGTTGGATTAGACCATCCTAATTCAATTGATTGCCACACCCGTTCGTCGATGGAAATTAAAAAGGCTTTCATCCGTACTTTCCAGTACGCATAATTTGTTCCATCGAAGAACGGAGGTATGTTGATGTTTCCACCTTCAACCATTGTTTACAACCCTATTCCCGCTCTGATACCACTTGTTGGGTTATATTAATAATGATCTAAATAGGAGAAAAAACACCTAGAGGGGGGTGAATAGGTGTAAACGTTTAAACACTCAAAAATCGTTGCGCAATAAAACCCAATGCGGAAATAAAAATAACACGCAAGATTTTTACGTGGAAAACTCCAAACCGGAGTAAAAAACCACGGGACCGATAACACGGTGAAATCCACTAGAATTATAACACGTACAAAGGTGATATACCGTACTCACAGACGACTCAACCTTTTTCCATACGCTCCTAGTTGATCTTCTCCGCTCGCTCCGCAACGCTTCTCGAATCCACGATCTGCGTCCAACGCCGAATCCACGGCGTCCAACGTTGAGTCCACGACGTCCGACCGAATCCACGGTCTTCACCCAGTAGCACGTCTCGAATCCACGAACGTACCTCGCTCCGAATCCACGAGAGCGGTAGCACCTTGAATCCACAAGGCCACGCGAGTCCACGCGCCGATTTGGGATAAATTGTTGTTTTTGGGTGGTGATGATCCGCCGAATACTTAGATTAGAAATAGATCGGAAATACCATCTAAGTATTCATTAATTTGATTCTACTCAAAATCTGAGTTTGGAAAACCTAGAATCAAATTAATAGAATAGATGAAGAAACATAGAATTAGATCTAGTATTTCCTTTCTTCTCTATCTGTGGATTTTTTTATTTTTGACCGTATTTTGGATTACCCTAATAAATGAATCGTAGGGTCTATTTATAGGTTAGAAACCCTTGGAAGAAGATAAGCATCAAAAACTACCTTTTCTGGGATTTTTCAGGACGACGATCCGGATCGGATTTTGGCGATCCGGATTGCAATAACGAGACAGACAGTTTCCTGAAAAGCAAAGGTTCGGCATCCGGATCGAAGTACCTGATCCGGATCGTTCATACAATTCACCAAACACCAATGTTCGGGATCCGGATTGAAATGCCTGATCCGGATCGTTCATATATTTCAGTAAAAACCAGTGTTCGGGATCCGGATCAGAAGGGGCTTCGATCCGGATTGAATATGTGCGAGTACCACTTGGATGATTTATTATGGACCATGGATTATAGACATGTGTAGTTGGTTAGTGATTTTAGCATGATGGTTATATCTATCCGGAGCTATTATTTGATACACTCTCTTTTATCTTTCATGGGGACATTTGCATTCTTGTATGGACATCTAGATAGGCCACTATTTATTGCTACACTATCATGTTGGGACTTGACTTAGGAGAAATCATGATCGTTTCCTATCTCCCTCTGATGTAGAATTCTAGTTCATGTTGCTCGGGTTCGAGCAGGGGTTTGGGATAGTGTAGCCGGGACCTTGGGGTCGGGGACAGGGTGTACTGGATGATGGTTTTGTAGGGGATTGCGGCAACTGTGGATAGTAGGCGGTTGACCGGATATTGATTATTTTACCAGATTATGGATTATGGGGTATTGCGGCAATCGCGGATATTGGGCGGTTGACCGGGTGTCGGTTGTTTTACCTGATTGTGGACTCGTGGGGTATTTGCGGCGACCGCGGACGTTGGGCAGTTAACCGGATGTTTATATTTGCATCAGATTGGGCGGTTAACCGGATGTTTATATTTGCATCAGATTGGGGATCGGGGTTTCATTAGTGGATGGATTTTCCCACTTTGATCATAGTTGTGATCCAATCCTGCGATTGAGATACTTGTGGCATGGTTACTTTACTCGTGAGGGTCGCTCCCCTCGAGTGCCACTCCGGAGTGTGCGACCATGCCGGACAAGAGCCGGTCTGTTACTTATTTTGGGATGCGACCGTGCCGGTCAGGAGCCAGTCTGTATCCCGCGGATGAGTTCTTGAGTTCGACAGTAGAGCAGGCAGTACCAGTTTTTACTGGTGGCTAGATTGGGTTTATTTGGACAGATACTGTGTTCTGATGCATACATACAGTCATTCCTTTCGGTATTGCATTTAGAGACATACTAGTGGTGGTTTTTCAATTTCAGCAGTTTATTTACCTTACCACTTTTCCTTTTTCCTTGCCTCTGGTAGACTTAGTGGGTACGTCGGAGTTTGAGGCTTTACCCACAGGGGGAGGCTACTGGTTTACTAGTGGTTCTCACCCCCATTATTTTTTCCCTCTTTTCTTCCTCCTGTTTTGCAGTCTTCTGCGGGAGTTGCTGATTTTTCGGTCGTGGTTCGAGGCGAGGGAGTCACGAGCTAAATCCTTACCACCGGAGGAGTGTAGCTGTATCCCTTGGTTGGAGATTCCTAGTTCTGTCAGCTGGATCATTATTGTTTACTTTGAGTGGGATCTTTTGTATCTTGAGAGACTGATGTACTATAGTTTTAGTTTACCTCCCTTTTGGGAGTTGAGAGATGCTGTATTGAGGACATTGTATGATGATTATTTATATTTGAGAAGATGGATATTGTACTTTATTTTGTGATGTATAGTGATCGGATTTTATTTTACAGCATTTTATTTCCGCTCTGATATTTGTATAGCTATAGCACTATCTTTTGCAGGTTAGACGCTTCGCCTAGGCGGAATTTCCCATATGGGTGGCGGATCTGTTGGCGAGCCCAGGTCGCAGTTCGACCCCGGGGCGTGACAGAGTAGGTGGTATCAGAGCTTATGGATAGGTCAGTTGGGACTTAGGAAACCCTAGGCTTTTGGCGGACCCTAGGATGATAGGGCGTGAGAGACGTGATATTTTGCGAAAGTCGGTGATTTATTTATTTGACTCTTCCTGTGAGTGAAGAGGGATCGACATATTCCATTTCTGTGGGACAATTATGTTGGCTGCAGACAACATAAAGTTACAGAAATAGGGGGATGTCCTTGACTTTCGCTAGATTGAGTCGAGTGTTTGTGGTGTACTGATTTGCGGTTTTTGTCGTGGTGAGCGGTGTCTCCCCGACGCTAGGTTCTGACCCGTTTGCACCCAGTCGCAGCAGTTGAGGCTGAGCGAATTGTTTTGGGCCGGATACCCAGATTGGAGGTCAGAGAGCTCCGGGCCCCGATGACAGGGTTGTGGGAGGTATACCAGCGACGGAGTGAGCAGCTGGATAGGATGGCCCAGTTTTGGGCAGTAGGCCCCGTCGGTTTTTCCCACTGAGACTACCCCTATTGCAGTGTTCCCGATGGCAGCGGCTCAGTGGTGCTGTTTGAGCAAGTAACCCCTTCGTGCTGATGATTAGTGTTGAGGTGCTGAGGCAGGATGGAGAATTGATAGTGGATGAGCAGCGGAATATCATTGATTTATTGAGCTAGTTCTGACCACTCGAACCGCCCCGATGTGTAGGATTGAGTTTAGAGCCTATACAGGCGGATCGTGGGCGGTGGTGATGGAGAGACTATTGGAGAGCCTCCCTGTGTCAGAGAGTTTACGCAGTTGCTGAACTGCGCGCTCCATGTTAGAGGGACGAGGCGCATAGGGTATGTGTGACGGGGAGTGGATTGCGCCAGTATACCTTTCAGCTCATTCGGTCCCTCCGTTACAGATTTTGGACGCCTCGATGGAGTAGGCGTTATGTATGGAGCGTGGCGCTGCAGTTCTTTTGGATAGGGATCTGCCGCCAGAGGCGAGTTCTGGATAGAGACGCTTGGCGCTAGGTGATGGAGGACAGATCGACGGTAGCATGGTAGTGGATTTCTGAGACGCCAGAGGTCGGGTGGGCCCCGATGGCAGCATCAGCATTTGTATCAGCAGCATGGAGGTGTTATCTGCGGAGGGCAGCATTCGTCGCCCCAGTGTGAGCAGAGGCAGAGGTCGTGCTCCCTATGTGGTTAGTCTAGATATTTTTAGGCAGACTGAGCGACAACCACTTGCATCGAGCGGTTTAGTCTGTGTCGCCTGGTTGGAGGGCGCCACGGCAGTGGATTGGGTTGTCGCAAGTATGATTTCATTACAGCAGTCTGGGTTAGAGCACTCTGCATCCCTGATTGAACTAGGGGCAGGCAAGGGAAAGTTGGTTTGTAGAGACAGTTAGAGCACACAGGTTACAGCGACAATGTGAGAGGTGCTTACAGCGGCACCGGAACTCAAGGAATCTCTATTGCCGTGAGATTTCGGGTGTGATTCCACCTGAGCTGATGAGGATGCCGCCGGTTAGGGAGATTGAGATTGTGATTGACGTGGTTCTGGAGACCGCGCCAACCTCGACAACACCTCTTTGGATATCACCAGTAAAGCTGAGAGAGCTAATAGTGCAGTTGCAGGATCCGATGGATCGAGGGGTCTGTTTGACCCAGTGCACGTCGTTGATACACGACGGTGAGGGTTTTACGGTGGGTTGAGCGTAGACAGGTCCGGGTTGTATTTAGGACCTTTTGATGGAGTTATACTCCGGCAGTCGTTTGTTTATGATACAAGTATCTATTTGGGATCATACAGCCGTAGGAGCGGCTGTGGAAATCCGGCCAAAATGGATGCTATTTAAGATTGGCCGAGACCGACATAGATGGTTGAGGGAAGAATTTCTTAGACTGGACAGTGCCAGCAGAACTTGACGAGCGGATAATGAGACTGATACCAGCACAAATTTTTGTATTGCCAGTGATGGGAGATGGATTTGCGAGTTATAGTGATGCCTCCCATAGTGGCCGTGGAGTTATCGTTGGGTATTGTTGAGCATTCTGTATCACCCCGACTAAGCCACTGTTGTGGCAGATACCTTGAGTGGGTGAGCTGTTTGGGGGTTGAGATTGATGATTCCACAGCTGGCGCTGTGTGAGACTGATGAAGCAAACAGGGCTTGAGGTTGTGCCCCTGAGGGTCCCTTTTTGGTGGTAGACGGCGGTTGAGCGGTCCACTCGGATGGTCAGGATTCGGGAGTGACAGAGTGAGGGCCCCCACTTGACCAGGATTAGAGATAAGATTCCGAGCAATCGGGCCGGGAGACTTTATAGTGGATACATCGGGAATACCGAGGTACAGGGACCGAGTAGGTGTGCCTGTGGATTTCGATAATTGAGAGCAGATTCGGTGGGAGGCCATTGTATACCTTATACCATTGACAGGACCTTCATGCACACTTTTGGGGTGAAATGGTATGAGGAGTGACCTCGGGAGGTTGGTGGCTCAAGGTTTGACTTGTCTACGGGCATTTGCAGAGCCTCGCTATCCCTTCGTGGGATTGGGATCATTCCATTATGGATTTTGTTGGCAGACTGCGGAGAGCTCTGGGAAGAGTAGATGACTTGGTCATTTGGGCGATTAGCCCAATTATTTTTCGGACGAGGCGATGAGATCACCGGAGTGCCCATCCTTTTTGTGTCGGATGGAGATTTGAGGGAGGGTTGTTTTGCGTCTTTGGACGAGGTTGTAGTCGGATTTTGAGACCGAGTTGTGGTTTGAGGAACGCCAGTCGCGGACTCTGGATCGAGTAGCTACTTGGGAGCTTGAGTCAGTGATGATGGACACCCCCGCCAGTTGGTTGGAACCCCCTTCTTGAGTTATGTTAGTTTCGAGGACGAAACTTTCTTTTAGTGGGGGAGGATGTGATGACCCGGATCTTCATTAGAGGGGCACGGCTTGATCAGCGGCTTCTGGAGGACTATTTTGGGATATGGAGTTTGCCTTTCGGATGCCTTCGCGAAAAATGGATCAAGTTTGCCTTTCGGATGCCCTCGTCGAAAAATGGAATTAGTTTTGCGTAAAGCGGAGGCCGTATTTGGATTCAGCGCGGAAAAACGATAGAAAACGGCTATTTACTTGTATTTTTCTGAGTCCGGACGCCCAAAAACGGATACTCGGAAGTTTCTGGTGCATTTTGGTGCATGGGGGAGCCGTGGACCGGCGGGAGGGACACGTGGTAGCCGCGGATTGGCCGGCGCACGCGTCTCGGTCCACGGAGTGGAGCGCTGGTGCAGTGGACCAGGCCGGGGGGCCACGTGGCGGCACCGGATTGGTGGGCGCAGTGCGCTCGGTCCACGGGATCCCGCGGCCGGGTGCGTGGGCCGGGGGGGGACACGTGGCAGCTGGCTATTGGGTTGGTGCAGTGGGCGCGGCGCACGTGGGGGTGCGCGGGCAGGCGGGCGGTGAGGACTGTGGTGTGCCACGTGGCGGCTTCCCATTGGCGGTGCATGGGACACGTGGCGGATTCTGATTCGGCGGGTGCACGGGGCGTGTGCACCGGGCGCAGCGGATCCCGGGGCTGACACGTGGCACGCGGGCATTGGGCGCGCCACTGTGCGTGTGCGGGTATGGCAGGCGGCGTGGCAGGGCGGCCCGGCTGGCGTGGCGGGCGGGCGAGCGTGCGTCAGGCACGCGGGCGCCACCTACCCTGCTGACCAGCGCGGGACACGCGGCAGCGCCCGAGCGGCTGGGCGCCGTTGTCCCGTGTTCGGGACACGCGTCACGCACAGGCGCATTCGGGCGCTCGCCGAGTGGGCCGGGCCGGGCACGATTTTGGGCCCGAATCTTTTCGGGCGCCTGATTTCCGGGCCCAAATCCGGAAATTAAGTGGGCCTGGGCTGAGCCTATAAATAGACTTCCACCTTATTCTTCTTGGGCTTTTTCTGGGATTTCCGAGCTGGGATTTTCACAGAGGCTTCTCCCACTTGTGCTCCACCACTTCCAGGGATTTAGAGATTTTTGGAGACCGCGACATCGGCGATATCTGCGATTCGGCGCACTGCGACGTTCCTCTTTCAGTGGGTTTTTCCGTCACAGTTTAGTTCGAGAGGTCCCCTGAGCTACCCCGAAGGAATTTTTGGATGATTCTTGCGGCAGCGTATTCCTAAGAGGTAGGCCTTCAATTTTCGTGTTGATCTCTTCGCTCCGTTTTGGGTTTTTGGCATGGTTCCCGAGGCACCTTTTGACCTTATTTTCTGTGGTGACTTTTTGGACAGCGCGGGCTTGATTGATTTATATCTCGGTCTATGGGCATCGGAACAGGGCGTATAAGTACTCGTTTTGGATCTACTCGTCGCGAGGATCGCAACCGTGATTTTTCTAGATTTTTCGGAGGACTGCACAGAGGTGAAATTTCCTGTTTTTTCGTGCTGTTTTGCAAAACAGCAAAGGGCTATTTTTGGGGATTTGCTTTGATGCCGAGTGTGACTCTAGTGCGTGGTTCGTAGTTTTTGGGTGTTTTGCGGGGAAAAGAGTGTTGGACAGCGAAAAGACTTTTGTAGCTGTGGATTGCGCATTTCGAGGTGGGTGGTTGTTGTATACCTCATTATTCGACTTGCTCACTAAGTTTATTAGAGAAATCCCCATATTGGACTTATTGATTGATCACCCCTTGACATCCATGCTTAAATAAAAATAAATGTGAGCCTATCATGTGAGACTAATCTTGTGGATATATCATGTTGGAAATATTATTGGGAAAATATTAAATGTGAGAACATGATTGTGAAAAGATTATTGTGATGTCAAATTAATGTGACATGTTAGCACATAGGCTTTTATGAAAGTAGATTATTTGTTGGGACAAGATGACATATCTATGTGCGGGTACCACTTGGATGATTTATTATGGACCATGGATTATAGACATGTGTAGTTGGTTAGTGATTTTAGCATGATGGTTATATCTATGCAGAGCTATTATTTGATACACTCTCTTTTATCTTTCATGAGGACATTTGCATGCTTGTATGGACATCTAGATAGGCCACTATTTATTGCTACGCTATCATGTTGGGACTTGACTTAGGAGAAACTATGATTATTTCCTTTCTCCCTCTCATGTAGACTTCTAGTTCATGTTGCTCGGGTTCGAGCAGTGGTTTGGGATAGTGTAGCCGGGACCTTGGGGTCGGGGACATGGTATACTAGATGATGGTTTTGTGGGGGATTGCGGCAACCGCGGACAGTAGGTGGTTGACCGGATATTGATTATTTTACCAGATTATGGATTATGGGGTATTGCGACAACCGCGGATATTGGGCGGTTGACCGGGTGTCGGTTGTTTTACCTGATTGTGGATTCGTGGGGTATTGCGGCGACCGCGGACGTTGGGCGGTTAACCGGATGTTTATATTTACATCAGATTGGGGATCGAGGTTTCATTAGTGGATGGATTTTCCCACTTTGATCATAGTCGTGATCCAGTCATGCGATTGAGATACTTGTGACATGGTTACTTTACTCGTGAGGGTCGCTCCCCTCGAGTGCCACTCCGGAGTGTGCGACCGTGCCGGAAAGGAGCCGGTCTGTTACTTATTTTGGGATGCGACCGTGCCGGTCAGGAGCCGGTCTGTATCCCGCGGATGAGTTCTTGAGTTCGACAGCAGAGCAGTCAGTACTAGTTTTTACTGGTGGCTAGATTTGGTTTATTTGGACAGATACTGTGTTCTGATGCATACATACAGTCATTTCTTTCGGTATTGCATTTAGAGGCATACTAGTGGTGGTTTTCCAGTTTCAGCAGTTTGTTTACCTTACCACTTTTCCTTTTTCCTTACCTCTGGTAGACTTAGTGGGTACGTCGGAGTTTGAGGCTTTACCCACAGGGGGAGGCTACTGGTTTACTAGTGGTTCTCACCCCCATTGTTGTTTTCCCTCTTTTCTTCCTCCTGTTTTGCAGAGTCTTCTGCGGGAGTTGCTGATCTTTCGATCGTGGTTCGAGGCGATGGAGTCACGAGCTAGATCCTTATCGCCGGAGAAGTGTAGCTGTATCCCCTGGTTGGATATTCCTAGTTCTGTCAGCTGGATCATTATTGTTTACTTTGAGAGGGATCTTTTGTATCTTGAGAGACTGATGTACTATAGTTTTAGTTTACCTCCCTTTTGGGAGTTGAGAAATGTTGTATTGAGGACATTGTATGACGTTTATTTATATTTGAGAAGATGGATATTGTACTTTATTTCGTGATGTACAGTGATCGGATTTTATTTTACAGTATTTTATTCCCGCTCTGATATTTGTATAGCTATAGTACTATCTTTTGCAGGTTAGACGTTTCGCCTAGGCGGGATTTCCCGTATGGGTGGCGGATCTGTTAGCGAGCCCAGGTCGCAGTTCGACCCCGGGCGTGATAAGCATAGTTGAGCTTATACTTTTGAAAGTACATAAGCTCTACTCATATATATATATATATATATATATATATATATATATATATATATATATATATATATATATATATATATATATATATATATATATATAAAGTTGGGCTTATACTTTTGAAAGTATAAGCCCAACTATATATAAAAAATTACAAGCATAGTTGGACTTATACTTTTGAAAGTACATAAACTCTACTCATATATATATATATATATAAATATAAAGTTAGGCTGGAATACTATTAATAGCACCAAGTCATTGGTGCTAATAAGTTTTTAACCCTTGAATTAAAAGATGTGTGGTTGAAATGATAGTGGGCCTCTTGGATTTAATAGGTGGTTGAAAAAATAGTAAAATCTAGCAGGTATAAATGATCAAAGGGGTTGATCTAAGGGTAGAAAACTTGATAGCATCAAATATTTAGTGCTATTGATAACATAGTAGCCAGACTCTCTCTTTCTATATATATATATATATATATATATATATATATATATATATATATATATATATATATATATATATATACCCTAAACCCTATATATATATATATATATATGAGCTAGGCTGGAATACTATTAATAGTACAAAGTCATCGGTATTATTAAGTTTTTAAACGTTGAATTAAAATATGTGTGGTTGAGATGATAGTGGGCCCCTTGGGTTTAATGGGTGGTTGAAAAAATAGTAAAATCTAACGGGTGAAAATAATTAAAAGAGTTGATCTAAGAGTAGAAAACTTGATAGCACCAAATGCTTGGTACTATTGATAGTATAATAGCCAGACACACACACACACACACACACTCTCTCTCTTTCTCTCTATATATATATATATATAATACCAAGTTATTGGTGCTATTAAGTTTTTAACTTTTGGATTAAAAAATATGTGGTTGAGATGATAATAGGCCTCTTGGGTTTAATAGGTAGTTAGAAAAATAGCAAAATCTAACGATTTTTAAGTTTTTAACCCTTGGATTAAGAGATGTGCGGTTAAAATGTTAGTAATTTTCTAAAATTTAGTGGATGATTTGTTGAATAGTATAATCCAAGGGTGAAAATGAGTAATGGTAAAAAAATTAGTACCAATTATTTAATACGATAGCATTCTAGTCAAACTATATATATATATATATATATATATATATATATATATATATATATATATGAAGTTAATAATTAGAAATATGAAAGAATGATAAATATTTAAAATTTATTTTGAAAGATACTGTGTGTAAACATTTAATATGAAGTAAAATGATAGAATAAAAATACTCCAATATAAATAAAAATACTATTGAACACCTAAATGGTTTTAATATATTGGAATTTTATCAGATAAAATATATCTGCTTAAAGATTGTTAAGTACATATTTAATATGTAAACATTTAATATGCAGTAAAATGATAGAATATTGAATACTTAAATGGGTTTAAAATTTGAATATTTTTGGATTAATAAATCTACCTACTTGTTCATTTGTATGGTAATAATTACTATGTACTAAAGTGAGTGTATATTGTACATTTCAAATACAATGAATAATATAGCAAAGTAATTTGAACCATAATCAACAAATGTGCACAAATTATTTCTTCCATTGGGGCATTCGCTGGACAACTACCTGCGAAGAAGAAAAAATAATATCAAATTTTCTATTTTTTTATACACAAATTCTATCAATTAATTTTTTTTAAAAAAATTAAAATAATCATTATTCTTGAAAAACTATCCTCACATTTAAGCTCGGGTTTTTTTTGATAGGCGCAAGACATAATATAAAAATTTTCTCTTTGTTTTTGTTTATACATAAATTCTATCTAATAAAAATTTTAAAAAATTATGAAACAATCATTATTATGTAAAAACTGCCTCGCGTCTAAACTCGGATGTTTAGATATATATTTGATAAGCCTAAGTCAGATACTTAAATTAAATAAGAAAAAATTAAATAAAATTAGGAAGCTCATATATCACATTGAAAAAAGTAAAACAATTGTTATTCTCCAAATATATATGCTATTAAAAAAACTGTGTTTTTAATATTTATATTCAAAAGGTATGACATTGGATGGTCTTCCATGTTCTTTTTCATTGTGGTATGCAGATGAGGTTTTATATTTGGTTGCCAAACAAACACCTTCGGATACAAGGACAACAAGAAATACCTCACTCCCCTTTCTTTTGCATAGAAGTTCTATTTAAGAGAAAGGGGAAATTGTATGAACACCCATTGAACTTCAAAACTTCGGCAAATGGCCCCCCTAAACATTATTGAGCAGTTCAAATCGACGACCTTCTCAATCGAAGTAATAATAAAATAGCCCTTTTCGACAAATATCCTTCACGTGATCTTGTGAAGCTTTGAAACATAGCAAAATCTCTTATTACTATTCTAAAGCTTGAAAAGAGCAATAAAAACAGAAGAAGGATTCATCCTATTCATCAATATTCTTGATGCTTTACTTTCATCCATGACAGGCAAAAAGTATATATATATTTTTTTTAGAGTTTTATAAGATCATCTGTAAAATATGCATGCAGCAAGCACAGCTGTTCAATCAATAACTATACGTAAGACCAAATTGAACTATTTGATAAAGTTTAGAGGGTCTAGCTGCAAAATTCAAAGTTCATAGGGTCATGTGGAAAAGCTATAACTTAATTAGTAGTATAATTAGTAGTAACGGTAGGTTCACAAAATATTTCTCAAGAGAGAAAAAAATAGGACCTAATTCATCAAATGTAAGATTGCAGTGAAATATACCGGAAAAAATGTACAATTCATGCATGGAAGCAGTATCTAATGCATTAAAAAAGTTGGTCCTCAAAATCATTACCTCTGATAATTGTACTCTTAAAGGAAAGCGAAGGATTATAGAAAAAGAAACAAATCTAAGCATACCTTGCCAGAGTTTTCTTTATTCCCTATGATAGTTTGACAGGCAAGTCTCCAAGACTCGGGTTTCTGTAATTGTCAAAGAATAAGAAGAAAATAAAGTTAAGAGTTGATATATTCATTTTATGAGTGAATTGCACTAATCAACCCAAATTTTTCGTAAGTCTCACTTGGTCCCACATTCTTTGAAATAGAAAAGCTAGTGAACTGCAATGCAAATTTCAATGTGTGTTCACAGGCATTCGCCATCACCTCCCACTAAGTTGGGAAATAGTTGCTATGCTAGCTTACATGTACCTGCAATAACTTACATTTGAGTGATCGCAAAGCTGAATGGTAACCATGTCAGCTAACAGAGTAGTCATATCAGCTTAAGCTGAGTCATGGAAGAGCTAATATGACAGCCACGTCACCTTGAGCGACGTTGAGAATGGCGTGGCAGTCATTTCAGCATCTCTGTCATCAATGAAAGATGACAGAAATTGCTCGCTTGGAACACTTGCCAAATTTTCACTTATCCACATTGGAAGAACATGGGCCAAAATGAGACTTTTGGAAAGTTCAAGAACCATTAGAGGTATTCACCCTTGATTAGTGACTAATAACAAAGTTGCAAAGGTGATAACCAAAAAGTTAATCTCCACGTAACATGCTCCAACTCCACATCATTTTTTTCCATAAGGCCCTCTCAGCTTCAAGTTCTTTTTTTAAAAAAATTTATTACTGTTCCCTTTAAAGCTTTTTCTATTTTTTGAAATTTGACACCTTCCCTCTCTCTCTCTCTCTAGATTTTCCAAGAAGGACCAACAACACCTTCATTAAGTGTTGCTACATAACCAACAAAGTGAAACTTCAATGAATTCCAATGGCAAATGCATTAAATAGAAGGATAAGTAATCAAACTTACGGATAGCTAAGGATGTCGATAGAAAAGAAAAAACTAAGATCTTAATACTATTATAAAAAATGACCAATAGTTACGGTGATCTTTGTACGTCTTTAACACGTAATTTTATGTGTCATTCTAAATTTGGCGTTAAGAAACTAGTTTAAAGTCGGTGGATAACATGCCTTCTTCAAGTACCGAATTTCAGTGTTTGTTCGCTCATTCAAGAGTTCCTTGCCATCAATAATCTGCAAGATTGGCAACAGTACATTTCAAATCATTCAAAATGTTCAACACAGCAAGGTAATTTTTGGGAAAGAAAAGATGGAGGCAATTAGCTGACTTCGAGGAGAAATAAAGGTTGTAAGGCTATAGCTTTCAGAAAAAGAATAATGATGGAGCTACAATTTTTGCTGAATTTTTGTGATGTGGTTGTTCATTTCAATCAAAAACTGATGGTATGAAAGATTTATAAGCAACAACTCTTTTCGAGGCACTTCAATCGCTCACTCAAGAATTTGCAGAGCTTGAGATAGTAAGGTAAACTTTCCATATTGAACTCAATGATCAAGCGGAGCACTTAATTTTGTCTCAGGAAGCTTGGTTCTAGTTCAACCTAGGTAAATTCAGAAGCCTGAGATAGCCTACTACTAGGGAAAAGGCCAATGCAAGAAAAGAGCTAAAGTTAGGATATTAAGAAACTACTAGAGCTAACAAATGAAAGCACTGGAGCATCCTAATTTACAAGTGAGCTCATAGATTTGCAAAATGAAAGCATCACAATGGCGTAGGCGGCACCAAGAAAAGATTGGCCCACTCATCTCACGCTTGTCACTGGCCAGTACATTGTGGTATTATACATGTAAATGCCATGCTGTAGCTATAGTGGCCTAGGCACAGGTTATTCAATAACATGTCATGGAAATTCCAGAACTGTTTCCCATTCAAATTGTCTTTAGTTTATTTATATCTAAAACCATGCCAGTAGCACAGAGATACTCAATAACATGTCTTAGTTTATTTATTATCGGTTCACGCCCATGATTAAATCAAAAGATGGCCATGATCATCTGATTATGGACATAACTCCCTTTCTCCCAAGTTGAGTATCCCCTATTTCTCTACATGGGTACATTAAGTGCTCCTATAACTTGGTTAATGGCATTACTGCTGATTTAAGCTGCTTCAAACAAATTCTGTATCCTTGTATTTACCTAAAACATATTTTATGAGCCCATTCCTGCCTTTGCGACTTTATTTCTCAGGTAAGCTCCAGCTTTCATAATCAATTCAGACTTGACAAATCCAGATTCCCCACTCAAGAGAGGATTTTCAGCAGGTATGAAGTTTGAGTTCAGTTCATTATCTAATCTAATTCAATGAATCAAAATTGACAAGGCAATCGAGCCATATATAGGCAGAATGAACTCTTCTAAACATTTATGTAGAGTGCCAAAAAGATTTACGCAGTCAATTTAAGAACAAGTCGGACAAGATTCAAACAAATACTCTATCACAATTGCCTGAATTATAAGCCAATGTGACATGTTGCAAACTAACAAGTCATCAATACCAGTTGTAGATCCTTTTATCATGTTATTTTAGTTGTGAAGACCCGGATCTTCGTGGTCATTACAGTGTGATCGACAGCTTGTGGAGGCCTATTTCTGTGGATAGTGTTGGTTGCGCGCAAATCGGACCCAAGAAACGGACTCTGTGCGAGAAATAGATCAAGATTGCTTCTTTGGGAGTTTCGCCGAAAATTAGAAATGGATTCTTGCAAAATGGACTTCGTATTTGGATTCAGCGCGGAAAACGATGAAAATCGGCTATTTGGTTGTTTTTTTCGGAGTCCGGATGAGCGAAAACGGGCAACCGGAAGTTCGGGGGTTTATTCGGGCGCAGGGGAAGGCCGTGGACCGGGGGTGCCACGTGTCGGCACCCCATTGGCCCGGTGTTGGCATGCGGTCTAGGGGGTTTTGCGGGAGGACGCGTGGCGGGCCGTGGTTGGGCCCGCCGCCGCGCGCACGTGGGCGCGCTGTGCGCTCCCCGCGCGTGGGGACACGCGGCGCGCACCCGTTGGTGGCGCCGCGGCCACCCGGATCAAGCCACGCGCCGCGTCCACCCGAATCAAGCCGCGTGGCTTGATCCGGGAGGCTTGTCCCGGGCGACGTGGCGGCCCGGATGGCCGCCACGTGTCCGGCCCACCTGGCCGAGCGGGCCAGGCCCGTCCTGTAGCTGCGGGGGAGAGGGGGAGGGGATTAAGTTGTGTTTTCTCCTCCTTCTTCTTCCTTTCTTCTTCTTCTTCTTCCTCCTCCTTCTTCCTCCTTGGACCAGGGTTTTGGGGACTCCAGGCAGAGCTGCACCAGCAACCCTACTTCATCTTCATCACCATGGATGGGCCATTGGAGCTCCATGATCATCATTTTCCCCATGATGGAGCACATGCACCATTGCTGGATTTTCGGAGCTCCACCATCGCAGTTTAGTGCAAAAATTCCCTAGGCTTCATTTCTTGGAATTTAGAGCTAATTCTTGGTTCTACGTTTTCACAAGAGGTAAGGCTACAATCTTTGTATTCAACTCTCCCCCCAGATCTCATGTTTTTACAGAGTTTTAAGGCCATCTTTGGAACCCTTCATTTCAGTCTGGAATCCTGAACAGTCCTCAGTGTTTTGGCCTTTCTGGGCAGTAGGATGGGAATATTTGGATGATTTTTGCGGGGAAATTTCCAGGACTCGAAGATCTACAACATTGGTAAGTATCATTGTCCCCAGATCTGAGTTTTTATTAGGGTTTATCCATGATCTTTGGAACACCTTGCTGCATTCGTGCACAGATGGAACTTGGTGGATAGTCCAAAGTGTTTATGGGGTTTCTCCTTCATCCGAGCATGAAAATTGGAGTTCTTTAGCTCAATTTGTATCTACTCTCGACAAGGAATCCAATGGTACCTCTCTTGCAGGATTTGGTGCAAGTTTGGTTAGGTAACTTTAATGATCTTTCCAAGTGCTATTATATGGATTACTGCAGTCCCTGTTTTAATTTTGATTTGAGCAATGCACCTTGGAATGCAGATAACTTTGTGGATACAAGGTCTTTTTCAGAAATTCAAGTTGGGACTACTTTATAACTTCAAGGTGAGCAAATTCTCTTTTGTGATATGTGGATGAATCCCTTTGGAAAAACCCCTGATTTAGCTTGGAAATGCTAGCAAGTTTATGTTAGCAGTTTTGGACTGCATTGTGATTTTTGCTTCATTTGAATGTTAAGGGAAATTAATGGTGGATTTTTGAGGACTTGAAGATGTTTGTATGAAAGAGGATATCTTTGATTTACTGCTTGGAACTTCATCTTGAGGTATTTGGGGCTGCACTTATATCTTCTTAAACTTAATTTCAATTGCTGAAATTCTGGAATTTGATTGCGATGTGTGCATTGTTTTAGTGATTGTGCCCAATCCGTGACGCGGATTTGGATGATTTTCGTGGCATCGGACTTCTGGGAGGATAAGGAATACTCACGCCAAATTTCAGCTACAGCGGGCAGCGGATCGTCAAGTTTCAGGTGGGTGGTTGTGCTTTGCCGAAAACGACGATTTACCCACTCGGGCTATTGGTTTCCCTCATGGCATAGTTGATTGTTGTTCTCTTCTCCTCGGTATAATATGATTGAATATCCATGTTTAGATTAAGTTATTTGATCCTTAGCTTATGCATGAGTAAATGATTAGTTGGTTGAAATTATATTATCTCATATGAAGTTGATATTAAGTGATCATCCTTAAACCTATTCTATGTGAGAATAATGGTGATAGTTATATGTGAATGGTTGATTGATTTATGTGAGGACTTGATGGGGTTATGTGAGAAGGACTTGGTTGATTTATTTGAGAATGGCTTATATGAGAGTAGTTGGTTTTGTTGATCCTTAACCTACAATGTGTGATGTTGGGCATAGATGTTGATTCATAACATATCCATGTGAGAATAATTAGCTGATTGATCTTTGATCTAGCTTATGTGAAAATGGGTGTCGAGGTTGGTTATTGATCTAGTTGATGTGAGAATGACCTATGCTTTTGATTTCTAAATCTTTCATGATAAGATGGATATCATTGTGAGTTGAGGCCTATTCCTTATGAGACTAAGCTTTGTTCATGACTCCTAATTCCTCCAAATAAGATTGGATGTTGTTGGTAGATCTTATGTTCATCCTATGTGAGATCAATAAAGGTTGTGGGGCCTTAGACTATTCATTGGTGATACATGATTGAATGTCTATGATTAAGTAATGTTAAATGATCCTAATAATATTCATGTATGAATGCGAGGTTTGACAAGCGTTGTATCACCTTATGTGATGTTGATTATGAGTGACACTTGGGTTAGAATGTTGATTGCGCATCGTGGATAAAATTGCAGGCTTGGTTGAGATCAAAGCATATCATGTTAGAAAGAAAAGGCCAATTTATACCTGTGAGCATCGTGTATGTGGTATAGGCAGGCATAGGCTATGTTGTACTTAATATTCTTATGCAATCATCGATATTTTGGAATAGCATGCTCAAATAAATGTCAGAACATCGACACCTGTTTTCTTTATATCATCTTAGACATTTGCATGCTTGTTTGGTCATTTAGATAGGCCACCTTTTTCTGCTACACTATCATGTTGGACTTGACTTAGGAGAAACCATGTTTCTTACTTTTCTCCTTTCATAGGCTCCGGGTACTTGTAGCTCGTGCGCGAGCAGGGGGTTTTTGGGATAGTGTAGTCAGATTCTTGGGATCTAGGACAGGCTGACTTGTTGACAGTGGGTATTGCGGCAACCGCAGATATTGGGCGGTTGACCGTATGTTTACTTATGCATCAGATTGGGTATCAGATTTCGTTAGTGGATGGATTTTTCCCACTTTGATCAGAGTCATGATCCAGTCCTGCTTTGGTTACTTATCACACCGGCGCGGTTATTGCCCGGTGATGCTTTTATCACACCGGCGCGGTTATTGCCCGGTGATGCTTTCCTCGTGTGGGTCGCTCCCCTCGAGATCCCCTCCGGAGGCTGGGGCCAGACAGTTATTGACAGTTTTTGCTATCACATCGGCGCGGTTATTGCCCGATGATGAGGGCGGCGGCAGGCAGTACCAGTTTTTACTGGTGTATAGATTGGGTTTATTCAGGCAGGCATTTATATTCTGATGCATACATTTAGCTATTCTTTTAGCTTGGTATTTTAGAGGCATAGTAGTGGTAGTTTTCTTTTTCCAGCAGTCTCTATTGCTTACCACTCTTCTTTTCCTTTTGCCTCTGGTAGACCTTGTGGGTACGTCGGGGTTTGAGGCTTTACCCACAGGGGGAGGCTACTGGTTTTACTAGAGGTTCTCACCCCCATTGTTGTTTTTCCCGTTTCCTCCCTTTGTTTTGCAGTGTCTGCTGCGGGAGTTGCGGATCTCTCGGTTGACGGTTCGAGGCGAGGGAGTTGCGAGATAGATCCCTACCAGAGTTGAGTTCTACAGTGGGATAGATGTACCAACCCGGATTGTGGGTTTTGCTGTACACAGTTGCATTTTATTATTTCTTTTATCTCCCTTTTCGGATTTATAGATGTTGTATAGGTGGCTTTTACTTGTATTACAGTTTTGGTGGAACGAATTATTGTATCATCATTTATGGGAGATGGATATTGTACCCCTACTTTTCTGTTGTACAGTGATTCGGATTTTTATTACAGCGGTTTTTCTTCAGCTCTGATATCTATTTAGTTATTAGATGATACTTTGCAGGTTGGACGCTTCGCTTATGCGGGGTTCCGCATAGGTGGCGGATCTGTTGGCGAGCCCGGGTCGCAGTTTCGACCTCGGGGCGTGACATTAGTAATCACCCCAAAAGAGGAAAGTAAACTAAAAAATTTACAAGTCTGATTTTCTAGTTCCATTGAAACCCTAAACTGATGTTCCACATATATCATTTGAAGGTGCTATTTTAATGTTGGTTTGCTCAGTCTTCACGTGGCATATCATTTACATTCTCATCATGTTAAATTTCTCCTAGAAAGTAATACATTAATGTAAATGAATCAAGAAGTTAAGTGCCAACTGACAAAATTTTCAGATGCTCAATAAGCTAGCTAGTGCTAATGGCCTGGCACTTAGACAGTGTTTGAAGCGTTAAGGTATTGTTGTGCATTCAAATTTGGAAGAAACAAACATACAAGCTGCATAAGCAATGCAAATATGCTGGTTCTGGTAAATTAAATGAAAAAAATGTTGTTCTCTAAAGCTTAAACAAGTAGAGAACGGTGTTTAAATACTTTTACATTTAACACTCTCCCTCACGTCGGCTCGAGACTTTTTACTAGGCCCATAACATGGACTTGAATTAAATGGAGGAAATCAATAATGCTAGAAGTCTGACGTGACTCGAACTCAGGATCTCCTACGCTGATATCATGTTAAATAATGTGAAACAATCGGTGTTCTCCAAAAGCTTAAGCTAGAGAGAACGGAGAACGGTGCCTAAATATTTTCCTATTTAACAGTTACATTTAGTTGTAAACTGATTGTCTTCAAAGGAAAGGAAATGGAACCAAATTTTCATAAAAACCCCGCTAAAGGTCCAAAACCAATTGTTCGTGTTTGGTTTATTGGTACTCATTGTCCATTTATTTTGGCCAACTCATGTCAACTGGATGGCCACAAAAGTGGTGATGTGGCGATGACAAAGGTGGTGGTGGTAACGGCGAATGGGGATAATACGGGCCGCATTGAGTATCGGTATTTGTTGTATGTTAGATTTTGGAGGAACCATTGATTCTCTATTAAAAATATATGGAAATCTTGTTAGTATTTATTTAATTTTTGATGTGATTTAAAACTTTATTTTAGCCCATGGGCTTCCTAGGTGGCCCAATATCAAATGGGCTTTACCTGGGAGCCCATGCTTAACTTACTACATGTGAAGTTTTGTGCCACATTGGAAACTCATCACATATAGTAGCATCTTATTTACTCTCTCATCCTCAAGTTTGTTGCTTGGGTGATAGTGAGAGTGGTGTCATCCACAAAACACGCGCGCACACAGTACTAGCACGAGCTAGGCAGTGCGCGCGGTCCTGGCCTTTCGGTTCACCTTTTATTTTATTTTAGTTTTTAGTTAACTTAACCCAACCTCAGGAAGGTCCTACAGGCTAACCCAAAGGTCACACCTCCTTGGTAAGGTCCAACATCTAACTCGAGACACAGCCGTTGGACCTTACCTCCCTTTGGCTACTCAAGGCAACATTTCTCTTTTCCTCTTATCTATAATTCTATATATAGGAGTGGATAAAACTAATTGAAGTACTTTGCTTTGAGTTCCTAGTTCATCTTTTTCTCTTAACCTGAGCATTTTGCTAGATCTCTGAAAGTCTATGTGGTTCGAATTGTGCTACCCTGGAGGCATGCTGACGGGGTGAACAGTGGTCATTGTATCGCTAGAGGTAATTGTCAAAGTCTCGCACGTGGAGGGGCAATCTCGCTTCTAATAAGTGTTTTGCACGCCTCGACCCACGGGCCTCATCTAAACCCTGTTATCTCTATATTGTTGTACTATTGAATCTTGCATGCAAACTTTCAAAAGTGTTCTTCAAATCTTTTCGAAATAAATTATTTAATAGTGATTTAATTAAAAAAATAGACAGATTTTTTCCAACAAATCTGATAATGCTAATCAAATAAACCCTCAAGTGAGGGGAAAAAATACTATACTTCTTTTCCAATCAGTACTTTATGCTCATGGGCTTCCTAACCATGAATTTATCACATGCGTCCTATACAAGAGTTCATAATCACTTCAAATCACAAAAAGAACATAAATGAAAAAGATAATAATTGGGCAAAATTCAAAAGAGGCCCCCTACATGGTATAGCATATTTGCAGTTTACTATCCGAGGGTTCAAATTTTAACACTTTGCAACTCCATGGAGTTTGCTTCCGTTTCTGTAAGGAGTCAAGTGCAACCATTTTACAAATCATTAGGTGATAAATTGAAGCATTTTATTATCTTGTGAAGTATGTTTTACCAATGCATGGCTTGTAAATATAACACTTTGGTACCCTATTTCACGGCAGGGTGGTAAAATCAACAAGCATACCTCCACAATGCACGTGCCACAGCTTCCCCCGCCGCCACAATTCATCACTTTTCCCTATCCATCCATATATCTCATTTTCTTCATAATATGCAAATGAAGAGTCATAGGATAGTAGCTATGCTGGTAGCTATGCTTACATATGTGGCATAGAGCTCAATCTTGTTCTCCAACATGATGTTGCGGAGGAGCTTATCTCCGCTAATCGCAGTCGCCCTGTCCACAGGAGAAGGACCATCATCTCCGGCCTTCAGCTGCAAATAAACAATGGATTCCTCATATTAGAGATAAAATGATGGATAATTTGCAATATTGCTAACCCATGTTTTGGTGAAATTTTATTTTGGACACAGTTTGAATTTGTTTCAATCAACACAAACTTTGATTTCCTGAATTTGTTTCAATCAACATGAACTATGATTTCTATTTCAATAGGATTACTGCTCGAACTTCGACTAATATTTAAGTGAGGGTAAATTGCACAACTAATGCCTGAACTTCAACTCAACTTTCATTTTGCCCTTGAAAGTTTAAAATTAACATTCAATAATTCTGAACTTTTCAAAAAATTTCATTTAGCCCTGTCAACACTATTTTATTTTTTTGGTCTTTACCCTAGGGTAAAATTATTGTCTATACCTAATTTATTTGTCCATACACCATAAATCTTTCAGTTCTTTATTCAACTCACACTTTTATCCACCGGTCAAATTTCTAAATGAAGAAAAAGAAATCTATAACTAAATAGATAATAGGATTGAAATACAAGATGGTATAAATTAAATGGTCGATAAATGCACTATACGTAAATATACAGATGCACGAGTGTAGGCAATTGTTTGCCCCCTAATAGTAGCTATGCACGAAACTAAGGGGCTGTTCGGTTCGACATAATTATATATGTAGTGTAGTTAGAGATGCATGCAGCTGGAAATGCAACACTTATAATTACATGCATCTTGTTTTGGTTGAATGTAGTAGAAGACGATGCAATTATAAATACTTTGTTGGTTGCATGTAGTTAAGAAGTATATTTACGAATTTTTATTATTTTATATATGGGGTGGTGAGATTAACCCCAAATAGGAAAGGAAAAAAAGAATTAAAAAAGTTATTAGGGAGATAAGCTTACCTTTATTTAAAATTACTCTCTTCAAGTGTTGTGATTGGAATTGCAGCCAATTTGGGTATAGTTCCAACTGTTGCAGTTAAGACTTCTCGTGCATTTCCAACTACAGCAGTTAAATCTAAATGCATCAAAACAAACAACCCCTAAGTAAAATCTTTTTAAGAGTTTAGGATCTACATGCAGTTACAATTGTAGTGCAGTTGCAACTACATGCAACCAAACAACCCCTAAGTAAAACCTTTTTAAGAGTTTAGGAATTTTTACATCAAATTTGAAAGTTTGAGGAACAAAATGAATCTTCGACAAAAATTTGAGTAGTGGTGCAATTAACCCTTAGGGAGTGTTTGGTTAACGCTATGCAGCATTCCTGATTATTTCAACACAACCAATAATTCGATTCATGTGAATTCGATTAATACTAATGTTGTATTGCTGTGTTTAGTTTAATACAATATTGTAATAACGGATTATTGTGCATATAAGATTACTATCTCTAATTTATCTTATAGATTTCAGTAATCTTACCTTAGGGATTGAGAGAGAGAGAGGAAGAAGAAGAGAGAGAAAGAGAATGAGAGTACCACAAAATCCTATAATGGAAAGGTGGAGAGGAGGATGAACTCTCTATGATTGAAATAAAGAGATGATAAAAAGTTTAGGGGGGTGGGTGGGTGGATAGGGAGGGTCAACTTTGTTAAGCTAATTACATTGGGCCTATTTGTTATTTGGGGCTTGTTATTTGGGCTATATAATTTTTGTGAAGTGAAATATCATATTTCTAAGTTTTATAACTATATATTTAGGCCTCCTACTTGTAAGCCTTTGAATCATGATTTTTTTGATCCAAAATCTCATATATGATAGTTTCTTGTCTTAAGGGGTAAAGTGGAGGGTGATTAGAATATTAGAGAAAAAACTAGAAAAGTAAAGAGTGAGAAAAAAAGTGGGAGAAAAAGAGAGAAAACCCTAGAGCTTATTTTTATCTTAGTTCTATCGAGAAGGAGGTGGGATCTTCATTGCGAGGCGTGGTTCACACCATTTGGGTAGAGTTAGAGATTGTTGGAGCTCTCTTTATACCTTAGAGTAAAGATAATATTTCTTCCATCTGTATCTCTCATATAATCTCAAAGTTTTATAGTGGAAGTTTTTTTCGCATTGTTCTCCTATGGATGTAGCCATAGCCAAACCACGTAAATTCTTGTGTTATTGTGTTTTTTATTTTATTTTTGTTATTGCTCTTGTGTTTGGCTCTGTAGTGGATGCTTATAGGGTGTGGGTTGTGAAATTTCTCACTAAGTGTTTGTGGAATTGCCATTAATATTTTTCACCCTCATTTTACAACAATTGGTAACGGAGATTGATTGGTGATTATCTAAACATTCACTTGTGTTCATTCACCCATCTTTCAAATGGAAAAGGTAATTGAATTCGAGAAGTTGAATGAGAGCAATTGGTCCATATGGAAAATCATGATATAGGATTATTTAGTTGCAAAAGAGCTTTATTTACTAATATTTGAAAAATGTGCATAGCCCACTAGTATGGATAATCACGAATAGGATCTACTTGACCGAAAATTTTTTTGCGGCGATTAGACCATGCATTTCACCATCAATCTTATTTGATATCTATCAATGCAAGACCGCATCCAAGTTGTGGGAGACTTTAGAGCAATCGTTTGAGCAATCTTCCGGTGTAAATAAGATGCACATAATGAAAAGACTCTTTCTCTTGAAGATGCAAGAAGGTTCTACTATTTGCAAGCATGTGGGTGAGTTCAACTCTATTGCAACACAATTGAAATCTATCAAAATCAACGAAGAAGTCCTTTGTTTACTCCTTTTGAGTTCTTTAACTTCAAGTTGGAATACTCTTGCTACTATGATGGCAAACACAATAGGGAATAAATTCAAGTTGAATAATATTGTTGCTTTACTGTTGAATGAGGACACTCATAAGGCCACAAATCAATTATCTAATTAATGAGTCAAGAACTAATAATTGGTGAAAGAGGAAGGTCGCCGAAGCGAGACCAATCTTCTAACACAATGGAAAGATCTCAAAATAAAGGAAGGTCAAAGTCAAAAGGGAAGAGCCTCTACTTGTTGGTATTGCAAGAAGACATGCCATGTGAGAAAGAATTGTCATGCTTTGAAAAACAAACAAAAAGGTAAAGGCAAAGACGTCAAGAATGAAGCTAAAAACGCTTCAGATGGTGAAGGCGGAGTCACATTAAGTATTGCTTACACGGTCTCTTCTTGTGCAAACACTTGGGTATTGGATCTTGGTGCTTCCTTTCATATATGATCGGATCAATCGTATTTTTCTGCATACGAAGAAGTAGATGGTGAATATGTCTATCTTGGTAATGATCAAGCATGTAAAATTGTGGCCATTGGTGACATTGTCATAAAACAAACAAATGACAAGAAGCATACGTTGACAAATGTGCGTCATGTTCCGGAAATCACAAAGAACTTAATATCGGTGGGATAATTGGATGATTCCGGTTTTGCTATCACTTTCGGAAATAGGTCTTGGAAGATATCAAGAGATAGTATGACTATCTTGAAAGGGCAAAAAGATGAAAGTTTTTATACACTTCATAGAACCGCTCAAATGGGTGATGATTTAAATTTGGTGATTACTACCGCAAACAAAAGTGAAAATATGCAAGTTTGGCGTAATCGGTTTGGTCATCTAAGTGAGCATGGTACGAAGGCATTATAAGAATATAACTTTATTCCTTCCTTTGAGCATTCATTTTTTGATTTTTATGAGCATAGCATTATGGGAAAGCAACATAGAGTTAATTTCAAAAGAAATGAGAAGCATAAAAAAAGCAAACTATTGAAATTGGTTTTTTCTAATGTTTGTGGTCCTTTTAATATTGTCACTTGGAGGTGCATACTACTTTGTTACTTTCTTAGATGATTATTCTAGATATATCCTTCGGCTTAAAAAGATTAAGTTCTTAAAACTTTAAAAAAATTTAAATCCTGTGTTGAAAAGATAAGTGAATATTTTATTAAGTGCTTGCAAACCGACAATAGTTGTGAATTTTGCTCGCGCTTTGATGATTTTTGTTTAGAAAATGGCATCAAAAAAATGAAGACGGTTCCCTACAACCCATAATAAAATGGAATCATTGTAAGAATGAACCAAACCATTGTGGAGTGGATTCAAAGTATGTTGTCTCACTCAGGCCTAACAAAGCTTTTTGGGGCTAAAGCGGCAAATACGACCGTTTACTTGATTAATATATCATCAAGTGTTGCTTTAGATGGAGACATTTTGGAAATTATATGTACTAGCAAAGACATTTCCTATAGGCAATTGAGAATATTTGGGTGTGAAACTAATGTTTATATTCTGAAAGAAAGTAGAACAAAACTTGATGTAAAATCAGGGAAATGTGTATTTCTTGGCTATAGAGATGATGAGTTGGGCTATAGACTTTGGGATCCCGTTCTAGGAAAACTATTCGGAGTTGAGATGTTGTGTTTAGAGAGAATGTAATGTTTAAAGAAGGCACAAATGAAGAGTAAAAGAAAGATAAGCTTATTGTTGATATACAAGTTGATGGTTCTTCTCACGATGTGCATGAAGTTCATCCTCCACTTCAAGATAGTGATATTGGTCATGATGGTAATGTTGATCCTGAAAAAAGCAAACAATCAATTGAAAGCCATTATGATTTTCATGAGAACGAGGACGATGAGTCTACCCTGCCGGCACATGAATTGACATGATCAACTAGGCTACGTAAACACGCCCAAAGGTATTCTCCTTCCTTATATTATGCTTTATTTACTTATTCGGATGAGCCTGTGTTTTTAGGCAAAAGATTGTCCCAAAAAGCAAAGTAGCTAAGAGCAATGGACGACGAGATAGATTCCTTACATCAAAACCATACTCGGGAGTTGGTGGAGTTTCCGGTCGGAAAGAAAGCATTGAAAAATCAATGGGTTTATATGATCAAGAATAAAGCTGATGGATCCAAGGGGTATAAGGCAAGGCTTGTTGTTAAGGGCTATGGACAAAAGCAAGGCACTTCAATGAAATATTTGCTCCCATTGTTAAGTATTGCTCAATTAGAGTTGTTTTATCCTTGATTGTAAATTTGGATCTTAAGCTTGAGCAGCTTGAAATTAGAACCGTTTTCTTCCATGGTGATTTGAATGAAGAAATTTATATTTTTCAACCTGAAGGTTTTGGTGATGAAACTAATCCTAATTTAGTATGTAAGCTAAAGAAGGGATTATATGGTTTAAAGCAAGCATCTAGACAATGGTATAAAAAGTTTGATTCTTTCATGCAACATAAAGGTCATAAAAGATGTGATTTTGATCATTGTGTTTATTTTAAAGGCTCAACATATAATTCTTTCAATATTTTGTTACTATATATGTGGATAATATGTTTGATCAAAATAATATTACAAAATTGAAACTTGACATATCGAAAAAGTTTGCTACTAAAGATCTTTGTGAAGCAAAGAAAATCTTGGGCATCTATTTAAAAGGGATAGGGAGGATGGCAAGTTGTGGCTTAGTCAATCAGGTTATATTTCTAAGGTTCTTGACAGGTTTGATATGAATAATTTAAGTCAGTTTCTACTCCATTAACCGGACATTCCAAGTTATCCAAAAAGAGCTCTCCAAAGAATGAGACCGAAAGAGATAAAATGAATAATGTTCCTTATAATTCCGCCGTTGGGAGTTTGATGTATGCTATGGTTTGTATAAGACCGGGCATAGCTTATGCAATTGGACTTATTTTAAGATAAAAGTGCAATCCGGAATGAAAGCATTGGCAAGCCGTTAAGTAGATTCTTCGATATTTGAAGAGCACACAAAATGTTTGCTTGTGTTTTAATGGAACTTCTTTGGAGGCGAATGAATATGTTGATTCCTATCATGCTAGTTGTAGAAAGACAATAAAGTCCACTACCGAATATATTTTCACATTAGGAGGTAGTGCGGTTAGTTGGATGTCTAGGTTGCAAAACATCGTTGCTTTGTTCTCCACGGAAGCCGAATATGTTGCCTTGACCAATGCGGCGAAGGAATTGATTTGGTTGAAGCAATTGCTTGCACAATTCGGAGTGAAGCAAAACGAATATGTTGTACATTGTGATAGTCAAAGTACAATTCATCTTGCATAGAATGCGGCGTATCACTCCCGAACTAGGCATAATGATGTTCGCTTTTACTTTATTCGGATGGCATTAGATCGTCGACACTTAATGTAACGACTCGGCCCACTAGCAATAATAACTCGTTGGGTCCAAACCACAACCAAAAGTGCTTAAGCCAGCTATTATTACTAGTGTCCATATCTCTTATATACCCAATCACAATCCTATTCCCATTTGATGTGGGACTATTAGGGTGTCACATGCTACCCCCGTTTAGGCCTAACGTCCTCGTCAGCCCAAACATACGCACAGCCCAAAATCACCCGGCGGTGTGAGACTTGTCTCGCTAGCCCTGTCATCTAGACCCAAGCTCAGCCAAGACTAGTTACACACTTCCGGCTGGAACCTGGCTCTAATACCAAATGTAACGACCCGACCCACCAGCAATAATAACTCGTTGGGTCCAAACCATAGCCCAAAATGCTTAAGCCCGGTTATTATTACTAGTGTCCATGTCTCTTATATACCCAATCACAATCTCATTCCCATCCGATGTGGGAATCACAATCCCATTCCCATCCGATGTGGGACTATTGGGGTCTCACACTTAGATGTGGAGAAGATCGATACAAAGAAAAAACTTGCGGATATGTTGATAAAAGTTGTTTCCACGAAAAAACTCATATTTTGTAGAAAGCAATCCGGATTGATCGAGATGTAGATGGAGTAGTTGGAGAACAATGCATTGTGATGAAGCTTATTTGATGGATAGAGATTACCTGTTTGAAGGATGGAGATTTGCCTTCGGGTGGGAGATTGTTGAGCTAATTACATTGGACCTATTTGTTATTTAGACATTATTTAGGCTATGTAATTTTGGTCGAGTCAAATCTCATATTTCTATATTTTCTAATTATGTAATTGGGCCTTCTACTTGTAAACCTTTGGATCATGATTCTTTTGATCCAAAGACCTATATTTGATAGCTTCTTGTCTTAAGGGCTAAAATGTGGATGATTAGACTAAAAAACTAGAGAAGTAAAGAGTGATGGTGATATTTTTTCCATTTGTATCTCTCTTTTAATCTCCAAGTTTTATAGTGGAAGCTTCTTTTGGATTGTTCGTTTGTGGATGTAGGCATAGCCAAACCATGTAAATTCTTCTGTTCTTGTGGTGTTCTTGTGTTCTTGTGGTTTCTTTTTTTTTTTTGTTACTACTTTTCTGTTTGGCTCTCCGTTAGGTACCTATAGAGTGTGGATTGTGAAATTGGTGTTTATGAAATACTATCAATATTTCTCACCTTCATTTATAATTTTTTGTAAGTCAGAGAATTAGTAATGCAAAACACTCATTATCCTCTGAGCAATGCTACATGTACACCCCAAAAAAAGGGTGTAAAATAGAGTTTTCCTTCTCCTCAATGTAATATTTGCAGAGTAATTCTGAATTATTAGTAATTATGTATTACTAAGAGAATTACATGTAGAATGAAATAAATGCAGTAATCTAAATAGATTTTTACACTATTCTTAGAAAAAAAAAATACAATATGTAAGATACTATAGCATCTTCAAATTTGAAGACCAAATTAAAATCCTGTTCAAAGTTTCCAGACCAATGATGTGTTCTAGGCATAAAATTGAATGGAATTTTAGCATTAATTCGACTTACTCCGAGAAATTCGAGCTCGATTTGAGGCTTCGACGAGAGGTCGGAAGGGACGGAAGAGGAATTCGCCGATCGAGAGACGGGGATCGAGCGCCTTCGGGAAGGAGGGAAGGATAGAGAAAAGAGAGAGCTCGTGGCCGCCATTTTTTCGAGTGTTTTTCCGTTTATTTTTTTCGTTCCTTTCTTTTATTTATTTTTTTGAATGAGTTTTTACAGTGGAAATCGACATCACTAGTACTACACACGTGCGTTGTAGGCTCGTTGGTAATTTTGTTGCCACGTGTATCCAAACAACACTGCGGAGCCGAAGCGAAGTTTACCAAATTCACAAGTTTTTCTCTCGAACTTTTCATTTTAAGATAGCTTTTGAATTGCACTACAAGTTTGTAAATTTTGAGTCAAAATTTATTTTAATTCTCAAATTTTTAATTTCAAAATTTAATGCCGAAAACTTTTAGTAAAATTACGATTTAGTCTATAAACTTTGTACATTGTTTTATTTAAGGGCTTGTTTAGATGCCGTTGGGGCCGAAAATAGCGGTCAGGGATCGGCCCCGGGGTGTTCGTTGACCCTCTTAATGTGAATGCAGCGCGTGCCAAATGATCAAGCGATCGGGCCGAGGAGGAATCCGCTCGGCCAGATTCTTTTCTAATAACTCTCGCGACTGTTCGGCTTAGAGCAGCCGAAGACGGTATGTGGAGACATAGAGAGGTTGGATTCGACTTAGAATAGTCGAGCCGGATAGTAGAGACAATATTGGCACAACCAAATAGCCGATTGGGAATTGTATTGTATAGAAAGGGAATATACGGAGGAGGAAAGGGATAGAAATTACAAGTAATCTACTCCTAAGAAAAGCGGTAAATGCTGGTATGAAAGGGTAATTTAACCTACTCCTAGAAAAGCAGTAAAAATATGAAAAGCGGGGGGTGGTCTCGAGCTTACGAGGTTGCCGGATCCCTTTCTCATTAATGGTTCGGGTATTTATATACTTTCCGAACCATACTTACCGACGCCGATTTGAATTATCGGAGCGATTTGGGAAAAGCCTTTCGGGAAATACTCAACTACTTCCTTTTGAGTCGAAACCTTCTCAAATAGGATAATAGTCGCTTTCCCGTCCAGGATCATCCCTTTATTAGTGCGCCAGAACGTGATCTCCGGCGCTTTCCAATGTTGAGCGCTGCTTGCCGTTCCGGGTTAGTTGCGAGATTCGCGCACAAATCTCATTCCGGGTTAGTTGCGAGATTCGCGCACAAATCTCACACTCCTTCCTTCCGAAGTCTTCCCTTTTTTGGCTTGAGCAGCCGAAAGCTGACTCTGTCCTCCGCCTTTCGCCACTTGACTGGAGCGGTCCGGTGGTCGCTTTCAACTTAAATCGATCCTAGATGAGACGCAACTCTCCTCGTCGACTGCTCCTTCTGTCGGGTGATGCCTTCCGCCGATGGTATGCATCGCGTGCTGCGTTCTCATGCGACTGAGACCGGTCTTAATCGAGACACGAGTCCCCTTTTGTTGACTCATTTCTCCCTCGGCTGATGTCTTTAACCGATGGTATTCGCCACGAGTCACTTCCTTGAGTAGCAAAAATTCTGGTCTCAATAATGCCCCCTCGGCAATTACCTAATATGTCGTTCGGGCGATTGTCGAAATCGAGTCAACTCCTGGCACAGATATCAATACCCACGATCTTACCCGTATCTCGGGGGGGCACTTGCTCCCTGCCCGAGGGATTCGCGGGTACGCGTTGATTCTTCTTGATTTTCGGCAGATCTTTCCTTCGTCGTTTCCATATTTAATGCTGCCATTTTCAGAGCGTTTGTTACCGCTCTGCTCCCTTTCACTGGCCTATAAAAGGCCTCTTTACTGGCAGCTTTTATATCTCTTTCTTCCCTCATGACGGTCCCTATGCCTTTGCCACGGCGGTGTTCTGGTCGTAGCCTTTTCATCTTTGAGGATACTCCCGAGGCAACCTCTCAAACTGACTCTTGCGTTGTTTTGACGCCGGTTAATAAAAAAGTCCCTACGCCTCGAACTTCCAGAGGTGTTCCTCCTGGGGCAGCTCCGGTGGGTGACCTGCTGATCCGGGATCTTACGTCCGGTGGTCTAACCGATTTTCGACTGCTTACGAATGGTTGTGTTTATGAAGATCACGCACTGGGCAATGCGGTTTCGACCTTCCTCCTTAGGGGTTGGGGGAGTTCAAGCCGCTAAGCTGATTGATCTTCTCCCGTTGGGCACCGGGATTGGGAGAGTTGGTTGTAGCCATGTATTCTCTCTCCCTCCCATTCCTGTCGGTTCCAAAGGTGATCAGGCGTCTCGATTTCCAGCAAGCGGTGCTTGGTCGCTGCCAGCTTGAAGACGACTGTGTATTACGACCTTTTGATAGAATGTTCCGACTGTGACCCTTCTTTTTCTAAAACACTTTTGTATTTACTATTCCTTAGCTTTCAAATGTATCGGCTCCTTAAATATGAAGCATTTGTATTTTCGCTCCGTATTTGTCAAACCGATGTATGATAGTGTTTCAACTTTTTGATCGGCTACTTATCCTCCGATCTTTCATACGTTCTAAATTCGGCTCTGGTGGGCTCATGCATAATTGAGCGCTCTCAACCGCCTTTCGCGCGTTGTACTCGATACTTCTGGTTAATCAGAGCGCTTCATCTTCTGATCCCTTCTACCGGGATTATAACATTCGCCCTCGGCCTTCCTGGTCGGTCAGGTCCTTCGTCCACTTTCGACCTCGTCCGGGGTAGCCAAAGGTTCTCCTGGTCGGCCCTTTTTGGCCGATCCCTAACTCTTAGGCCCAGGTGGGGCCTGAGTCAGTGGTTCTATCGATACGACCCTGGCGGGTCTATGCTCTTGGTTACCTCAACCGAGAGTTTGTTGAACCTCGGCTCTTTCCAGTCGGCCTGGTACGGCCACCCCATACACACCTCCTTGTTCGAGGGGTGCAGGGACCTGGAAGCTGGCCGCATGTCCGGCCTGGCCTCAGTGCGGAAGGCATTCCGATCTGCCTCCTCCACACGAGCGTGGATATCGACGAGCCCCACTTGAGGTGCTGGGGTCGTCTGTTGCACTGGAGGGAGTGGCGGCCTGTAATGGCTGGCTTAACTCTGAGGCGGTCCCTGCAGAGGGACTTGCCTGCCATTCCTGCCCCCAACCGTTTCGGCGAGTCCGCCCTGAGGTACTGGAATCGCCGACTGTGCTGGAGGAGATGGCAACCCAGCTTGAGGCACCAGGGTTGCCGGCTGTACTGGCAGAGGCGGCGACCCTTGGTGGCCATCCTGATGCTGAGGTGGTCCCTGCGAAGGGATTCATTCGCCGCTCCTGCCCCCAGTCTGAGGCTGGATGAACGATGGTGGGGAAGACAGATGAATCCCCACGCAACCCTCCGGTTGATGGCCGATGTTCTGCCCCATCAGCCCCATTCCCGTCTGGTGCGGGACTACTTGCGACTGTACTGCCCCCAACGGTTGTGTCGTCTGGGGCAGCACATCCTGTCGTGCCACCATTGTTGCCAGCGCCGTAGGAGCTGTCTGTATCAAATTTGTTGGGGACAGCTCGAGTTGGCCATCCTGGTTCTGGGCAAATCTTTGATCTGCGACTTGTTCATCGTTCTTTCTGCCTTCCGCCTGGGATTGAGAAACTGGCTGGGCAGATGGAGCGGGTGCACCCCAAAGGGTTTCCTGCTGGTGGGCGATGCTCAGACTCATCGACCTATCCTGCATTGGGATAGGAGCCGTTTGCGGCTGACTTGCCTCCAGCGAGTGATCCGTTTGGGGAGATGCCATGGGCTGCATAGCTCCTTACGGTTGTGTTGGCAAAGGTGACGGTCCGCAATGGCCACCCTGATACTGAGGCAGTCCCTGCAGGGGAACCTGCTCGGTGTACCTGCTCCCAGTCATTTCGACGAGCCCGCCCTGAGGTACTTGAGTAGCCGGCTGTACTGGAGACGGTAGTGGCCTGTAATAGCCAGCCTGATATTGAATCGGACCGTAATAGCCGGTTTGATATTGGGATGGTCCATGCAGAGGGACCTATCCATCGTTCCTGCCCCCAGCCTGGAACTAGATGAACGGCGGTGAGAGAGGCAGAGTAATCCCCCAGTAGGTGTTTGATTGTTGGCCGATGGACTGCCACATCGGCCACACCCCCGTCTGGTACCGGGTCCACTGTGGCTGTCCTGCTCCCAGCGACTGCGCTGCTTGATAAGTCACCGCTAGCGGTGCAACTCCCTGGGATTGCCTCGTCGGTATTGCCACTGTCATCGAGGTTGACAGCATCGGCAATTACTGGGGTGCTGTGGAGACATACCCTCCACTATATGGTTCTTCATGGGCCACCGTCTGCCTAAGTCGAGCCATATTTTCCTTCTTGGCCGTTATCGCGGCCAACATTGAAACTAATCGGGCGTCCTGTGCCCGATTGTTTCTTTCGAGGGACTCTCAGGTCCTCTCGCTGTTTTCTATCATTCGTGTCATTCACCCGAATAATTGCGACATAGTCGGCTCCCGTAGTGCCGACCAACTATTGATACTATTGCCCTCTAGCATTGTACATATTGTACCGGTAGAAAGGTAAGAATTACCTGAGCGTCCCACCAGACGTGCCACTAAAGTTGTTGGGGCCGAAAATAGCAGTCAGGGATAGGCTCCGTGGTGTTCGTTGACCCTCTTGATGTGAAGGCGCCGCGTGCCAAAGGATCAAGCGATCGGGCCGAGGAGGGATCCGCTCGGCCGGGTTCTTCTCTAATAACTCTCGCAACCATTCGGCTTAGAGTAGCCGAAGATGGGATGTGGAGACAGAGAGAGGTTGGATTTGACTTAGAATAGTCGAACCGGGTAGTAGAGACAATAAATTGACACGACCAAATAGCCGATTAGGAATTATATTGCATAGAAAGGGGATACAAGGAGGAGGAAAGGGATAGAAATTATAAGTAATCTACTCCTAAGAAAAGCGGTAAATGCTGGTATGAAAGGGTAAGTTAACTTACTCATAAGAAAACAGTAAAGATATGAAAAGTGGGGGGTGGTCTCGGGCTTACGAGGTTGCCGAACCCCTTTCTCATTGATGGTTCGGGTATTTATACACTTCCCGAACCATGCTTATAGGCGCCGATTTGAATTATTGGCGCAATTTAGGGAAAGCCTTTCGGAAAATACTCAACTACTTCCTTTTGAGTCGAAACCTTCTCAAATAGGATAATAGCCGCTTTCCCGTCCAGGATCATCCCTTTATTAGTGCGCCGGAGCGTGATCTCCGGCGCTTTCCAATATTGAGAGCTGCTTGGCGTTCTGGGTTAGTTGCGAGATTCGCGCCCAAATCCTGCACTCCTTCCTTCCAAAGTCTTCCCTTTTTCAGCTCGAGCAGCCGAAAGCTGACTCTTCCTCTGCCTTTCGCCACTTGACTTGAGCGGTCCGGTGGTCGCTTTCAACTGAAATTGATCCTGGATAAGACACGACTCTCCTCGTCGACTGCTCCTTCTGTCATCTGATGCCTTTCACCGATGGTATGCATCGCATGTTGCGTTCTCATGCGACTGAGACCGATCGCAGATCCTTCTTCCTTCATCGGTTGATGTCTTTGGCCGATGGCATGTGTCGCGAGCTGCTTTCTTGCGCGACTGAGACCGGTCTTAATCGAGACACGAGTCCCCTTTTGTTGACTCGTTTCTCCCTCGGCTGATGTCTTTAATTGTTGGTATTCACCACGCGTCACTTACTTGTCACTTCCTTGAGTGGCGAAAATTTTGGTCTCAACAGATGTATAAATATTTTATTTGATATATTTTATTAACTTAGGTCTTATTTGGATACATGAATATTTTGTTTGTTATATTTTCATAATTTATTTAAAATGTGTATATTTAGTAGACAAGGAATATGATAAAATATTTAAAATAGGATACTTTATTATGCTTTCTATATTATTTTTCTTAATAAGATAAATTAATTCGTAGGTAAAATATAATATTTTACTAAGTTATGGATTTCATGAAAAAATTATGTTATTTTCTTACCACACAAAAAAATTTTATATTGAATAAGTAATCTGACTTCCAAACAATTTTTAGAGAGTTCAGACTTTTCTTGCGCTAGGCAAAAAAGACGATTCGAGGTCCGGATTGTTTCAAAGACGGTCTGGACTTTTTCATGCACAGTAAAAATAAACGTTTGGGGTTCGAACTGTATCTAGAGAGTTCGAACTTTTTGTGTTCGGGGTCCGGACTCTTTCAAGACGATCCGGACTCCGAACCCTCAAAATGTGCAGTTTTGATATTTTAACATATATAACCTATTCTAAGAGTTTCTAAACTTATAAATTGATTCTCAATTATCATTAACATGTTTTGAACATACCTGGGTGTCATGGATTCACTCTTCTTGAACATACCTGGATGTCTTGGTTCTTCAAGTTTTCTCCTACAATCTTCAAGACTTCAACAAGTTCACGAAATATGCCAATTTATCCGTAACAATCTCCTCCGTTGGCGATTTTGTGACAAAACAAACAAACTCAAAAGTAAAATAAATAGAATTTTGTTGTAATCACCAAACAACAAAATCTACGCTGATCGATCCAAATAAGTAAAATACAAAAAGTATACTCCTAGAACAAACTCTAGACTTAGACATAATTATAAATCTTGAAGTCTTGTACTCTCTGCAAAAAAAAAAATTTGATAGAAAATTTTGTTAGAAACATAAGAATTTATGTTGAGCAAACAATCAAAGAGTAAAAGTCTAAAGAGTAGACTTTCAATATGACAGTTGCGAGAGTTAGTGAGTCAGTTATGAGAGTTAGTTATATTATACACAAAATGCAATCTCTCACCTCACCTAAACGATCTCCCCCTTTTTGTCGCTAAATGCCAAAAAGAAACCTAAAAGACAGGAGAAAAACTATATGCAAAACAGTAAGAAAAAGAAAAGAAATATGTATGTGTCAAAAAAAAATTTGTCATCCAATTAATCCTTAGTCAGAATCAGCATCGGGAGGAGGAATATCAGCACTGCATCATCCAAGCTTGTCGAAAATGGCCTTCACCAATCGCGACAGCTTGCCATATTTTCTTGTGAGCTTGTGTTGCTTGCTGCCCAGTCACTGCTGCTCACAAGTGATTCGCTGCAACTCCGCTGAGATCCTCTCCTGCTCAGACGAGAGTCGTTGCTGCTCTTGATAAATGGAGGTGACAAAAGCAGCATCGTTCTCAGATGTGTCGGTCGAAGCAGAAGGTGCAGGAGGTGCAGTAGGTGGCGATGAAGTAGTAGGAGCACGCGGAGCTCGAGGAGGTGGTGCTTCCTCAACTTATCGAGGTTGAGACTTGATGACGGTAGACTCATTTATTGTCCCTAGGCCGTGCTGGTAACTCGTCGAACGAGTGTCTATGCCGTGAGCTCGTAGGATCCTCATGATGATCATTGAAATGGAAGTCTCACCGTCGGATGAGGATTCTTCATTTCTCTCACCATCCTCGACCAAATGACATATGGGATGTTCATGTTTAATCCCCGTGCTTCACTCGGATGTCCAAGAAGATACATGAAAAGTAGTCGCTCCCAACAAACTACCTTAGTCTGTATGTTCGGTAGGATATTGTAACAGACGGTAAAATTCAAAAATCGATACTCGGGTCGAAGTTCCTTTGAAAATACCAAATTTCTAGCTGACCGGGTATCTGGCAAGCACACACCATCAACTATTTTGCGCTGGCCGTCTGGAAACAGTCCGGACCCGAACGTTGAAAGTTTTACTATGCATAAAACAGTACGGATCATCTTGAAAATAGTCCGGACCCCAAACCTTTGTTTATGGTTTTTTCACGACAGTCTGAACCCTCTTGAATACAGTCCGGACCGTGACCGAAAAAAATTCGATTACACTTCAGTTTTTGAATCCTATCTTGATTCTAACTGCTTCTAACCTATAAATAACCCTAGGGGTACTATTTTAAAATAATCCAAAAAAAAATAGAGAAGGATAGAAAAACACATTCTAAACCTAGATTTCTTATTCTATTTCTTGATCGTCTTTTTCGATCAAGAAAATTTATCAATTTGATTCATGAGTTTTTAACTCTTTATTCTTTTTCAAGAATCAAATTGATGAATGCTTAGAAGGTGTTTTCTTATATATTTATGATTCTCTAAGCATTCGAATCACCACCAAAAATATTTTAACGAGTTCCGAAAGGAACATTAGCGCGTGGATTCGCGTGAAGACCATGGATTCGATTGAAGACTTCGTGGATTCGAAGTTGGACACATTTGTGGATTCGAAGCGTGTTGTTTGGTGAAGACTTCGTGGATTCGAAGTTGGACGCGGTTCGTGGATTCTGAGCGTGTTGAAGACGAGCAGAGAAGATCTACTTCGAGCGCATGGTAAAGGTTGAGTCATGGGATTGTGTTATATCACCTTGCATGTGTTTAATCTTAGTAGATTTTTTCATGTGATCAGTCCTATAGTTTTTTACTCCGAGATGAGTTTTCCACATAAATTCTTAGCATATTATTTTTTATTTTGCGCATTGGGTTATTCTTTAGTGAAGATTTTTGGTTTTATCGTTTACACCTATTCACCCCCCCCTCTAGGTGTTAGTTCACCTATTTAGATCCTAGGGATCCATAACCCACAAGATTCGGGTGCGAATCTCATAACTGACTTCATAACGGCAAGCGGCGTCCAGCATTGGAAAGCACCGAAGATCACGCTTCGGCGCGCCAATAAGGGGATGAACTTGGACGGAAAAATGGCTACCATCCTATTTGAGAAAGTTCGACTCATAAGGAAGTAGTTGAGGATTTCTCGATAACTCTCCCCAAATGATGCCGATTATTCAAATCGGCGATTATACGTGTGGTTTGGGAGTGTATAAATATCCGAACCATCGAAGAAAAAGAGGTCTTGCAACCTCGTAAGCCAGTGACCACCCCTGTTTTTTCATATCTTTTATATTACATTTATAGTTTTCCTAGATAATTTTTATCTCATTTCTTAAGAGTAGATTAACTTATAATCGACTACCTGTTACTCTTGTAACCCCACTCAAATTAATACAAATTCCTAATCGGCCCCTTAGCTGTGTCCGTGTCAAATCTTTGTCTCCACATTCCAGTTCGGCTATTCTAGGCCGAGCTCTCTTTCTACCTCTACATCTCGATTCGGCTAATCTAAGTCGGATGGTCACGAGAGTTTGATTGAGAAGAATCCGGCCGAGCTGATCCCTCCTCGGCCCGATCGCTTGATCCATTGGCATGTGGCGCATCACATCTTGAGGGTCACCCTCATGGGGCCAATCGATGACCGAGCCCGGTCAACAGTCAACGCGACATTTTCGGCCTCAATAACTTTCTTGGCACGTCCGGTGGGACTCTCAGGTAACTCTTACCTTCTCCTGCCGTTACAATGTCAGAGGACAACAGCTGGAACCTCAGAAACAGAGTCGTTCCCTGACATACATGGAACGACCAATCCAGTAACGTCGGACACGTGGATGACCCGCCACCGACGCTACCAGAGGTTCCGGAGACCAACAGAAGATCGACACCACAGGAGCCGACCCAAACTCAAATATTCGGGAAAATGGCCCGAATGTTAGATAACATAGAGAGGACGCAAGTGTCCCTCAAAAGAGACCGACAAGTGCAGGACGCCTGATTCGACTCTATATTGGCCGCGATAGCGGCCCTGAACAAGATTACGGCTCGATTTGGGCAAACGATAGTCCATAAAGAGCCATACAGTGGAGGGTATGTCTCCACAGCACCCAAGCAATTGCCGACGCAATCGTTTACGATGGCGCCGGCAGTGCCGACAGTGCAACCGCAAGGGCCTGCACCACCGGCGGCTACTTATTAAGCGGTGCAGTCGCTGGAGGCAGTACAGCCGCAAGTGATCCTGTACCAGATGGGAGCGGGGCCGATGGGGCAGACCATCGGTCATCAACCAGAGAATTATTAGGGGATTCCTTTGCCTCCCCCACCGTCGTTCGTCCAGCCTCAGGCTGGGAGCAGGATCGGTGGACAGGTTCCTTCTCAGGGACCGCTTCAGCAGCAGGCCGGCCCTTACGGGCTGCCACCTCCACCAGTACAGCTGGTGGCTCCGGTACCTCAGGCCGGGCTCGTGCGAATGGGATGGGTGCAGGAATGCCGGGTAGGTCCCTCCACAAGGACCGCCTCAGAATCATGCCAGCCACTTTGGGCCACCACCTCCACCAGCGCAACCGGCGGCCCCAGCACCTCAAGTAGGGCTCGACGATATCCACGCCCATGTGGAGGAGATCATCCGCAACACATTCGGCACAGAGGCCAAGCCGACAATTCAGCCAATATTCAGGTCTCCGTATCTTGCTCACATCGATATGGATTTCCTGTACTCAGCCAATTAGAAGATGTTGAAGTTCGACAAGTTCTCAAGCGAAGAGAACGAGAATACGATAGAGCACATCTCTCGATTTACGGCCCAATGCCGAGAGGCGGCCGCCAGCCTATTCTTAAATATGAGGCTTTTCAACATGTCGTTAACCAAGACGACGTTCTCGTGGTATACCAGTTTGCCTCACAACTCTGACCGAGATTGGGACGAGCTCGAGGCCAATTTTCACGAGCAGTTTTATCGGGCCGTGCTCGAACTATCGATTGTCGATTTAGCGTCGTATCGGCAGAACACCGAAGAAACGGTCGAGGGATACATCAACCATTTTAAGATGACAAGGAATTGATGCTTCGTCATAATGTCGAAGGCCGAGTTCACCAAAATAGCTTTCAACGGTCTCTATTTCAAGGTCCGTAACCATTTCGAGGGTCGCCATTTCCCCAATCTTTTCGATTTGGGAGTGCGGGTTGCTCAATATGAGCAATTCCAAAAAAATAATAAAGAAGAGCGGTCGAAATTGTGCTGCGGGAAAGACTGGAGGACGCCGAAGGAGCACAACATCACCTTCGTCGAATGGAGCTCGGATCCTGGGGAACCAAGCGAACTAAGCGAGGGCGAGTGTAGTGTCCACGATTTTTCCCTTTGGTATCACTTTCGGTGTGAGTGGTATTGTGCTTATTTTTCACTTTTATCAATTTTATCGGTTTTGCTTTTCATGTTGTAGAGCTCGTTAAACGGAGAACAACAGTCCGATCGGCTCGAAAATCCGATGAACGAATCTCTCGGTGCGATTTTTCGAAGTTAATGGGTTAAAAAGGTTTTAAACACCCATTAATGATGTATGGCGCTTTAAAATCCGTGTCGATGCATGAGGGGCATTTCGATAAATTTGGCACGCAAATCGAGAAAGAAACGGTTAAAAACGGTTAAGGTGGTTAGAAGTTCTCTTATAAATACAAGGGGATCGGGGATCGGATTCACTTTACACATTAGAGATAAAGAGACAAGAAAATCAATGCTTTTTGTTTTTAAAAAAGAGCGATTAATCTTCTTCCTCGTTGTGCACGCCGGAGCTTGGAATTGGAAACACTGTCATCATCGGAGATCGGGTTTGTGAGCGCCATCACCGTTAGAGACCGGAGATCGGAGAGTGGTCCGGGCATCGCATCGTCTTCCCCGTCGGTAAAAGGTCGGTTCTTGGCTTTTCGTTAACATCATTTTGGTTTTCGTGGGGTTTTCCGTGCTTTCATTGGGTTTCTTGGGATTTTCGTTAGAGCGGGAGATTTAGGCGGAGCCGCCGCCATCACCATTGGCTAAGACGGGAGGTTGCCGCTGATGTCGGATAAGACGGGAGGCCACCGCCGCCGTTGACAAGGTTGCAAGGTCGTCATCGCCGTGCCGAGCTCAAAGAATGGGGCTTGATGGAGGTCACGACACGCCGCGCTGCCGCCCTATTGCTGCCGGCAAGAGGCACCGCGCCGCCGCTAGCCTAGTATGCTGCGCCGCACAGCATGCAGCGCCGCTTGCAGCGCAGAGTCGCCAGCGCCGCAGCGCCAGCACCAGCGCTGCTAGCGCTGTAGCGCTAGCACAGCCAGCGCTGCCGTGCTAGCACTGCTAGCGCTAGCACACCGCGTGCGCGCTGCTGCACCGCAAGCACGCCCGCGTTGCTGCTGGCCGCCCGCGCGCCGCCGCTACTTTGCATCCTGCGCCCTGCGCAGCAGCAAGCCCTGCGCCGCGCGCCTGCCTTATGGGCCGGGCCGCATGGGCCTTGCGCGCCACGTATGCCGCTACTCTTCGCTCGCCGCGCGCGCAGCTTCGCAAGCCGCCGCCGCTCGGTTTTGCACACCGTAAGCCGCCGTCGCTTGGTTTTTCCGCCTTTGCTTCACGTCGCCGCCAAGCTCATTCCGTCAAGCGATTTTATCACCGTTTTCACCGTCGGAATCCCAGGTTGACCTACGATTTATGAAATTGACTTCCGGGTGTGTATTTAATGATGGTTTTTTGTGTATTTTACCTTCAGTAGGTGTTTTTACTCATTTTTCTTCGCGGGTACCGCCGACACAGCAGTAGGAGCCCAGACTCTCCTTTTTCACACCAAGGGGTCCGCCGTTTTCGTCCAAATAGAGTCACGAATGTTTTGAAGGGTTTTTAAGTTCCGATTTCATCGCTAGTTGAGGTGGGTAACCGAACCAAGGTAGGGGACGTTGTTGAACGGTGGTGTTCAACCCTCCTCTTCCTTTTATTGTTTCTTTTCATATTGTTGTTTTTAAATGAAAGGAAGGACATGGTCATGGTTATCATGACGAAACCGTTCATTCGTAAAGGACATACACGGATATTTTGACTTATCAGTTTCAGTTACCGCGACTTGTTACATGAGTATGGGATCGTGTGTGTAACGACCCGGCCCACTAGCAATAATAACTCGTTGGGCCCAAATCACAGCCCAAAATGCTTAAGCCCAGTTATTATTAATAGTGTCCAAGTCTCATATAAACCCAATCACTATTGGGGGTGTCACAGACTCCCCCCGTTTAGGACTGACGTCCTCGTCAGCCCAAACACACACACAGCAGCCCAAGATTGGCGATGTGAGACTCGTCTCGCTAGTCCTGACTACCCTATCCAGACCCCTGCTCGAACCCGAGCAACACTGACCACTTGACTAGCAAAGGCGGAGAAAGGAAAAGCATGGTTTCTCCTAAGTCAAGTTCCCATATGTTTGTGTAGCAGAAAAAGGTGGCTTAGCTAGATGACCATTCAAGCATGCAAAGTCCTTTATTTGATAAAATCATTTCAATTATTCTAACATATGCAACATTAAGTGTTTGGAACTCCCGATGTACATGTGGCAGGATATATGATACATGATACAATTTAGATGCACAATCTACTAGCAAGTATCCCTTATACAACATTCATTCTAACCGCATGCCCAAACCTTCCCTTAACATATAATATGATATGGCTTTAGCATTCTTTCCAACTAATTAAATTGCCTATCTAAACATGGAAATACCACTTACTAACTTGTAACCTGCTAACAACGCAAGTATCAACAAAGGAACCTTAATCTCATACAAGCATGCTAGATACATTCACAATTAATAACACATAGTCATGGCATTCTAATAGGCCTAGTGACATTCACAAGTAGGAGGTTCACAACATCACCCACCTCAAGCGCTATTCCAAATTCCCGAAGGCGAAGTTCAAGATCAGTCCAAACACACCACCAATCTGTACAAAATACCCCAAAGGAAAAATACATAAGCGATTCATCCCCAATTTCCAAAATCTGTCCCCTAAATCCGCAGTCCAGAATTCACCAATTTTTACCTGCGAATAATGCCCAGAAAATCCAAGAAAAATACTATCGCGATCCTTGCGACGAGCCCGTCGAAACGAGTACCTGCACGCCCAAATTGGAGTTTCCTACGCTGAGATAAAAATCCGGCAAGGGGTACACCCCGAAACCAAACTGTACCAAATTCCTGTAACAAGGAACCACAGAGAAAGAAGATTCTCACCCACGGGTAAAATCCAGAAAAATCTGAGAAAAATCCAGGAGACTCCTTCCGAAACGTAGATGAAAATTGCCTTTTGAATCGCCTCGTTCCGACGCCTGAGCGAAAAGATATGGCAAGAACACTGCGGTGCTGTCCCAAAAGTCCGCGAAGAAAAAGGGTCAAATGGGTGCTATGAAAACTCCAAGATCAGCACGGAAATCGAGGAACCACCAAACACAGGAGTTGAAGCCCTACCTGTCGTGAGTCCAACGGCGCAAGAATCGGCGAATTTCGAGGTCGGGGTGGGTCGGAGGAGTCCAAACACTGAGAAGGGGCGAAGAGGATCGCCGGAGAACAAGCGTCGCGCCGCGCCGTAAAATGGTGAACCTCAGGAAGCGTGCCTCCAAAAATCCTCAAACTTCTCCAATGGGTAGTGCACTGAGGGAGGAAAAACTCTTGTGAAGGGAGCTCAGCGGAAATAGGGTCCAAAAAGCCAAAAGAAAGAAAGGGGGGAGCTATTTATAGGCCCAGCCCACAATGCAATAATAACTCGTTGGGCCAAACCACAGCCCAAAATGCTTAAGCCCAGTTATTATTACTAGTGTCCAAGTCTCATATAAACCCAATCACAAATCCATCCACATCCGATGTGGGACTATTGGGGGCGTCACAGACTCCCCCCGTTTAGGCCTGACGTCCTCGTCAGCCCAAACACACACACACAAGCCCAAGATCACCAGGCGATGTGAGACTCGTCTCGCTAGCCCTGTCATCTAGACCCAGGCTCAGCCGAGACTCGCCGCACACTTCCGGCTGGTTATTGGCTCTGATACCAAATGTAACGATCCGGCCCACTAGCAATAATAACTCGTTGGGCCAAACCACAGCCCAAAATGCTTAAGCCCAGTTATTATTACTAGTGTCCAAGTCTCATATAAACCCAATCACAAATCCATCCACATCCGATGTGGGACTATTGGGGGCGTCACAGTGTGGCTCATGGCGCTGTCACGTACACCAGCGGTTTGGCCACCGCAAGGGTGTACTTTTTCGGAGAAGTGGTCTGTAGGACCCGTGATCCCTACGTGGTCATTGCATGAGGGGACCCCCGCGGACATTGCGGAATCGCGGTCATTGCGATGTGGGTTATTGGGCACCAGGGATATGAGCAAGTTTGAAGTATTTCCGAGTTCCATGGTGGAAACCGGGAAAAGTGGTATGAATGACTTGGGAGTTTCGATTGCCGGTTTGATATCCTATTTACTTTATCGCACTTATATGTTGCACTGGATCATCGTTTTATCCGTTTTCATTTTTATTGCTTTTGTCACTGACTCCCACTATGTGACAGGTTTGGGCAGGGACGGGGGAGAGGCTTCAACGCGTGAATGACTTGGTTTTTGTCATCATGGTGACATTTTACTCCCCTATTTTTGGGCATTGCATTCGATTGATACACTTGCATGAGATGTGGATATGATGTGATATAGATACCTTGGTGATGTGGATATTTGGACATATGGACACTTTGGATAGATGGTGATCATTTGGATTTCGTTTTATCTTTTTGTGGATGCATGTGAAATGTGGAGGTTTTTAAAATGATAAAATGTTTGTGAAATTTATTTTTCAAAACTGAGTGTCGGGTAGACACTGTTGTAAAACTTTGTGGTTTTATCCTTTCAACTTGGAGTATGCCGTGTGGGCGATATTATCATGTATGATTCTAAAGATTATCTATTTAGCACTCTGTGTATGAAAAACTGGTGGTGGATGATGTATGTATTTTGTGCGACACCGTGCATACACAGGGGAGACTCTGTCCGTTTGTGTAGAGAGATCTTGTATATGTGGCGGGTCTGGGCACGTATCGGGATGGAAGACTTTTGAAAAAAAAAATTAGGGCCGTTTTTCGCTTTTAAACCACTCCCGGGGCGTGACAGATTTAGATGGTATCAGTGCGTAAAGGCATCACCTACGTAGTTTTCTTGTTGTATAGTATTCATATGTCCAACATCCACGGTATTTGATAATTCATGCAGTTAACTAATGTAATAACCAAAGTCCCCAATCACGTGAGAGTGTGGGTTGTTCAGTGTCGTCTTGTTGGTTTTGTACAGTTTTTTATGATGATCGTTTTTGTCGGTTCGTACGGTTTTGTGTTGGTCGGTTTTGTTTGCTGACCCCTTTGGTTGTGTATACAGAGTATGGCTCGTACTCGATCGTCGGTTAATGGCGGAGGAGAGGAGTGGGCGAGGCCGACTGCCACCGAGGCCACTTTGTTCAGGATTTGTCGGGGCAGTTGACGGCACTCACCGATATTGTTCACGAGATAGCACGCCAGACGACGACACCGGCTACTACTACCCAGCTTCCTACTCCTGAGTCGGTTTTACCCGAGGCGCATGCGCCGGCAGCGGGTGGTGACGATGGTACTCCTACTCAGATTACCATGGGGAGGGCATCAGCGGTTTCGGCGACAACACCCCCGGATGTTCCTATACCTACAACTAAGGGGCCGATGCTGGGAGCTACTGTTAGGGATCCGGTGGGGGAGGCCGTCATCCCTCATTCTTCTATTCAGTCCGCTGCCGTTGCCGGTGGAGATCCGGCGTTGTACACGGAACGGTCTCGAGTGAGGGCGAGTTTGGCAGAGTTCCGGAAGTACAAACCACCCGTTTTTTAGGGAGAGATGACAGATCCTTGGGTGGTGGAGAAATGGGTGGACAGCATGGAAAAGTTATTTGAGGACTTGATGATGGAGGAGGATGAGCGAGTTCCTTTGGCGGTTCACTTTCTTGAAGGAACAACTCGTATTTGGTGGAAGACAGTGTGACCTACTCCTTCCGGTGGCACTGCCTTTCCTCCTTGGGTTACTTTCGGAGAGATGTTATTTGGGGCATTCTTCTCGGACAGCGTCAAACAGCAGTCTGAGGACGATCTGAAAAACATCAAGCAGGGTAACCGTTCAGTTATGGAATATCAAAGGGAATTTGTGTAGTGCCCACGATTTTTCCCTTTGAGTCACTTTCGGTGTGTGTGATGTTTTGCGTATTTTTTGCTTTTGTCAATTTCATTGGTTTTGACATTCATGTTGTAGAGCTCGTTAAATAGAGAACGATGGTGCGATCGGCTCAAAAATTCGATGAACGGATCTCCTAGTGCGATTTTTTAAAGTTAATGGTGGAAAAGGTTTTTAAAATACCTATTAATGCTTTATGGTGCTTTATGTTAAGGAATTTATATTGGCGTATTTTGTGAAAGTGTTTAAGTCTTGAAGATTGAAGATGAAGATGTTTGGATCATATACCTCAATCTCAAGAAAGAATAATTCAAAAGGATCAGGTACGTTTAACTAAATAATCTTGGTAATCCGAATACTTCTTATAGTGTAGAAACACTTGGATGGGTTTTTAATTGCATAAAAATCAGAAAACTGGACTGTTATATGTTCAGGATCCGGATCAGAGTATTTCAGTCCGGACCCCGAACGTAGGTAGGTTCATACGAAAATCTAGTTCGGAACGCCCTTGGTTCAGTCCGGACCCCGAACGTGGATTTTGCAGAAATCGCATGAACAGTCCGGACCGTGGTTATTTCAGTCCGGACCCCGAACACTGTTTTTTCAGGAATTCTCTGAAAAACAACGACAGTTCGGATCAAGCCAAATCCAGTCCGGACCGTTGTGCGGGAAAAAATCTGTTACAGTCAGTTTTTGATTCTTATCCACTTCCAATGGTTTCTAACCTATAAGTAAAACCTAATTTCATCTTTTAGGGTAATACAAAATAAGTTTTGTATTCCGTAAATGAACGAGAAAAATTAACGGAGAAAAACTTAGAAAAATCCACATATAGAGAAGAAAGGAAATAACTAGATGTATTCTATGTTTCTTCATCTATATTGATTAATTTGATTCTAGGATTTCAAACTCAGATTTTGAGTAGAATCAAATTAATGAATACTTAGATGGTATTTCCGATCTATCTTTGATCTAAGTATTTGGCGGATTTTCACCACCAACAAAACAACGATTTTCCCAAAAATCGGCGCGTGGATTCGCGTGGCCTTGTGGATTCAAGGTGCTACCACTCTCGTGGATTCGGAGCGAGGTACGTTCGTGTGATCGAGACGTACTACTTGGTGGAGACCGTGGATTCGGTTGGACGTCGTGGATTCGACGTTGGACGCCGTGGATTCGGCATTGGACACAAATCGTGGATTCGAGGCGCGTTGCGGAGCGAGCGGAGAAGATCTACTAGGAGCATATTGTAAAAGGTTGAGTCGTGTGTGAGTACGTTATATCACCTTTGTACGTGTTTGATTCTAGTGGATTTCACCGTGTGATCGGTCCCGTGGTTTTTTACTCCTGGTTTGGAGTTTTCCACGTAAAATCTCTGCGTGTTATTTACTTTTCCGCATTGGGTTATTTTTACGCAAAGATTTTGGAGTGTTTATTGTTTACACCTATTCACCCCCCTCTAGGTGTTTTTTTCTCCTGTTCAGATCCATATAGTCATAACCCACACTTTAAAATCCGTGCTAATGCATGAGGGGCATTTTAGTAAATTTGGCATGCAAATTGAGAAAGAAACGGTTACAAAAGATAAGAGCGGTTAATGTTGTTACAAATTCTCTTATAAATAGAAGGGATTCGGGGATCGGTTTTATTTTACACGTTAGAGAAAAAGAAACAAGAAAACCCTCGTTTCCTATTTTTGAAAAAGAGAGATTCATCTTCTTCCTCGTTGTGCACGCCGAAGCTCGAAATCGAAAATGTTGTCATCATCGGAGAGCGGGTTCGTGAGCGGCATCACCGTCGGAGACCGGAGATCGGAGAGCGAGTCCGGGTATCGCATCATCTTCCCCGTCGGTTAAAGTGTCACGCCACGAGTTTCGAAAAGTAAGCTAATTTTTTTTTTTTTTTTTTTAAATCAGAGTTGAAAGCAATCCAGGGCATGAGCAGATCGCCACATGCAAAGAAAATTCCATGTCCCCCTGGATAGAGCGTTTACTATACATGCACGGCTAAGCACTTACAACCAATACCAGAGTAGTCTAAACTACGCATACAAATATTAAGCAATTATTACATGAATCATTTTACAATATTACAGAATCACAAATGCGGAAGGTAAATAAACTGGTGACAGAAGGGTCAGCACTATCGCAACAGCCTTACCAACGTCCCAACATCAGCACCCGACATACCTTAAAAATGGTCACCCAGGGGGTGTGAGATACAACATAAGTGTATTCCAGTGGGCATGACGGGCCGAGAAATAGCTAATCGTACCTACTGGCATACAATAATTAGCGGATAGTAAAAGATCAGTATGTAAGGCAGGTATAACAAATAGATAACTGTAAACAAGGCTATGCATGTATATGGGTACAGTAATACATGGCTAAGCATGCTGAATAAGATCTAGTCATGATACTAAGCATGTATGCAAAACAGATATATATGAAAGATATAGCAAAGGTATGAACCCATGTACCCAACAGATGCTGCCATTTTGGTCGCTGGACCTCAGGCGAAGATATCATAGCAGAACACAACCACACTGGAAATCACCTGGCGGAACTGACAGCAACCCTGTGCTAATGATATAGCTGACGGGTTCCTCGTACCAAAGGTATAGCTGAGAGTTTCCCCATATCCCACAGCACAGCCGAAGGGCTCCCCGTACCCAGCAGTACGACAAAGGGGATGCTCACTGGTCAACCGGACCCTCTACTGGTAAAGAACGGAATGTGGGGGATCAATCCCACAGCGTACGCGAGTGAACAACAGGCGCACGACGATCACAATACTGATGCTCCGAGCTCACGGTCCATAGACCGAAAAGGCGGCACTAAGCCAAAAATCCCAATGGGGATGCACTAACCCAAACCTGTGCAGTACTGAATGCAAGATATACTAGCTATCTGAATATGTGAATGGCTAATCATACACATGGCATATGTCGAGATAAAAGCAGAGCATGATGAATGACTAGGTATAAACTGATAGCTACCTAATGTTCAATCGAGCATGGCAAATGTCCATATGCAATAGGTATACTAAAGGCATGAGTATAAGCTAGAAATAAACAAATAACGGCAAAGGCTCAGGGTATAATCTGGGCTATCATGAAACACAGGGGTCCAACCAATTAAGGTACCCCAGAGGGCCGAAAAGATAAAAGTCCGGACGGAAGATAAACCCACCTGAGTGTAGGCGGATCGACGACTCCACTGAAAGGCACGTGGGCCGTAGTCAGACTGCAGAGACCTGAATCATAAACACAGATCAGGGATGGACTCACACAAACACCGAATGCTTAAACCTTGATCTTTTCCAAATTCTCGTAAACCGCTGAAAATCCGTCGATCGGTCAACTTTAACCCGATCAGCGCCTACGGATTTTCGAATTCAGCGAAACCTGACGTGCAGCCCCAGAATGCTTTACTGAAGACGTTTGACAAGTACATACTACTAGGTGCGTCTCTAAGCTAGACCAATGCCATAATTACTAAAATACCCCTGAAAAACCTCTTTTGGTTTCGGGAGTCGCCAGCAATAAACCAAGGTTGCTGGATCCTCCAGGACTATGTTGGGAATATCAGACAAAACAACTTAATCGACGCAAGTCCTCGAATTGCGCAATTAAGACCGAGTCGCCGATAAACCGGCGATTTTGCCGATTTACGGTCCGACAATCGATTTCTGCTCAACGAAAGCCATCGGATCTCTAACTAAAAGCTTAGAGATCATGGGCACACAGACCAAGATAGCACGTGAGATAACAATTGCATTTAGACCTCTAGGGTTTATTAAAATTACATAAATACATTGCTTTTAAGGGCTTTTAAGCTCGTATAAATTTTGAAAATATTTTTAAACTGAACCGAGGCCACCAATGTAGTGGTCCAGGTCCCCATGCAGTTTTCTCGTGAATCCACAGTGTGAAACACCTATTGTTGGTGTGTCGGGCCCATAATACATCAAAGGAATGTTTTGGATGGACCCAGTGAGGTTTCTGGATCATGTTTGGGCTTCAACTATTTTTGCTGAACTTTAGAAAAGGATTTATCCCAAACGGAGGGTGGATTTGGATTCAGCGTGAAAAAACCCTTGAAAACGGCTATTTGCTCGTATTTTTCTGAGTCCGGATGCCCAAAAACGGACTCCCGAAAGTTTACAGTGGATTTCGGTGCTTGGGGGGGACCGTAGACTGCCGGAATGCCACGTGGCGGCCTGTCATTGGCCGGTTTATGGCGCTCGGTCCACAAAGCGGCGCGGCTTTGTGCATGGACCCGGCGCTGGACACGTGGCGCATCCGGATTGGCCGGCGCAGGCTGCGCGGTCCACAGAACCCCGCGCGGGTGCATGGACCCGGCGCGGGGGACACGTGGCGACTTGCTATTGGCGGGCTCTTGGAGCGCGGTGCATGGAGGCACGGGGGGCTGCCTCGGGGCGCGTGCATGGCAGGGAAGGCAGGCGGCGCCTGCCCGCACGTGTGAACTGTCACGCGGGGGACGCGTGGCGCCCCGCTATTCGCGGGCGCCACCTACCCCCGCTGACCGCCCGCGCGACACACGGCCGTCATCCGCTGGGCTTGCACACGCTGTCCCGTGTTCGGGACACGTGTCAAGCCCAGGGGATTTCGGGCGCTCATCGTGGGCCGTCCGTCAGCGGTTTCGGGCGCCCGAAAGTGGGCCGAGCGCCCGAAACCGGGGACACAGATGGAATTATGGGATTTATTCGACTGGGCTTATAAATAGGGCCGGAATAGCTCCGTTTTCTCTCTTTTCTGGACGGATTTTCATAGGGAGTTCTATAGTGAACTTCTTCACCTACTTGTGTAGCATCCATTGGATAGTTTCTGGGATTTTAGGAAGCATTTGCATCGAGTTCTATAGCGTATCAGCGCGTCGCGATGTTCCTTCTCCGGTGACCCTTTCCGTCGCGTTTCGGTGCGCGGACTCCCCCGGGCTACTCCAACAATATTTTTTGACGATTCTTGCACCGTTGTCTTTAAAACAGGTAGGTCTATGACTTTCATATTTTCAGCTCCCCCTTGTTTTGAGTTTTTCCTGGGTGGTTTTGGCCATCTTGTGACCCCCTTTTTCTGCGGTGGAGTTTTGGACGGCACCGAGGTTTTTCTGCGATTTCTCCGCGCTTGAGCGTCGGATTGAGGCATGAAAGTACTCGTTTCACATCTACACATCACAAGGATCATCATCGTGATTTTTCTGGATTTTTTTGAGGTTTCCCCCAAGGTGAGAATCCTACTTTTTCGGGGCAGAGTGCTACATGATTTTGCCCTTGTGGAGTTTCGCGCTTACCGCGTTGTTTATTTTGTAACTCGGCCTACAGATGTCGGAACGGAACATGTAAGTACTCGATTTCTATCTACTCGTCGCGACGATCGCAGCGGTGATTTTTTTGGAATTTTCAGAGTTCATCTCGCAGGTGAAAATGGAGATTTTTCTGGACTGGTCTGTGGACAGCGGCTATGTGTTTATTTGTGTGTTTAATCGGGCACCGTTTTTGGCGTTTTTGCAGTTATCGCGGCGAGCATTGTACTTCTCGGGCGAGGTTGTGTTTGGACTTGGATTTAGCGCTCGAGGTGGGTGATCGTTGTGAACCTCTTATTTTTGACTACCCACTAGGCATATTGGAGTAACCCTTGTGTTAAAAGGTTAATTGCACCCTATGGATAAAATTGGCATGCTTGTATGAGTTCAAGGACATTATGTTAGTACTTGCCTTCATGTGAAATTGGTTATTAGAAATTGTAATATCATGCTAAAAGGGAATGCCAATTAGTACCTTGTGAGTAATATGCATGTTGTATAGGCTGACATATGTCATATTAGTACATAGTGTTCTTATGCGATCATTATTATCCTGGAATAGCATGCTCTAATAAATGTAAGAACATCGATACCTGTATTTCTTTTATCATCATGAGGACATTTGCATGCTTCTATGGACATCTAGATAGGCCACCTGTGACACCCCCGGAATTTGGATTAGTCCTATATATAAATGATATAATAGGACTAAATCTCTAACCCGGCTATAGCATTTTGGATGGTAGCAAAATCCAAGAGGAACATGAGAGTTAAGCGTGCTAGAGCTAGAGTAGTTCTAGGATGGGTGACCCCCTGGGAAGTGGGGCGTCACAGTTGGTATCAGAGCCATTCACCAGCCGGAAATGTGAGATGAGTCTCGGCTGAGCCAGGGTTATATAGCGGGTAGAGCGAGGCTCCCCGGCTAATGACCGTTGTGAGTGGAGTGCAGCTCCTCACAAGGTCGGCTAAGGCTAGCGAGACGAGTCTCACATCGCCTGGTGCTTGTGAGTGTGCTTGAGCCTGACGTGGACGTCAGGGCTTAAAGGGGGGAAGAATGTGACACCCCCAGAATTTGGATTAGTCCTATATATAAATGATATAATAGGACTAAATCTCTAACCCGGCTATAGCATTTTGGATGGTAGCAAAATCCAAGAGGAACATGAGAGTTAAGCGTGCTAGAGCTAGAGTAGTTCTAGGATGGGTGACCCCCTGGGAAGTGGGGCGTCACACCACCTTTTTCTGCTACACTATCATGCTGGAATTTGACTTAGAAGAAACCATGTTTTCTACTTTTCTCCTTTCTATTTTTAGACTCATGGTACTTGTAGCTCGGGTGCGAGCAGGGGGTTTGGAATAGTGTAGGCAGGATCTTGGGATTTGGGACAGGTTGGACTTGTTAGTCAGGCATCGCGGCGACCACGGATTTTGGGCGGTTGACCGGACACCGGCTGTTGCATCAGATTGGGGATTTGTGGGGTGTTGCGGCGACCGCGGACATAGGGCGGTTGACCGGATCTTTACTTGTGCATCAGATTGGGGATCGGGGTTTCTTTAATGGACGGGTTTTCCCACTTGAGCATAGTCGTGATCCAGTCCTGCTATATTATGTTACTTGTGACTTATTACTTTACTCGTGTGAGTCGCTCCCCTCGAGTGCCACTCCGGAGTGTGCGACAGGCAGGCTTTGAGTCCTTGAGACTCTTTCTTCCCATCGGTGCTATGCGTAGGCCAGCATACCCGATATGGCAGGCACAGCAGGCAGTACTAGTTTTATTGGTCCATTGATTGGGTTTTTTCAGGCAGGCACATTCACTGATGCATTCATATAGTTACTCTTTTTGGCACTGCATTTAGAGGCATAGTAGTGGAGCTTATTATATCGGCACTTTATTTATAGCCTACCACCTTTATTTCCCATTTCTTTTGCCTCTAGTAGACCTAGTGGGCACGTCAGAGTTTGAGGCTTAACCCACTAGGGGGAGGCTACTGTTTTATAGTAGTTCTCACCCCCATTATCCTTTTTCCTTTTTCTCCCTTTGTTTTGCAGAGTCCTCTACGGGAGTTGCTGGGCCGTCTTCGGCAGACCGATGTAAGAGGATTGCGGACTAGATAGATCGTCCACCCCGTCTGCGAGCTCAGCAGTGTTTTGGTTGTATCCCCTATACTCTCAGACAGTTGTACTATTATTTTTAGGTCTGGCTTCAGCCAGCTATTTGTATTTATTTGGTGAGCTGAGAGAGACACTTGTACTTATTGAGAGTTATATTGTACTTTTATTTTCCAGCTTCAGTTTGAGATGTATTAGTTTTAGTTCGGCTCTGTTTTTATGCCCTTTTATTATATCTCTTATATCTGAGCAGGTTACCAGCGTTTCGTGTACATGGGAAATTCCGTGTGCACGGCGGATCTGTGGACGGGCCCGGATTCTGGTTTACACCCGGGGCGTGACAACCAGTAGGTGGGCCTCGATGTTCTGAACACCGTGCTCACCATTTGGGAGCAGCACAAGACCCGAGGACAACTTCGGGCCAACATTTACTTATGCAATTAGGATTAGGTTTCTACTTTGACTCAACCACTCAATCAAACCCTAATTTATGGTGAGCACCATGCTCAGTAGGTCGAGGGGACTCAGAGGCTCACCCTGAGGGTGCAACATAACTGCTGGAACAACATAAGGGAACAACCAAGCCACTTAGAGCCCTTAGTTGCTAGAACTATTAATTTACCTGTGCCAAACCCAAATTAAGTTGGGCATCATGTTCAGCATGTTAAGGAGGCTTGGGGGCTCACCCTAGTGCAACCCCACAGCTGCTGAAGCAAGGTAACCAGAGCCCACACACAAAATGGCCCAATATGACTCCACACCACAATCCACTCAGCCATCTTTGGTTCTGAAGTGAGCATCAAGCTCAGGGGAACATGTGGAGTCAGGGGCTCACCATCTGGGTTGTGTAGGTTGGCCGAAACAGTGCAGGGAGCAAGGTCGGCCATGGCCAAGCCATTAATGCCCGAGTTGGAGCACTTTGCTCCAACTCGAGATCTTGTGGGTTTCTAAGGCAAGCACTAGTAACAATTACCCGAGGGCACCTCTAGGCGCACCTCCAACCTTAGCGCCGACAAACGGCGGCGATGGGTAGCCGGAGCAAGAGCTTGCGGCAACCTTGAAGCTTCAAGTTTGGGCCAACCCAAACCAATGACTTTCGAGTGCAAAGGACAACACCCGAAGCTTTCTGGCATCATTTAGGGAAGGTCTGGGTATATCCTTGCCGGCGGGAGGCAGCGGATGGCCGGCCGCCATTAACGCGGCCAACCATGGACTTCTAATGGCGGATCCGCATCCGACCAGCATGGGTCACATGCAAGGGCACCAATGGGTCCTTCATGACACCATGAAGCTTGCTGGGTGTGCAGCCTAGGGTGGAAGGCGGCGCCGGGGCCAGAGCAGTAAGCTCGGCCGAGCCTTCTTCCTCCCGAAACTAGGGAACCCAGCTGCAAGCTCCATACTGAACCATACCTCCCCAAATTTCGTGGATATGGTCCAGAGATCCAACATGAGCTTCCCATCAATTTAGAATCGGCCCAAAGCTGTTGGATACGCTGCAGGCAAGAGGCGGAGCAAACTTAGGTTTCCGGCGGTGTAACTTCACCGCCGGCAAACCGGCGCTTTCCCGATTTCGGGGCTGGGCTGGGAGTCTCCCCAGGAACCAAATAATCTATTGCTCGAGGTCTCGGGCAGAGAGAACCAGAGGAGAATGAACCTCACCTTGGCCGGAGTCGGAGAAGAGAGGAAGAAGCCAGTTCACCCTCCCCCGCTCCGTGCGCGCCTTGGCTCCCTCAGGTGCACTCCCAGGAAGCAAAGGAGATCTCCAGCAAGCACAGAGAGAGAAAGGAGGGATCCATTAATGTCTCTTCTTCTCTCTCACTCAAGTGCGTGTTACGACTTTTTATGTTGGCATATTTCGTGATTTGAGTCAGAGTCTTGAAGTGATCAAATTGTCAAATCAGCATTCGAAGACTCAGAGAAGATTCAACATGAGCTCAAGTTGACACTCAGGTATGATTAAAGTAATCATGGTGATTTAAGTATATTTACAATCTTTGGAATCATGATTTTATTGAAACCCGGTTTAGAAGAGGTTTTGGGAACTTGGATTTTAACTCATAACTTATTTTAAGTTTGGATTCCGGTATATGGTTTGTTTTGTCAAATTTATATTTGAAAAATTCAGTATTTTACATTGAGTACCGGAACCCCACTTTGAGTTCCTCAAAACCCGACACAAGATTTTCTGGAAATTGCATTGAGTACCGGAACCTGACTTTGAGTACCGGTACGCAATAGAAAATTTTGTCTATTGCGCCATCGAGTACCGGAACCTACTATTTAGTACTGGTACGCAATGTCAAGTCGTGATAAGAATGCTAAACCGACTTTGATTGATTTCCAAAGGTTATAAATAGATACTTAGGGTTTCTCAAGAACGACCGACCAATTCAGAAACACTTGAGAGCAACCCTAGAGGCTAGGTTTTTATCGTTCATCTTTTAGCCTCTCTTAGGTCAATTCGACGGTTCTTTGAGGAGATGCTTTTGCCGAATTGATCTAATCTTTGCTTAGAGATTTCATCCATGGTTCTCTAATGGTATTCTAAGCAAAGGATCACCATCGAAGCCTATATTTTCGTAACGGCTGAGTTTGCGTCAAGGAGTTGACGTGTCATCGTGGATTCGATGTGTTGAAGGCGTTTCGTGGATTCGAAACGTGTTGCTCGTGGATTCGAGTGGCGTTCGTGGATTCGGACGTGTGCATTGGACCTACAGTCAGTGAGCGCAAGATCCGGAGAAGTTAAAGGAGGGGTTGGAGTCCGTGGAGTCAGTAATCACCTTGTTATCTTTCAATTCTTAGTGGATTGTTATTGCGTGTTGGTCCCGTAGTTTTTACTCTTGTGATGGAGCTTTCCACAGAAATCTCGATGTGCTGTTTTTATTTTCTGCATTTATTTTTAAATTGCACTGAGATTTGGTTTTTGGTTATCACACCTATTCACCCCCCCTCTAGGTGGTATTTGATAGAACCTATTTAGATCCTTGGGGATCCATAAACATACAATTGGTATCAGAGCGGGTTTTAGGTTTTTCTATCATGTCGGGTGAAGGTGGTAATATTAATAGACCTCCTCTTTTCGATGGGACCAATTATGCCTATTGGAAAGTCCGGATGAGAGCTTTTCTCATCGCAATTGATGAGCGGGTATGGCAAACCGTGGAATTCGGTTGGGTGCATCCAATTGAGGAAGTAGGAAATACTACTACCCCAAAACCTCGCTCTAGATGGTCCAGAGAGGAGATCGAAAAATCTTCTTACAACAGGAAAGGTATGAACATTTTATTTAATTCTCTTTCCTCGATCCAGTTTACACGTATTTCTGCGTGTGAAACTGCAAAGGAGATTTGAGATATTCTTCAAATTATACATGAGGGTACTAGTCTAGTAAAAATTCAAATGCTCAAGATGCTTACAAGTCAATTTGACTCTATTCATACGGATGAGCATGAATTGTTTATTGATTATTATACCAGACTTCAAGATATAATCAATACATGTGCTAATTTAGGAGAAAAGATCCCGGAATCAAAAGTTGTAAGAAAGATTCTTCGGACTCTTCCGGAACGTTGTAGGGCAAAGGTTGCCGCCATTGAAACCGTCAATCATCCGGATGACATGAGAATAGAGGAATTAGTAGGTGCTTTACAAACATATGAAATGACTTTTCCTACTAATTAATTTTCTTGCAAGTCTTCTTCTAAGCGTGCAAAAATTGGATTCAAATCAACAAAGGAAGGAGATAGCGACTCAAACTACGACGATGAAATTTCTTTTGCTGATTTTGAAGAACAACTCGCGCGGATCACGAAGAAATTTCGTCAGAATTTTTGGAAGAATCGAACCGATGGATCTTCATCCTCGAAACCGAAAAGTTTATCTAAAGGATCATCGGGTTCTAAATCCTCTAAACTCAAAAGATTTGCAAAACCTTCTAAAGAAAAAGAAAAAGATGCATTCGAAGGGGAAATCCAATGCTACAGATGCAAAGGCTTCGGCCATATTTCAACGGATTGTCCTTCTAAGAAATCATATAAAAATAAGGCTTTGCAAGCAAAAACTTGGGACGATTCTACTTCCGATGAATCGACCTCAAGTAAAGAGGAAAAGGATAATGTTGTTGCTTTTCATACTTCTCTAGTTCCCTCCTCTAATGTTTGCTTGTCATCGTTAATTACTGACTCTACTTCTTTGATTTTGCATGAATCATCTACATCCGATGGAGAGTCGTCAATTGAGGGGGAGTCGGACGAAGAAGAACTCGTTGAGGCCTATCAACAACTTCTTAAGGAATCAAAGAAGATGGCCAATCACATCAAGAAGTTGAGGAAACAACGACTTGAGGTTGAAGACGAGAACCATACTTTAAAGATCAAAATTCATGATCTTAAGGAGGAACGAGGACTTGTATTGAACAATAATAAAATCCTCCAAGCAAAGCTAAACTAATCGAAAACGATCGTTAATTCTCATATGGACAAGATTGGTTTTCTGGAAAAACAATTTGAGGAAATTCATGATGCCAACCAAGTTTTGACCAAGCAAGTTCATCAACTCAAATCCGACATACAAAATTTTTCAACCGGTTCCAAGAAATTTGACGGTATGTCCGGATTAGGTCAAACGAGCAAAATTGGTTTGAGATATAAAAGGAAACAAACTGAAAAGGCTTGAAGTTCCACAACTAAGTTGAAAAGTAAAACATGCTACCAATGTGGAATTGAAGGACACATCATGATGAAGACGTGCCCGAAAAATAGAAAGAAGAATTCATCGACATCTTCATCTACGGAGCGGACTCTACGGATTCAAAAGCCACAACAATTCAATGGAGTTCTCTCAATCCACCAAAGGTCTGAGCCACAACATCGGTTATTCAAGAGGACACTTGCAACGTGGGAACCTAAGGTGGATCAACAGTCAAAGCTAACATCCTCCGGCCACAACGAATCAAGACAACCCAAAATCCGACGGTTTTGGATCAGGAAAGGTGATATCTTTTCTTGTCTTAAGTTTTAAATAGCTTTTGACTGTATATAATGCTTTGATTAGTTTTCTCTTCATATATATCGTGATCTTTGCATTACATAATTTCAATGCTTGTCGTTTTTATTTATGTTTTGTTTTCAAACAAAAGGGTTTTAACGAACGATTGCGATTTTTTAGTGCATTGAATATCAAAAGGGTTTACTTTCATTCACTCCTAATTAATTTCATATTAATTATCAACTTTACTCCATAATCATCATCTTTGAAGATATTCTATTATAGGAGTTTTCGATATTTATATTCATCAAATTTTAGTAATCATGTGTGATCTTAAGGTGCTTAACCTATCTCGGTTGTGTGAATTCATTGTGATAAACATGAGACAACGAATAGACTAAAATTTGGATTTAATTCTTTCACGTAAGAGATTGCTTTCTTACAAGGGTAATTGAAAGAGTTCAAAAAGATGTGGAAAGAGTTACATCCGTAAAGGAGTGTGAAAACTACCACCACATATTGGAAAGAAATACCACATGTTTTGGATGCATGATAATATTTTTGGTAAAATTTTTAGATGAAGCATTCGGAGATTCATATTCAAATTTCCTATATTTTTGAACAATCTCCTGGTTGGTATAAGGTGGGATAGTTGGAAGATGCTCAAAGAGCCACCCTTAAGTATTTTAGTGCTTATCTCAAATTTGAAAGGGAATTGATCAAATTGATATCATTTTGGAAATCTCTGTAAGTCATTTTTGATAATCCATTACAACTTGATAGAGTTCGGATCTCTAGATTATTTTTGATGACTTGTGTTTGACGTATATAAAATGAAAAACGGTTATAATGTTTTATCTTTATTTTTCATGATTTAGGAGTAAATCTTTGTAATTTTTATAAAATTAATTGGATTGAATGATATCTGTGTGATCTCACAATTTTCAAGCATTTAAATTGATTTTCTTGATTGCACTCAAATCGGTATTTCAAAGATTTCAAAATCTAGATTTGTTTCAAGAATTTTTTTGTTTTTAGCTCTGGAGTACCGATACTCACATTTTGGTACCGGAACCAATTTTTCGAAATTGGCTTTCAATCCGGAACCCGAACTGGAATTTTTCGTATTTTTAATTGGGTACCGGTACGCGCCTTCGAGTACCGGTATGAAATCTGCAGATTTGTTAAACACCGGAACCGAGGTGCATTCTTTCACTTTCCCTTTTGCAAAAACTCTCCCTTTCTCTCTCTAAAAGATTTCCTGTGATGACCTGGATCTCTGCAGAGCTGTGGTAGAGTCATTGGTGACATCTGGGGAGCCTATACTGTGTGTTGGAGGTGTTTGTGCACCAATTGGACACAAGTGTTGGACTTCGGGCTTAAAGTGTGACGCCCTGTGTTGGAGGTGTTTGTGCACCAATTGGACACAAGTGTTGGACTTCGGGCTTAAAGTGTGACGCCCCACTTCCCAGGGGGTCACCCATCCTAGAACTACTCTAGCTCTAGCACGCTTAACTCTCATGTTCCTCTTGGATCTTGCTACCATCCAAAATGCTATAGCCGGGTTAGAGATTTAGTCCTATTATATCATTTATATAGAGGACTAATCCAAATTCCGGGGGTGTCACATTCTTCCCCCCTTTAAGCCCTGACGTCCACGTCAGGCTCAAGCACACTCACAAGCACCAGGCGATGTGAGACTCGTCTCGCTAGCCTTAGCCGACCTTGTGAGGAGCTGCACTCCACTCACAACGGTCATTAGCCGGGGAGCCTCGCTCTACCCGCTATATAACCCTGGCTCAGCCGAGACTCATCTCACATTTTCGGCTGGTGAATGGCTCTGATACCAACTGTGACGCCCCACTTCCCAGGGGGTCACCCATCCTAGAACTACTCTAGCTCTAGCACGCTTAACTCTCATGTTCCTCTTGGATCTTGCTACCATCCAAAATGCTATAGCCGGGTTAGAGATTTAGTCCTATTATATCATTTATATAGAGGACCAATCCAAATTCCGGGGGTGTCACATAAAGTGGATCACGTGAGTGATCGGAGGACCCCGTTGAGTGTTTAGAAGTGTACTCGCGCGGAACAGATATTAAAATTGGACTCAGCGCGAAGTTTGGATCAAGGAACACTTGTCTGGATGCATTCGGCAACTTTTAGGAGCGGAATTTGGCAAATCGGACAGCGGATTTGGATTCAGCGTGCGAAAACGATGAAATTGGGCTACTTACTGGATTTTTTCGCCACTGGTTACTGTTCACGCCGGAACAGTAACTCCGGCAGCCGGCGGGCAGCGGCGGAGCACGGCGGACGGGCTCGGGCAGGCGGCGGAGCGGGCGCGCGGGTGCGCGGGCAGGCACGCGGTGCACGGGAGCGCGTTGGACACGTGGCAGCTGGCGATAGGGTCGGTTCAGTGGGCGCGGTTCACGGAGGGGCGCGGGTGGTGCATGGACCGGCGGGACACGTGGCGGTTTCTGGTTGGCGGGCTCACGCAGGCAGGGACCACGGAGCGCGGGGTGCCTCGGAACAGTGCGCGGCAGGGGGCGCCAGGCGGCGCGCCAGGGTTGGTCGGAGGCGTTAGTGCGGGCCAGGTGGCACCCTGTGATTCGCGGGCGCCACCCACCCGCGTTGACCAGGGTGGCCACGCGGCGCCACGCGTGCGGCGGGAAAGGCTGTTGCCTGTACGCGGGCAACGTGGAGGCCCAGGAGCGTTTCGGGCGCGCACAGTGTTGGGCCGGGCCCAACACTGTAGCAGCTCGAAAATCCGGAGCGCCCGAAAGTTGGGACCTATAGGTCATTTCTCCAATTGTTTTTCCCAGCCTATTAATAGGCCCCTGTTCAGCAGTGAAGAACTTTTTCCCTGTTCCTCCTCTCACAGTGCCACCTTCACAAGAAATCTTCATCTCCCAGAGCCGGATCCATCTGCAGATTCCAGAATTTTTCGGCGGCACGCATCCCGAGGTTACCATTTTTACGACGCGGCACGACGCTCGTTCGTTTGTGATCTTCTTCGTCGCATTTTGGTGTGAGGACTCCCCCGGCTTACCCCGACCTCCGATTAGGCGATTCTTGCGCCGTTGGACTCACGACAGGTAGGGCTTTGATCTTCGTGTTTTGAGCTCCTCCTCATTTCGAGTTTATCTTGGAGTTCCCCGAGCTTCCATTTGACCCTTTTTCTTGGGCGGAGTTTTGGACAGCACTGTGGTGTTTCGGCCATATCTTTGTGCACAGGCATCGGATTGGGGTGATTCAAAAGGAATTTTGCATCTACACATCGCGAGGAACATCTCCAAATTTTCTTGGAATTTTCTGAATTTTCCCCGAAGGTGAAAAGCTCCTGTTGACAGAACCTAATGATTCAGATTTTGTTCTTGGGAATTTCGGGATGGATATCTTGTTGATTTTGTAACTCGGCCTACAGGTATCGGATTTGGGCGTGCGAGTACTCATTTCGATCGTCTCGACGCGAGGATCGCAGCGGCAATTTTTCGGGAATTTTTGGTCTCCATCTCGCAGGTGAAAATAGGGCAACTCTGGACTGAGGTGTGTTGGACAGATTTTGTGGGGCATTGTATGTCTAAATTATGTATGTTCTTTTGGGGTATGTTGTGCAGTGTTGTGGTGACTGTTTGGACCGAGCGTGGATTTCACCTTTGGACAGGGAATTAGCGCTCCAGGTGGGTGGTTGTTGTTTGCCTCTATTTTGACATGCTCACTAGGAATATTAGAGTGATCCCTTTATTTGGACATGCATGCTTAAGTAATATAAAATTGTGAGCCTATCATATGGAAATTACTATTGTGGATACCTGATAGTGGTTGGGACTTATACATGTTGGTATGGATGGAATGTTAGCGTTTAACCTTGCATGTGGATTGGAATATTTATTTTGGACTATATGATTATCCTGTTAGTGGTTGGTGCTATTTGAGGATTTTATGACATGCATAGGTGGATAGTGATGCTTTATTATGGAACATGGATTATAGACATGTGTGGTGGGATAATGTTTTAGCATGATGGTTATATCTATGCGGAGCTATTAATTGTTACACATGTGGAACCACTATTGGACACCTTTTCCTTTATTTCCTTGAGAACACTTGCATGCTGGTTTGGACATCTAGGTAGGCCATCTTTTATCGCTACACTTTCATGCTGGAACTTGACTTAGGAGAAATCTTGTTTGCTTCTTTCTCCTTTTCGTTAGTCAGGTGGGTTTTGTTGCTCGGGTTTGAGCAGGGGTTTGGGATAGTGTAGTCGGGGCCTAGATTATGGATCATGGGTTTTGGCGGCGACCGCGGATATTGGGCGGTTGACCGGATGTCGGTTATAGGACATCGGTGATAGGGCATGATTATGGACTAGAGGGTTTTGTGGCAACCGCGGATAGTAGGCGGTTGACCAGATGTCGGATGTGGGACATGATTGTGATTGTGGGTTATTCCGGCGACCGCGGATATTGGGCGGTTGACCGGAGGTCGGTTGTTAGACCTGGTCGTGGATTGTGGGGTATTGCAGCAATCGTGGATATTGGGCGATTGACCGGATGGTTACTCTTGCATCTGATTGGGAATCAGCTTTCTTTTAGTGGAGGGTTGTGTTCCACTGGGGCTTTATAGTTGTAATCCAATCCTGCTTTTATCACACCGGCGCAGTTATTGCCCGGTGATGCTTTTATCACACCGGCGCGGTTATTGCCCGGTGATGCTTTACTCGTGTGGGTCGCTCCCCTCGAGATCCCCTCCGGAGGCCGGGGCCAGACAGTTATGGACAGTTTTGCTATCACATCGGCACGGCTCATTTGCCCGATGATGAGGGCGGCAGCAGGAATTTTTCTATCACATCGGCGCGGCTTACTTGCCCGATGATGAGGGCGGTACAGATTGGGTTCATCTGGGACGGTTGGTTATTGTTGCATACGGTTATTCCAGTCTAGGACTGTATTTTAGAGGCATTGTAGTGGTAGATTTCCCTTTTTCAGCGGTTTCATTTCTTACCACTCTTCTTTCCTTTTTGCCTCTGGTAGACCTAGTGGGTGTGTCAGAGTTTAAGGTTTTACCCACTAGGGGAGGCTACTGGTTTACTAGTAGTTCTCACCCCCATTCTTCTTTCCTCTTTTTCTTCTCCTTTGTTTTGCAGTGTCTTCTGCGGGTGCTGCTGGGCTTTCAGCGGCGGGTCGAGGAGAGAGGACGGCTGAGTAGATAGATCTCAAGGCAGGATGAGCGAGTTAGCTGGACTGTTGGTGTACCCATGTTTCCTCAGACGGTTGTACTTTTACTTTTGGGACTGGCTATTGCCAGCAGGTTGTATTTATTTTTGGTGAGCTGGGAGAGACAGATGTATCATTTATACAGATGTATTGTATTTTATTTCCAGCTTCAGTGTGAGATGTATTAGTTTTAGTTCAGCTCTGTTTTTATTGCTCTTTTATTATTATCTCTTATATCTGAGCAGGTTTGGCGCTTCGTGTACACGGGAAATACCGTGTGCACGGCGGATCTGTAGACGGGCCCGGGTTCTGGTTTACACCCGGGGCGTGACATTTCCAAGGTGTTTTTCTTCAAGATCTACGAGATTCTTGCTGTGATTTGTAAGATCTTTCATCAATCTTGCTTTTTATGTTTCAAAACCCTAGGTTTTAGGTTTTGATGATTTATTTTGGAATTTTTGAGTTGATCTCTATTTCTAATGAAATCTCTTGCATATATCACCTTATTTTCTTGATTAAAACATAAATGATTGCTTTCTATGTGACTAGATTCATGTTTTCTTGCAAATATTGTTTGAATCTAGCATTTACATCATTTCCTTAGGTCAAGAAATTTAGAAATTTAGGGCTTGCATGTAAATTGGTTTTGAATGTTAGATCTTCAAAGTTTACATGTTTAGAATGTTTGTTAAACATTTTTAAGCCTTTTATGATATTCATATTCGATCAAATCATAGTGCATCATGTTCTTCACAGGATAATGGCATTCTCTTTGCTACTTGCACTTGTGGTTTTGATGGCCACCGGGAGTGGACGTGGTCGTGGACGTGGAAAGAAGAAAGCTTCTAAACGATCACGTGATGAAGGATCAACAAGCTCAGAATCAGAACCTTCATCGGGATATGAGAAAGAATCAGAAAAAGGAAAGGGAAAGGCACCGATGACTTCAAGGAAAAAGAAAGGTGCAGATTCTCCTTCACGAAGAAGTACCGGTGGACCGGTAATTCGTGAACGCTCTCAATCAGAACGGCGAACAAAGCTTGGGGAAGGTGAACAACACATTAGCTCAAAGCATCGTACAATCTTTGAGAATAGATCATGCATTGGGGAGCGACATGTCAACTTCTCTGAATTGTATCGAGAAGTTCCGGACTTTGCGAGGCTACTGGAACGGATTCCTATTGAACCACTTGGTAGAGTTCCTGCTAGGATGGGTTTCTGTGTGGAGCTACTCAGGGAGTTTTACATGAGAGTAGTTATACTTCACGAGGGTCCTGACATCGGGACATTCATTTTTAAAACAACAGTTAGAGGTGTCAAGTTCGATATTACTCCTGCTGTAATTGGTGCAAATCTGGGATTGATTGTTGATACAACGGGTATGCACTATACTCATGGCGACTTTCAGCATGAAACTCATTGGGATATCGTTGTAAATGCAATTTGCAAATCAGGAACTCACACAAACAGGTTGTATGTTGAGTCAAAGGATTTAAAGCCGGAATACCACATTCTGTCTTTAATTATATGCTACAACCTCTTGCCTACATTGGGGACTAAAAGGATTCGATGAGATCGACTTCTTCTTCTTTATTTTCTTGGTCACCCAGAGAGTGCATATGGAATTAACGTCAACATTCCATTTCTTATTTGGCAACAAATGGTACATGTGATTGAAGGATCAAATCGTCGTGAACTACTTCCTTACCCGATTTTGATCACTAGCATATTAGAAGATCACGGAGTTGATATCAAGTGTGGCAAATATGACTATGGCTTGGGTGCTATTGATGGAATTATCTTGGCCAAGTCAATTAGCACCCTAAAGACCTTTGGGCAAGTGAAAGGTTATGCAAGTGAAGCGACTCCAAGTGCACCGCCTCGTCAAGTGGAGCATTAAGACTCTTCTGCATCAAATGAGGTAGTGACGCTACAATCATTACATCGGGATGTACGCTCACTGAAGAAAATAATGGAACAAAGGTTCAAGAAGCTTGAGGACGGATTGAAGAAGATTTTTGATCTCGTCGGCTGCAAGCATGATGATGTAGTTCCTGGAGCGACCGGGCCAAGTACTTCACATAGACCTACTTCACATGATGACGATGATGATGATGACGGACATGACGATGAGTGACTCTTTACCTTTCTTGTTCTTGCTTTTTATTTTCTTTTTGTTTGTTGATGAAAAAAAACTGTTATGGTCATGTACCTATGAACTAATGCTCTTAGTACTTTCCTTTTGTCTAGTATTTTCACTGTTTGACAATTTATGACCAAAAGGGGGAGAAGGGAAATGATGAGATGAGATGATCAAAATAGGGGGAGATGATAAAAAAGGGAGCCGAAAATCAAAAAGAACCAAAAGGACGAATCAAATGTAGGATTTACATTTAATTTCTTACAACTGACTTTTGATTTGTTTGGAGTTTTGTTTTGCAGGATTTGCATCACTTTAAGACTCCAAGTCCTAAGTCATAGAGTTTGTTCTAGGACTGGTTCAAATGTATTTTTGTTTATTGGATCTTTCACGCAAAAAAAATCAATATTTTGGTGATGACATTGAATTTTGATTTTTTGGTTTAAGATGAGTGTCTTGAGCGTTTTATGTATTTTTGGGTTTTGTCACGAAATTACCAAAGGGGGAGATTGTTACGGCTTTTTATGTTGACATATTTCGTGATTTGAGTCGGAGTCTTGAAGTGATCAAATTGTCAAATCAGCATTCGAAGACTCAGAGAAGATTCAACACGAGCTCAAGTTAACACTCAGGTATGATTAAAGTAATTATGGTGATTTAAGTATATTTACAATATTTGGAATCATGATTTTATTGAAACCCGGTTAAGAAGAGGTTTTGGGAACTTGGATTTTAACTCATAACTTATTTTAAGTTTGGATTGCGGTACATGGTTTGTTTTGTTAAACTTATCTTTGAAAAATTCAGTATTTTACATTGAGTACCGGAACCCCACTTTTGAGTTCCTCAAAATCCGACACAAGATTTTCTGGAAATTACATTGAGTACCGGAACCTGACTTTGAGTATCGGTACGCAATAGAAAATTTTGTCTATTGCGCCATTGAGTACCGGAACCTACTATTTAGTACCGGTACGCAATGTCAAGTCGTGATAAGAATGCTAAACCAACTTTGATTGATTTCCAAAGGTTATAAATAGATACATAGGGTTTCTCAAGAATGACCGGCCAATTCAGAAACACTTGAGAGCAACCCTAGAGGCTAGGTTTTTATCGTTCATCTTTTTAGCCTCTCTTAGGTCAATTCGACGGTTCTTTGACGAGACGCTTTTTGTCGAATTGATCTAATCTTTGTTTAGAGATTTCATCCATGGTTCTCTAATGGTATTCTAAGCAAAGGATCACCATCGAAGCCTATACTTCCGTAACGGCTTAGTTTTCGTCAAGGAGTTGACGTGTCATCGTGGATTCGATGTGTTGAAGGCATTTCGTGGATTCGAAACGTGTTGCTCGTGGATTCGAGTGGCTTTCGTGGATTCGGACGTGTGCATTAGACCTGCAGTTGGTGAGCGCAAGATCCGGAGAAGTTGAATGAGGGGTTGGAGTCCGTGGAGTCGGTAATCACCTTGTTATCTTTCAATTCTTAGTGGATTGTTATTGCGTGTTGGTCCCGTGGTTTTTACTCCTGTGATGGAGTTTTCCACGTAAATCTCGGTGTGCTGTTTTTATTTTCCGCATTTATTTTTAAATTGCACTGAGATTTGGTTTTTGGTTATCACACCTATTCACCCCCTCTCTAGGTGGTATTTGATAGAACCTATTTAGATCCTTGGGGATCCATAAACCTACAGTGCGGCCATCCATGCATGGGACTTGTCTCTTCGGCGACTAGAGGCTAAGGGGTCGGTTCCAACGGTTCGAGTGAATGCAGAGGGTGTGAAAAAATGGCACAAGAAACCCTTCGGATGGCTGTAACTCCCCACAAAAAGCCCAAAAGTCACCTTGTAATAAACGTGTATTTTTGCAACAAAATGCTCCTAGGTCCTTGCACAATCATCTTCCAACCCCAAGGTTCCTACTGTAGGTGACAATTGCATAAATGTCCCTCTCCAAAAAGTCCCAATCAAATTGGTGCATAAAATATGGACTATTTTGCAAAAACACCCCTCTTTTCTCTGCTTTTCATGCATTTCGAGGCACTAGAGTCGCCAAATTGAAAAATGGGCTTCGCCGCGACGTCCGGCTCGACAAAACCTTTCAGGTAGCGTATTTGGTTTCTCGAGTTTGCACCACGATAAATTCTCGATCCATCTTATACGGTGCAATTGACAGTTTGTCACGCACTACGATGCCCTAGGCTCGTCAAACACAAATTTCGTCAGCGCCATTGCGCTCAGAACGATGATGCCATTTAGATTGAGTATCTAGACCGTCCGATTCGAACTCCAGACGGTTGATCGGCCGACGTTAGTCGGCGGGGAAATTAAATCAGGGGTTACTATTCACAACTTAACTTGTGGGCTCCACTACGTTTTTTGCTGTTTTCTATACGATCCGTCCATCAGATCGAAAATTGATTTACACCATCTTTAATCAATTCGACGAGACGGTCGCACTGGTGATTTCAGATTTTTAAGATCAGACCCGGATCTGTAAGTCGGGGAACAGTGTCCCGAAAACACTGTTAATTTACACTTTTTGATATATAAATATTCTGAAAAATATATTTTAATTCAAATTTCAATTATCAAAATTCACGGTTACTACATAAAGGTTGGTTCTTAGCTTTTTGTTAACTCCATTTTCAATTTTGTGGGGTTTTTCGTACTTTCGTTGGGTTTCTTGGGATTTTCGTCGGAGCGGGGGAGTTGGGCGAGCCACCGCCGTCACCGTTGGCTAAGACAGGAGGCCGTTGCCACCGTTAGATTTGACGGGAGGCCGCCGCCGCCGTCGGACAAAACGGGAGGCCGCCGCCGCCGTCGGATAAAACGAGAGGCCGCTGCCGTCGTCGGGTTCGACGGGAGGCCGCCGCCGCCGTTAACGAAGTCGCTAGGCCGTCGCCGCCGTGCCAGGCCTGAGACTTTGTCTTGATAGAGGTCGCCGCCACCGCTCGTCTTGTTGGAATTGACTTTCGGTTGTATTTTTGGTGTATTTTATCGTCATGAGGTATTTTTACGGGTTTTTCGTTGTGGGTACCACCGAGAAAGTGGTAGGAGCCCGGACTCTTCTTTTGCCATCGAGGGGTCCGCCGTTTTCACCCGGACAAGGTCATGGGGGCTTTTGAAGGGGTTTGAGCTTCGTTTTCATCGCCAGTTGAGGTGGGTAACCAAACCGAGGTTGGGGACGTTGTTGAACGGCGGTGTTCAACCCTCCTCTTCCTCTTGTTGTTGTTTTCGGTATTGTTATTTTTAAAATGACAAGAAGGACATGGTCACAGCTAGTGTGACGAAACGGTACATACATAAAGGACATGGACGGATTCTTTGACTTATCGGTTTATTTCACGAGTATGGGATCGTGAGGTGAACCGTGACATATTCCATGAGTATGGGATCGTGAGGCATTCCGTGACTTATTTCTTGAGTATGGGATCGTGAGGCTCGTGGTGCAGTCACGTACACCAGTGGTTTGGACACCGCAAGGGTGTACTTTTTCGGAGAAGTGGTCTGTAGGACCCGTGATCCCTACGCCAGTCAGGCGTGAGGGGACCCCCAAGTGGGTTGTTTGGCACCGGTAATTGAGCAGGTTTGATGTTTTTCCCGAATGACCGTAATGGGAACCGGGGGGGAAAAGCGGTATAGATGACTTGAGAGTTTCGATTTTCGGTTTGATGTCCTATTTACTTTTTCGTACCTATATGTTGCATTAAATCATCGTTTTATTCATTTTCCTTCCTACTGGTTTTGTCACTGACTCCCACCGTGTGACAAGTTCAGGTGGGGATGGGGGTGAGGCTACGGCTTGGGAGTGATTCAGTTTTCGTCATTTCGATGACATTTATTCCTCCCTTTTGGTCATTACATTGGGTTGATACTATTTGCATAAGATGTGGACATTGTGTGTTGTGAACACTTTGTGATGTGGATACGAGACATATGGACTATGTGGATGGCTAGTAGTCTTTTGGATTTGGTTTTATTATTGTGTGATTGCATGTGGAATGTAGAGTTTTTCAAAAGGATAAAATGTTTGCGAAATTTGTTTTCAAAACTGAGTGTCGGGTAGGCACTGTTTTAAACCTTGTGGTTTTATCTTATCAACTTGGAGTATGCCGTGTGGGCGATGTTCTCTTGTATGAATTCAAAGACTAGCTTATCTCTTTATTTGGCACTTTGTTAAAACTGGTTGTGGTTGATGTATGTATTGTGTGCGACACTATAGTGTCCACGGTTTTCGTTCGGTATCACTTTCGGTATTCACAGTATTTTTCCTCATATTTTCGTTATGTCTTTTTGGTCGGATTTGTATTTCATTGTGTAGGGCTTGAAAAATAAAAAATGGTGGTGCGATCGGCTCTAAATTACGGTAAGCGGAGCTCCCGATGTGATTTTTCTAAGTTTAATGTAAAAGAGATGTTTAGAACACTCATTTCGGCTTTTGGGTATTTGGAAATTTGTGCCAACATACGATGAGATTTTCGAATGATTTGGAACACAAATCGAGGGAGAAACGGTTAAATTAAAAGATTTGTTTGTTACAAAAGATTTGTTTGTTAGAAAAAGATTCGATTTGTTAAAAAAAGATTTGATTTGTTGCAAAAATTTAGGAAGTGGTTATTATTGTTTCGAAATCTCTTATAAATAGTGGAACGGGGGATCGGTATCTACTTTACATACCTAAGAGAGGGAGAGAGACAAGAAAACCCTAGTTTTCAAATTGTAACGAAAAGAGAACGTTGTCTTCTTCCTCGAAGGGTTCATCGAAGATCGGGATCGGGAATCGGCATCGTCGTGGGACAACGGAGAAGGGAGCACCAACGTCGCGGGAGACGGGAGAGCGGAGGACGGAGCCGAGCATCGTACCGTCACCTTCACCGACTAGAAGGTGTGTTTACAGCTTTCGTTACCTCTTGTAGAGATTCGTTAGGGTTTTCGATATTTCTTGTCGGGTTCTTTGAGGTGTCGATGGAAATGAGGATCTAGTGCAAAGTTGTTGTCAACACAGTCAAGGTGGACGAGAGGCCGGCGCCGCCGTTGATGTAGATGGGAGGCCGCCGCCGCTGTCATTATGGTAGGGAAGCCACCGCCACCGTTGTAAAGAAAATGGGAGGCCGCCGCCGCCAACCAAGAGGAGTACCACCACACGGGGCACCGCCGCACGGGGCGCCGCCCGCGTGAGGGGCGCACCCATGCGGGGCGCCGCCCGCATGGGGCGGACCCTTGCGGGGCGCCACCTGCAAGGGGAGGGTCCAAGCCGGGCGTGTTGGGTTATATGTAATAAGGATCTAAATAGGGGAAAAAACACCTAGAGGGGGGTGAATAGGTGTAAACGTATAAACACTCAAAAATCGTTGCGATAAAAACCCAATGCGGAAATAAAAAATAACTCGCAAGATTTTTACGTGGAAAACTCCATCACCGGAGTAAAAAACCACGGGACCGATAACACGGCAGAAATCCACTAGAATTAAAACACGTACAAGGTGATTTACCGTACACACTTACGACTCAACCTTTTCCATACGCTCCTAGAGGATCTTCTCCGCTCGCTCCGCGACGCTTCTCGAATCCACGATCCGCGCCCAACGCCGAATCCACGGCGTCCAACGTCGAATCCACGACGTCCGACCGAATCCACGGTCTTCACCCAATAGCACCCTTCGAATCCACGAACGTGCCTCGCTCCGAATCCACGAGAGCGGTTGAACCTTGAATCCACAAGGACACGCGAATCCACACGCCGATTTTTGGGGTAAATCGTTGTTTTTGGTGGTGATGATCCGCCGAATACTTAGATCAAAGATAGATCGGAAATACCATCTAAGTATTCATTAGTTTGATTCAACTCAAGATGTGAGTATGAAAACCTAGAATCAAACTAATCAATATAGATGAAGAAACATAGAGTATTCTCTAATGATTTCCTTTCTTCTCTATATGTGGATCTAGAGCCGTATAAGATGATATATGAAAATGACGGCTATGTGGATTAACCCTAGAAAAAGAGTCATAGGGTTTATTTATAGGTTAGAAACCCTAGGAAGGAGATAAGAATCAAAAACCTACCGTTTCTGGAAATTTTACGGACTGCGATCCGAATCGGATTAACTGTGATCCGGATCGTCGTAACGAGTCAGGTAGTTCCAGAAAAACGAGGGTTCGGGATCCGGATCGAAGTGCTTGATCCGGATCGTTCATACAGTTCACCAAACATCAACGTTCGGGATCCGGATTGCGAAGCCTGATCCGGATCGTTCAAGGAAAATGGTAAACTCAATGTTCGGGATCCGGATCAAGAGAGGCTACGATCCGGATTGAACTGGTGTATGAACGAACCACCTTCGGGATCCGGATCGAACAACCTGATCCGGATCCTGAGCATGTCCCAAGTCCAGTTTTTGATTTTTATGCAATGAAAGATTCTTCCAAGTGTTTCTACACTACAAGAAGTATTCGGATCACACAAAATCTTTAGTTAAACATACCTGATCCTTTTGAATTCTTCTTTCTTGAGATTGAGTTAAATGATCCAACTTTCTTCACCTTCAATCTTCAGGACTTGAAACTTTCACGAAACTACGCCAACTCAAATTCCGTAACAATCTCCCCCTTTGGCGGTTTCGTGACAAAACACAGATCCACTAAAGAAAATTCAAAAAGATATTTTTGTTGCTATCACCATACAACAAAAATTTACAATGGAGATCCAAAAACTTAAAACATGAGATAAACTCCTAAAACAGACTCTAGACTTAGACATCTGTACTCTCTGCACAAAGAAATCATTCTTGACAAAAAGAGATCGTTACATACCTCAAGAATATTTAACATTCAAAACCTAGTACAGAGATAGAGTTTATCTGATCATCATGACATTTGAGAATTCAGATATGTAAGAGAATCATAGTCAAAAACCAACATATCTTCTATGCAATCAAAAACCAAATGTCATGTTAGTGAACATCAACTTGTTAGTTATATTACATGCCCAAATAGTTAGTTGAATAGTTAGTCGAGGCATGCATTCAAACAAACGGAAACCAAAAGTTGAAGTTCTACTTACCTTTCAAGTTGAGGTTATACTTACCTCGATGTTCACACATTCACATCATCATTGTTCAAGTTCTCTCTAAACTCTCTCCCCCTTTTTGTCACAAACAAAGCCAAAATCACAAAAACTTTAAGGAGAGTTAAAAGTTTCAAAAATTGTTCCGAAAAATAAGAACTAGAACTAAGAGTGAGTCCTAAAAAACTGAAAGACCTGCACAAAAAGATTAGAAAGAAAGTTAAGTCAGTCTGAATCAGAACTAGTGGGAATGGTACAATCCAACTTCTTCAAAATCGCTTGAAGCATTTTTGACATTGTGGAGACCTTTCTTTTCATCTTATGTTGCTCAGAGATAATTTGTTTGAGATTTGTAGATACACTGTCTTGTTCAGCAGACGATCTTCGCTGTTCTTGTCGAATTGAGGACCTTACATTCGCTTTTGCCGTGTGTCTCCAGGACGTTGAAGGATGTAGTATAGATCCAGACGGTGCATTTTGACCTTCAGTCCATGGAGATTCTCTAGGGAGAGAGCGAGCTCTGGTGAGGGGTCTATCAATCTGAATTCCAGTTTCCCTCGAATTCTTTCGCCTAGTGTACTGCTTGGTTGTTGAGGAAGATTTCATCAGCTTCTTGTTCTTCAAATACAACCTATCTTCTTTGTCAATAGCTTTTTGTGCTTGTTCACAAATCTCTTCCCAGTCTTCTTCATCTGATTCTGAATCATTATGACAAACTTTCTTTGTCTCTTCTTGATTTGAGTCATCTTGTTCTCTTTTTATAGAAGACGCACTAGGTCCTACCATTGCTACCAAAAGGAAGATTATCCACGCGAACGCCATTGGTGCAAGTGCTTAAAAGATTTAAAATCCTGTGAACAATAACTCAAGAACACATGAACAATTGTTAATTTTCAAAATTTGAAAAAATTGTACCCAAACAATCATAATCATGTAGAGAGACTAAGAATCAAATTAGTTTTGCAAAAGGACTTTTAAAAATAGATCAATTGCATGATTTTCGAAAATCCTTGTTATATGCCCTAAAACCGAAATTTTAGAAATCGAAGCCTAAAAATCCGTTAATCGGGAGAATACCTAGCATATAATCAAAACTAATCTACCCAGAGTTCTTATTTCAAAAGAAATTTGATCAAAAACCATCCACAAACAAAATTGATCCAAGAAAAACATCACGTTTGAGGAGGAATAGAGAAAAACGGTGAAAAACCGAGATTTTGATCAATAAAACTTACTTGGAGTTGAAGAACTTGAGTTTGAAAGCTTCCAAGAAGGATGAAATCTAGAGAGAGAGGCTCTGGAAACTTTGGAACAAAAGATTGGAGTAAAAGAAATCAAAACCCTTTTGTTCTTTATAAAACCCTAGCCGCGATCCGGATCAGACCATGCTTGCGATCCGGATCGGCTACCCGCAGTGAGAAACTGCGTTCGGGATCCGGATCGGCAGGTCCAATCCGGATCGTCAGCCCGCAGAAGAATACCTGCGTTCGGAATCCGGATCATCTTGCCCGATCCGGATCGGCTCCAACTTTTTCTTTAGAAAATTTCAGAGAAATTCAAGAAAAACCAGAAAAAGATTGTAAGCACAAATGTGTATCAACTTTAAACAAAAATCATCGTTTCATACAACAAGAATTAGATTATGCCAAATCTATCAGTAATATCCAAAAATGAAACGAGAATTTACAAAAATTAAATCCCTTAAAGTTGAACACCTTCAATTACATCTAACTTGATCTTATGAGTAATGCCTTTATCAAATCATCAATTTAGTAAAGAAAATGAAGTACAAAGATCAATAGATGTTTGAAATCCCAAATATAGTAGATAATGTATCTAGACAATCTGTTGAAGAGAGTGGCTCTTTGAGCATCTTTCTTTAAAAACCCACCTTATACCAACCTTGAAATTTGACGGAGTCAAGTATTTCAACATGCATTTTACTTAATCAAAATTTGAACAACCATGCTTGGTATACATGTGGTAGCTGCACACAATACTCGGACGACCGAGGTGGTAGCTCTTTCCTCCATGTGGTGGTAGTTTTCACACTCCTCATTGGGATGTAACTCTTTCCACATCTTTTGAGCATTTAACTTTTCTTTGACTCCCCCTCAATTGGCTATCAATTATTTAAGATATAAGTATTCAACCAAATATTGATCTCGATTTCATACTCGACTAAGCAGTCAAATAAGATAATGACTATACCAAGAAATCATTGAGAGAGAGAAATTGACTTTGATCACTCAGAAGATGATTTAATTAACATAAATGATCATTGCAACAGTAAAATATTATGATGGCAAAAGCATAATAAATTTCTAAATGTGCGAAAAGATGTAATTAAAGTCAATTATTATCTGTGCTCAATTAATGTCCTATGTACAAACATAGATAATGATCAGAACAAAACAAAAACAAAACCTATCCTAAGCAAAGGTTTCAAAAAGAAGTTTATTTCAAGGAAAGCATTCCAATTGCTTTTCGCAAATGAATAAAACGTTTTTGATCCAAAGGTTTTGTTAGAATGTCAGCTAATTGATCCTCAGTTGAAATATATGAAAGTTGAAGAGTATTTGATTCAACTAGCTCTCTAAGAAAATAATATCTAAGTTCAATATGTTTTGTTCTAGAGTTCAACACAGGGTTTTTAGAAATGTTAATTGCACTTGTGTTGTCACAAAGAATTGTTACCGAAGATGCTAAAATCCGGAAGTCGCTCAACACACTTTTCATCCAAATGAGTTGGGTTGAACAACTACCCGCTGAAATGTATTCCGCTTCGGCAGTCGAGAGTGCTATGCAATTCTGCTTTTTACTGTGCCATGCAACAAGGCAATGGCCAAGATAGAAGCATGCACCACTCGTGCTTTTCCGATCATCCACTGATCCTGCCCAATCGGCATCTGAGTATCCAACAATATCCAAACTTGTTCCCATAGGATACCAAATTCCAAAATTAATTGATCCTTTGATATACCGGATGATCATTTTCACCGCTTTCAGGTGAACCTCCTTTGGTGCAGATTGATATCTCGCGCAGATCCCAACACCAAAAGATATATTCGGGCGACTAGCCGTGAGATAAAATAGACTTCCAATCATACTCTGATAAAGTTTCTCGTCTACGTTCTCACTATGTGATTCACTTCCAAGTCCCTTGTGGCTAGTTCCCATTGGAGTCGGAAAATCCTTCGAATTTTCGAGATCAAACTTTTTAACCAACTCCATTGCATACTTGGATTGACTCAAGTGAATACCTTCATCATTTTGTTTAATTTGCAATCCAAGGAAATAAGTCAATTCGCCCATCATGGACATCTCAAATTCGCTTTCCATGGTCTCCGCGAATTTAGAAGCATCATTATCTCTTGTTGCGCCAAATACAATGTCATCGACATAGATTTGTGCTACAATGAAATTGCTTTGATAATGTTTCACAAAGAGAGTCCTATCAGCTCCCCCTCGAGTGTAGCCCTTCTCCAAAAGGTGCTTTGTCAACCTTTCGTACCATGCTCGCGGTGCTTGTTTCAGACCGTAAAGAGCCTTTTTCAAACGAAAAACATGGTTAGGTTGTTTATGGTCTACGAAACCTTCCGGTTGAGCCACATAAACTTCCTCATTTAAAAACCCATTTAGAAATGCGCTCTTAACGTCCATTTGAAATAATTTGATTTTAAAATGACAAGCAATAGCAAAAAGTATACGAATGGACTCGAGTCTAGGTACAGGGGCGAATGTTTCATCAAAGTCTATACCTTCTACTTGAGAGTAGCCTTGAGCAACTAATCGTGCCTTGTTCCTGATGATAGTACCATCCTCATTTTTCTTGTTCTTGAAGATCCATTTGGTACCTATCACATTATGTTGCTTTGAAGGCTTCGTTAATTCCCAGACTTTGTTTCGCTCAAATTGATGGAGCTCTTCCTGCATTGCTTTAATCCAGTAGTCATCCTGAAGAGCTTCATCTATGTTCTTTGGTTCGATTAAAGATACGTAGCAAGCGAATCCACAAACCAACTGCCTCCGAGTTCTAACTCATTCTTGTGGATCTCCAATAATATTCGATTCCGGATGATCCTTGGAGATTCATAGCATTTGTTGAAACGGAGTACTCGGAGATATATGAGATGATTCCTGCACATCAGATAAACTTGAAGAACCATTAGATGCATCATTAATATTGGAAGTATTATTCTGAGAAGATGCAACGGCAGGAGAATCATCATCTAGAGAGATATCGAGGGTAGATTTTTCAGATGCAAAGTGAAAAGCTTCATCTACTTTAACATTTATAGATTCTATGATCGTCTTAGATTCCAAGTTAAATACTCGATATGCTCTACTATTGGTAGAATACCCCAAGAAAATCCCTTCGTCACTTCGTGAGTCAAACTTTCCAAGATTTTCACGGTCACGTAAAATGTAACACTGACTCCCGAAGATGCGAAAATAATTGATGTTGGGTTTTCTACCACACCATAGTTCATATGGTGTATTTAACGTTCCCGGGCGCAAAAACACTCGATTAATGACATAGACAGCGGTGTTCACAGCTTCAGCCCAAAAATGTAGCGGTAAATTCCGGCTATGAAGCATCACACGCGCCATCTCTTGAACAACCCTGTTTTTGCGCTCAACAACACCATTCTGTTGAGGTGTATAGGGTGCAGAGAATTCATGCTTAATACCGTTTGAAGTACAAAAGTCAATGAATTTAGAATTAATGAATTCTCCACCTCTATCACTTCTAACACGAATGATCTTTTCATTCTTTTCAATCATAATACGAAGGCAAATCTCATGAAAAGAATCAAAAGTATCAGCTTTCTCTTTTAAAAATGCTACCCAAGAAAACCTAGAGAAATCATCAACCAATAAGAAAATATACCATTTACCTCCCAAGGATGGTTGACGAGTTGGCCCCATTAAATCCATGTGCAAAAGTTCCAAAGGCCGTTTTGTACCTACGTGGTTCAAGTTCTTGTGTGCAGTTCTGGACTGTTTTCCCTTTTGGCAACCACCACACACAATGTTTTGTTTAAATAAAAATTTTGGAACCCCCTTGACCACGTCCTTGTATGAAATTTTAACAAGTTCCTTAAAATTTATGTGACCTAGCCTTTCATGCCAAAGTGTTTCATTATCCAAAGAAACTAGGTTACATTTTTCAGAAAACTTATTAGGAACAACATAACAATTGTTTTCAGATCTAACCCCTTTTAAAAAGAAGACATGGTCCTTATCAGTTACAACGCATTCAACAGATGAAAAGTTAACTGAAAAACCATTATCGCAAAGTTGACTTATGCTTATGAGGTTAGTCTTAAGGCCATCAACAAATAAGACGTTTTTCAAAATCGGGCCATCTGGAATAGCTACCGTCCCTTTTCCAACAATTTTGGAAGATCGACCGTCTCCGAAAACAACGTGTCCTCCGGAGATTTTCTCAAGATTTTGAAAACTATTTTTGTCACCGGTCATGTGACGGGAACACCCGCTATCCAGATACCAAGACGAACTATCATATGCATGCAAGGAAACATTGGAAACAAGACAAGGGAAAATTTCACCTTTGCGCACCCAAACCCTTTTGGTATGCGTCGGTAATGGTCGTGAAGTTGTATGCCTAGGTGAAAGCGTCTTGTTAAAACGATTGCTACTCCTTGATGAAATCGTCTTGCGCGGTGAACTACCAAGTCTCTTTTCATTTGAAAAGTTTTGCTTTGATTTCCGGGGAGGTGCCCTTTTGGTAGTTGTTGCAAGAGGTGCTTGAGATGAGCGTTTGACTCCCGTCTTGCAATATCTTCTTATGTGCCCTGAAACACCACAACGAAAACATACCTTAGATCTTGACGATCCCAAAGAGGATGAAGTAGGTTTGTTGTCGTTGTTTGTCTTGAATTCCGGTGTCGGAGGAGGAGATACCGACTGAGGCACAAAAACTGTCCCACTCGAACTTGGACTGTTTCCAGTTTGAGTGTATCCGAGGCCGAACCGATTTGATTGACCAAGACCAAGAAGTCTATCCAACTTACTCCTTCCTGAAGAGAATCGCTGTAAGTCATTCTTGAGTTGGAAAATGGTCTTTGTCATTTCCAGGTTATCCTGTCGAGCCTCGTTGTAGAGCTTTGAGAAGTGATTCGCGTTATCCACCAGATTTGTATGTTCCTTCTCAAGTTGCTCATTGGACTCTTGAAGGGAAACATTTGCTTTTATCAGGTTTTCCCTTTCCACTTCAAGAGCGTTTGAGAGAGAAGTCGCCCTTTTTGCTTCTTCTTCGAGATCATGCAATCTCCCTCTCAAACTCTTGTTTTGCTTAGCCACTTTCTTTGAATCCCTCAAAAGTCTGTGGTAGGCTAGAGCAAAATCTTCACCTTCCGAATCATCCGATTCGTTGTCCGTTGCAATCTTTTCAACAGTGGAGTTGGACAACGACTCGGATGTACTTGCCATAAAGCACATGAAGGGAGAAGATATGGACGCGTGGAATGCCGTGGAGCTCTTTTCTTCATCACTTGAAGACGACTCATTTGACGTTGAGTTGTCATCCCAAGTGACGACTTGCATCGCCTTCTTCTTTGCCGGATACTTGTTGGGACACTCCGTTGCAATGTGGCCGTAGCCTCGACATTTGAAGCATTGTAGTTGTCCCTCTGAACTTTTCTTATCCTTTGAGAAGTTCTCTTGCTTTCTTGACTTGTAACTTGAAGTACCCTTGCCTTTGTTCGACTTTCCGAAGGATGGAGATTTACTTGAATTACCCCTTCGAAAGTTGCGGCGAAACTTCCTTGTCAAGAGAGCGAGCTGCTTCTCAAATTCCTCCATAGAAAGGTTCTCGTCATCGTCTGAGGAGGATGTATCCGTGTCTTCTTCCTTAGTTGTTTTCAACGCATAACCTGATGACTTAGAAGTGGATGCCTTTCCAGAAGAATTGTTAGTAGTAAACGTCATTTCATATGTTTGTAATGAACCAACTAATTCTTCTACACGTATTTCGTCCGGGTGTTTAATAGTTTCAATGGCAGTAACTTTTGGGCGAAATCGTTCAGGAAGAGTTCTTAAGATCTTTCTTACAATCTTAAATTCTGGAATCTTCTCTCCCAGGTTAGCACATGAGTTTACGATGTCTTGCAATCGTGTATGGTAGTCCGTGAAAGATTCATTTTCTGCCATCAAGATAGAGTCAAACTTGCTCGTAAGCATTTGCAGTTTCTGAATCTTCACGAGGTTAGTTCCCTCATGTGTAACCTGAAGAACATCCCAGATTTCTTTCACAGTCTCACATGCTGAGACGCGAGAGAACTCAGTTTGAGATAAGGAATTAAAAATAGCATTAATTCCCTTGCCATTGTAAGAAGATGAATCTAACTCTTCCTTGGTCCATTTCGACCTAGGTTTTAAGGTGCGAACATCACCAATAAATTCAGTTGGATTAGACCATCCTAATTCAATTGATTGCCACACCCGTTCGTCGATGGAAATTAAAAAGGCTTTCATCCGCACTTTCCAGTACGCATAATTTGTTCCATCGAAGAACGGGGGTCGGTTGATGTTTCCACCTTCAACCATTGTTTACAACCCTATTCCCGCTCTGATACCACTTGTTGGGTTATATGTAATAAGGATCTAAATAGGGGAAAAAACACCTAGAGGGGGGTGAATAGGTGTAAACGTATAAACACTCAAAAATCGTTGCGATAAAAACCCAATGCGGAAATAAAAAATAACTCGCAAGATTTTTACGTGGAAAACTCCATCACCGGAGTAAAAAACCACGGGACCGATAACACGGCAGAAATCCACTAGAATTAAAACACGTACAAGGTGATTTACCGTACACACTTACGACTCAACCTTTTCCATACGCTCCTAGAGGATCTTCTCCGCTCGCTCCGCGACGCTTCTCGAATCCACGATCTGCGCCCAACGCCGAATCCACGGCGTCCAACGTCGAATCCACGACGTCCGACCGAATCCACGGTCTTCACCCAATAGCACCCTTCGAATCCACGAACGTGCCTCGCTCCGAATCCACGAGAGCGGTTGAACCTTAAATCCACAAGGACACGCGAATCCACGCGCCGATTTTTGGGGTAAATCGTTGTTTTTGGTGGTGATGATCCGCCGAATACTTAGATCAAAGATAGATCGGAAATACCATCTAAGTATTCATTTGTTTGATTCAACTCAAGATGTGAGTATGAAAACCTAGAATCAAACTAATCAATATAGATGAAGAAACATAGAGTATTCTCTAATTATTTCCTTTCTTCTCTATATGTGGATCTAGAGCCGTATAAGATGATATATGAAAATGACGGCTATGTGGATTAACCCTAGAAAAAGAGTCATAGGGTTTATTTATAGGTTAGAAACCCTAGGAAGGAGATAAGAATCAAAAACCTACCGTTTCTGGAAATTTTACGGACTGCGATCCGAATCGGATTAACTGTGATCCGGATCGTCGTAACAAGTCAGGTAGTTCCAGAAAAACGAGGGTTCGGGATCCGGATCGAAGTGCTTGATCCGGATCATTCATACAGTTCACCAAACATCAACGTTCGGGATCCGGATTGCGAAGCCTGATCCGGATCGTTCAAGGAAAATGGTAAACTCAATGTTCGGGATCCGGATCAAGAGAGGCTACGATCCGGATTGAACTGGTGTATGAACGAACCACCTTCGGGATCCGGATCGAACAACCTGATCCGGATCCTGAGCATGTCCCAAGTCCAGTTTTTGATTTTTATGCAATGAAAGATTCTTCCAAGTGTTTCTACACTACAAGAAGTATTCGGATCACACAAAATCTTTAGTTAAACATACCTGATCCTTTTGAATTCTTCTTTCTTGAGATTGAGTTAAATGATCCAACTTTCTTCACCTTCAATCTTCAGGACTTGAAACTTTCACGAAACTACGCCAACTCAAATTCCGTAACAGGGCGGGGCTGGCGTGCCGCCGCATGAACCATCGCGCCGCCGCCGATCCGCGGGTTGTCGCGGCTTCGTTTTTCCGCCGTTTCATCATACCTTGGGTTGTTTCATTCCGTTAAGCGAGGTTTTTCACCGGTTTCGCCGTCAGAATTTTGGTTTGACCCCCGACTCGTGGAATTTCGTTACGATGATGTTTTTAACAATAGTTTTTGGTGTAGTTTTTGTCCGGGCAAAATTTGAGGTTTTTTGGGAGTTTTCAGACATCATTTTCTTCGCCGATAAGAGGTGGGTAATCGAACCAAGGTAGGGGATGTTGTTGGACCTTGATGTCCGGCCCTCCTTTCCCATTTTATTGTAATTTTTGGCATAACTATTTTAAGAGTAAAGAAGGACAGGGTGTTGCATACTTTGGCAAAATTGATACATACAAAAAGAGGACAAGGTAAAACGCTTGACTTTATCGGGTACAGCTACCACGATCTAGTCTACAGTTACAAGTTTTGAAGCTCATGGCGCTATCACGTGCACCAGCGGTTTGGCCACCGCAAGGGTGTACTTTTTCGGAGAAGTGGTCTAAGGACCCGTGAACTCTACGTGGGGTTTACGTAGGGGCCTTCTCAGGTGCTATGGGGCGGGTAAAAAGGGCACCAAAGGATTGATCAAGGTTGGTAATTCCTTAGGTCTACGGACTAAGGGATGGTGTGAATTGAATGGATGTTTCGGTTCATGGTTTGTTGTCCTATTTACCTTTTAGTACTTATTACAGCATGTTATCATTATGTTGTTGGTTATTTTCCTTCCTATATTTTGGTCACTGACTCCCACCATGTGACAGGTTCCGACAGGGACAGAGGAGAGGCGCC